>CM074505.1:6690280-7290280 GCA_037389245.1 Oryzias sinensis | reverse complement strand
CGAAGACCTCTTGTCGATTGAAATCCTCTACATTGGGATTGAGTTTTCCTGGCTTCTGAAGCAGGATAGAATCTATAATATATCATGCTTTTTTTTCACAGCACGGTTGTTAATTTATGCTATAATTAGCTCTAGAAGCAAAAACAGATCTCCAAGGAATGAAGTCGAAAGCCATTTTCAAGAAGTCTGCTTAAGTGAAGACAGGATGTTCTTGGATGTTTTGTTTGCAGCTTTTTGCCTACTTTTGGTCAATAATTGTACTTCCTCCCCTCACCCGTCTTTCTATTTCCCTCTCCTTCACAGCTTCTCTGTCCTCTCCATCCCCCTAATCTCTCCTTCTCCTCCCAGATGAGGTGGTCTGGCCCTGGCCTCGCAATTTCATTCCCTTCTGATCTTTTCCCTCCCCCGTCACCTGATTTGCACTCTGAATGAACTGGAATGTCTTGATGGCTGGTATTCCTCTTTGCCTTTGCCCCGTATGCCGTCCCCGAGCTGTACCACCACCTTGAACACATCATCACCCTGGATGACCGTGAAGGCCACGGGCCTGTGTGCCAGCTAGCGTCAAATAAAAGTAAAGCTTGTGTTGGACACTATGTCAAAAACTGTAGGACAGTTTTTTGTTAGAGCTCTTTCATGCATACACATCTGAGTACATCCAGTAAAAGAATAAAATCACAATCATCAGCTATACTGTATATATATATCTATATATGTTAAAGAAACTGACCTGAAGCTAACCAAATATGATCATTTATGTGGGAAAAGAGACTTACTTTTATTCCTTTGGGAGAGACAGTGTACCAAAACAAATCGTATGCATGCCTCCTGAAGCTGAAGGAATGTATCGACTTTAGAGTCACACATCTTGTACCGGAGTCTCTTAAAGGCAGAATTTTTCTCAGTGGCCCTTCCAGTCAGTGACCTCTGGTGCTAATTCACTAGTAAGCCATTCAGCAAGGAAAACAGTGGCCAACAGGCTTAGTGCAAACCGCCTGCTTGTGTATTGGTCACAGTGGGGCAGTCTGAGGCATTGTTCCCTCGGTCTAAGCCTGTTTTGGCTGGGAGAGCTCTGGTGATAGGATGTGCTGGAGAAGGCTGCCTGCCTCATGATCCAAGGGCTGGCCTAATTTGTAATTACCTTCTGCAGTGTTCTGGAAGACTGCGGTTTGAGCTTGTCCAGGGTGTGTGGATTATCTAGTGTGCGGAGATGACAGGGTCATGTACATTTGTGAACGCATGCACACACTGCAAAACAAAACACATGCTCCCCTCACAAGATGCCTATGGTTTTCCAAGGAGGGGGTAATGTTCTCACTTCAATGATATGTTTTTCTATAAATACACCTTTAGAATGAGTAAAACATAAACTTAAGGAAGGACGATTAGATGATTTCTGTTGTTCTGTTAAATCTTCTTCAAGAAGACAGTCCAAAGACCAACAAAACCAAGAGTTTGACACGCATTTGTACTCAAGAGAATCCCTTAAATAAGGTTTTTCTGATAAGATGACTGATCTGTACTGTAAATATTAAACTTTACAAGATTAAATGTCACACTTTTTAAAGCCTTTTTGTGTTCACATAGAATCTAAAAATACTGGATTACAGGAATTAGAAGGCCAACTTTCTAATAGTAGACCAGATTTACATAAGTTCTGTCATAATTACAGTAGATCAACTACCTCACAGATCCACGGGAAGAGTGGGTCTTTGCCGTAAACTCTGCAAATATTGCCACAGAGCCTATCATGTGAGGAAAAGACCATTACCTCCCCAAGTGGTTGAATTCACACACAAAAAAAAAGGCCCAAGCCACTATTCATGCCCTGACCCACAAAGTGGCAGTGCTGCAAAGCATCCACTCACAATAGCTGTGAACTGACTCAGGCAGAGCGGTCAGAAAGAGGTGAACTACCGGGGCATATAGAAACCCAGGCTTTTACGCCAAATGGGCCCTACCAATGTTCCCTCCCACTAGTCTGTCTCACAGTGGGAGCTAAGCAGGCATGATTTCAGTTGGTGAGGAAAAGAAAAAAACCCAAAGTATCAGGATTTGGGGAGTGATCTTATAAGGAGGATTTTATACACCCCTCAAAAGTTGAATTTCATTGTCTTAGTCAATATTGTTGGAGGGCACAGCAAAAGACCCCTGCTTAACTTTGCAGAAATTTAAATTTTAGTCCTAGTTAAAAAGTCTTCCCCTTTTTTTGACAAACACAGGCCACAATAATGGATAAATCCCGCCAACAAGACGGATCGATTTCGTAAAAACATGTTAGACAATGCAAAAACAGTACACGTCTGAAGTTAAAAACAATTGTCATAAGCATATTTTATATTTATACTTATGTTAAAGCAAAAATGTGAACTTCTTTGAAGTGACAGTTGAGGGTAAGCTTGAGGTCTGTACCTAAGCGCCATACTTTGTTAAATATCTGTACTTGTGATTAGGCATTTTAGGACTGTCCAATCGCCCTGTTTAAAGGTTTTAATAAAGCTAACTTGATGGCAGTTGGGGTCCATGGTACATGGACTCACAGGGAGATTCTAGCAAAAACATGGATTGCGTGGATGTTTAGGCTATGAAGGAATAGACTTTCGTTCATTCTGGCTTAAAGGCATGTATATCTGGGAGAGCTGTAAAATACAGCACATGACTTAGCAATTAGCCAAGAGAAAAATGGTAATTGGAGTGACCATATTTTCTTTTAAATCTCTTCCTTTCTCAGAAATTGTCAGTGCACCTTGTTTTCCACCACCTTATCTATGACTTCTGGTTGTTTTTGCAGGACTGGAACCGATTTTCTGCAGTACAGCACTCAAAAATTGGTCCAAATTTTTAAGTATGACTTTGGTAAACTACGAAGCTGATAGATTGTTGGAGCATTATGACTACTGTAGTCATCCGCCTGGCAGAGCGATCCGAACTGTCCTTTAACATTAGAACTGAAAAAGTGAGTATAGTTTTGTATTAACGTGTTACACCTGAACAATGTTGTGTATAAAGTTTGGCTCATCTGTCAAGTTCTATTCTCTGTAAAGGTTCCTTCTTGCAAATAAAGAACAGCTTAGTAGAAAAAGAAAAAAAACTTCCCATAGGCCCCTCTGACCAATCGCCTCCCTCTTGGCCCCTTAAGGCCTTTTGGACAGTGTTGTCAAAAACATTAGCTAACTATTCTCTCTAAATTCACCCTCAACTCTGGAGTGCCTTATGGTATGAAAATACAGAATATCTATCACTTTTTATTCAGGTCATGTGGAAAATGGCTGAATGGCTCAGTTAATTGCGTGTAAGACTGGCGCGCGAGAAACTAGGGTTCACTTCCTAGGGGGCGTGATGAGTTACATCCAATGTGGGTCCTTGGGAAAGACCCTTAACGCTACTCCATAACTATGTAGTCACAAGGGGGCCCAAGTCTGGGTCCCTCTGTCCCCGGCCTGGATAAAATACACAGTGGTGTAGGGAAGGGCATCCGATGTAAAACTCTCTTTCAAAGCTGATTCAGTGTGGCAACTCCTGAAGGGATATGCCAAAAAGTGAACAACATTCAGTTTATGTGGATCAGCTTCTCTGGAAACATGGCTACTGCCTGAATAAAATATTAGAAAAAAGTGGAACCGGTAAGACCAAGACTGCCCACCAGAAAAAAAATAATTCAAAGAATTTAGTTTTCCAATAATGTATAGCAGCCAAAACATTTATATTATTATTATATTCTTGGTGTTACTGGGAGACTCATCTTTCAATTTATCTTACGGATATAAATGCTTGGATCTGCTTACTTGTAATCGTTCCGGTATGCTGGTGTAGCTGTCACTCAGAAAACAGAAACACTGGTTCAAGCGCGTGACAGCACCAGAGCCAATTTTAATTTTTGACTTTGGTCTTATGGCAAGATAACATCACCGCAAGGTGGCCCTTATTAGAACTAAATGGAGTTCAACACTTTGCAATTCTTAGGGTTACTATCACACGTTTTTTAAGCAGTAAACCCTGAAAACTACAGTAAACTTTAACATAAAAAATAAAAAACCCTTAATGGAAAAATAATAATCTTCACCTGACATCCAGGCCTTACTTTCACAATGGCTTGCTACACCAGAGCTAGAAAGGCAATTACACAGCATAATCTTTCCTTGACTGCTCAGACACGGTATTAGGATTAATTCACAGTAGACAATGCAGCAATGTTTCTATTCAACAAACACCAATGATGTCAGATCGAGTGCTATCAAATCTCTCTGCATCCTCTTTTCACCAACCAATTATGTTAGGGGTCGCTTTTGCCTCTCAAGAACACTGGGGGGACTTTGGACACATAGAGGTTACGGTTGGAGGTAATTGCCAAAATCTACAGCGGAGTAGCATGATCACACTTTGACGCCAATTGGAAGGAGAAGACAAAGAGTCTTATGAATATTTAAATTGCAATTTGCTTCATTTTCTTCAATTTACCCTTTTCTGGCTTCCATTAAAGGGGAACTTGCAGACAAGAGTATTGAGGGTGTAGCATTTGGTTTGAGGAGGAGGTCAAGACAGTGGGGGTTTTGAGCATGTAAATATTGTCAAATATTGACCTAATGACAGCTGACTATTTTTATCGTCTCGTTTTTTTTTTCAAAGTATTAAACACAGGCAGACGTTGTGCAGAGGTAGAGTAGCATACCTGTGATTGGACAATTGCAGACAGGATCGGTTGCCGCCTTGTCCGCTCAAGTGTCAAAGTCTCCTTGGGCAAAACACTAAACCCAACATTGCTCCTGATGGTTACAGGTTAGCACCAGTGTGAGGCAGCACAGCTTTGGACTTTAAAGCGCGGCAGAAAAGTGCTAGTACTTTGTGAACAAAAGATTCAGAGATAAGTCTGTCAGTCAGACTAATACCACTAAAAAAATGACTAGGCTAACTCCCAACCTTGTTAGTAACACGTAAAAAAAAAATAGACCGACATCGCTGCACATGAGACTCGTTAGCATATTTGCAATAACACCAATAGTTGTTTGCAACTTGTAAAAAATAAAATAAAAACAGACTTACATTTTGACAGAGCGCCATGTACCTCTCAAAATTGCTCCGACATCAGTGAACACAGCCAGAATTAATCCGTAAGTCGCAACCGTAGATTTTTGAAAACAAAAAATAAGGCTTTTATTTGCATCCTAAAGTGTGGAAAATACAGTAGGTATATTTACCATTTGTTTAGCGCCATCAGGCACTAAGGCATAAAAGATACAGGAGCATTGCTAAGAAGACAGATAGGTGCGTAATGCAAAGTGCCCACAAAGACCAACATAGAACAGAAAAGTCAAACTTAACATATACTGTATGAAGAGCTCCAAAAAGAAACTTATAAATCCTCAAAACATGAGAAGGCTTCAATCCAACAGTTGTTAGGAATTACCAGATTACTCCACATTAATATGCTGCTTTTGTTTAACCCGAGTACAACCCAGTCTGTCGTGGCCCGATGCCTTAAGAAACACAAACTCATTGTTTAAGAGTCACTGCAGGCTTTCTCTGTGACTTACCCGGGGCTATGCTGCTTGCTACCATCAAGAAATGGCTTAGCCAGGTCATTTCAGTGTGTTTTACCTTTGGCTCTGAACATCCAGGCTTATTTAGATAGCAGAAAGAGGCTCATTTGCAATGTGTTTGAATCTCTGCAGGCTGCAGTGAGGACTTTGCCTCAGGCGGCATTTACTGATCATTGGCCCAGGTAGCCGAGATAAAGAGGGACTCATTCATGAAATCTAAACTCGCTCAGAGAAAAGGGTGTGTCCCCCCCCATCCTAGCAGCATTTTTGCCATTGCGGCTCAACTTAGTTGTAAAAAAATCCCTTTCCCTTGCATTTCCTGGCAACAGGCTTGATTTGGACATTTTATAAGTGGAAAAGGATGGAGAATTAACCTACATTTAGTCTGCGATAAACCTCCAGAGAAAGCTTCAGTTGCGTAGATAGTACTACAATTACTTGCCTTTCCGAAGTTGCTTTGTGTGCGTATACTGCCAATAGTCCTCCCAGTCGTGTATGCTTCCTGTGCTTTTAACCCGGTGCAGCCTTGCATAATAAAGGACTGCAATTGCTGTAGGCAAAACTGAAAAAGGATTCTACTCGCACCCTTTTTTTTTTACATTCACCACATGCTAAGTGTGATCTTCCCCAAGTTCCTGATCATGCATCAACATTAACAGTTTGTTTTTGTCTTTTTGCATCTAAAAGGTGAGATTTGATCAAAATGTTTTCTGTGAGTGAAAGGATAAAAGCTGAATCCAGTAAAAGTCATTGTATCTGAGAATTTCCTGAGTGTGTTTTGGATTTCCTTCTGTCCCAACCTTCCAAATATAGTTTGTATTAGTGCTGTGCTTGCATCTCAGGCATTGCGGGTGGAGATTTGGCATTTTAAGCTGGATGTTTAGATCATGCCAGTAACCGCATCATTGAGGCATCTCAGCATCTTTGATGTATTGCATACTGATGGGGCGCATGTATTTTCCCCCTGCAGGTTTTAGCAATCTCACAGACTTCCAACTGCTATTTCAACATGCCAATGAATCATCTGCTGGAGTGTGCACCCTGGGAATAGACACGGGCATTGATGAAGACAACTAGCCAGAGCAATTGTCATTTGAAGTGCTGCAGCCGAGTCTAAGGACGGACATCTTAAGGCTTTTACAATCAATCACTTTTAATTAGAAGACGATGGGCAGGAATTAACCAAGGTGTGGCTTGCCTTAGAATGGAGCGCGCCGCTTCCCTCCACGCGCATCCGGCTATTCTTTAGCTAATGAGCTGCATCAGCATAATTCATTAGACGATTTCAAATGACAAGACTGGGATAATGATGCGCCGCAGCAGATATGATGCCTGTGGCTTATAACGCCGGCACATCCTTATTGATCTGGATTGGCGTGGAGAATAGGGGTTGATCGCTTTCAGTTGATCTTCAGAAAGCTTGGCTTCCAGGTGAAAAATGGTCCATTAAAGGGGATGTGAAACGGTGTCTGACGAAGTTGCTGTTCAAGCTTTGCTTCGCTGTGTGTGGGTTTAAACCATTTCAGAGACTTGTATTTGAAGTTTCACACATACATTACTCCTAATTCATTTTTTTACAAGTATTCAGATTTTCAGCATTACAGAGAAATAAGGTAGAAAGTAACATTTGTCAAAGTCGATGCTGTAAAATGCTGATTTTTTTTTTCATGCAGTTTGATATTTCTTTTTTTAAATTCTGATCCTAATCTACAGAGTATTTCTTTTTATTTTGCACTATTTCTAAGTTAAAACATAAAAAACAAAACCTTACAAGAGAATGAGAAAAGAGTATTTGCTTCTTCTGCTTCGCTATGCTCAAGAGAGGCTTTTGTTGACTGAAACTTCAAACCGCTGAAACTACAGAGGCCTATCCTTTCTTTGTTTTTTCAAGGGCTTACAGAAAGAAAGACAAAGTCTTGCATCTTTGTGACGACGGTCATCTAACACGCTCACAGGAAGTGACCAGATTTGGAGTAAAAACAATTACGTAATGTGGTTTCCATGTGTGCAGTGGTCTCAAAGATCGTCCGAGGGACAGTTGGTATCAGGCCACAGAGGGAAAAAAACACAACCTACATTTTTTTTCTTTTACTTACGATCTGATAAAAAAGGAAGCATTATTTTGGAAAACTACTGGATTTTCTCCACCACATCCAACTCATTCTTGATGCATGTCAAGTCGCTCGGTCACTTGTTGAAAATCCAGCTGCTGCTTTCTTAAAGCGGCTCCGCCGACCACTAAAATTGAAACCCCCAAGCTAGCAAAGTAAACAAAACAAAAAATAACGCGTTTGAGAAGTTTGTTTTCACAGAAAAGAGGCAGCGAGGAAACAAAAGAAGAGCCTTCGGCCACAAAATAAAGAAACTGCATTTAACAGACAAAACAACTGGATTATATGCATAATAATCAGCAACCGACTGTCTAATGTTACGAGAATCCTGCTAATGAGGATACTCAAATGATGGATTCATGTTTATTATTATATCTAAAAAATACTAGTTGTTTTTTATTTATTTTTATTTATTCATTGCATCTTAAAGTTCCACTCCAACAACGGTACATTTCTTTTCTATTGCAAAATCGTTCCCAGTTGTCTTTTTAATCATAAATATGCAGTTTTTTGCCAGACATATTTTCTGCAAAGCAGAAAGAAATTCAGAAATTCACCTGTGAGTTGAGAGGCGGGACTGTTGACGCGGAAGGTAGCCCCCTTTAATATCCCATCTACCATTTGTCCACACACTCTCTTGCTAGCTTGTAGCACCTCACAAGCCCTAGCTAATAACAGCGTAGCAAAAAACAGCCAGAAATATCAGAGCTATCCAGTCTTTCATCAGCAAAATGTTACAAAAACATGATAAAAACACTTAAAACATGATTTCCGTTGGAGTAGGTCTTTAAAAGTTGGACAAGGCTGAAGTTGTCGAATTTTTTTGTTATGGGTTTTTGGGGGGAAAATTAAATCACATTTAAATGGTTCCTACAAGAAATTTAGAGTAGAAGAGGTTTAAAGGAGCTGCAGATATTTTGCAGAGGATGAAGATAAACTTTACTCTCATAAGGGAAGGGAAACTGGACCCATGGACCATTTTTAGCACGCCAACTTGATGGTGTCTGCCCTTGTGTGCGTTTACCTCATGAAGGACATTTCTCTTACATAAATCTGACATTACAGTCAAAATCTGCATCAGGATGCAGCCAGGGATTACCGTCTCCTCCTGTCACTCAGAGCCAACATGATGCGATCATCACTCAGGTATTATCATCCCTCTCACACCCAGCGTGGCATCCATGCACCTGGTGCTATAGCAGAGGTAGGTGTCATTTGTAAAATATGAGACCCCGGTTGTGTCAGATCCATTACACAGCACTTAGGTTCAATGTTAAAACGCATTCATTCTTTCTTTTACAACTCGTTACTTGTCATCAAAACAGCATTCAGGAAACCTTTGTCCTTGACAGGCTTCTATGGAAAAGACATTGAGAGCCTATTTCGTTCTTTGTTTTTTAACATTCAATTAAAAAATCAGAGTTATGACAGATTGCCGGTGATTTTGACCCATAAGAACCCACGGTGACATCAGTGTAGCAGCAAAATATCCCAACTGTGTTTACTGCTCCCCTTGGTCTGTGGTGTATTCTACATTATTTCATTTTTCAGGAAAAATGGGTCTGGGTTCTTATGGGTTAATCAACTTATCAGCCAGCTTAGTAGGAGAAAACTAAAGCTTGGGGGTCAGAGACATCACACAGACACACAATAGTTATTGGAGCCTCCGTTGTACTTTATCCATAAAAGCAGATGAAAGCTGACAAAAAGAAAAGACGGATGAAAACAGGCACATTCAGTCCCCAAGAGCAAACCTAAGAACAGATAACTGGCTGTTTGTGCTCACAGATTGGCAGCTTAGAGCAGAGAATGGCAAAGCACATATGCAGAAGAGTGATGCTTTATTCAAAACCATGAAGCCAGAGACACAAATAGAAGCCAAGACAAACATCGACACATTTGTTCCCACCACTTTAAATTCTTCTCATCTCACGGTTTCCATCCTTTATGCATTCTTTAATATATTGGACTTTATTAAGCCACTTAAAACATGTCTGATGTTCTATTCCAAACAAATCAGTCACATCAACATTCATTTATATATCTGACACGAAAAATAAACTCAAAGCAGAAATGGTAAAATCATTATAACACGCATAAACACAGTAAGCAATGTGTACTGAATGTAGAAAAATTAAAGCTGCGAGCAGCGTTGTATGACCCGCAAATTTCTACCCACCCCCGCCACCCGCCTTTGACCCGCCTTCAGTTGCTCAGTGGCTGCTACACGGCCCCCATTCTCCCCATCTGCCCCTGCCACCTTGGTCAGAGCTGCGTATGAAGAATTCATTAAAAAAAAAAAAAAAAATTCTTTTAAAAATTGCGGTTTTCTTTTGGTTTTATCTCTATGGCAACCATTTAATCTTTTGGTCGCCTGGGGGTGATGAACACATCAATGTCATTTTCAGAAGAATAGGCAAAAGTACATTTTGGGGTTACCTTGGCAACAGTTGTTTTATTTGTTAGTTACGCCCACATTCCTTATGTTCATGTAGTATGTCAACATGCTGAGCTCCATTCTGATACATCCACTTTGTTCCAGTATTGATCGCCATTTTATGTTGGGTTGGGGTGTCAGGGGCTGTAAGATAGTGGGAGATCGTAGCTCTCAGCAGTTTGAAGGGGAAGGGGGGGGGGGGGGGGTGATCCCACCCACAACTCAAAGGGGATTTTCTAAGGAAGTCCTGCCCCCTGCAGAAACTATGTCCTGGAAATGAACACAGGTTTTTAGATTTTCGCCAAAAACGGCCACTGGGAACGGTTTTACTTTGGAGTGGGACTTAAAATGACAGGATTGACCTAATGACACATTTGTAAAAAAATAAATAAATAAATAAATAAATAAATAAAGATACAAGGATGGATTTGGAGTTTTCGAAGTTAAAGGAAAAAAAAAGACATTGCTGCCATTTACCAAAGAAGTATTCACTGTTAAGCTGAAATGTAAATGTATGGTCAGTTATGGAACAAATATGTTATTGAGCTGGTTATTAGGACACCATCCTTGGTCTGACAATATAGCTGGACTCTTGACTACAGAGTCATGGCAGTGTTGGCACTTCACCGTGCCTTCTTGGAGGAAGAATAGCAGCACTTTCTGTTTGTCTCCGACCTCAGTTTGCTAAATGAAATTAAATCCCACCACTTTTGTTAATTTTTGATTAATTGTCCAGGAATGTTTGCATTGCAAAGCCAGCTTGGGTGCTTTCCAAAGAAAAGGTGAGAGAGCATCGATTTAACCTCATATTGAACGGATGCAGGGAGAGAGGCTTGATGCTGCAATCCGACGCCAACTGCGTCTGCCGTCTCTGTTTCAGTGCAGCAGTTTCCAGCAAATACATTTTAAGAACTGGAGGGGGCTGGCTGGCTGTGCTTCTGTCTCTCTGGAGGTATCACACCAAGCAAAGAAAAGATTCAGGGATAAATTGAAGATAAAAGTGAGAGTTTGGTCACTGTAGGGACTTTGTAAAGACCAATTATGATTATGCCGTTTTTAGACAAAATCCCCCAAACTGTTTTGTTTTCCAGGACAAAGTTTCTACAGAGCCGCAGAAACTAGACATTTGTCTCTGAGTTTGGCATGGAGCAACCCCACCGCCCTTTCCTCTCCCCATTGCTTTAAGCTCCCTGTTGACACAATGTCCCGCTTACGCGCCCTCATACCCCTAGCCTAACATTATCGGTTTTGCAAAAATGACGCCCAGATGTACGGTTTTGAGCGACATACCAGGCTGGATCAGGAAGACGCACATAAGCAGGAAGCTCATATGTATTTTCTACGTCACAAATAAGCTCTTTTTTAAATGTTTCTTCTTCTGCTCCTGGTACACCATGACTTGAGTAACCCTTGTGCTATCTTAGATGACCCCACCCTTACTTTGACGTGTTATCCCTACCATGACAAAGGTGGATAAAGGTGGAAAGATTTCATGTAATCCATGGAAACCAGTGAAGATCACAAATCATTGAAGAAAAAAGGTTCAGAGCACTGTCTAGTGGGGTCTAGATGACCCAACTCCCAATGTTAAAGTGCCTAGGATAGCACAAGGGTTAAAGAAATACTCAGAAATGCAATTTTAAGCTGGATTCTTTTAAGATATGTGTGCCATCATAAAAAGAGTGACACAAACAAATAAACACAATTTCCATCGGAGTGGGTCTTTAAACATTGTGTGCATCAATGTTAGGCTTCAAAATAGGATGGAATTGAATTTATTTTGGTAACTTTGTTACATGAATCCTCTGCACTGCTTTGTGCTGTGCTTTCCTTGAATGGTGCTATAATTTCAGAGTCATTTAACACACTTTGTGATGGAAAAATGAATTTTGATTGTGGCATAATTACAAGCCATACATGGCACAATTTGCTTCTGAAGTACAGCTGGCAAGTCTTTCTAATTTTCCCAAAAAGTGACAGATTGTATTAAAAAAAAACATGTTTTCTAAATAAAATGTTTGCCCATTAAATGGCACTTACTTTCTATACAACTATATCACTGTCTTTGTCTACATCTGCACTTTATCTCTGTCAGCAAAGTAAGTATAAAAAGTGCAGTTCCTGCAAACCTTCTATCAAACGTGGGTACATCTCTATTTAGAGGTAGAAACCACAAAAAAATAAATCTTTCACATCAGTTCACTCAAGCAACCTAATATTTGCATACATGTGAAATGCAGAAAGGTCTTCTGGGAGACAACAAAAAAGAATCAAATAAAGGAAAAAAAAGGAGAAAATCCCTCTACAATTCAGCTGATTATATTTGTGTTTATTTTCATTCGGACTGTCAATCAGCGGCAGCGTTCGACTCTGATTAAAGCAACCGTAATCTCCAAGGAAATACCGCTACAATACGTACATCCCCATGACATTAAGCCTCTGAGCCTGCAGAAGGGCACCTTTTGCTGAAATATGTGCCTCCTCCTTCGTAGCCACCCAGCTGTCAGGGAGAAGGGCAGCCGTTTTATAACTGCATATGAACATAACACAAACTGCCAAGTGTGATAAGAATGGGACGGAGGCTTCAACACCAATTTCAACAGGAGACAAATGACTGCTGGTGGACTTATCATTATTGATTTGTGTAGCTGGAGGAAGCTTTTCTTCTGTTTTGTTTTGTTTTTTTTGTTTGCTCCTTGTGTTAGACTATTATTTATATGGCAGCCTCATTTGTTTTTTTTTTTTTTTTTTTCCAGAAGGCTGCGTGACAAATCGGAAGTGAAATATCTGAATGTGAATGTCAGGAAATGTTAATGATCGAATGTTCTTTGGTGGGCACGTAGAGATCATAAGGTCAGATGTAAAAATGTACATGTGTAAATAAAAATGTGTGGGATTGACAGAGCTGCAATGATTAGGTAATGCAGTTGTGGAATTGCACAAGAAAAAGTATAAATAACTTCAAATAGATGTTAAGAACTGGATGATGGCAACTATTTAAAAAAATGTTAAGAAAAGGTAAATAAAATTAATTATTTGTGTGGTGTTATATAAATTATTCTTTTTTTCACTCCATTTTAAGCAAGTATACAGACTATTTGACAATCTTACCTAATCGATTTAATGTGTTGTGTGTGTACTGCATGTACTGCAAGTGTAAATATGTCTATATGTGATTTAAAAGGTCAAGATGATATTATTTTCTTTAGTTTATAATCAATTTACTATCTTAAATAGATTTGATATATCTATGCATTTTTTTATTTTTATCGCTTTCTTTCTTTATTGTAATTGCTGACATTGCTTGAAATAAACCAAATCAATCAATCAATCATTGGCATTTTTAACCCTTTACCACTGGACCTGTAGCGCCGTGTTGGTAATTTTTGAATTAGCCTCTCATGCCATTCACGCAATTAACGTGACCCCCACAAATTATGAGAGCTGAAAAAAAGCAGCTTTGTGCTGATATCCAACACTTTACTACTGTTAAGGGGGCCAATACTGTATTACTCTAAAGCCTTTTATAGTAAACAATATCCATGTATTTGATATATTACTTCTGGGACACAAAAGAAATATTTTTTTATTAAATATCTGTCAATTTCCTGAGCTCTTTTCCAATGTCTTGATCTCTAAGGCTCCACCTGTCTCTCCTTGTGGGTGCCGCCCATTTCATGACGTCAACCTTTGGTAGGGTGTCTGCGTTTCGCCCACGAATACAAACAAGGTCCAAACGTTTGCAAAGATGGATGTGCATAGCAAAGGAATGTTTTTCTTTTTCTTTTTTGTGCATAGAAAAGGAAAGTGTTTTTGCCCTATTGCCTTTGTGTTTAATTCCATCATCCAAAAATATAATCTTTAAGGATTTAGTTTAAAAACAAACAAGACAAAAAAAATCACAGCTTGTGCCTAACTAAAGCAAAACCGTTGCAGTAAATAATAAACTCTTTAAAAAAAAGTCTCTCTTCAAACAATCTGCATGTGTTTACATAAAATCTTAAAAGCATAACTGCATGTTAAAAAATAATTGCATGATTTTTCTTTGAAAAATTACATTTGTTAAATCATGCACAACGTCTGTTTACAAAAACTCAGTTGGTTGGGTGAAGGGCTGGGGCACAGGACGCCTGGGTTCGGTTCCCAGGGGAGAGCAATGGGCTTCATCCAGTGTGGGTCCCTATGCAAACCCTTCACGCTACTCCCCATCTATAAAGCCACGAAAAGCCCAAAGTCTGGGTCCCCCAGCCTGGACAAAATATAGGGTTGTGTAGGCGTAAAAACTGTCTCCCAAAACCACCTGACCCCAGATTGGATCAGCCGGATGGGGAACAACTTAACCAAACAAAAAACCGGACAATACAAAAGTCAAAATATAAAGATTTATTTAACCTTTTAACACTGGAGCTTTATCTCCAGTGTTGACATTCTACTGTAACTCTTTAACCATTTATGCAATGAACATAATTCCAGAAGATTCTCATGCAGTAACTGGTTGGAGAGTTACAGTATGTCAAAGAGAAGTTCTATTTAGATGTCACTGCTGACATCTTTGGTGTTAAAGGGGTAAAAAAAAATAGATTAAAGGTCTAAGGCAGTAATACTTTCTGTTGTTGCCTTGCAAAAGAGGGATTTTTGTTAAGTACCAAAACACAGCCCAATTAGATACTGCAGAAACGGCACTAGGGGCACACCGGATTATAAGGCGCACTGTCATCGAACTACAAGTTCATCAAACGAGACAAAAGAGTCAGACTATGTCGGTCAGTCGGTCAGTCAGTCAAACTTTATCTGGTTTCACAGTAACTCTAGAAATTGTTTGTGACACGTTAGCCATGCTACCTATGGTAGAGACTATTCAGGACCCCTGGAACTCCTAACCTTCTTTGGAACATTTGAAAAGAGACTGATACCACTAAAATTAACATGTGTGCTAACTCCTTACCTTGTTATCAACAGGTAAAAACAAAAAGAAACATTTTTATTTTAACTTGTTAAAAATACAGACATTTTGATTTTGACAGAGCGCCGTATACCTCTCAAAAATCACTTCAACATCAGTAAAATGCCACCAGAATTAATCCATATATAGGGTACTCTATAAAGTGCACTGTTGTTTTAAAAAAAATTGAGGCATTGAAGGTGCGCATTACAGTGTGGAAATGCAGTGTATTATGAGCAAACCCCAGTCGCTGTCCTCCTTGCCAGCTGGGCTCCCCTGGTTGTCGACTCAGCATGTCAGACAGGATTTTCTGTTTTGCTTTCCTGCTACGGTTCACACACCGGGCGCGAGAAACCGTATGAATATGTGCACCTGTTACAAGGTCACATTTGCCAGAGGCTGGTGGCTTCGGAGGCAGCGAGGTCCCTCAGCACCCGCCTGCTGTGCAGATTGGGGTGCTTCATGCTGTCATAGGAACAAAACAGCAGCACAGAAGCAGCAGCCATCACTCTGAGTAGAAGCAGAAATTCTGAAAGTGGAAATTGGGTGATTTTGTCAGGGACACTGTTGACACGTGGCAAAGGGATGAAATATTTGCTATAGAAACATGAAAAGTGGCAATTTGCTATAGAACTTTGGGATTACAACAGTTTTATTTATAATTGTCACCAGAAGAGCAACTCTCATTGTTTCAACTTTCAATGTCAGGAAAGTACGAGGATTCAACAAAGTACATGCAGGCATCACTCTGAAAAGCACCTCTAGTATCTTAATGAACTTCAGTAATGAACTGTGTGAAATTATGCATGCCGTTAGAGTTTTGTTGAACAAGCCATTTAAGCGCCAGATATAATAGCTCCCAATTTTACGGCCAGATTTAGAGGCAGTAATCATCTCGGAGCCCCCTCGCCAAATCTCCTTCTGTGTGACTGGTGTTGAGGAGCGATTATTTTTTGTTAATACTCCTGTAATTAAATGCATGCTTAGACTCTGAGTGATTACAGTTCCTGACGACTAATTGCTCTGTAGTTCAGATCACTGCAAGAAAGATAATCAAATCTGCAGCCTTTGTGCACGTGTGCAACTGAATGGTGGGGAATGATTGCCTCGACAAACAGAGCAAAAGTGTTTTACCCCAGCCACAGTGATGACTCCAGATGACTATTACATTACTGACAATATAAATGTGTGGCATTTGGTTATACTTCCAAAAACTTTTTTTTTTTTTTTTTGCAGAAGGATTCATTTCAGATGAATTATTAACATTTCTTAGAGTGTAACTGTTTGAAAAAAAAAAAAAGAAAGGATGAAAATTCACACTCCTGCTGTTCACACCTCTGAGCAATCATGGCTTCAAGCGAGAAACAGCCTGGCTGCATCATACTGTCATGCAACACCTCACAGACACGCTGCCTACATACAGTCTCTGAATGCATGTGCACATCAAGGGCTTTAAGAAATTGGCTATACGTTTGCTGATTCAGACGCTTTATGATGGAGGACTACTGGAGCCACAAACTTAAAGGGAATCCATGAAAAAAAAAAAAAAAAGTTTAAAAAGTAAGTATAAGAATGTTGTAATACACAAGGAGGCCTATCAGGAAATGAAGCTTTAAAAAAAAAAATACCTGCTGATTTTTATCTTTTGACATTTTTTCACTAATGACTTATGATTAGCTTGGCTCAATAAGCTTTGGTTTGACGTAAGTAGAAAACACCACTGTCTATTGATTAAAGAAACCCTCTTGATGGTGATGGGTGCTTTAGCTTAGCAGAAACCTAGCTGGGAGTTATGGGAAAGCGTGTAAAGATAAATTGGGAGGAGCACAAGATGTGGTTTGAAAGTTTAAGGTGAATCAATTCAGAAATCCGCTCTAATGCTGCGTTTACTCCAGTTTGCTGCTGGAGGCTTGTTCCAAAGTGTGTTCGTAAACCTGACGTTTCCACCACAGGTTGAAGGAGCTACTTTCAAAAGTCAGTGCATGAAAGGGCACAGTTGATGTTAACAGATTAGGTTCATACGTTTTAAAGAACTCAACAAAGACGTTGATAAGCATATCACCATGTCTGGGTTCATAAGGTCATTCAGACTCTCCAAGCAAGGTGACGCTCACCATCTACTGCAGGAGCTGGGTATGAATGTGCCTCCCTGTGACCCAGGTTGGGGAGTTGCTGTCCCACATTAGTCATAGGAAGAAAACAATAAAAACAAGGATTTAATTAGAGGAACGTTTCATCATTTTCTCGATGCAACCAAGAAAAATATGAGAAAGTTCAGGAAAAGAACAATGCGATTTTCCTTCATGTTGGTTTGGACTCCACTCTCTGATTACATCATCAACATCATCATTTGTCAAAGCTGAGTTCCTGACATAATGCAAATTCTTTGCCAAAGTTCGGATATGTAAAATCTGGAAACCACAACGCCCAAAGCGCGCTACTGCTAGTCCGCCGGGCCTGATGCTCAAAACGCACCACAGGACTTCTGACCATGTCTGTTCACTGACTTAACATTAAAAGTGGACGCCACATGCGGCACAAATTGTCTTTGGTGTCAACGTAGCTTAATAGTTGATAAAAAGTTCAAGAAGATCGCAAAACAATAATATAGCAAAGTAAATAAGCAACTGTGGCATTAAAATATTGTAGTCCATTTGTTAGGAGAGGGCATTGGCCTTAAAAAGATGTCAACTAAAACAGAATTTATGGTTTCTAACTATCTTTAGTAGCATTCTATATTGCACTGACTATGTCTTTAAGTTTAAAAATGCAATCATCCATTTTCTTTTTTCCAAATTTGACATAAACCATGTAGCACCAAATGCTGCAGTTCCTCAGATGACCACTGAAGCCTGGTTTCAGGAGGGAGCAATTGATTCCAACTATAAAAAACATAAGTCCAATTTTCACATTTTCCACCAAAAATAAATGCATTTCCAATCTCGTTTCACACATCTTATAAATGTTTATTGCTTAAATTATCCATTAAACTTTACTTTGTCCTGCTCGGTGTGTCATTTTTGGCCACTTGTTAATGTGGGCGGAGCAAACTCCAGTCAGGCTTTAAATTAGCTGTTTGAACCCTATAGGTGATGTCAGAGATGATCCATCCAGTGTAAATATGTCTATGCTGGCGATATATTCAAATATTTAAGATATTCAAATTAATAAAAAAAAAATGCTTCCAGAGAAGACGTTGGACGTAGAATACTCTGTCCAAACTTTGATTACTAAAGCTTAATGATAGAACTGAACATGTCTTTTTATATAGCATTTTCATAGCATTTCTTTTTGTAATTAATTTCTTTTCTATTTCATTTATGTCATTGAGAAGCGACAAAATATTGCACGTTTGTGCCACCTTCATGCAGCATTCGTTTGAATCCATACAGTGATGGAGCCACTTCCCCTCCAGCTGGCAGATAGACGCTCCACCACCTGAGCCAAAGCCACCCCCTTGACAACCTCCCATCTGTGCAGTCAGTTCAGTTATTCTTTCATGTTGTTATGCCAATATTATCAGAGTGCTCTTCAACAGCTCAAATCCACTGTAATGGACGGACATTATTGTACAGCACATGCACAAACGCTAAAATGAACTCAATATGTTGAAATGGGACAAATACGACGTTTGTATGGCTTTTATCTTGCACATTTAGGCTGATGGGACAAGGGGGAAAATTTTATTTGAGAACCATCACATTTTTTCTCTTAAATTATTACAGGTATCACAAAAATTTGGGATTAAACTGTTTCAAAAGTGCTTGGACGTACTAAATACCCTATTTGACCCTTAAAAGCTTTAGAAAAAAATGTAAAGACCTGTATACACATAAAGGATTAGTAGCTTTGGGTCTTTATAACTCAGCAACAGAGCATTCAGAACCTTTTTATTTAAGAAAAAAAACAGAGCTGAGAGGCTGTTTTAGCCCAAAATGTTTTGCAGCTGAACTTTCTAGTCTGCATCCTTTCAGAGGGAAGAACTTCAGGGGAGGAAGTTTCTCAAAAAGTTTAGATCTGAATGCATAAACAGATATGTGTCAGTGATGCACGTGTTATGTTATGATGATGTACAGCAGGAACATTAGCATTCGATTTCTTTCATGATGGTAAATTGTCTTCATTTTTGAACATGCCTCGTTTACCCACGCATGTCAATAAAGCATCAAATGTCTGTCGTTTTTAGGGCTGTCACTAACGGTTATTTCAGTAGTCGATTAGTCCGTGATTATTTTTTCGATTAGTCAATTAGACAACGGTTATCCTTTACACAAGGTGATAGTGCTGGTAATCAGTCCGTGGAGGTTCGCGTTAAAATTTTACTTGTGTAGTTAACGAATTTGAATGTCACCGTATAAAGGATAAGAAGTTTAAGGTCCCAGGTAGGCTATACGCTAGCACAAAAAAAGATAATTGTCTCGCAAGCTCTAGGGTTCCTGATCCCTGCATTAAATCATTGTCTAAACTTCCCATAGAAGTAGCAAGCAAACAATTTTTTATGATTATGGGTTTTACTTTATTATAGTAAAACCCATAATAATAGCAAAATAGTTTTTCCTCCATTATTTTACTAAGTGATTTAGGTGATAGCCAGGGTACAGGACCTCAATCATGTCTTTAGATCCATCATCTTCAACCATTGACAGAGGTCTCATTCCTTTTAATAACATGTAAAGGATGTTCTACTCAGGTTTTGCAGCCACCTCTGGTGTGCACTGACTCCTCCCCAGTCTACAGTCAATGGCGCAGACCAGAATTTCGGGCTTCAGGGTCCAGAAACCCTGTGATGGGGCGTCGCTTTTTATGTCCGGTCGTGAGCTCCATGTACAAATCGGGCGTTCATTGATTGCACGCTGACAGTTTAAGCGGTTAAATTTTTGCACGCTAAATGACAACAATGCAGCACTGTAACTAGGGGACTCAGATTTCGTAGTGACGTGTGGATGGCGTCCGCTTCAAAACACACCAGTACCAACCGTTGTAAACATGATCACAAAGGAGACATTTCTAATTGTGGTTTGTGTCCGGTCGAATTAATATGACAGCAAGACGCGCATTTCTAGGAACAGAGCTGTGAAAACAAAATGTCTGGAGCAAGATTTGCGGGATTTGCACCGCTTTGACCGAGCCTCATTCATATTGTAGATGGTGGACGAGCGCTACAACAAAAATCGAATCTTTTCCCTGTTGCTTCCTGCATGTCTGGCACTTGTCCAGTGTGTCCAACACTAGCTGGATGCGCGTTCATAAAAGTGTGTAGTGTGCGTCCTTGAACGCACCACACGCAGCCATTGTGAATGCAGAATGAAATATAAGTTTGTGTCTGTAATCTCCGATGGTGTAGGTATAGTGCTGTACTGCCTCCACAAGTTCCTGTTGTGCTTTGCGATCCCAATGATTTTGTGGCTGGTAGTTATGGTAATACTTTAAAATGAAAAAAAATAAATAAATAAAAATACACAACTAGAAATGTCAATGAAAAATAGTGGATTAGTCGACATCGTCGACTAACCATTGATAGCCGTAGTCATTTTAATGTGACCAAAAGAGACCAAATGTGACTATTTCCCCCCCTAAAAAACACAAGCATGAAGCATTTTACATACATAAAAGTTTGGCTCCTGCAAGTGTATAACAGGGCTGGTCTCGGCATTATATATGGAGCGTGAGCAGCAGTCGCAGTGAATCACGATTAAACACTTGCGTGGGTAGAAGTGAATGATCTCCACATTTGTCACCAGAAGAATTTAGCGTCCATCAGAGCTGCCGGCGGAGGTGCGTCTGCCACTGAGGAGGAACAGAACAGGCCAGATTGTGTGGAGAGGGAGGCCTTGGCACGTGACCAGCTGCATCACAAGCCTCTTCTGATCCTCCAATGTGCTGTGGTGCTGCTCTATTCCCTCTGCACAACGCCAAACACCTGCTTGGCCCGATTGTTAGACTGAAAGCGCTGTTATCGGCGTGGGCTGTCCAAATGGTGAGGCACTCTGCTTTTATCAGCTAGTACTACTGAGCAGAAAGGAAAAGAAAGGGGACGGACGTCCGTCTGGGAAGGTTTCTAGTAGATGAACACTTTACGTGATCAGCTGAACCCCTTTAGATACATTTAATATTAAATCAACAATCTACATTCTCTATACTTTTGGCATATCTACAAATAGATAATAATTGATGCACTTAAAAGACATAGATAAGCACATAAACTCGAAGATCGATGGAAGAAATGGACACAATATTCTGCTCCCTCGGCCCGGTCTTGAAACAATGTCTTAGCTGCGCCCCGCTTCTAACGTCTGTTTTTGTCCTCCCCACCTTTTTTTTTTTATTTTATTTTATTTTTTTTCCTCCCTCTCCTTCTGTTCCCTTTGCTTTTGTTTTCACACAAAAAGCTGTATTCTGTGTTAAGAAAATAATCTAATAAAAAAAATGGGGAAAAAAAAAAAAAAAAGACATAGATTGGAAAAAAAAGTGGACAAAAAAGACCCACTCTGGTGAAAATTGTGTTATTGGTGTTTTTCTTCTTATAGAGGACATATATAAAGAAAACTATGCAGTATATATAGTTTTCAAATCAATCGTAAAAGATCGTACTGGTGACAGAAAAAAATATGCTGGGCAGGCCTCATGCTCCCTGCTCCGCTCCATTCTGATGCATCAACTTGTAGATGACAAAATCCATGTACGCCTTGGGCAAAATGCTAATAAAAAGTTTAATCTACTATCAATCCATCCATGCGTCCATCCATACTAGAAAAGTCTTGGCCTTCATTTTTGCATTTTTAATTCAACCCAATCTACTGCAGCAGGAGGATCTAATTTGATACAGGGTGGATTTTATTTTGAAAGGACCTTGGCTGTCCTGCTGATAAAAGTAGAAGAGGTCAAACTTGTTATTTGTAGAAAAACATAACCCTCAAAGCATAAAGTGCATTTTTCTAAACATGAAGTGGGACTTTTGCTGGGTTTTGGTTTGTAAGAAACCAGATCAAATGCCTCTTTTAGGGTAAAGGTTGCAGACCCTTGGTGTAAACGGAGAGATCTCAGCAATGGGGAGGGGAAGGGGGGTGGGGTTGCTTTGCACCAAGGCAAATTTCTTATGAACTACCACCACTCTGCAGAAACTATGTTCCAGAAAACAACAGTGTTTTTTTCTTCAGATTTTGGCTAAAAGGGCACATATGACATTAAAAGACCATTTACAATTCATTGAAAGATGATCGGAGGGAGGATTGCTGTGCTTCTAATTTAACATTAAATGAATGAAACACAATTTGATATCAAACATACAGCTGTAGAAAGACAAAAAGGATGTGTGGGGTCATACGTGAAATTTCACTAGAATATACATGGAATAAACTTTGACAGATTGTAAAGGGGATATTGAGAGCTAACTCCCTAGTTCCCTCCCAGTGCATGACTTTCACCGACTTCAGCTCTGCGATATGACATGCTAATTGAGGGCATATTTCAGGAGAGCAGCACACAGGTGTTGCAACCACGAGAAAGAGCAGCGATGACGTACTTATTGTCTCTAAGTTAAGGCATTAATTTAGCCATTAAATGACAGGATTCCTGTCATTTAATTAGGATATACATTTGGGGACAGTGAGCATCTTCCAGGGTGGACTGACTGTTGGGCAGGTAAGCAATGAAATAGAATTCAAAGTGACAGCAGATGTGTTTCGGCTCAGCAGCGACAATGAAGCCGCCATAGACAAAGATGTCTAGAATGGAAGGCGTGGAGGGGGGGCGAGTAGGAGGGGTGGGGATAGATAAATGAGGCCATCGCCAGCTCTGGGAGGAGGAAAGGAGGAGAGAGTTGCTTGCGAGCTCCCTGTCGATCTATACCTGCCAAGTTTGTACCCTGAACAGCTGCTAGCAACTCTGAAGATGTGTTGCAGCTCACTCCCAAACCACATCCATCTTTCCCAGAGTTTAATCCAAATGCATTATGGTCTGTTGATGGTGGAGGCTTGAAATTTAACAGAAGTTTGTTATTTTAGCTTCGACACCAATACAGGACTAGAATTTTTTTTTTTTTTAAAGTTACGTGAACAATACTAACATTCCTTTCAGGGCATTTCTGATCCAGTCTAAATTATTTGTTAACTTTAGGTGAGTGTTACATCACCCAAAGAAAATGGCGGCTCCAATGACAGACATTAAGGCCATTCAGGGCCAATATTTTGCAATATTAATGCAATGTTGGAGCCAGATGACTTCAGTAAACAGTGATTGGTCTGATTCAATACTTAAAAGGACCTGGATAAAAAAAAGGAAAAGACTATTTGCACGTCACTTATAAATTAAGTGCGGCCAGCGCTTAACTTTTATTTTTGCCCGCACTAATTATGAATGATGACAATATAGCATCATTAAAATAGCAGCACTCAGAATATTCGTAGTGCCAGTTAGCCATTCCAGATTTTACCTTTACCCCTTAAAATGCTTTATTATGTGTGGCCAAGATAATTTTCCATCAGTTTTTTGAGCTCGGTAGCACTAAAAATATGTGCGAACAAACATCAGCGTTAGAAATATGGCATGTTTAACGGCTACTTTAAAATAACATCAAAACATGTTTTCACTGGCTCTTTTCCTTTGATCGGATTCAGCACTCTGAAGATAATTTGTCAGGATCATTTCTGAATTATTATTATTTCAGCCTGTCTAGCATGTGCATTTCCCACTCATCCTTTTTCCTGCCCCCACTCACAAGCTGACGGTCACTTCAAGCTGCTGCCTTCCCATTCATGTCCGCTGTGTATGAGTCGCACCTGCAGAGTGGTGGGGGGGTTATGTAACAGGCCAGTCAGAGGGGCCTTCGTGCCCTGCATTTGCAATCATGCAAGCCAGTTAGAGACGTACTGTGGCTTGTTCTCTCATTAATAAACTGAAAAATGGTTTCATCTGAGCTTTTGCGGCTGGCCTCCCAGCGGTTTGCATGTTAAAATGAGATTCCTCTGCAGGGAAGGTGTTGGACGAGTTTTCTTAAAAAGGTGCTCAGAGAATACAAATTAAGTCATGATGAAATACTGGACGTCTTTACTACAGTAGCGTTTGGCTGGTTTGCTTTCTCTGTTTAAATGAAGCAGTTTTCTTTTTTTGTGACCAGTTGGTTGATTTTAAAGTAAACTTCCAGTCTGTGGATGTTTAATCTGAAATGAGGGCAACTCTGCAGTGAGAGCAGCTCATCCCTTCAACCAAACTGCAAAATAAGTAAAAAAAAAAGGTTCCTTTAATTGTGACCCAGTTGTGATTAAAGATAAAAAGACTAAAAAGGTTCTCACTTTCAACAAGAAAAACTGCTACAAATAGGATACTTTTAACTCATTTTGCCGATGCATCTAAACTGGCTTTTTTGTAACAGAAATGAAAGAATACTGTTTTATTTACTTTTAAGAATCAAAAAGATTGAATGGAATCTGAAATCCCAACAATAAAATGTGTTCTCTGGATTTGACCCATCCCTTGGGGAAGTAGAGAGCTGCAGTCATATCCGGACTTGCACCCCCATTCCAACCCCTTAATGCTTAATAATGGGGCATGAGTCTACCACATAGGCCACTGAGCTGATAAAATTTGCCCTTTACCATGCATAGTTCAGAACTTTAAAGTAAATATGATATAGTTGAATCAATATAAAGTGTTTGTTTGTTTTATTCCTTCACACCCTGGTTTTGATTTAATATAAAACCGTTCCCAGTGGTCTCTTAATTATGATTACCGTATTTTCCAGAATATACGTTTTTTTTCGTAGATTAGCCAGGGGTGAGACTTGAATGAATGAATGAATACTTTATTAACCCGTCTAGGGAAAACTGATAGGGCAGCAAATACAGAGACACGTTGCCCAGAGGTCGGCAGCAACCACACAATTCTGGCGCTGCTAATCGCCATTTATACTTCATCTAGACTTATACTCAGGAGCGACTTATTTGTGACATTTAATGATAAATAGGCTCAAATATTTGTGATATAAATATTATATATATATATATGTGTGTGTGTATATATATCATATATATAATTTGTATCTATTATATATAAAATAATTTGGTTAAAAGCCTTTTTCTAGGGGTGACATCACACTGACTCAGTCCAGTTGTCATATACAGTCAATTAGTTTAACCATGCATTATTCAGTGTAAATGCAACAACAACAACAGAGATTTCGGTTAAACTCTAAATGTTCAGTTGACTTTTGAAATTCACAACAAAAATCTGCAAATGTATGAGTCAATGAGTCTAGGAGAAACAACATTTTTTAGAAAGTGCCCCTCCACTATTGAAAGAAAATATTTAAAGTTTATGGATAGACAAGAGTAAATCGATGATTTACTTGTATCAACAAAGCTTGTTTGCCTCTCGGTACATTTAGTCAAAGCTAAAATTCAGGCAGCTTTGTAATCTTTAGGTTTCTCATGTTGCAGCTCAGTTGTGGTTGATCTCTACAAAGCAATGAACATTTGTCATCAAAATCTACAAAAAGAAAACAGATAAAATATAAAAAAAAGAAGTTCATTTGGCTGAATCTAAGGTCAATGTTTAATAGGTGAGTTCAACCCATTCATCGGGCAAAAAAGAAAAAAAATATATATTAAAAAAAGACTTTGAAGTGATAATTGGCCAGGCTTGTGCAATAATACACAGATAAGCTCATTATTTTCAGAGCGAAACAAATGATTCAAATTTTCAAGCCAGCACTTAGCAGTCATTAGCTGAGGGAAAATCACAAGTCTCCACAAGGGACTACTCAAAACAAAGGGAAGCTGATTAAATGGGCTCGACTTGAATAATAATAATAATAAAAAAAGAGAGACTTAATTGTCATATAAGAAACTTTTTGTCATAAAAGAACTAATCACAAATGTGACACTTTTTTTGTTAGCCATCTAGTTTGGTGTCAGGAATTCCATAGGGTTTGTGTATGTGACAGATTTGTGTCTTATACCATTGTGCTAGAACAGCATCGCCGCGGTGTAGTGTCATTTTAAAGACATCGCTGTGCATAGAGTCTGAGATGCTGCTCCTTTATTCATGGCTTTAATATAATACAACTCTAAACCATCAATGCATCTGCATTTAGATCTGCCACAAACAACACTATATCTGGATCCTGCCACTGATTTGCATAATTGGAGATTGTGGCCGGGTGCTTGTTATTCATTGACACGACACTGCAGAGAGGCAGATGGAGAGATGTACTGAACTGACTGTTCCAGCTTCTCCGAGGGAGGGGTAGATGCGTCTTAGGGAAAGGGTCCTGAAGAAGAACAGACTTAACTACTTACTACTGATTTTAGGCCTTGATAATAAATCGCAAATTTATCTTTATTGAATATCAGCCTGTACGAAATGCGTCTGGCGAAAGACAGCGTAAATTCCGATAACTGGTTACCTTAAATGTTAACACTCATGCTAGAACAGTCTCATAGTAGCTTGGAGTATTAAAAAAAAAAATCAAAGGCCATTTGACCAATCAGTTGGACCCCTGATAGAGCCGAATAGAGCCCTTTATGTTAGATGCCCGCCTCCCATGTAGACGTGGGTTGACTGGAGTATAATTTAAGTTATGTCAACTTTATTTATATAAAACTGTTGCACTGAAATTGATTTTTAATTGTTGGCTATTGGCTATGTGTTCGTGTATTGTGTATCCAATCGTCATCGTAATATTGATCACTTATATCCACATCTATATCTACAGCTAATATCCTCACTAGGCCTGCACAATATACCGCAAATTTATCGTTATCGCAATATCCAGCTCTGCAATATGCATATCGCAAAAGACGGCGAATATCGCAATAAATCGCAAACCCAAAATGTGTTAAAACAATCTTCTAGCAGCTTGAAGCATTTAACGAATCAAATAAATCCCTTTATGCTTTGACCAATCAGATGGACGACTTCCCATTGTTGACCAATCAGATGGAGGCCTATTATATTAGATGTTTGTCCCCCATGTCGATGAGGGTCATTTGGAGTATAATTTTTAAACTGTTGCAATGAAATGGGAATGATGTTTTTGTTTCTTTTTCTATTTGTTTATTTACTGCAAATTTATCGTTATCGCAATATTGATCACTAATATCGCATATCGCAAGTTTTCCTCATATCGTGCAGCCCTAATCCTCACATTTTCATCATATCGTGAAGCCCTAGTAGACTTACATTGAAAAACCAAATTGTACTTGGACTTAAAGCTCTACAGTTATTTCATTTAATTTTTGAAGGTATTTCTTCAGAGGGTGTTCAGAAGCTAACAAATCTTTGAATAACCTGAAGCAAGTGTGGCACCCGACTGAGAGGAGAGTGCTGAATGACCTCCACCTGAGTTTCACCTTCTCTGAAGGAAAACCAAGCATCTATCATGAATGCAGAAAAGAGCACTGCTTGTTGTAGATGGACTTGAAAGATGAGAGTTAAACATTTCACCCCTTTTTCCATAGATGCCTAACTATGACCTAACTATTTTAATGTAAAATTAAGAACATCCGGCAAAGCTGACTAATTCAGTCTTTATTGCTACAGGAGTACGATAACCTTCTGTCTTTATATTACTATCAGGAAAATAAAAAAAATTAAAAAGATGTAATTTTATCCATCAACCTACATGATTACTCAGGTTTCTCAGTGTGTGATTACATTGCGATACTTCCGAATATCCCACGCCTGGCATCATGACAACTTTCATCACGGCACTGACTTATAACCTTGTATAAAATATGAAAATATTTACTCATGATGCTAAGGAATTCAGAGTTTTAGGGATGTTTATAGGAAAACTGTATCTCTATTATCCTTTTGGAAGTAAAAAAACGACTTTAATTTGGAGATGAACTCATTTGTAAGCCTTGTGAAACCACCTAGCAGAAAAGCAGAATATTAACAATTTTTAGAATAGAATCTGGATGTGCATTAGGCCTGCACAATATACCGCAAATTTATCGTTATCGCAATATCCAGCTCTGCAATATGCATATCGCAAAAGACAGCAAAAATCGCAATAAATCGTAAATACAACCTTAATACAACCTTATGGCAGGTTGAAGCATTTAACGAATAAAATAGATCTCTTTATGCATTTGACCAATCGGATGGACGCCTATTATGTTAGATGTTTGTCACCTATGTCACCGAGGGTCATTTGGAGTATAATTTTTGAACTGTTGCAATGAAATGGGAATGATGTTTTTGTTTGTTTTTTCATTTGTTTATATACCGCAAATTATACCGTTATCGCAATATTACTAATATACTAATATCGCATATCGCGGGTTTTCCTCATATCATGTAGCCCTAATGTGCATATAGTTATCTAGTACATTTTTATGCTCTTTTACCTTCTGTTGTTTTATATTGTTTACATTTCCCCCTTTAACACCAGAGATGAGTCCAGCAAAAAGAAATAACTTACGATCTTTGAATTGTCGGAACTCTTCGACCAGTTGGGTAATTGACCAAATAAACTTTACTACTGTAAAGTGGTTCACATCTGTGCAAAGCTGCTTTTCTGAGCTTTCAGAATCCATCGGAATTATGTTAATTGCACAAACAGACAAAAGATTACAGGCCAAGAGGGTTACAGTTTTTGTCTTACAATAAAGATTGGTCCAAATCATTAATATGATCAGCTTTTCAGAAGTCTTTTGTTACCTAAGAAAAAAAGATAAAAGCACTTTGCTTGCAGGTTTATATAAAAAGTGTAGCTTTAAAAAAAATATATTTTTAACTTTTTGACACTTCAGAATCATTGATGCTTAATAGGAATCTGAGATGCGGTTAGCGTTAGGTTCAGCGGTTAACGACTCAGGTGGAACTAGTTTGGTTTGTTTAGGTTTCAAAACACTGCCGTAGATGGATGGAAGAATAAACCTGAGACCACCATTCTTATTAAGGGGAGGTTTATTCTTCTTGACAAAGATGGCTTCTTATGCTGAAAGAGACGACCAATTTGGAGAGGGAGTCACTGACTCCCCAACCCCCAGCTGAGGACAAAGGACTATTAACGACCCAAAACCATGTACGCTAAGTGGACAACACCTCCAGTTTCAGGTCTGACTCCTCCCCCATGAGCGCATATATACCAGCTCTTAGACCAGCTAATTCAGAATTGACAAAGCCTCTTGGATAAGAGGCGAAACGTCTTCCAACTTTAAAACCAAGTCCAGATGACATCCCCTAAACCTACTACAATTTGTTCATTTATAAATGAACTTAAGATTTGAAAGAATAGCCGTCCAAAAATGTATGTTTATAAACACATCCATCAATAGATCTGACCAATTACTTGCAAGGGCTTGTCATGGGTACTATTTCAGGTTTACAGCCTTTCAGCATGAAAGGCTGTATTGATTGCTTGCCTTCAGGAATACTTCTAGGGTAAAAACATGAAGGGAGGAGTGGGCAGATATGTCTTGTGTTGTTGGGAGGTTTGGGGATTTTTCACCTGATGTTTGTGAGAAGCACAACAGCAGAAACAAATGTGACAACACGGAAAAATGTACACTTTTCTGACCAGGCTTAGAGAGCCTCCTCTGCACAGAAGATAAAAGACACATGCAGGTTCCAATCGACAAGATTTTAACCCTGAATCTATGGAGAATGTGCGCTCAGCGGACAAAGGTGAGAGAAAAACGAAAAATGCATCTTTTGGACAAAAAAAGGATGTTTTTTTTTTTGTTCTTGCTTTTTCTGCTCCTCTTAGTGACTCTTAGTGTGCACTACAGAACAATTGTCGGTTCGTCTCACCTTGGGATCCAGAAGTTGGGATGAAATCAGACAAACAGTGTTTGAAGCGTTACGGTCAGAGGGATGCTTACCTATCCAGAGAAACTAAGCATTGTGTGCCGTCTGGCTCAGCAAACCGTGTTATCTCTCCCATCGCTGACTCCCTCTTGTAAGTGTGACTGTGTTTGAAGTTTCAGGGCTATAACAACTGAAAAAGAGCACTTTGCAGTCGCATTGTGTTCTTCCTGTTGTATGCTATCCATCACATTGCAATTTCCAGTGTATCATCTGTCTTGCTCTAACGATAGAGCGGAATTAAAACTGCTATTTGCTGCCATCCTTTTCTGAATCTTTATTCATTGTTCTTCCTGATAGTGGGATGCTAAAAAACTACAGGACCCTGCAAGTACTGGCTGCAGCTGCAAAAAAATGATGCCGATGAGAGCTAGGCATACAAAGGAAACACAGCCCAGTGATAAAGCAACGGCTGAAAGAGATGAAAGAAATTGTAAAGAAGGGCTAATGACAAAGGCATTCATAGAAGTCAGCGCCACTGATGTCCTCTTCATCAAAATGCAACCAAAGTCGTCATTAATGAATCTCATTTTTACTCCCAGCAGAGCAACTGTGCGGCAGTGCCAGAGCACTGCAGAAATAAACATCACAAACAAGCTTAAAAGAGATTCTTCAAAGGGTCTGTCGAGCTTAATGGATGGATGGGGGGGGAGAGAAAAAAATCAGTTTGGTTGAGGAGGATGGATGTGGGCTGTGTGCTTGCATTTGTGTATGTTTCTCTAAACAAGTGGTGCTAAAGTGATGTTTACATTTGAAAGTGTTTGCTTTTCTCTTGTTTGCACTCCAAACACACACTTTGGGCGCCGATGACTGCAGTTTGTGTGTCGCAATCTTACATTGAATTCCGATCAGAGTTACAAACCTTCACTGAGATTTGTCAGTTACCGCCAATTTATCATTAACAGCCAATTCATACCAAAGCAGCAGCGCTCGACAGTCTTCCCACATCAGATGTCAAACAAGTCAACTGTTTTCCGTTTAATCAAACCGCCAATTCAAAAGGGATATTAGGGCTGCACGATGTGAGCAAAACTTGCGATATGCGATATTAGTGATCAATATTGCGATAACGATATAATTTGCGGTATATAAACAAATAGCAAAACAACCAAAAACATCATTACCATTTCATTGCAACAGGTTAAAAATTATAATCCAAATGACCCTCGTTGGAGGAAAACATCTGACATGAAAGGGCTCATCTGATTGGTCAACAACATGAAAGGGTCCGTCCAATTGGTTCAAATGCATAAATGGATTTATTTGATTTGTTAAATGTTTCAAGCTGCATAGGATTGTTTTAGCACACTTAAGGAAACCATTTATTGCGATTTTTGCTGACTTTTGCGATATGGATATTGCACTGCTTGATATTGCCATAACGATAAATTTGCGGTATATTGTTCAGGCCTAAGGGATATCATACGAGTGTTTTACCAGCATCTTGCCGGCAACCGCACACCGCTCAAATTCAGTCGGAGCTCTAATTCCCAGGGTTTCTACAGCTGGAGAAACAAAGGAAACAGGTTTTTAGTGTATATATCAACTGCTGCCACACTTTCAAAATAAAAGTTTTCTAAAAACTTGATGGTGTAAAGATAGCAAATCACACTCAGAACTCTTAATGAATATTCCATTATGGACGACATGAAGCTAATTCTCTAGGGGAAGAAATGTGTTGTGATGTTGGTTCCACTGGTGTATGAATGCGTATGAATGTCCCCGTGATGGTCAGAGGGGCTGTAGGCGCGAACTGGCCGTCGGTGGCTACATCAGTAACTTACCATCACCAAGAATGAATGAGGAGTAAAATAAATAATGGATACATTTTGAGCATCTGGAAAAGCGCAGAAAAATCCGTTATTAATATTATTATGAAAATCGGAATGAAATCAGCAAAACACAAGAAAAAACGAATCCAAACATTGCTTATGTTAAGTTAATAAGGCTTAAAAACCGACAGAAACTGCAGCTCAGAAATGGCGTTTTTCCCATCAATAATGTGGCGCAGGCTGTCTTTTTTGGCCCTATTGCTTGCCATACATCTCTCATGTTGTAAGACACTTTGCGTTTTTTTGTTATGTTAGATTTTTTAACAATGTAAACATGTGGTGAACTAATGTTTTTGCCAGAATCTAAATAATGATTTTAAAAAACAGTTTTAATAATCTTATCGGCTGAATCAATAGAAAGGCCTTCATGTGGTTTGTACAAACAGGGTTATGCTCATGCTTATTTTTCTCAATTGTAGTATTTTAAATGCATCTTCCTAACAGTATGACAACAGGGGACAGGCTTTTGTGAAGAAAAACAAAAAAATAATAATTGCGCGTTATATAACTGGAAAAATTGCAAGTTTGAGAAGGACCGAAACACTTTATCCATGCCTGTAATTGATAGGGAACACCATCTCTGTGAATTAATTAATCCAAAGGGGTCCCTTTGATGTGAGCAGAGCTGTGACATTCAGATTTGCGACTGGCCAAGTCTGAAGCCGATAGCTGCTCAGAAGTAGCTGACTTTGGCGTTGGCTGGCCGTCATCTGTCGCATTTGATATCAGACTGCAGACAGGTAGATTAATAGAAGTGATACCGTTTCTAAAGAGATTCTGCAGAGGTGGCATGTCTGTAGTTAAGGTCAGCTTGTGAGCCTTCGTTTTGATTAAATCTAAAAACAGTCAGTTGTGTACCTGGTATAATGACAGTTGAGTTAAAATTCACCCAATTTAAGTCTTTTTTGGTGTGCATGTTCTGGTGGGTGACCAGCAGAGTTTTCTCCCATTTAAGACGCTTTCTGTTGAGAGCTGAAGGTGAATGTCAGTCCACAGCTGTTAGTCCTGCTGGTGATGGACTGGTGAACAACCAGCCTCCCACTCATGACCTGGTGGGGTTTGTTAAAGTTGTGACATGAGTCCACAGAAATCTACAACAGCTTTTTGTCCTTTTTGCAACTGAAAACGTTCGACGTTTGAAATGTTTGTTGACTCTGTAATAATGAGTCTATATAATGCCTCAGTCACTAATAATAATTTCAATAGAACAAGACAACAGAATGTATCATTTAGCAGTTCTTTGTCTCTTTTCCCCATGTCTGATGGTAAAGAAGACCCACATTTGGCCGCTTTTTGAGTGCAATTTCATACTTTGTCTATGATTCGATTCCAATTGTTTTCTAGGAAAAAAAAGCTTAATGTGAGTATGTAGAGGAAAAATCTTATTTCCACTATATTGTTGAATATTTCGAACCATATTTTTGGTGCTACCTAACATAGGGTCATCTGAGGCAGGTTTAAGGTTTTTCTATTTTAAGACACAGAAGAGTATTGCCATTGGGAATAAATAAACTTCAGTCTTCCCTTTGTTCCGTTGGCCAGAAACGTCTCAATGAGCAATTTTTATAAATTTCTATGGTTGTTAAGGTTAACTGCATCGTCATCTATAGTCAAACAAAGGAAAATGATGGCCCCAAGCTGTGCACATACACATTGCAAATAAACTCGATGGACCAGATACTCCCATTCATCCTTAATAGAATAACCTTTTGTTTCCTTGAGTGTAATTTATCAACTTTGATTAACCAACTTTTTTAAAGTTTGGTCATAGGATGACAGATGGATGGAGCCACTATGAAGATGCTGATTGATGTGATCGAATGTTTAAGGGTTATCGCAAATGTATTAAAAACTATTTTTTGCTTTGAGCAGCTCAAAGCGCTTGACAGTAAAAAAAGAAAATACAATAAAAAAAAACAATTTTTGAACATCTCTATTTAAACCAACTCATCCCTTTGCCCCGCTTTCCTCTCCATTGCCAAAAAAATTGGCATAAAGTGAGACCCTGTAACTAAGGACAAGAAAACTTGTACAACAGTGAAGACCATTCACTGGATGCGAGTTCTGGTTTCATATAAGGTCGAATGGCAAAGACAGACAGATGGGGTCTACAGAAGTGTTCGTCTCTGCGTACAAACAAAGCATTGACTGCGCAGCTGTTGGATCTATCAATAATTCTGTTTTTTTGTGGCTCAAAAAAAGGTATAATGAACATCTTGAAAGTCACTACCTCTTTCGGGCGGCCGTGGTGCAGCGGTAAGGCGGTCGACCCATGATCGTAGGATTGCAGGTTCGATTCCCGCCTGGCACGCCCATGAGGTTAAGTGTGTTTGGCAGCGGAGCGGCCACCAGTGTGTGAATGTGTGTGTGACTGGGTGAATGGGTCTGTGACTATAAAGCGCTTTGTCTTTGTAGGTAGAAAAGCGCTATATAAGTATACGCCATTTACCATTTCCTTGATAACTATGCAAGTTAATAGGTTAAAGTTCAAACTCAGAATCGTTTATATTGTTATATTATATTGTAAATTCCCTGTCTTTTTTTTACTGTATTGAGTCTTTTTCAGATTCCATTTTTGCTCCAAAGAAAACCAGTTTAAAGAGCGGGCAGGGATTTGTACAAAACTAGCGGTTATTCCGGGCAAATGTGAACGGCAGGGTTTGCTTACTCATCTCGATCTCTGAGGGAAGTTTAAGGCAGTGCACTCAAGGATTACACCCGGTGCCGCTAAAGACAGATGGTAATAGGACATGACCTCAATAACTGCCTAAAACTGAGGGTGATTCGCCTGCAAAAGAGATCATCTGGCACTTGAGAGGGTTCTACAGCCACAAGAGAAAACTGAATAGAATCCAAAACATCCTTTATTGCAGTTGGAGCTAAGAGGACTTTGTTACCTAAAAGGCACTGACTGGTTAAAAAAAAAGATATTCGCCAGACTACAGGCAAAGGTCTAAAGAAATAAACATCACTCAGACTGATCTTGAGGAGGACTTGAATCAAGAAGCTTTGTGGTTTTTGGACATGAGTGCTTTTTGGCATGTTCAGGAGAGTTTGGCAGCAGAGTCTGCTCAATAGCCTTACAGAGGGTGGCACGTTTTAATGAACATGTGCATGAATAAAAACCTAAAAGACTGCTCTCATCTCCTTTTTGGGCAGAAAATATCACAGAAAGTTGGATAGACAGGTGCCCACACACATTTAAAGCGTGCTCCTGATTTGTTTGCGATCTTCCGGCCAAGGTTGAACAGTGAACACATGCTTTAAAAGTCATCCAGAGCCGTTTGTGCGATGGTTTTAACTATTCCATCTAAAAAGTTGCAGTGTAGACGTGCATTTTTCCAGGGATACATCATTTACTCAACAGTTGCCCTGTTTGAAAGGCCAAGTTGCTGATGGTAATCTGACCTGTCAAAGCCAATACGTTTCAAGTAAAAACGAAACTTGACACCTCTGTGAATTGGGGGGGGGGGGGGGGGGAAACTGTGCATCATAAGCGGCAAAATTTAGCAACTATCCTATGGGTACTTTAACATTGGGAGTTGGGTCATCTAGACCCCACTAGACAGTGCTCTGAACCTTTTTTCTTCAATGATTTGTGATCTTCACTGGTGTCCATGGATTACATGAAATCTTTCCACCTTTATCCACCTTTGTCATGGTAGGGAGAACATGTCAATGTAAGGGTGGGGTCATAGGATAGCACAAGGGTTAAAGGGGCATCATATCTTAACCCCTTAAGTCAACAGTTTTTTAACAACTGGAATTCTTCAACCGTTTATACAACTGACGTAATTCAGGTGGATTCTGAATTGGAGAAGTGCGGCTTTGCGTCATTTTGCAACACTTTACAATAGTAATGTGAAAACTGATATGAAAAGCCGCGTCAGAATCAGGTGATTCAATTATCAAGGCAAGTTTATTTGTACAGCAAATTTTGTATACAAAGACACTTCAAAGTAGGAACAGGTCGGTCTTTAACCTGGATTGAAATAAACTGAGAGTTTCAGCTGATCTAAGGCTTTCTGGAAGTCTGTACCAGATCTATGGAGCATAGAAGCAGAATGCAGCTTCAACGTGTTTGGTTTTGGGTCAGAAGGTCAATCGTGTATTTTGGTGTTAAACCATTCAAAGCTATATAAAGCAGCAATAGAACTTTAAAGTCTGTCCTCTGGCAGACTGGGAGCCAGTGTAAAGACCTCAGAACTGGACTGATGGTCTACATTTTTTGTCCTTTTGAGAACCCGAGCAGCCGAGTTCTGAATAAGCTGCAGTTTCCTGATTGATCTTTCTTTGTAGTCCTGTAAAAACACTGTTTCAGTAGCCAAGTCGACCAAAGATGAACAGAAAGTTACAGATTTGGTGTCGCCAGGTACATCGCCGGCTTGAAAGGGTTAAACAAAGCTTGCCCATTCTTTCATTAAAAAACACTAAATAGAAAAGAGCTGCATTGATTCTGAAATTATGACTTTTACAAAGCATATCACAAAGCTGAAAAATTGTAATTTTTCACTTATTCTTTATAATATTAAAGAGCCTATATCATGCAAAATTAAATTTTTGAGCCTTTAAGTGTGTTATAACTTTGATTCCTCACTCAAAACAACTCCAAATCGATATTTTTGATTCGTTCACACATCTCTGAGCGTTCCTCTGAAATGCTGCTCTCTGAGCACCAACCTCTTTCCAATCCACGAAAACAAGCGGGTTCTCACATTGTGACGTAGAAAAGTGAGAATCGCCCCTTCCAGGGAGAGTCTGTGCTGTCAGCACCGCCCCCCCCAGGCTAACACACACACCCACACACTCCACAGAGCTAGCTTTGATCCAAAAAACCCTTTCCTTTGATATGGACAATACCCACATCTATCTTTGCATACGTTCAAATGTTTTTTGTTTTCATGGTTGAAACGCAGACACGCTGTTCAGCCCACAAAATAACTCCTATTTCATTAAAAAAAAAATAGTTTTTAGTGTCTGAAAGGTAATATATGTGGAAATATTTTACTTTGAAGAGCATGATTCAAGCCTTTACCTTAGATAAAGTTCTATCAAAAGTTTTTTTTAATCTTCTGATTGTTCTTTGAAACTACAGATATACTGACTTTAAAAATGTTGGCAAAGAAAAAAAAAAGGCATCCGGGAAGATTTAAATTCCTGCAAGCAAACCTGTCAGACAGTCATTGATTTGTGAAACTGAACAGACTGAAGGGTGTTCAGATTTACACCCAAGGAGAATAAAAAAAAAAAAAGAAAAAGAAAAATCACTTCCAAATATAAATTATCTTTCTAACTTTGTCATCGATAAGATTTATTCAGCAAAAAGTCCAGTAAAAAGAAGTGAAATGTTCCCTGATATTATCTTATTTTAACTAACACTATTTAATGGAAACACAAATATTTAGAAAAATGATTTTTGTGGAAAAGGTCTTAAAGTGATTACATAAGTCTGAGTATTTTAGTCAATTTTAATGTATTAACTGACACAATAATACCGTCTAAAAGCAAAAAATTTGTAGATTCCAAAATGTGGACCTCATGTCAAAAAAGGAAGAATATTTTGAGGAAAATAAATGAGGTTACATAAGAAGTTTGAAAGTCCCCAAAATTGTTTTCAGCTGAATTTGGGATTAATTCTGCAACTGTCGGTTTATCTCTCCCACAAGCAGGAGGTGCAGAGTTTGAGCAGCCTGTCATGAAAGACTTCTGCTGCCAATTAGTATCAATCAGGAAGAAATATGGGGCTGCGTTGCTCCAGTTTTTTTTTTCATGGATGATTTTTTTTTTATCCTCTGTAGATCTGCACATCCCTCTGCACATTAGTGAAGTTGTATCCCTTTATCAGAAGGATCAAACCTCGGAGCCGGATCACCATCCTTGACACGGTGCGCCTCATCAAACCACTTTCTTTGAAATTGTATTCATGATTGATCATTTGCTTTGATGGGGAAAATGATCTAAATCCCAGTGAATGGGGAAGTAGAACAAACATCTTTTCTTTTATATTTATGTTTATGCAAAGATAGTCCATTTCCAATTCAAAAGTTGAATTCAATTAACACGACTTTGAAACGTCTTTATGTTTGGGGAAAGGGAAGCATAGCGCATTTTTTCGGTCTCAGTCAAAGTTAACCCTTTGTGCTGATTCTGAATGTGGCCAATCTTCCATTATGTGGAATTCTAAGCATGTTTCTGTATTACTGTACTTAAGTTAAATTTTGAAAAAACAAAAACACCTGAAAATTACATTTTCAGTCTTTTTTCAAATCGGTCCAAATCAGGTGCAGACGAAAAAATGCGGTTTGAAAAACTTGTGAGGTAGAACATACGCTGAGCAGGCTACAAGCTTCCTGCTCTGCTCCATTCTGATGCATCCAGTTGTAAAAGTAGTCTTGGTTTTCCTCGTCCAAGCTGGCATCTGGCTTAGAAGTATACGGGTGATGTTGCTCATCATTTTTGTTAGATTGGAGATTTGAGGGACTGTAAGCTAGTGGGAGGGCATGAGGGACCTCTTTAACGGGGGCGGGAGCAAGATTTGCACCGTTTCCCCATTTCGCACCAAGCTTGTTCTAACTGTAGGTGGCGGAAATGTGCTAATACCAGGTAGCAACAGACCATGGGCTAAATGCCCGATCAGGCATGCGCGTTTTGTGCGTAACATGCCTGGTGCAAAAGTGGCTTTGAACAGTAAGGGTGGTACATCCAAAGGACCAGGATTGGGCAGCCCTGATTTAAAACATTTATACCATGGTCCGGGTGAATACTGGATTCTGATTGGCTGCTGGGTGTACATTAAAAAGTGATAAACCACAGTGATAACCACACGGTGAAAAAAGAAGTTACGGTCCCCTAGCTTAAATGTTTTGTATAAATGCGCCGGCTTCTTTAAAACAACCTTTTGTTTCATCATTTGGACAAAAACAAGCGGTAAAAGGTGAACTTTCTCTCTGAAGTGATGCTTTGTTCAACCCATCGGAAAGATCAGCATAAATATATATTGCCGAATCTTGACTGCAGCGGTGGTGCTGCGCGACGTGGACCATTTGTTTCATAGTGCGGCGCACCACGTAACAAATAGTCCGCTTTTTGTGAGAAAAGCGATCCAAATCGGAAATTAAAAAAAAGAATTAAGGACTAAAAACTGGTTAATATGTAATGCTTTTGTAAGTGACCATGGTATAAGCGGGTTAATGGCCTTCAAAGTGTGCATTATAACTTTTTAACGCACTTCGCGGAAGCAAACGTCTGACGCAGGCTTCCACGGCGTGCGTTAAAAAGTAATAATGCACACTTCGGCCATTAACCCTAACATATAACTAAATAAGTTGTTTTTTCTTAAACAGAGTAAAGACTTGCGTTTTTAGGAGTTATCAGCTCAAAATCAATGGAAACAAAGGCCTTTTTCTTTTTAAATGTGCTTATTTAACAGATAAAAAACTGCATTTGATGCTAAACATGCTTATTATCTTAACAAAATTATAAAAAATAAAAAAAACTGTCATAAATCTATGGACTTTCTAGATATTTGAGCCCATACTTGTTAAAAACTCCAGCATTAATTTCATGCATTTAAAATTCTAAACCTCTTCCCCAGCCATCATCAAGACAGCAAAAGTAGAGAAACTCAACGGATTGTCAGCATTAGCCAAAAGGTTAAATTTTAATGAGAGTTTAGATGTGCCTCTGCTCTAATTTTACTACTAAACTAAAACGCTGTGGGCTGCCTGAGAGGCTGCTTCTGTGCTAATGGAGGTTCAAGTGTTATGAACTGACATGGACACATATTGTGATGTTCGACCCACCGCAATCCCCTATCAAATCCCGTGTCGATCATGTTGTCATAGCCCAAGAGTGACAGGCTCGGAGGATACCCCAGGTGCATCCTGTGGCAGGAAGCACCGACATAAACAGCTCTTACCCAAAACACAAGTATGCCCTCCTGTCTGTGGGGTGAAAAGGAGAATAATTTGTGACACGAGTCTACATTATTTTATTTTATTTACTTTATTCGCAGAGCTGGGTTTTAATTCTTTAACATGCTTTTATGCCAGTTGGAAGAAAATGAAAAAGTAAGCTAGTATAGATGCAGTCTGCACAATGAAAGTGAACATTTATTAACTTTATATACAGATTTCTTTAACTTAATAAAGGTATTTAATAAATTAATAAATAAATAAATAAAAAACGTAAAAAATATTTGCTGTATATTTCTATTCAAGCTTGCAATTGTGAGGTGATTCTATCCATTTTAGATGACTGTAGGGTGTGTCATCGACGTAACCCTTGTGCTATCCTAGGCACTATAACATTGGGAGTTGGGTCATCTAGACCCACTAGACAGTGCGCTGAACCTTTTTTCTTCAATGATTTGTGATCTTCACTGGTGTCCATGGATTACATGAAATCTTTCCACCTTTATCCACCTTTGTCATGGTAGGGAGAACACGTCAATGCAAGGATCGGGTCATCTGGACCCCATATAGTAGCACAAGGGTAAATGGATGTGTGGATGGAATGGTAGTTGAAGGTACTTCACCTTTACATGAAATACAAAGCAATGTCATATAAGCCTTGAAATAAAAAAGAAGAAAAAAAATCTGTCTTCTTATGTGAAGCCCACTCCATTAAAAAAAGTGTAGGAATTTTTAAGAGGTTGAAGTAATTAGATGAAGGCTTCTGCTGGACTGAAGAAGAAGAAGAAGATTACTTCAAAGAAGACTTACTTAAAATAGCAGAATGACAGGTCAGTAGCACTAAAAGTAGATCTGCTTTTTCCACTCTGAACTTGTAAACTATTCAGCTTTCTGGAAGACAAAGAAAGCACTTCAATATCACTAATGCCGTAGTCATAACTGCCCTTATGGTTGGATACGGGTTGTCTGTGGGCGAAAAATGGGTAAACCTGTACGGGGCACACAGGTGGCCATCTCAAAATATTTGGGTCGTAGATCACACTGTGAGGCCGCAGAACAAACAAGTTGGGCACATTTTTTCTTCGGGTAGGCTGCGGACGACAAATCTTAGCAAAACCTTATACAGCACGTAAGGGTTAGGTAACAGTGAAGTGGGTGAGATGCGGGTGGGTTGTACAGACTTTTCATTTCTTTTGTAGTTAGTGTGGACGACCCACCTGCTTTTACGTATCACGTCCACACCTGTGCGTGCAGCATTCGCGCAAGGTCGTTAAGGGGAAAGTCCCTGCACTTTGCTAACGACTACAGAGCATCGTACGACAGAATCACCTGTACGTCAAGTGCGAAGAACATACAAATACTTCACAATACAATTACCACATGCAGGATAATGTACGTTAAATTTTCATAAAAACTTCAAGGGAACTGTAATCACACCTGCGCTCCCCGTAAGATCCTCTCTATGATCCGCAATAGGCATGGGTACGCCAAAAACCAGTACAGGTCAACGCTCCGCATGGGTGCATATGACTAAGGCTTAACCAATACAAGCTGGTTCCTGTCACCTGTGGGCATTTGCAATTTTAACCTAAAGCACAGCTCAAAAAAGAAATCTGATCACTTATTTCCTTCTGAATTCCCTTCTGTCTATCCAGGAGCTTTATATATGCTACGGCATATTCTGCGTACACAACTAACACTTAACAGCAAAAGGAGTTATTTAAATAAAAAACATTAAAATATAAAAATACATCTATGACTTTTTAACATACTAGTTTTGTCTTTGAGCCAGCTTTATTAATAATGAGTGTATTAAATTATTAAGAAACAATTTCATCTCAAAACCATAAAATCCAATTAAGCAACTTTTTTTTTTTACATGCGTTGTATCTTTGCTCGTCTTCTTTGGAGCCTATGATCTGTCCAGTCAGTGTTGTGGCCCTCATTGTTGATATTCAGAGACCAACCTGCCACAGCCTATTGTCCTTGCTGAAAATGAGAAAAGTGGAGTCCTTAAACTGTTTTGTGCCTCTCAGAAAGCTATTGTGTTGCCTCAGTGGGAGCGGACGGCATACAGCGAAAGAGAAGGAATTGATTTGTCTTTTACTGTAAGCCAACAGGAATTGACTGTGGTTGAACACTTAAAGAGACACTTCAATCCACGGAAAGCATCAGGGGTGAGGGAATCGGAAGCGGTGGGTTGCCTTTTGTGTTTGTGTGTTGAATGAAAAACCGCTAGGATGATGGTTTAAACACTCCAGCTTGCATCACATTTGTCTTTGTACAAATACACCCAATGGCAAAAAAAAATTCCTCCCGCTGATATTTTTTAACATTTAATAAATCAGGACGTTGGAAAAATACACAAGCTGACCCTATGTTTACTTTTTCTTTTTTTTTTTAATTTGCTGATATAACTGAACATCAAGAGAACTATACAACGATATAAAAGCGAACCCAGAGGCGTTACAGTTCATTTGATTTGATGATTTGATTTCTGTTGGTTTTAATTCCGGTCTTATTTCGAGAGTTTCAATTCAATTGAATTTTATTTATATAGCCGAATATCACAACAACAGTCGTCTCAATGAGGCGTTGTAGATGTAAAATCATGTGGAAAATCCTAAACTGAACTAACTAAACAGACTAGACTAAACTGGGCATCTCTGCCCTTAGACCCTCCTTCTTGATAAGGAAAAACTCCTTAAAAAAATGGATTCTGGAAAAAAAAAGAAGAAAAAAGTAAAATCGGGAGCTACAAAATATTGGAGGTCACTTTTAGCCTTATATGGGCAAATTCCTAAAAATATTGTTGGACGTTAGACTAGTCCGTGGTCTAAAAAAACTAATCTAAAAGATTCCTAATTATGTTTTTTGTCTAACAATCTCAAACAATTGACCTGACTGTTCTGATTGTTTAAGGGAGCCTATTAGCTAAAAAAAAGTTGTTGCTTCCAACACCGATTGTTCTCTGACAGACAATACTAATGGGGCATGAGAATGCTTTTTTTGTTTTCCTTCAGAAAATGACATATAGAAAGGAAGATGATCTCATTGTTCTGCACATCTTATACAACGCTGGATAAGATGAAAGAAAACTGGAATTGAAACAAGGGGAAAATGTCAAATTAGTTTGAAGTAAGAAAACAGAGGCAGTCTCCGTTTTTCCCCTAATTGTGCCTCCTAAGTTTTTGTTATCTCGGCACTCCGATGAAAACTTTGGCAATTAAAAACAGAAAAAGAAAAAAAAACAGATAGCTCTGATAAGATGTCCTTGGCTGCGACAATGACCATCTTTGATCTCCTTGCATTGCACTCTTGGTGGAACAACTGGAAGACGGTTGTTAGCTCAGTAGCCGACTCTTTTCTTCCATAATTTGGTCGGGTTGATTCATCTCTGGAAGAAGCAGGATTACATTGCTTTTACTCACAGCCCTTACTTAATCCTGCTAGCAAGCTGGTCCCACTGTTTGCACGTTTCCGTCAGTGTTAATCATTAGCTCATTAGAAGACAAAAAAAATGGTAGCCTACGTGTCTCTGCCCTGCCATTTAATAACATCCTTTTGGTTTTATTTTCCCAAAATTTGAAACATCCTGAATTTCCAGCATATAATCTAACAAACTGCATTTATGCTCGTTTTCTTTTTTCTTTTTTACAATGTTCAGAGCTCAATCATGACTAAACATGACTCATCAGTAAAAGTATATGGACGAGTCCATCCTGCTTACTACTTTAAAGACCCAATCCGATAAAAATGGTGTTTTTAACATGTCCGTGTGGCACTTTTCAGATGATGGAGGACCCATATTAAGAAAATAAGGCTTAAAATTGCATGTCTGAGTATTTCTTTGTTCAAATCGTTGTTAATCAGCAGCAGATTTGTGATAGAAAATACACTGGAACAAGCTCTCTGGCTCAGCTACATCGTGATCCATCCACTTGAAGACGACTAGATCCATGTACCTTTCTGCTTTCCTCATCCGAGCTGGTGTAAACAGGGATCTCTCAGCAACAGGGAGGGGTTGGGGTTTGCTCTGTGCCAACAGTCCCAACCACAACTCAGTGTTGATTTTCTAATGAACTGCTGCAGCTGTTCAGAAACTGTGTCCCAGCTTTTTGCTTTTGGCTGAAAACGGCATTAAAAGTCCACTGAAAAGGCTTTTGAAATCCATCAAAAGATGACGAGAGTGGGTCTTTAAATGCGGAGACAGAAATGTTGTGCATCCTTTTTTTTTTTTTTGTATTCATTTTTTGCAAAAATGATCAGTCTTTTGAATTTGAAAACCTCTGAGTAACATGAATCTAGCAGCATCTAACTGTGCTGTTTATAGCAAGCTTTAGAGACGATGGCGATGCCATTCTCTTTGTTGTCAGACATTCACACCTTAACGTATTCAAGCTAAATATTTACTCACCGGGTTACATCTAAAACATTCTATACTGTTTTTAAACTGTAACAATTTTTTTCCCATTACAAAACATTTCCTACGATCAAATTTTTGATGCATAAAATATTTACGACATATAGGAGTTGTATTGTTTGTCTGATATAATAAATGTGACCTAGAATAATGTTTTTAAAAATGAATGAATAACTTTTGTGTTTTTTTCTCTTCTATGTAAAACTACAAATGCATATATATAAAATAGTCATGATTGCCTGCTTTTAAAGGCTAGTAAAAGAAAACTTGAAACAGGCTTTGCCAATGGGAGAAGACGAAAACCCTACTGTGACAAATCATCAGGTTTGTCTGAAAGTGTGACATTTTTCACAATTTCAAACACCTTTTTATCTGTTAACATCCCTTAGAGATACCAAGTGCCGCTTTGTCTTAGTTCTGAATTTCTTTTTTGTTCTTTTTTCAAATGCAAGCAAGTCGAGAAAAGCGACGCAGGGCTGGACCTTACATATCTGTGAAGACTCCACCAGAGGAGCTGGCATAAATTTCAATCTATGAAAAGGGATCTGGTGAAGAGGAGAGAACCCCCCCCCCCCTTTGAAAAACTTCTGCTTTCCAGGCGGCCCTGTCACCCTTCCTCAACACGTCGGAACAAAGTGGAAGCCTCCTTGTGTTTGACTCCTATTGTCTTGTGAGTCATTACATTCCACTCAACGTAGGGCCCATTTCAGGGCTGACACGGCTTGCTGTCACCACTGAATTGCGTTGACATTCTCAAAGTCATTCCCCACTGGGAACTCAGGGCTTTACTTACATGTGTTTTTGGCTAAAAAGACGGCTCGATCGTGTCAATTCTAAACAGATCAGGGAAGGGAAATATTCAAATGTAGCCATTATGGCTCTTTAGCAGCCACTCGCTTGGGACTGCACGGCTCTTGTGGACTTAATTGAACTATTTCCACACATTTGCTAAAAATATTGCTGGGCATGGGCATTTTGTTGACCTATTGAGCAGCGCGAGACTGCAGGGAATGCTAACCTGTGGGGCTTTTACATGTGGATGTGAGCAACAATTAATCCATTATGCATGAACTTCCTCTGGGGATGGCAAAAAAGAAACTTGGCCAGAATACCAACATGGAATTGCAGTGTCTCACCCACTGTATAGACATTCAGTCGGAGTTTCAACAATGGAAAAAAAAAATGGCTTTATGTGGCGTCCTGCATAATAAGTGCTGCACCTTTGTAGAGTCGGAGGCCTAAAGCTGCAACAGTGTTTTGAAAATGTGTTTTTTTTTAAATGTGTTAAATTTATGTGTATTCTGGAAACCAAAGGTTAGGGTTTGATCATTTCACTTAAGCTATTTATCAGGGAGAAAATTTGCGCAAAAAGCAAAATGTAATATTTACGTACTTCAGACCGCTAAAACAGCATTTATTTAAAGAATTACATTATAGTTAAGTGTTTTCTTTAAGGTATTTTTGGAATCAATGTAGCAGAAGGTTCAATAATTTGACATTTTGGGTTTAAATTTTACATGTTCTCTTTATCACAACCAGGGTCATAGATCAATTCATTTAAAATGCATCTTCCCCAAATAAATTGGACTTTTGTCTCACTGACATTGAGGGTGTGCAAGCGGACACTGGTTTGGGTTACTTCCTTTTTAAAACTAGAAGATATATCAAAGGAAAATGAATGTGCATTTTGGGAGCAGAAAAAGTTGAAATTGATTTTATTTGTAAGGATTTTGCTGTAAGGAGGTGAAAGTGCTCTACAACAGTGGTCCCCAGCTTCTGTCCCACGGACTGGCTAGTACCATAACACAGAGGAATAAAACACAACCTACATATTTTCAGTTTAATTTATAAAATGGTTCTAGAGGAAGTTTGTTTTGGAAAACATTTCATTGACTGCTTTCTTAAAGCAAATGTGCTGACTGCTAAATTAATAACCTGAAGCTAGCAAACTTGATAAAACTGTGACAGTTCTTCCTACACACCATACTAATATAAAATACTAGAAAAGTTATCATAAAACACCAGTTTCAGGGAGTTTTTTTTTGGGGGGGGGGGGGTAATGGGTGTATTCATTGAACTCTTTGTATTCGTGATCCTTTTGAGTTCATGTTTTCTTCGAAGCCCATCGAGACGACTGTTGTTGTGATTTTGGGCTATACAAATAAAATTGAATTGAATTGAATATGTTGCAGCTAAAAGGTTGGATGGGGCTGAAGTTGGCATGCAATTTTTCCCTCTTCCACTTTTCCCAGGACAGCCAGGAGACAAAGTTCCTCCAGTGCGTCCTGGAAGGTTTTTCTTGGGGTCACTGCCCTGGAACATGGAACATGACCAAGCCAGCTCCACTGCACTCCCTGCATGTGGAAGAGCTACTGCTCAATGTTGAGCTCCTTCTGAGGGTAGGGGCTCCTCCCCCTATCTCTAAAGTAGCTCCAAGCCACCCTTCGGGAGAAACTCATTTTAGCCATCCAGAACCTTCTCCGTCCAGTTTCGACCCAAACTTAATGAGCTTGTCTGAAAGAGCATCACCGTAGAGTACAGTGGGATTCAAGCCACTCACAATGATTTAAATATAACCATAGAAACACTTAATTGTCCAAATTTGGAGTTTAAGGTTTGATAGGTAAAGGGTTTGGTAAAAAATACTTCAAGTAACTGATGCATTTAATTTTTATCTGCTATGAATTCAAAAGCATGGTCCCTAATAAACAGAGCTTTTACAAGCTGTTGCTATGGGAATATCGATTAGCGAATGGATCAGAAGTGGAACTGTTCCTGAAGTAGCAATTACAATTCTCCTCCTCCTATATTGAAATTACTGTATTTAAATATAAAATGTATTTACCAAATTCCAAATAGGAATACTGCAAGAGCTATGTGGATTTTATTTGAATTGATACTATTCTTTGGTATTACATATTAACTATTGTTTTTCTCTGTTGTTAAGAAATCTATATTCATTTTTTAGTGTTGCTTTCAAAAAGCAGCAGAAGTACATGTTGGTCGCATTTAATAGATTGCGGATACAATTACATATCAACTCCGTTTGCTTCTATCGTCTTTATTACAAAAAAAAAAAAAACAGAAACTCAAGAGACTCATTAAATAAAATATAACTGATTATATGGAACATGGTATGCTTCACAATACCAATCAATCTTTTTTTTGATTGCAATGACAGACAACTTCACTTTGAAGTTCCTTTTTTTTGGGGTTAAACTACTGTTGGGAAAGCTGAGAAATTAGCTCTGTAGAATACAAATACGACTCTTCCCAGTAGCGTAATGGGACTAATGCATGTAGGTGTACGATCTTCGCTGTGAGCCAAGAGGCATCATTAAAAAGTTTGGATTTTATTTCTCTGACCCACACTGAGATTTGGCTGATGTTCAACTGTGTCTTTAACTGACGTACTCCACTGTGTGCTTGTCTGTAACCCACAGGAACACAGTACTTTAAAAGATTTCAATAAATTTTTGTAGCAAACACAGTTTAATCCATCCATCTATTTTTTAAACATGTAATCACTAGGTTGCTGGGGCCTATCCCAATTGACCTACAATATTTATTTTTGGAATGTGGGAGGAAGCCAAAGCGCCCGGAGTAAACCCAAACAGTGAGAACATGCAAACTCCACACAGAAAGGTCCTGGCCGGGATTTGAACCTGGGCCTTTTCGCTGTGCTCACCACTCTGCCCCAAAACAAATACAGTTTTAAGCCTCACAACTGCCCTTACTGGTGAATACGCGTTGTCTAGGGGCATAAAAAGAGGGAAACCGGTACTAAGGAAATATCAAAGTTGTAGACTGCCCAGCAGACTGGAAATTCTTATGGGTATTTTTTCTACGGGTATGCTTCCAGCGTTACTTCATACCAAACATGTATACTTATACAACCAAGGGCAAAGTGTGTTGTGTTGTACAGACTTTTTGACCTCTGCAACGCACGTTCAAGTAACCACTCCCAATAATAAGTGCACGATTCAGGCTTTGAAGTTTAGAGTTCTCACGCTTGTAAGCTCTACCTACAAAACATACGGCAATAGAATGCACGTTATAATTTAAACCAGGTCAGACTTTGACCAATCAAGGACTCGGATTTGGAAAGTGACATATCAAAAAGGTGTCATTGTTCATTCACGGAAGGGCCAACCATTTAAAAAAATGGATCATGGAGGACAAATTATTAATCACGTTTGAGACCAAGTCTTTCATCTGTTGGCAGAGAGCTGTGAAAGAAAACACCTGGAGCAAAGACTTGGAAGACTTCAACCTTTCACACCAAGCCTGTTCCAACTGTAGGTGGCAGACATGCGTTAGGAAATAATCAGAAAAAAAATAAAGAAGAAGCCCGTCCCTGCTTGTCCAGTGTGAACACCATGGGCTAAACGCACATTCTTGAATTATTTTGTTGCTCAGTTATCACAAATTTCAACTTTAAATGTAAAACTATTTAATTTTTCTGTTAAAAGGGTTTTGGTTTATCCAAATATTTATAATGGACAGGAACCAGTTATGCAATGACACTAGAAAACCTCCTTAAGTAACTCTAGTGAAGCTGTTTTTTAGAGAGAAGAAATAATTCCAATACAGTCTTTCAGAATATGCTAGAGAGATTTTTTTTGAGCATACAAGGACACTGCAGTACATTTGTTAAAAGTGTTCTTTTGTAGATGAACTGATAAAAAGGTTTTAATATTTTACATTGGATTACTGGGTAGAGTTCAATCAATTCTTTTACTTTTACCCGTCTATTGCAGACACTGGAGCTGTGCATGTAAAGCTCTTGAATCTCTATGCTACAGTGAGTCCTTTTTGCTCACCTTGCTTGTCTGTTTTTTGTGTGTGTGTGTGTGTGTGTGTGTGTGTGCATGTGTGTGCGTGTGTGTGTGTTCAGTGTACAGACAAACAAGCAAGCAAGCCGCAGATCCACCAAAGGTGAATGGGGAGGTTGAAAAAGCTTGATGGCGTGGGGGCGTTTGGAAGTTGCGGTGCAAAACTAGAAAACTGGAGTTATTGTTAGCTCTTTTTTAGGTCAGCTGTGGCTTAGAAGAGGCCAAAACAGCTGCAGTCTATACACTTTCAGCAGGCTGTCCCTCCCATTCCCTCAGTCTCCCCTTCCTCTGAACTCTTCCCAACATTAAAGGGAAGTCTGTGACACGACTACAGCTGAGCTGGCTGCAGTCGCTGCACTTTAAGGCCATCTACTCCCCAAGATTGCTCCAACCTCCAACAGTGAAGCAAGAAAATTTTGTTCTTTTATTTTAGTCTTGTTATTTTCTATCTGCTGTGCCGGCTCTTCCGACAGCATGTCCCCGTTTTTTTTTTTTTTTTTCATCTTTTACAGATCATGCTGCTACCGATTGTGTAATAGCCTTTTCCTGGCCAAGCTGTCTGAGAAACATGGAGGCAGGAAAATCCTGCTGTGGCCAACGCTTCCCCAGGCCTTCCTCTAATCCGACTCAAAGAGGCATTGTGAATGAAAGGCTCTTAGACATCCAAAGCGTGTCCACTATGAGCCACTTTCAGGAGGGATCGCTCACCTGTGGAATCCCCAAGAAACAAACCATAATGGAGAAATACACGTTTGAATTTCATCAAATTCATAGATAGTAGATCATTTGAGACACCAACGGTAAAATGATTCCAGAGTAAATATTAATATATATATAATATTCCCTTGTTTAATAATAATTTTGTTAAATGTCGTTTTTTTTTTTATTCGTTAATATTTTCAACAATATCAAATATTGGTGCCTAAACAGTAAATACAAAAAAATATTAAACATGAACTAATTGTCGTCCTATTGTGTTATGTGCATTTGGTTTATTTCGCACGCAAACAAATTTTCCATTGTTAATGTCAATAAAGGCCATTGACAAACTGACACCTAACAATTGCCTTTTACAATTTATTTTCTTTGTCAAATTTTCTCTATTTGAGAGATCAGAAAATGAAAATACTTTAAAAAAAACATAATGTAATACATTTTTTACATTATTACTAAAATAATAATTATATTTAAAAAAACATAGATTTTTTTTGCATTTTGCATCAAGAATGTTAAAATGTTTTTAGCGTCCGTATTAACATTTTTTCCCCAACTAATGAGTTATATATGCTTGATCCAGTTTAGAATTTCTGCTTAAAGACCCACTCACATGAAAATCATGTTTTGGTGTTTTAACATGTTTTTGTGAAATATTTCTGATGGTACAGAATATCTATCAAGAAAATTAAGCTAAAATTTGCATTTCTGAGTATTTTTTATTCAAATCATTCAGAATTGGGAGCAGACGAAAAACAGCCCTTCTGACCACGATCGGAAAGGGGAAGAAAAAGTCATCGTGGGAAAGTTTCAACACCACGCTCGGCCATTTCGCTGGAAATGTTTTCAAAAGCCACCCGGTTGCGAAAAGAGCCCTGGAGTTTGGCCTGATTAGAGCTGTCACCCCAAATATGAATCCAATCGGTGAGCTACTTCAACACAATGATGACTTTTGTAGCGCATCGATGACGTACGGGTCAGACACATGTGGCCTGACCGTTCAGACGGAGGTCGCACTTCAAAAGATCGGATACATATCGGATTCAGGACCACATACCCAAGTGGCCTGGGTGTTTGAAAAGATCTGACCTTTGTCATTCAGACTGTCATGAAAAGATCAACTACAGGTCGCATAGGGGCAAAAAAATCGGAATTGGGTCGATTCAGCCTGTAGTGTAAACGTAGCCTTAGAGAAGGAGCTACGTGTGTGAAAGGGGAGGGGTAGTAGGCGCCGCGCAGGCTGCGAGGAGAGCAGCCACGATTATGCAACACCTGGATAAGCGTGCACTGTTGGATCACTCAGCTCATGTTAATAATGTTATTATTTACTATTGTAGATATTTTTTATGTGTCTTTTCTATCATTAAGTTGCTGTCAGTATTCAACAGAGACAGCAGGTAATGCAGGAAAACAGCTGCGCTCTTTGAGATCAGAAATAAACAATTGGTCATTTTTTTATGAATGGATTGAGGTTTTCTACTGTTGGTGTTGCACAAAATTAGAAAAATGCCAAATATTTTTGGAGTAATCCCTCTGATGAGTTAGATGAGACCAAAAAATGATATTCACAATAACATGTTTTTATTCCTGTGTGTTTCACAAAGACACACACAGGACCAAAGACACCAAGCTGAAATGAACTGATGCCAGAATTCCAGCTCTAACTAAATAAAAGAGCAAAGAAAACGGAATGATTTGATTTGTTATTTCTAATTATTCATATTTCCGAGCTTTAATTGTTTTATTCTGCAGCATGTCCATAGTTGTATACATGTAATTTTGACAGAATTTATTTTTATGGGGAGATAAATACTATAGGTTATTTAAGGTTTAACTTGATTTATTCTGGATTAATATTTCCGTTTTTATTCATATCTATGTTCAAAAAGTTAAGTTTTAAAAGGTTAAAAGTTTAGCTTTAGTGGGTTCAGTAAATGTTTATCTTGTTCGGCCCGCAACCTAAAGTGTGTTTTTAATTTATGCCCCCTGTGGGACTGAGTTTGACACCCCCGTAATACGAGTTAATAAAAGTCATGCTTTAATGGTGTCAAATAGTCAAACAAAAATAGGGAACACAAAAGGACGTTGTCAAATTTGTATGTGGGCTGGTGGGGTTACTCGCCCGGGGAGTGAGTTAGTGTAGAACCGCCACTGCTTGTAAGAATAAAAACATCCACAGATTGAGCTGTCTGCTGTTCTGCTTTAGTACAAACAATTTTTTTCCCTGGGAAAAATCCAGATACGTGTAACAAAAAACAAAAATGATGTATTCATTGCCTAAAAACAGTTGTCTTAAAAATGTGGTTTTATTATTAAACTTTGGAGGTAATGAAAACCAGATAGGATCCAAAATAGATGTTTTCAGCAGGAAAAACATCTATGAAGCAGCAGTTCTTCCTCGCCGTCTGAAACCTCGCCGCTGTTGATATCAACAGAGATGAGCGTATCTTCCAAAGACGCTCCAAGGCTTGAAAACTCCCTGATTTCGGTTTCGGGTCTCTACCAAAGCAAGATTCTCGCCCTGGTTCATGGCAGACACACTTTACATCATGTGTGCATGCAGAAAAGCAGCAAAACTGTGTACGCAACCCCCCCCCCCCCCTGCACAATCAATGGCAGTGTGGTGTGCAAGTGCAGACCAGCAGAAAGGAGGGCTTTCTCTCCGTCACTGAGCAGATTGTTCTTATTTTTTCTTTTTTTTGGGAGACTGTGAAGATCGGAGATAGAATCTTGCTGTCAACTCGTCTGACAGTGCTACGGATGATCGATGGCGAGTGTTAAGCTTTGCAGCTGTAAAGACAGGTACTATAGGCCAGACACAGACTGGTAAAAAAAAAAAAAGGGAAAAAAAAGACATGTTCAAGGGACGTCGCTCTGCTGAAATGAGATCTCTCTCTTTCTCGGAACAAGCGTCAAAAATGTGTCAGAGTAATGGAGTTGCTCTCCTTTTCATTAATTAAATTTTAACACCTACATAATTAAGCTGCTACTTTAATGAAATCTCTCACGCTTGAAGCTGTGAGAAGAGAGATGGCATCTATGCAGCGATAATGAGGGAGAAGAAGTTGATTATACAAGCAAAATCTTAAGGTGTTAAAATGGAAGATCTTCATTTCCACTTAGCTGTAACATGAAAAGTTCCCACAGCTTTTGTCAAGTGACTTTTCTATAGTAGACTTCTCTACTTTGATCTATTATGACTTAATCTTTTTTCTAAAAATAAAAAAGGAGACAAAATCACTAGTCTTTAAGAAACATGGAGACGAAAAAAATCTACTTTATTGTAACTTGATATGTTAATAAATAAGGAGCAATGTGGCATTGTATATTTTTTATATAATACATTTTTTCAAACATGTTTAAAACTTATAATAAAATCAATATGATGCACACATAAAGATGATAATGATAGCTACGACATCAATAGTAGAACAATAATACTAACATGTTTGTAATGGAGCAGGCAGAAACTTAGCTTGGCTTTATAATAAGCCATAAAATGTAATATATTAAAAGAAAAAAATCCAAAATTCGTTAGGGATGTCCTAACTATGTCACATAGTTTCCAACTTAATTAGAATCTGATGTTGCATCCCAATCAGGGATCGGACATTTATTTTATTCTTTTTATTTTGATCAGTGCCATATAATTTATTCCTATTACAAATAAATGCTCTACTAGACGTCTACATGTCATGAATGGACCACAACATTTTATTTTTTGTAAAGCAACACAGAATACGGCACTAGTTTGAGGAGGATGCACACAAAAACAGTTTGGTAAAGTTATCAAGGTATGCACAGATTCTGATTTTAATTTCTCTTAATAAATGCTTTAAACAGACAGCGAGCGTCTCTATTTGTTTGTCTAAACCCGTAAGAATCCATGGTGACATCGGCGTCACAAAAGGACATCAGTTTCTTATGGGTTAACTCAAACAACAACCTGCAAAAGGCATTTCAAAAGCAAAAAGATCAGGTTTTTGTTTCTTTTTAATGACTTCCGTTCATATACAAAACAAGTTCAAGGAAATAGCAATACAAAAAAGTCTCAAAAATAACCACGAATAATGAATGGTTACATTTATGAAACACAGTCATGAATACTCATCATCGTATTTAGTTATTTTAATGAGGATATTATTCTCATATGAACAAATGTGTGCAATATTTTGAAGAAACTAAAGCAACAGTTACCAAACTTTCTCACATTGCTAATTATTACAGTTTTCTACTAGTAATAGTTAACTGCTTGTTCTGGCTCATAGTTACACAATTTTCACTTGATTGTTTAATCTACTTCACAAAAGTGCACTATTTAAGTTGTAAATGATACAAGAAGGTTAATAAAATAAAAAATAAAATAAACTGGGATTCTCTTTATTTAGTATCAGGGTATCTACAGATTTACAAAAGTTTAATTTAAAGATTTTAAGACCTTTTTAAGACCCTTCTCTGAACGCCGATAATCCAATTTAAGGCTCTATGTACAAAGAAATAAGAAAAACTGCTGTTCAACTGAGATTTGATCGGCATGATCCACAATGTCTTTCAGCAAACTGTACATTTTGCCTCATTAGTATTTCCACAAACCAGCTTTAACCAATAAAAGTAATTCCTAATTTTTAAGCCATAGCTCCATAAATTTTCACGTCACACACCGACGAGCTTGCACTAATTAGCTAGCTGAGGTTAAACAAATTACAACTAGTTGTGACAGGAAGACACATTGCAGTGATGAGAAAAAAATGAACTCATTCACCAGAATTTAAGACGATTTAATGTTTTTTAAAGCCTTGTTTCAGTTCAGTTTAAATGAAGACCTTTTAGGACCTTTTAAAGGATCTGCAGACACGCTGTGCATTTCTTCAGTGTTGCATCAGGACTCCGTATCGGCGGATAATCAGATCGGGGCTAAAAACCTGATCAGGACATCCCTAAAATGTATTCCTACACTGGTTAAAAAATGCATCTTTACATGGTTTCAAGTGATGTATGGAATTTCTGAAAATACGAGAGAAATGTTACATGAAAAAACACAACAAAAGGAAATTTCCAAATTTAAAATGTAAAACTCTGATAACTGTAAATGGGAACACACAGTTGGTCCCAGAGTAACTTTTGGGTGGGAAACACACAGCAGTCCAGCTCACAAAACTCATTTATCATACACTCACAGAAAGCCTTTATCGATCTCTTCATCTCAGCTCTGTAACCTTAACAGAAAGCTGCTGGATGTAAGTTAATTAACCAGCCATGTTCTCCACCCATACCTCATACCTGTTGTATTTATAACACCAACGCAACACATGCTAATGCCAGCGGGCTGCACAGACATTGCTTCTACCTGACATTTGGCAGCCAGTTGTGTCTACCGTTTGTGTGCAATTATCTTAGTACCGCCTCCTCTTGCAGCTGCTCTTTTCCCACATAGTTTGAAGGCCAGATGACCTTGTTCCTCTTAAAATGTTTGGTTTTTACTTTAATTCTTCTTCTATTTTTATGGAACTGATAGATTTTTAACAAAAACACAAAAGAATGTTTCTATTCTGTTTAATCAGCCATGAATAACTCTAGTCGTTTTTTTTACTTTTAAAATACACCATGTACAATTATTTAAATAGATGGATATAATATATTCCAGACTTGTAGTACAATCAATTATAAAACTAAAGATAAAAATGGTTTAAAAAATCCATTGCCAAGTGTACAGAAAAAATAAAGTAATGAAAAGCTTCATTAAAAAGTGCTTAATAGGTGTCAGAAGTCAGGACTCTGTCTCCCCCTCTGGTCACTGGCGGGAGCCGTCTCCGGAGTACTTCATCTCCCAGCAATCCCAGCGTGCACTTCCTGGATGCCTCACACCTAACTCTCTTTCTCTTAATCAATGACAGTCAACGTAAGCACTGTACTGAGCCTCAGTAAGGCGACATATTATTTGTGCCACTCTGTCTTCCTTATATTTGCGGTAAATTTGACACTGATCGTCTGTCTCCAGACCCTGTATCTGACTCTGTTTGCTTGCCGCCTGCCCCGACTCTCGCCTGGATTCTGACCACCCCGTCTCTCCTCTGATGATCTCATGCCTGTTATCGACTCCCGCCTTTCTGACCCTGTTTTAGCTTTGTAGACTTTTAGCTGAGGTAATAAACCTCCAGCATTTGGATCCAGCCGTCTGTGTAGTTCCTATAGTAAATTCTTACAGTCCTTTTGTCACAAGAACAGGTAATGAAATTATAAAAAGCACAGCAGATAGCTAAAAGAACAGATTTAATAAAAAGCAACTCTTCCAAATGTCTGACTGAAAGGGTATGGCAATAAACACGGTTTTACTTTTGGACAAGAGAAGAGTTTTCTGACGTATTTGAAACTAAATCCTTTTTCTTTTTAACCTGTGACACAAAAAGTGATTTTAAAATAAATGCACTGCATGGAAATAACATAATTTTATGCAGGTTTTGGTAGTATTTCAAAACTAAGAGGGTTTTTTTCTATTACAAACTCCCAACATTCATGACATTCCCAGAAAGTTTTGGTAAAATACAAAATATTGGCAAAATGGGAAAGGTTAAATGCGTGTCCGTGTTGCCACAATCTGCACCCTTAATCATAGCATTAAACTGAATACGAGCCCTACCAATAATTAAGGTGAACACTTTTTACCCTTTACCACCGCAGCTTTAGCTCCATTGTTCTTTGAACTAGCGTAACTTTTCAAACTACTGATTCTGACCTGGAGAAAAGTACCTCTGTGTCCTGATGCAACTTCTTCCTTTTGCTCTGCACAAAGCTGCTTCTCTCCATGTCAGAATCGAGTTGAATTACGTTCATTCCCTTAACGAGGGAAAGAGAGTAAGGGTAGTTCAAAGAACATTTGTTATTTTCTGTTGACGGCGACAGCGTTACATGTTTCCTCTAAGTTTCACTTGCAACAAACTCTAGTATCCAGTTTAGATTAGGGGTGTGCCAAAATATCGATATGGTGATATATCGCGATATTTAGTCCCGCGATCGATTATCGATACGTCTTCATCAAGTATCGACCTTTTATTTACGTTTTAAAACCCTCTAAAACGTTATATTAACCATGCTTTGGTAATTCCTTGCAATTCCTTGGAGGGTCGATAGGGGGCGCTCGTTGCGAGATTGGTTGTTGCGGGCGGACGAAGAAGAAGAACACACATTCAAACAAAGATGGCGGAGCGGGAAAACAATGAGAAGCGACGGCAGCAAGTTAAAAGACGCGCCGGCAGCAGCTGTGGCTGCTGCTGCCTGAAGCCGACACAGCCCGACGCGGATACTTTTTTCCAGACGAAGCTAGCGCCGTCTTCTGAGAGACAGAGCAGCGGCAATAACAAACGGAAAACGGCCCCTGCAGCGCGGTGGAGAACGAGGGATTTGGGTTTTTATTGAGTAGAGCCACGCTTTGACATTCCCTCTTGGAAATACTGAAAAAAGGATCCCTGAACTGTACGTCCAGACCAGAGCTACGGCTGAGATGGAAATGGAAGAAAGAGAGGCATCCCTGCCCTTAGACCCCCCTTCTCCCCAAAGCAGAGGTAGACGAGCGGCGTCTTGATGCTAAATACGTTTTTGTTCATGTTTTTCTCTCCAGAAAAACATGAACATAAACATAGATCACATGCAGCTTTTCCCCAAAGGTTTTGTTCACAAAGACATTAACTTTTAGATGCACTTCAAGTTTTTTATGTATTTTATCCCTGGTAATTTATTTTGAAAGCAGTTTATGTCTTAAAAACTTAAAGGAAAGTTCCTAGCTACTTGATTTTTATTTTTCTGTGAGAATTATATTTTTGTCTACACCACATTTGCACTAAATGGTGTTATTTATTTTTTAACAAAGACACTATAATTTGTTCACAGAATTAATATCTAATTTTCAGCTATTATTTTAAATTAAGCAATGGCTATGGCTTTGTTTTTCAAAAGTTAATACCAGTGTGTCTGGCAGCTACTTGACTTATTCATTTTTTATCCTGTTTACAGCAATTTTGTACTAAATAATGGCTGCTGTTGATGTTCACTATTGTTTAAACTGAATTTTACAGATATTTCCAAATGAAAATTGTCATTGTTTGTCAAAGACAGAGTATTACTGATTTCAGCAATGTTACACAAAAGTCTGTTATTCATTACACCAAATAGGACACAAGTTGTTCATTATCATGGTGTTTAAAAAATAAATGGGGAAATATTTTCCAAAAAGCTGTTTTTAAAGTTCTTCTTTCTTAAAGTTTGATATATCGTGAGTTGTTAGAGACGAGATATATCGATTATCGCATTATCGCCATATCGTGATAGTATCGTTATCGTGAGCAATGTATCGCAAATCGTATTGTATCGCGAGGTACCCAGTGATTCCCAGCCCTAGTTTAGATCGATTTTATGTTTCTATTTATTACTACTTGATTAGTATCTTAAGATTTCTATTCAAAATACAGTTTTGTTTCAGTGCTTTTTTAAAATTACACATTTTTTAATTGATATTTGAATGGAGAAAAAGTTGGAACTTCCATCCATCCATCATCAAAAGTCACTGAAACCCTTTTGGGGTAACGGGGTTGCTAGAGCCAACCCAGCTATTGCTGGGTGAAGATGGGGTACCCTCTGAACAGGTTGGCAGTCTGTTGAAGGGCCAAACACCACCACATGCTCACATTCACACCTTGGGACGATTAAGAATTCATTTACAAAGAGTGTTTTTGGACTGTGGGAGACAACCGGAGTGAAACCTACACATGCACGGAAGAAATGCAAACTCCGATCCAAGCGAGATTCGAACCGTGGCTATGAGGTGAGAGCGCTAACCACTCCACCACCGTGCAGCCCCAAAGGTGGAACCAATGTAGCAAAACTATACATTTTCTTTTACAGTAAAAACCCCAAAAAATGTGTTTAAAATGTATGCAACAATTTGATTTAAATGATGATTAATTCATGGATTTTGTAAAATAATATTGCATCCTGATGAATCCTTTTTTGAAGCCTAGCACAGGTAACATTGTGTTTTTAATAGATCTCCCATCTCAACAACATAAAGTGTGACCTGATCCTAAATTAAACAGAAATGCAGCCAGGCATTGAAGAAAGGTGCACATGCAGATGTGTGAAGGATTAAAGTTAAGCTCTGTGCCCATTCAGCACAGGAGTTAATATTCACAAGCACACAGCAGCAGCCGGATGAAGGGTCTGAACAGAAGATCCACCCAGCCCGGCCCCCTAATGAAGTTAAAGCAAAACGGGCCAAGAGGTCACGCACCGGGGGTCCGGATCTTTAGCATGAGCTTACGCTCCGTACAGAGAGGCGTTTAAGAGTCAGGGCATAATGAAAGGTAGGTCAAACCAGGGAGAAAAGTTTTCTCGGAGGACGGCTCCACATTGCAGGACGGGCAGAAGAAACCTTAATCCCAAGGAATCAAGCTATATGTGAGGCTTCCGACCCAGCAGCAGAACGAGCTGAAACAAACGTGCACAGAAGACATCTTGTTGCAAAAGGATCATCTATAGAGTACTAAACATGACTCTCTGTTACCAATCAACCAGCAGAAATAAGAATAAAATGAGAAGTTTAATGTTTGCAAAGAGGCCTAAAACTTAGTTAGGCCTATGTAAAACCCACAATTCAGAAACATATACAACTGATAGTCCCAATATTTAATCATGGCAAAACATTAAGTCAGAAACAAACAATTCATAATTCTATTGGGAGCTAAATAAACGTAAAAAAACTATTTAAATTATAAATGAAATTAATAGAAATATATTTGGACTCCATGGACATACAAAAGCTTTTTCTCCTTAAGACAATCTTAATTTTGCATTATGACACAAAAAAATGACACAAAAGAAGTACTGAGTTGGAGTAATATAATTACTACGGTGGCCTTGAAGTCCAAATCACTTCAACAAATTACTCAGTGCAAAAACATATTCGAGATCAGGATGACAATTAAAAAAGGCAAACCAATTAATACAAAAAAACAATATTACATTTTCGAAATAAAATTCTGAAAATCAAAAACATTTCAGAAAGCTAAAGTTTTTTCCAGAAATCTTAATGAAATTTAAAAAAAAAGTGAAACAAAATAAGAAGATGGAGTAGGCAGGTATTTTAGGACATCACTGATCGGATGATAATGATTTTTGCGCTTTGAAGAATACGGAAAGCAGAAGGATGTTTTGCCTGAACTGTGGAAAATCACTGAACCTTTTGGTGGGTGTGGCCAGAGGCTTCAAAAAATATCTTGTGCCATGAAAATAACTTCCGGTTGAAAAGGTGAACAAACATCATTAGTGGGACGTCACCGGTTAGTTTCCTTTTTTGATTTCTGGAAATTATATTTTCTCAATTTAATTTATTCAATTTTGCGGGAAATGTGCTTTTTGGAATCAATTTTTTGGTTTCTGGAATGTTTTAATTAAAAAAAATGTTTTTGATTTCTTTTGCTTTTAATTGTTATGATCTTTAATATGTTCTTTTTGCATTTAGTGATCTGTTGATGTGATTTGGACTTCTGGGCAACCGTAGGTTACTAATTGTAAATAAAGAATATCTGCATGTCAGTAAAAGATGCGGGTCACTGGACAAATAACCTAGGATGACTAAGATTTCTACAGCTAATATGTAATCAAATGAATGCAATCACCTTATATATGAAAAAAACCACGTTTTTTTTTTCTTTAAGGATTACAAACTTATAATAAGATATGTACCAAAAACTTCTATATGTGGAGGTAAGAAGCCATTTCTCTCCTAGTTATCCACAAATGAAAGAAATAGGACCAAATTAGAGTGAAAATGTCATGGTCTGGGTTTCTTTCTATTGGGTTTTGCTTTCCGTCTTGTTTCAGCCATGTTTGACTTCTGTTTTCTGTTTTATTTTGAAAGGTTTCCTGTTTTGTCATGTTCTTGAGTTTTACTTCCTTGGTCCCAATCTGCCCTGATCATGTTCACCTGTGTCTTGTCAATCCTATCTGTATATAAGTCTTGTCTCTGCCTTCCTCTTGTGCTGGTCCATTAATGTCTCTCATATAATATCTCTAACGTCATCAATGTCTCTTCCCTGGCTGTCATGTCCATGTCTGTCTTCTGCCATGTCTTCATGCAATGCCCACAGTAAGTTTAGTTTTAGTTTTGTGTTCTGCTCTGCAGCGCTTTTTGTTATGTAGAATAAACCCCTTGCCTTGGAAGCGTGTGCCTCCGTCTCTGCATTTTGGGTCCTTCACGCTCACCAGCCCCTCCCTAACCTGACAGAAAAGAACTAAAGCGAATCATGTAAGTCACTGTGTATGTTTGTTATAAGCATCTTGATGCTCATTTTATTCCTTTTTATGTCATTTCTTTATCGTAACCTCTATATATTTTGTTCATTTTTTTTTACCCATCTTTACATTTTCCCAGTTTTGCCTGGAGCTTTTGCGATGTTACTGCGTCTGCGCATGACTTCCTTTGTCTTCATGAAAAGTTGTTGCTGTGAGAGAAGGAGACCACTTAACCCAGCATGACCTTTGCTCTCGTTAAAAACAGCCTTTAGAAACATGTCTGTTCTGAAAAAGCAAAAACTTTTGAAAAATATCCACACATCTCAGCTCTTAGGATCATAATTTAAAGCAGCTTAACTGAGTGATTTGTTTTTATCCCGGTAAAGCCCAGTACATTAAATAATTAACCAAAACTTGCTTTTTTTTAACTTTTTAAACCTTTTATAAAATCCCCCCAAAATTGCAATCTTTTATTAATGAGATATAGATAGTATTTATTATAATCCATTTGTTGTGTGACTAAATTTTTGCTCACAACAATGTTAGTTTAAGATGCAAAAGTATTGAAAACAAGTATTCATGGGGGAAAGCACCTTAATTACTAAAATTAGATCCACACATTTTTAACATACTGTAACTGTATTATGAATAATGAAATAAAAGATGTTGAATTTTTTCAATACAGCAGTTATTTAAAAATAATATATAACAATTGATGATTTTTTTTCTCACTATACAGTTGTGAAAATGTTTAACCCTAAAGTGTTTTTGAGATTTCTTTGAAGTAGCATTTAGAAAATTTGAAATAAGCAGCAAAAGCCCTTCTACTGCCCCTAGTGGAATGATGATGCACTACAAGGCACAGAAAAAAAATGGGCCAAGTTCTATATGATGGGTTTTTAAAGTTTGGATCCTACTAATGAGAGGGTTCTAAGAATTGTGAGTTTCAAATGTGATATAAATGGTTATATAAGGTTATATTAGGATAACAATATTTAACAAAACTGAATATGTTTCAAGCTAGGAACAAAAACAACTTCTCAATAAACAAAAGAAATCTGTAGTAAAATTTCCATCCACGGTTTAATTATAAGCTTGGTTAAATCTGAATAAGAAAAAAATAATAATCAAACATATATTTTACATTAATATATGTTAAACACTGCAATGACATAGTCATAGAAATCGAAGTAAAAGAAAAGTCTCACCAATTTTTAGTTATCTTATTTTGCAACTCAAAAAAAGAAAAACAGTCTGATTTTAAAATTGTACAGATTTATGATACAATGGAAGCCATCCCATTTTCCACTGATGCTTCCAATTTCCGTTGAACTGTAAGTTAGTGAAGCTCCTTTACTGAAGATCACAACTGAAGCTTCCTGCGGGACGCGATCAACTCCTGGCACACATTCGAGAGTAGAAATGTCTGACGAAGTTCTGTGATTGATTTGTGGCCCAAACAAGATGGTAAATGGCGTATACTTATATAGCGCCTTTCTTCCTACAAGGACAAAGCGCTTTACAGTTACACACCCATTCACCCAGTCACACACACATTCACACACTGGTGGTCGCTCCGCTGCCAAACACAGGCGCCCGCCTACCACCAGATAAGAAACAAAGATCAAGAAAAGTAGTATTAAGTGAATGAAGAAAATAACATCTTCGCAGACCTTACTACAGATTCCCAGGCATATCACTAAAATGATGGTCCCCCCCTCAACATATATTTAGGGTGTTATGAACCATTCAACTGAAAAGCCTTTTTTGTGTGTTTTTAACATGTTTTTGGGGCATTTCTCTTATTATAGAGGACATAGAGTAAACAGAGAGCTCTCAGCAATCGGGAGAGGAAGGGGGGACAGGGTGTCCACATCTCAGAAATTTTCTAATAAACTCCTGCCACTCTGTATAAACTCTTAGAAAACAAAGTGGGTTTTTTTTAGATTTTGGCTAAAAAAAAAAAAAAAACCCGGCATGATCACAATTAAAAGACCAGTTTCACAATGGACTTTAAAATGGGATATTGAGTATTTCGAAATCTGCTTAACTTCTAGAAACTCCGTAGCCCAGCTACGGAGCTGTTTAGCATCATATTTCAAATTAATTGAAAATTTTTTAAAGTCATTTTGATTTTATATCCAAGGAAAGCTAAATGTGTTTTCTCAAAGTGCTGGCTATGTATTGCTGTATGTAGCATTAGCTACACTTTATCCCACTCAATGTGTTGAGCTGCTTAATATAACAAAGGGCATGTGGTATTACTATCATGGAAACTTTCCAACTTTGCATTAGTCTCAGGGGGGAAAAAGTTGCAAATAAGACTTTAAATAAAACTGTGCTAAAAAGCTAACAGAAAAATGAGTGCTATAGCGTTGAATGAGAGAGGAGTGGAAATATGAGTGTGAATTAGTATGCAGCCAGTGAGGAGACCCCTTGAGTGCCTTTCTCTTAAGGTTTATTTTTCTTTAAGCAGCCCCTTTAACACGATAAAGTATCAAGCTGGTAATTACGAGGAGAAAAATAAAAATATTTTTTAAAAAGGGAATCTAAGAAGCTAATAAAAAAATGTTTAAAAAAGTGTCCCAAAGGTCTAATTAAGGGTCCACACATGTCCTTAACAGTATGTCAAAGTTGCAAAATTACTGAAATGTTGCGTCTTAATTCCATTCTATTGTAGAAGTTAAACTACAGTAACCACAGCCTCTTAAGCAGAATAATAGAACTATAAAAAAGAAAAGTTACAAGAGACCTTTTAATAGTTGTCCTCTTCATTCTCTGTTTTGCCATCTAAGAACCTAAAAAATGAACTAATTACTAATTATGTACTGATTAAATGCTCTGTCCAGCAGCTCGGCAAACAAAAAAGAGCTGAAAGCCTCTTGCATTAGACATATGTTTCTCTTACAATAGGGGGTTATAAATCTTTAAACACACAAGGATTATATTTACATAAACCCCTTTTGTATTTGGGGCTAAACTTTATTTATATCACCATATTTTCCACAATACAGAGCGCACAGGATTATAAGGCGCATTGAACGAGACAGAAGATAAGTCCGCCAGTCAGTTAGACTCCAACTTTTTTGTAACACGCTACACGTTAGCATGTTCACAATACCTGTAACTCCCAACCTTGTTTGCAATACATGAAACAAACAGACTGATACTGCTAAAACAAACATTACTGTGACTATGCTAAGTCCCAACTTTGTTAGTAACACATACAAATAAAACAGTCCACTAATCCTTTTATATTAACACTGTATTAGCACTTTCCTTGTTTTTAAGTGTGCCTTTTGAATACCTTTCTTTTGGGACCGGACAGAGAAGAAGAGAGGCTGGGAGTGGGATAGTAGATATGTGGAACAGGGGTACCAAAGGAAAAAGGGGGTCATAAAGTTGGAGGATGATTACAGAACAGGAGGAGGGGGATTGCAAAAAGCAGTAATAAGTTGCTCACATTAATCCAGTAGATCATTATTACTGGTGGAGGTAATGTGAAAATGTTTTTTAATGGACTGGCAAACTGTCAATTATGTACCCCATCTTGGCTCTTCAGTGGACCCACCCACCCCACCCAGCCACTGGGCACGGTCGGTGGGTCTAAGACCCCAAAAGGAATACAGTTTTCCCCTTGCTATATATGGGTTCACCTTTTGTTGTCTTGCTATTTTGTGAATCTGCAATTTTACATGCTTTTTTTTTAAAGGGTTTTGTGTTTAGCATCCTGATTGGCTTTTGACCTTGTGAATCCATCTCATCTGTCCGTGTGTTAAACAGAATGTGTTTAGTTTGCCACATTTACATAAATCTTCTATTACAAATAGATTTTTGTTTTCATTCTAAAATACTGGACCTTTTTCTCTATGAAGGTTTGGAGTTTAAGATTTAAACGAGAGAAAACGTAAAAATGTTCTTGTCTGAGAAAAGTTTATAAAGCATGTAATAAGGAATTTAAAAGCCTTAAGAGACCCGGTGATCTTACATTAGGGACTCACATATCAGAGATTCCACCTGGTTATTTTTAGAATGTAGCCAATATGACAAAGTACAGCGGGTTTTAAAGTCAGTTCCCAGCAGTCAATATCCACAATAATAGTAAAAAAAAAAAAAGAAAGAAAAAGGACTTTTTTTAAACCCGGTGTTTAAAAACGCCCAATCAAAACCCTTCATTCAAGAAACGTTCAGTACAAGGGGACTGGACAATAGAGATACAATATTAACCCAATGATATCAGTGCTCAGGGCACAGGAAGCTCATAAAAGGAGCAGTGACTTCACATGTGGGCCCCAGTGTTTTTCTGAAGTAATGAGAGCTGTAATATAGCTGATGAAATAGGTACCCTTTGGGGCTGGAATTCCAAAAAAGGCATAAAAGTCTTTGATTACAATGCCACAGGCTTTTCTCATAATGCAATAACCTCAAATGCCATTGAAATCGAGTTGGTTTTAGATTCACAGGCTTGTTTTTGAAACACAGGTCACACAAGCTCAGACTTTACGATAATACGATTCAGGCTGACAGTAAGGAATCATGATGGGTTTTACCTTCATAGATACATGAGAATGTTTGCTTCTTCTTTTTTTTTTTTTTACAAAAACCCATTAAGAAAATGAGCTACATAATGATGAGGGAAGAAAGAGAGGTTTGTCATCTATCCCACACATGGAGGCCCCCAATGCTACACTGAATTAGACAAGGAATGAGTTGTTTTGTTTGTGGTATAATGCTCAAATTTGGTGGATTGGAAGAACTCCCCCATTGGGCCTTGTGGGCTTTCAGCCAGTGGGAAGGTGGTGAGGATTAAAAAAGAAAAAGAGGAAGAAGTTACCTTGCCAAAAACAGCTGCCTGGCAAAATAACAATCCCTGGTTTGTTTAAGGTGGGGGGAGATAAGTAGGATTGGAGATGAAGGAAAATTAGTATAATCATGTCTTAATATGCTGGCACATGGAGAAAAAAATTCCTGGCACTATTACAATGACAAAAAATATGATACATTTTCTGAAAACATTTAGACAACTAAGCCCATTCAGTGGTATGAGAGAATTGGAACTTTAAAATAATCTGTTATGGATAAGCCATGGTGAAATAATTCCTGCAATTTGAATAGTCAGGGTTTTAAAACTTGCAGCTCTGAAGAACTTTTCTTTTCCCTTTACCTGTGAAGCTCAGTATGTCAGATTAAGACTTTTCTTACATTAAATTTAAAAGAACATTTTTGTCTGACACATAATCCCACCTAAAAGTAGACATCTTCTAAATGGGACATCAAGGTTGGATCTTTTTAGGTTTAGGAAACGAAATTAGTAAAAAATGAAATAAGTCCGGGCCAAATGCTAAACAGTTTTAATGCAAAAGTATCCGTTTCTGTCCAAGAAAAAAATAAATAAATGCATAGAAATTTTTCTTACATGTTGAATCTCAGTTTTAGAACATAACAGCGAGAAATACGGTCTTCCCGGTTCGTCAATTCTACAGGAAAGCGAGACCGACTATGAAATAAATTTTATAAAAATAATGTCTGCTATAGGTAAAGAATAGCAGCTGATCTTTAGTTTCACGCTGCCATTGCAACTACAATGCTAATGGACGTGCAAACGTGAGACAACCAACCAACCAAAGGATAGTACCAGGACTCTCACCAATAGGGTTACTGGTATTTAACTGGCCGTTGGTAGCTAGCTTTGACCACAAAAATAGAAACAGCATATTGTGGCTAAAGATTAAATTACAGACAAAACAAGCCCTTTGGGAATGAGACAGACAGAATGGTGGGAGATGTTTACATAAATAAATATGTCCCCTATCATAAAATTTACAAAAAAAAAGGCCCCAACAAAAAACAGAATAGTACGGTAATATACCCATTCAGACAACCAGTCAGTTGTTACCAGTAAACAACTCATCATGATTATAATTTCCTTAAATCATTTTAAAAAATTCCAAACACACAACTAATGGAAAAATACTCAAAGTATAGAATCCATCCATCTATTCCCGCTTTGTCCTATGCAGGATTACAGGGGTTTTCTGGAACCTATTTCAGCCTTTTTAGGGGTAAGGCATATCAAGTCTCAAATAAACCTTCAGTAGATCATACATGACAATTTTGAATCTTCAATGTCAAGAATATACGTGCATCACAAAGAGTAACACCAGTGGTTTTAATTTGTTTCCGTCATTAGATGTTTTCATTTGAATAAAACATGTTTAAATAATACATAATGGAGGACCACATCTCTTTGGACTGTGATCCGCACTACAGGAAAGTCGGGTCAGTGACCCCTGTCTGGCTTTATACCACAATCTATGTGTAAACAGGTCATTACTTATGTATTACATGGCTTGACAAAAAATGTTCGGGTTGGAAGGACAAACTTAACATAATGTACAAAAGCAAGAAACCCAACACATTAAAAGGTGGCCACAATTTTGGATAGTTATTAAAATTCGTAATGAAAATGTGATTTAAGTGACCGATATTTGTTATGCACTTGCCTTACAGCATCTGCTTCTGATAGTAATAACAAGTCGGTAGAAGCCAAGTGGGGTGGTGTAGTTTAATGCTAGTAGATGACAAATGGGTTTGAAGGAGTATAGCCAATGGGTGGCTGGCACTTGTTCCGCTAATTGGAAGCTGCTCAGGAGTGCTCGTAACTTACCTGAGATTCTTATCGACAGAGGAATTCTTCAAGGAAGGGTGGGAGGCAAAGAAAAGTTCCGGATGACCCAATCAATGACTGTCATCTTTTTCACTGCAGGTGGGAAGGGCCCGCAGTGGCCAAGAGCGTGAGAACAAAATTATAGCCACTCGTACACAAGAGACTAATGGGAGGAGACAGAGTGGGGAGGTGTGCGGAGAGCAATGGAGACCAAGTAGGAGGGCTCCTCCTGGAAAAATCAATGCTAATGACTGGTGAGTGCAGCAGCCGCGTTAATAAAAACTCGAGTGCACACAAATGCATGGCCTGTTTTGTAATTACACCTATTCTTGGTACTTAAGGGAACCAATTCACAAAAACATCTCAATCATTTTGTCGGATGTAGGCTCAGGCATGCGGCGTCATGTAACCCGAGACGGTTTGTCTACATGTCTGACATTCGATTACAGCACTTTCAGAGGATCCTTTAGTGATTGATTATCCTTAGTCTATTGATTGGTGATTGCTCCACTGCTAACTACCAACGTGGAGGAATTCTGTATTTATCCTTCTATCTTACATTTATCGCTTTTTATATCTGTCTAATGCCTGCATAGAACTTTGGCAGTGTCCACCTCTTCTGTGTGAAGTGTGTGTGCTCCGGTAAAAATAAGACGATCTTATTTAAAAACATAAAGCATGTGTTTGATAATCAACTAAGGCTCCTAGGTATGAGGCAGAACAGACTGATGTCAAGGCGAATGGAGACGACAGGAGAGAAAATGTGGCTTTAGTAAATTTTCCCTTGCGGAGTGAAGCACAGGCAGAGAGAATATTTGACTTTCTTTAAGTGTCTCCAAATTTAATGAGAAGTTCCTGAAAAAAAAAAGAACCTACAGAGAGATTGCCAGCAGGTGCTGAACAAAAATCTGCAGAGCCCTGGACCCAGCTGACCCAGTTTCTCTGCTGACTGGAAGGAATCAGCTTCTTGCATGTGCAAAAGATCTGCTGCTTCAACCTCTGTGCAAGAAATGTTCAAGACCAAAAGAAAAAAAAAGTCTTCTGCACCAGTAATCAAGTCCAGAAAGCATTTAAATGTATTACACCTGCTTGTCATATGCATTAAGTTATATATATATATATAAAGGTTTGGAATTGCAAAGATGGTCTACAAAATGGGAACTGTGCAGGTGCAATCACACAGAAGTGCTAATGGAACCGCAGCGCTGTTTTACCACTGAAAGTGCCCCAAAAACCATATTCCTTTTGTCAACCTGCACAAAAACAGCAAAATATATATTTCTGCTAACAGGAAATACTGACAGATTGAAACATAGGGTTGAAGCTGTAAATACGTTTGTCACAATGTACAGTTTTTACTCCTTATCACAAAATGTCAATAAATCAGAAAATGAAGAAAACCAACTTATTTGCAAACTAATGGTGACATGCTTAAACTATAACTTTCTGTAAAACCTGTGGTATTGCCAATTATTGTAGTTTAAAAATCAAACTATCCTAATAACCCAAATGTATTTAATTTTGTCTTTGTGAAATCCAAACCATAAGCACACAGTAATGAATTGATTTAGTTCAGAATAAAGATTTTTCTGTTTGTTTAAAATAAACCATTTTACCAGTTGAACTTCTTTAGTGCACTGTAATGTTAAGAACACCACAAAAGGGACTTTTGTTAGTCATGTGTTGAACAAAGGCATAACAAGGGGTACCCAAACACATCAACAGCAAACCATACGACATGTTCACACCACCCTCGACAACGCGCGTTCGAGCGACCAGTTACAAGAAAAAGTCTATGTAAACACCTGTAGATCTGCGTTTCAATTTTTTTTCTTTTTTTTTTTAACTTAAAGTTTTAAGTAAAAAACGTGGGGCCACAGAACAAACGTTGAAAGTTAAAGAAGGCCAAACATTAACAAATCAGGGACTCAGATTTGGTAGTGACGTATGGCATTCCCTTTAATTCACAGAAGTGCCAATCATTTAAAAAGTGATCATAGAGGAGAGATTAAAAAATGCAGTTCGTGTCAAGTCGGAATTATATGACACCAAGTCTTTCATATATCCGAATAGGACTTTGACATTTTGCATCAGGCCTCTTCCAACTGTAGTTGATGGACAAGCACCGGTATTATTGGGTAGCCACAGCATAGTGTGAACACCATGAGCTAAATGCATGTCACATACCTGGTGTGTACATAGTTTTTGAAAGATAAACAAAAATTAATAAAAAAATAAACCCTGCTAACTATGTTGTAACAGAACAATGTTGAGAGTTGTTGTCAAAGTTTTTTTTTTGATATGCTGCACTCTCTGCAAAGGTTGATTACTGTAGATTTAAAAAAAAAAGTCAAATATGAATAACAACACAGTTCACTATTTAAACTTTCCATCAATTGCTTTGACCAATCACCAGCTTCTTGGCACCTCTAGACATTCTGGGTAAAGTAGTATGAATCTTTGTATGAATCTTTTTGATTCCTTAATGCACTCTATAATCTGGTGCACTTTATGTATGAAAATAAGCTGTTTAGTCTCTGTTCACTGATCTTGTGCCTAATAATTTGATGCACCTCATGGTCTGAAAATGACTACATACAGAGTTGTAGAATTTGTGTACCAGAGCTATTGTAGGGAACAGGAGGTGGCTAATAAAACTGCCCTATTGTTGTCTTTTGGGACTGTTTATTTTCACTCTCTTGCAGAGTCTGTTTCCATTTTTAATAATGATAAAACTAAATGGGCAAAGTGTGCCTCTGTGGACACACATCCTATTAAAAAAAAAAGGAAAACTATTGAGCTCATCTAAAACACTGCAATGGCAATCTGGCTCTTTTCATAAGGATACTTTCAGCTCATTGAAAAAAACATATGATATATACATTTATTCAATTTGCTATTTAGATTAAACAGTTTGAAATGTAAAATCACCATCATCCATTTATTACTAAGGTCACAATAGTGGTAGCGTTCGGTTTCCTTTCCAGCATTACTTTAGTTTGAATAAAGGTCTATTGGAGTGCTTTAAATGTTACATTTTAAAGTTTTTAAAACCGCTTTACTTTCAAATGAGTTTAGTTTCATTGGGCATGCAGCTGAGATGGAAACCTCTGTGCCAGCTGGGTGCAACAGCAGAGCGCTAAGAGCTACGAGCAGTCATATTTCTTTACTTTGTTCCCCACTGTTTCTGTTCTTGAGAACATTTTCAAACTCCAGGCCATGGACAGAGCATGAAGAATATTTAACCAAACTCACAAATACGGAGGGAAAAAATTACATTTCTGTGGATTTTTTCAAAGTTGTGACAATATTGGCTGAAGTGTAGCAGATTAAAATAGAAACCCTCTTTGTCCATCACTGATTCAGACTTAAACACTGAAGACGATTTGAATCCTATCACACATAAAAAACCTAGAATGACATGTTCTGTTGATATTTTAAGAATTTTGAATATATATCAAGGGCAATAACCTGGTTTATCAACTGCCAACTATTTTGTTTCTTTAAAAACCTTGATATTCATTTTTGTGGGCTGCTGTAGACTTACAGTTCCGTCTTTATTTTGGATCTTTGGAAAAACATATAAAAACAAGAAAACCTTGACTATCCTGCTGACTCGAATGCCACTTTATCAGAACTAAACAAAAAAGAAATATTAAAAAAGTTAAAAACCATCAAAACTAATGTGGTGGGGATTAAGATTTTTGATTATGTTAAGATTAATATTGCAATGGAGGCAGGAAAAATGTGCAATGACGATGATTGAGCTTTTTAAATCAGGACCAAAATGTGAAGGTTAGACCCCTGGGTGCAATAACAACCAAAAAGGCCGATCTTGTGATCTATTCAGTATATAATAGCTAATTCCAGCCTGAAATTGGTTCAAGGAAGGAAAGTCAATGGGTCATGGCCACCTCAAGCTCATGGATGCGTGTCGAAATTGATGACCCTCCACTATGTGATGCGATTGCAAAGAAAAGCTATTTTAGTAAAAAAAAATATGATGGAAGGCAAACCCCAAAAGAGGAGTCTTAATTACAAGATCTTCCTGTTCAGTCCCACGACTCCCACCTCGGTCTACCTCTACAGAGCACTTTCAGTGACCAGCTCAGGACATCCAGACTTTGTCCAACTGTTTACCACATGTGCATTTTATTTTGAAGGAGACTGCAAAAGGATAAGGATTGTATTTTGTTCTAAACTCACATTATCACTTGTGGAGTGTTTTTCTTCTGTACATGATGGAGCTCAGGGATTCAGGAGCTCTCACCTAACTCACTTCAATCCAAGAAGTGGGTTAGAAACATGATTATAGTAGAGTGTATAGCATGGAGAAAATTTGGTTTATTTTGAAGAAATTGGTCTTTTTTTTTTGCGAGTTTTTGCTTCTTGAAACTTGCGATTTTATCAATATTACAGCAACAACATTCCCAATCTTCTTTAGTGGTTGGTGAACCAATCTCTTATCTGACTGTACCACTTTAGAACAATCAAGTCTGCAATCAAAAGCACTGACAATGTAACATGTTGTTAAAACACAGAGTTAAAGTTGACAAATTCAAGAAGAGTGAAGCATGAATACAAGTATGGAAAAAGATGGCAGTTCTTTTAAGAAGCTTGGTGCACTCAACATTGCCGTTCTACAGCAGGAAATGTGTTTATTTAAAGTGAAGGAAGAAAAGGAAGGTGGTTCCAGATTAAAGGTAATGGAGGATCCATCCTCTTCCCCTCCTATACCGCTGGTGAATCTGGTATTCCACCTTTCTACCCTGCAGCTGATTGGTTCTTTAGTGAGCACCTTTCAGAGCAGGTCCACTTAGCTAATAGGTTTGAAACCTATGTTCTAAAGGTGTTAATTCTGTTGGTTCTGAAGCCTTTGGAGGCAATTATGGCTCAAGGATATGTTGACAACGATTCTACAAATAGGGGATGTTTTCATCACAGATACACATATTTTAGCTAGCTGGTAAATCCTGATTTGTGAGCTCTGTTCATATTTAGATAGATTATAAAAGTGTGGTCTTTTAATTATGATTATTCAGTTTTTTGCCAAAATCAACAGTTCAGTAAACCGTAGATGTGTCGCCTTCTAGAACATAGTTTCTGAGTTTTGGGCAGGACTGTTGGCGTGAAGAAGCCCTTCCCATCATTCATCTGTTTACATGCTCCCCCACCCCCTAGCCTACAGCCCATGATAACCCCAACCTAATATTGGTGAGCATTATTGGAGCTATTTAGCCGGACAGTTTTGAGCCAGATGCCAACTCGGATGAGAAAACAAAGATGTCCATGGATCTAGTCCTCTACAAGCAAATGGAACAGAATGGAGAGCAGCAGGGAGCTTGTGACTTCTCGTCACATCTACAAGATCTTTTAGAGGACATTTCTTTGCCCTGCTCCAGATTTACAAAGATTTGACTAAAGAAATACTCAGAAATCCAATTATAAGCTCAATGTTCTTTATATAAGTCATCCATAATGATAGAAATGCCACAAGCAGCCTTTAAAACACAGAAAAACACTATTTCATCAGGTGGGTCAAAGTTGTTTAATTCATTCAATATGACATTACATTGAACAGACAAAAAACAGAAGACATGTTGGCTACGAATTTAGGTCCTAATTTAGGAAAATGATATTTAAAAGGTTTAAAGAACTATGGCCTTTTGTGGAGCCTTTTTAACTCTACATTTACTACCTGCAAAATCGTGCATTCACACCTTAAGCCTTCTTTTGATGATGTATAATCACTATTAGTAGATCCCTCCTTCAGGTAGATAAAGCTCCCTGCAAACTTTCTGTTTAGGCAACATGGGTTTAGAGTGTTGACTTAGCCCCCAAATCCCCCGTCTATATGTGCCAGATGGATTGGTACACAGAGCCATCTGGGAAGTTGTCTGTAGAAAAGGGCATGCACTTTCAGAAAAAAAAAAAAATAACTGAAGGGTGATTAAGAGAATTGTGGGTTTCTAAAAAACACTTCCTTAGATAAAACCCAAGAAGCATCCATAGTAATGCTAAAAAAAAAATAATAGAAATGGATTCCACAATCCCTTTTGGTCCAACACCCTTGGATTAAAGGACTGAGGGGGTTTAGATGCCACAAGATCCACACAAAGGTTTTGTTGAGTCTCTACGTTAATAAATCTATCAGGGGTCTACATCGCACCATATAAGGCCAGTGTGACCCAGCATGAAAATGGAGAACAATCCTTCTTAGATATCAGCCATGAAGAAGATGTAGCAGCGGTCTTTGACATTAACACAGATATTCATATTGTCAGGTTGTTATTGATTTTGAGGTTTGCCCTGTGTAACTGAAGTGGCCGTGTGATCCCGGGACATGCTTTTCCACCGTCGGGGAGTCTGACTTTATCTCTCTGGCAAACAACACAAATGTTCAGAGTGTGCTACTCATATTTTCATGAAGGAGGATTTTCATTTTAGAGAAAGTATTTGAACAATTAACTCAATTTGTCTACATATGATCTTAGGCTGTTATTAACACAGGGATTGTGCTGATCAAATAGTAAAAACAAGATTTGGTCTTGTATTGTTTTGGGATTTTTATTTATTTTGTCTTGATTGGAGTTTAATAAAATGAATGAAACTTGTCTTTAGTGGACATTTTATTCTAGTTTCCTTTATTAATGTAATCATATTAATCTTCATATTAATTTATGATTAATAAGTGCAAAAAGAAAAAATTGTATGTAAATCTAAATGGAATTCTCAAAAACAGAGTAATGCATGACCTTTGCACTGCAAAGTACAGTGTCTTTAACGTATTGTAGTAATCTGTGCATTTTTCTGCACTATGTTCCAGCAATTGAATGCAAAAATGTTACTTTTCTTTACATATTTCTGCTTTTCTGAAGTGTTAGTGTGCACACATGTCTGATTACACATCTAGCAGTGCCCAGTGAAGTTAGGGGGTCTTCTTCAGGAAGTGAATATTGATAGTTACTCCAACTACACTAATGTTCAAACCTTTTCACTGCAAAACTTTTCCAGATCCAATTGTATTGAACATCCTGTAAACATTCAGCTCATTTGACAAAGGTATTTCTGTGTCTACTAAGTTTCTCTCCGATGTATGCTCATTTTGTTCCCTGTTTGTTTGGACTCTTTTTGAAAATCTGCCTCCTTATGCAGGTGTTCCTTTGCATGTCCATACTGAAATACATAAAGTTTGTAAATATGCAACCAAGTTTTAGCATCAGTTTTATCAGAGTTAAATAGATGTGTCTGCACTCCTGCTGCTCAAAAGTATGCTGCTTTCTTGATGCATTTTAAATTTTATAAAAAAATATGAATGTATACATCTAATACAAGCTTTGTTTTTTTTTTTTTTGTTGAAAACACTATCCAGTTCTTTCCTTTTTTGTTTTTTTAAATTAATGGTATAGGATGAAATTGAATCTCCCGGAAAAAAAAGCCCAGCTCATACTATTGTTCAAATAGGTAAAACTTTTCTAACAGAAAAACAGAGTTGGACCATCATTTCGTTTAGGTCTCAAATTTGAGCAGTGGTTACAATGACGATATGCCTGTGGCAACAGGCTATAGACAAATGCAAATCTAATTATTATTTTATTTTAAAAAAACACATTAATTTAACAAAATGTTGTAGCTTAAAAGTAAAAATAAATAATAATCCGTGGATGACATCCAAAACCCAATCAGTGAAAATGACTGTCCCCAACAGAATTTAAGGCCATTTCATTGTGTGTGAACACTCCCATCCTCTACGGCCTTTTAAAACACCAACCAATCTGTTCTTGATGAACAATCATTTTATGAGAGTCTCCATCAGCACAGCTATCCACTTAGCTCAGTACTTTGTGTATTAGGTTCATTTGATAGACGGAGGAGGACAGTTTTGGGCCTACCCAAGGGACACACTTGGCCCTTCCAGTAAAAAAGAGGCCACTAATGGAAGTGGAGGCTCTCGTCTGCATCTCCACCGTGTTTTGCAGACAATGCAGGCATTTGTGCTCTTTAGAAACCGGGGCCAAATGGATGACAAGGTCGGCTCTAAGCACAAGAAAAATAATAAATGGTGCAATCTCATCAGTAGCTGGAAGTACTGGCACCTCCCATTAGGTTAATCTAAAGCAGGCATGTGCGTAATAAAATGGATAGTTATGTTCATAGCTCTAAATAAAGCTTTTTTTACCAGGAGTTATGCATCTGAAGAACTTGAGAAGAATCTTGTGTCTTTAGGGTTTATACCACAAGTTTATCCTCTCATGCTGTGTGTCACAGATACGCAATGTACCATTTAATCCAGGACTCCGTGTAATTTAGCATCACTTTGAATAGAAGAATTCTTAAAATGCATTTTTTAATATAATTAGGAATAAATTCAGACGTGAAGAGATTAATATTAAAATGTTAGTTTTTTCCCACCTTGTTCTTATTCAAATCTGTTCTTATTTCCTTTAACAGGATCTAATGGTCTGGTTCAGAGTGGGGGTGGGGTGGCCATGATCAGGACTAATGTTGAAACGCTATAGACTTTGAACTTTGAAGCCTAATCCATAAAGCAAAATTTTTAGACTAAAATCAGCAAAATCCACAAAAATCCACAAACTTCTAGTAAAGCACTAGCCATAAAGATGAAGAAATTATTCAAATATTTTAGAGAGAATTTCTCGCTTTTCTCGAGTCATTTGAATCCAATTGTCGATAACAAGGAGTACAAAATGTCAGTTTCGCCTCAGGCGAGGTAAAAAGACAGCAGTGATGATTTTGCACTGCAGGCAGCATTGAGATAAATTGTGCTGCGATACAGTAATGTGATGTAATGCGATAGAGCGACTGAGAGGGAGGACGGAGAACAGCCGCAGTCTAGACATAGGCAGCAGGTTTGATTGGTGGAAGGAAAAATTCCTTCAGAGCTCACATTCTTCATGGCCCCTATCCCCTCAGTCTCATTGAACACACGAGACAAGCAAACCTATTTGTGACCACTTAGTTGCTAAACAGCAGTTGATCATGGCTAAATGTATGACCAATACCGTTACAGGCTGAAAAGGCTGATGGAGGGAATGGAATTGAGGCTTTAAACTGAGTAAAAAGAACTAAAAGGTCCAATAATCTCTTAACCCTTAAAGCTCCATTGTTGACGTTCTTTGAATAAGTGTTACTCTTAAACTGTTTACATACTTAATGCAGTTTCTGTGGATTCTGAAGCAGAGAAAAGCAGCTTTGAGCAGATATGTGACACTTAACGTTAGTGAAGAATTTGTTCTAATTATATTATTGAATAAATAATCGAAGAGTTACAATGGTGGGATTTTAAAGGGTTAGAATCATCATTTCTACCTGCCCCACATTCACCATGCTGCAGACCTCATTTGGATGTTGGATTATGAGATCACGGCTTCATTTCCTCTATTTACCACCATATGACAAGAGAAATTACGTAGCGGTTTGTTTCAGCGGGTACAAACTTTTATCAGGATCCACTGGAATTAAAATCAAAACACTGCTAGACAATGCAATCCATATTCTTAGCCTGGCAAAATTCTCTGTGCGTTAATTCAATTCATGCAGTCCGTAAGATTAATAGCAGGGCCAGAACAAGATGTGATAAAGTTAGTTCACTTTATTGTCCCAGCGGCCACCAGCGCACAGACGGATCCGGCTGGTTCTCAGTAAGGGCACAGAATGTTCAGTGTTAGGACTGCTCAGATTTCCTTGATGGCAGAGCTGTGATTAGCTGCAGGAGCATATGCATTCACTGCCATAAACGAGGTTACAGCGCTAAGGTCCATCAGCAATCGAGGAGGCGAGACTGTGGGATGGATTCAGCACTGAGGGCGGATCTCTGTTAAGTGCAGGGTTGAAACACACAAGTTCGAGCAAAGGTTAGGAGAAAGTTGTACAAGCAGGCTGTGAGATGAAGAGTCCGATGCTATGTTTTAAAGTTTGTCTCTGCAAGAAACTGAAGCGTAAACACTGCTAATCTAGCCACCCAAATACATGGAAAAATTACAGCCATATTGGAATACTGCGTTTACCTCATTTATTGAGGAAGTAAGGCTCTATAAATAACCCGCAATGGGTGAAAACAGCTACCTTACATTTTTGGAGTATAAGTTGTGTTTTTAGCATAGTTTAGCCGTGGGTGCGACTCATTTTCAAGTGCGACTTATGTTATTTATTTATTTTTAAATCACAGCCAAAGGGCACTGTGGGTGTGTGTATCAGTATTCAACTGCAAAATAAAAGAAGCACAGCTAAGTCCTACGGAAGATTTGGTGGAATTATTCCAAAGCGACACAGACAAAGACGAATTTAACAGATATAGTGATTTGAAAAAGATATTCATCTTTCATTCAGAATTTTTTCCTCTGTATTATGCATTTTTGGGCTGCTGTGACTTCTACTACGGAGCGGCTTACAGTCAGAAATGTACGTAAAGTAGTTGACCTTGATTTTTAACATTTAGGATATGAATGTTCTCAAACTTCTCGTTAACCCTTGTGCTATCTTAGATGACCCCACACTTACTTTGACGTGTTATTTCTACCATGACAAAGGTGGATAAAAGTGGAAAGATTTCATGTAATCCATGGACACCACTGAAGATCACAAATCATTGAAGAAAAAAGGTTCAGAGCACTGTCTAGTGGGTCTAGATGACCCAACTCCCAATGGTAAAGTGCCTAGGATAGCACAAGGGTTACATGCTTTATACACTTTTCTCAGACAGACTTGAACATTTTCACACTCTTCTCTCTTGACAAAAAATACGTCCAGTATAATAGAACAAGACCGAAGATCTGCTCAGGATAGAAGATTTATGATTTGGAAAACTGAACACATTCTAAATATCAGACATGACATAGAGGAGATTGACTGACCATGGTCTATGGGACACAGAGCACAATGAGACGTTAAAAAAATAAGTATGCAACATTGCACACAAAAAATCTGCAAGACCACAAAATGCAATCTGCGATAGTGAGGAACCACTGCATGTTAAAATGCCCTTTACAACAGTGTGGGAGTCCAGCAGATAATTTTCTGTATTTCATGAATGACCATAAATGGCTCATTTTGCTCCGTAAAGTTAGCCCTGATGTCCACATAAAGCAATTGTTTTCTTTTTAACATAGAAAACAATGAGTTTGTAAATCTCAAATGTTGTATCCATCTGTGTAATTAAAAAAATAATGTTATCATTATGAAGATTTTTTTCTATGGTTTCATTCTAATGCTTGATCTAGACAAAGGGTTATGCGAAATGAGTTAAGGAATACAAACTCTTCTCTTGATCTGTCTAAATTCTGTTTTTTTACACAAACTATTTCCAACAGGAACCTAATGCCTCAACCAAATCTTAACCTAATTACCCCCCCTAGCCCTAAACTCAACCAGGAGCATAGAAATTGTATTTTACTTCATTAAGCTGTGTAAATTCTTCCAGTAATAGTCTTTTGGTCATTAAGAGCTCAGTGATGCTGCCACCAATAGTTCTATTAAGGTAACAAATGTGTGACCACACAGACCTTTAAAAGGAGCTCCGACTTACGGCTGCAAAATCACAAAACTCATTACGCACATTTAATAAAGAGTTTTTAAAGCAGTAACTTAGTCACTCTGGGTCTCCTTAAGAGATGAAGTTCTAGCATCATTTCACCATTATGCACATTCAGATGAGGATTTATTTCAGCTTCTCAGCTAAAATGATACATAAAGTATTTTTAGTTTCAAACAAATAGAGGTGGGTTATAGTTTCCCAACATATTAGAAACACAACATATCCATAACAGTGCACTATTTAGAGTTTATGCCTCAAAAGGGTTGAATCTCAAGCTATATTTATAGTGAACACGGTTCGCACAACAAATTTGCGCCCGTTGACTATCTTGTTGACGCTTGTCCAAAAAAATGTTCTTAAACTGGACGCTCTTGATGCGTGTGGGAGGAGCTACCTTCAAAAGTATTTTGGCTCATAGCTACATGGAAGCATTGACTGTATTTCTGTGTATCTCCTATGCGGTCATGAAAGACACCGTTGATGTTAAGAGATCAGGTTAATTGATTCTCAAGAGCGTTAAACACATCTCAGATTCTCATCCATGTTGGTTTTGAACGCCACCCGCTGATAACGTCATCAACAGGGGCCAAAACCGAGTCCCAGATTGGTTGATGCAATGCAAATTCTTCACTGAAGTTCAAATATTGTATTTGAAGTCATGATGCAACGCCTGAAATGCGCTGCTGTCAGATACCTCCGCTGCAACTGATGCACAAAACGCATAGTAGGACCACTGGTTGAATCTGTACATTGACTTAACGTTACAACTAGACCTTTCAACGCGTTCAGTGGTAACATAGCCTTGGACTTTGTCAATGTTGTCATGAGTAAAGACCAAGTATGTGAATGCATGAAATTTAGGGTCAGATGGGTTCTGTATGGAGTCCTATACTGTTCATAATTAAATAAATAAATATTTAATTCAATAAATAAATATGACCTCATGCAAATACACAATCAACCAATAAATCTCTCATAAATATATAAAAAGATCATGAAATTGTGAAAAACCTGAACACTGATTTTAAATTAGCCATTATTTTATTCAATATATTTCATTTTGCTTTAAAAACATGTTCATTATTTTTAAACAGCATTTAAAAAATATATTTTTTAATCATGTTGAATTTTATTATAATTCTGTCTTTTTTCAGAAGCTCGTATTTCAAAATCCATATTTTTCAAAGTAGCTTTGTTTTATTTCATGTTGCTGTTTTTCACAATGGCTTATTTATTTGATGAAGAGCTTTTTCAGCAGAATGGGTCTTTCTGTCAATCAGTGAAAGTGGGCGGGATCTAAACGCTCATTGGCTCATCCATGGAAATCGACTCATATTCCTCGATACCTGCCCTGCGGTGTGCCAGTCAGATAGATGAAATATTTCAGCGATATCTGCGCGGCTTTGCTGACATTAGAGATCAAATAGAGACAAACTATCTTTCTGCTGCAGAAGATGCAAACATCGACAACTCTGCTTTTGTAGTTTGAGGGTCCACATCTTTCAGTCCCCGGTTGAAACACTCCTCATTCTTACGCCATTCACTCAGAGCTCACATCGTGCCTTATGTCGGCTCACAGGAGGCGAGCTGGCGGAACGACAGAGAGTGAGACCAGGAGCTGTGCAAAGCGGAACAAGCCTGCTGAGGCCTCCTGAACCTTATGATATTTTTCTATTTTCAATGAGACAATGATTATAATCAGGTCCTCTGGTTTTATTTTTCCCTCTCAAGGAAAATGTTGAACCTTTCCTGCGATGACGTTTCTGACATCTTAACACTCTCCGTGTACATTGTGCATCCATGCATTGTTACTGAGATAAGCACAAGCAACCGCTCCATGTGGCTATCAGGCTAAAAACATTAGCTTGTAGCCCCTCCCACACGCGGCTTGGTGCGTTCATGGAAACTCCAGTTCATAGAAGCTTAGTGGAACTCCAACAACCACCCAGCCTAACTTAGGCCACTACTAGATGTTCATGAGAAGATGAAAATTGCCAAACCGACCACAAAATCACCTGAATTATGCACACTCGCCCAAAGTCACTTTTATCCGCACATTTAGAACCAAAACTCCCCAATATCTTGAAACACTGTGGATGTGTTGAGGTGCATACTCCCCCTAATGTTGAGGGGTGTGCATTGGGCCATCACGTTTGCTGAAGCATCTTCGATCGATATAGTCAGGGGAGTCAGGGTGTTGCTGCTCATGTCTGGGTAAAGGAGTAGCCAATCACAAAAGTGTCTCCGCCTTGTCTAGTTTGATTGACAGACAGACCCATTCTCCTGAAAAAGCTCTTCATGAAATAAATAAGCCTTTGTGAAAAACAGCAACATGAAATAAAAACAAAGCTACTTTGGAAAATATTGATTTTGAAATCCGAGGTTCTGAAAAAAGACGTAAAATTATAATATATTCCACATTATTAAAATGAATATTTTAAAATGCTGTTTTAAAATAATGAACATGTTTTTTAAAGCAAAATGAAATATATTGAATAATACAATGGCTAATTTAAAATCAGTGTTCAGGTTTTTCACAATTTCATGATCTTTTTATATATTTATGAGAGATTTATTGGTTGATTGTGTATTTGCATGACGTCATATTTATTTATTTAATTAAATATTTATTTATTTAATTATGAACAGTATAGGACTCCATAGTTCTGCAGCATCTGGCACCCCGCATTTACCAGTTTCCTTTTAATGCACTCCTGTGAGACATGACCTCTTGCTTATCCACACATGGATCTGCAAACACATGCCCTTTCATCAATAAGGCTTCATGGGCCTCTCTGTCTCGATTTTTGTCATATCTGCTATTGTTAAAGAATAATGAGTTCGGGATTAGTGAAGACTCCAGAAGAAATGCAGTTAATCGCTTTGTATTACAGAGGTTCAAGACGTAGCACAACATGGGACAGTTGTTGCTTTTATTTAGACTTACAAATATCTTTGCAGACAATTACAGTGCATGATGAGGAAATACTAAGATTAGTTAGACATGATTGTCAACTTAGCATAAATTTAAATTTATTTTACTTTCTAAAGTGTTATGAAAGGTGTTTTTTTGAAAAAGAAAAAAAAATCTGGTATTTCAGCCTCATTTAGTCAACGTTTGCAGACAAAAACAGAGATTTTTTTATTCTAGCACTGCAATTAATGAATGGATTTCATTCATTGACAAACAGCTGTATTGCAACCCTATAGACTATATCCACAGCAGAACAATTCCACTATTTTTCGTCATGGTACAAGAAGAAAAGACATAACACAGCTTAAGTAGATGAGGAAAGAAAGAAAAAGAAAAAAAAATCTGCCATAAAGCAAAAAAATACAATTCATCACATCGCAGTTGCTGCAAGAGGCGTGTAATCGCAATGACACACTAGTGTAATCCATTTAAAACACTTTGGCTGAAGCGGTGGTTACTCTGCAGGCTTCTACAATCGTCTTCATTTCAGATGCATTTTATTCGTTGCTTGCTTTAAGATGAAATTTAAAAGCTAAAAAAAAAAAAGAAACATGCAAGCCATTTTGTCTTCCTCCTACTTGCATTGCTGGGGAGTGATTTTGTCCTGTCTTGCATCAGTTTCTTGACTGGCAATAGTGGCGCTAAAAAAATAAAAAGACACACAAAAGGGCAAGAATTGTCTTGTATCACACAGAGGTGGATAGCAAGTCTATTCTTTTGTTCACAGACATGTAATCTGTCTCAGGAGGTGCTCTCTTTTCCATCGCTTTGACTTCCTGACGATGGCTGGACCCACCCAACCTGACCAGGCAATGAGCTTGAAGTAATGGTGTCACAGGAGCGTCAACGTCTTGGGCCAACATTTCTCCCACTGAACACCTTCAATAGTGTCTCCAGGGGAGACTGGTGAGTTATCACACTGAATTTTAATCTTGCAGAAGGAAATCCCGCAATTTAATTTAGGTATACCAGAGGCCAACACAAGTTCATTTTGCACAAGCTTTTTCTGAGCAGCACGGAGTCTAATTGAACTAATTACAGACTCAAAGGGACCAAATTAAGCATTTTGTCAGCAACTAACTAACCTGTGGATGATTTATATTCATCTGTCAACTGTCCAGAACTAGTGTCTTGGGTTTAATTGTGACTTTTTGGTATGGGTGTGGTCATAATTCTTCAGACAAGAATAGAAACAATTATTTTGTTTTTTAATTAATATGTATACATTTCAATGGATGGACGGACGGACGGACGCACAGTAGATCCCTACAGATCCAAAGTGAACTGACAGTGGAAAAACTATACACTTCTTCAATTCACGATAGTATATTTTATTTAAAAATGCTATAAATACTACATTTGAAAAAATCAATATATTGCTTAAAGCAGTGTTTTTCAACCAGTGTGCCGCGGCACACTAGTGTGCCGTGGGAGATGGTCAAGTGTGCCGTGGGAAATTGCCCTCATTAACTGATATAAAAACATTTCCCATCTCCAGGATTTCAGCTCTCTGTTCATCCAAACAGGCCCTGATAAAACACTGAGGAGTTAGGAATATAAAAGATCGTAAAATACTTTTTCTTTGCGTTTATTTTATTTTATTAAAGACATTTTGATAAGAATGACGTACCGCGATTCAGCTGCAGCTCCGGCTGTATTTTGGAAAAGTTCCGTCCCTTTAACTGTCTACACCAATCATTCTTGGGGAGCTTAATCACATGTCATCAGTCTGACCAATCAGAAGTGGTTAAAGTCTTCACTTCCTTGTCCCGATTTAGCTCTTAAAGTCGCTCAGTTCTAACAAAAATACCAGCTACAGCTCGTCTTTAGCGGTGTATCTTTCCACAGAATCCGGTATCAGACCGTGGAACCAGTGAACAAAACAATGAAACTCAGAGACGCGATCTCCGCCGGTCGTTTAATGCACTACATCTCCCATGATGCATTTGGTTGTGAGAGTGACAGCGCACAAGGAGATCTGTTGTTAAACGTCTTGAAATCAACGAACACACATCAAACTGTTTTTACATCTTCTAACTTAACTTTTATTGCATCTTTTAGAAAAAAACAGCTGCAGTTTTCAGCTTTTTCTGCAACAATTATCTCAAAAATGCATGTGAGATTGTGGAGGGGCTGTAGATCAATAAAGACTGAGTTTCTCCGTTTTTGTTTTTTTTTATTTTTGGATCCTGGTGTGCCGCGGGATTTTTTTTAAGGTTAAAGTGTGCCGTGGCTCAGAAAAGGTTGAAAAACACTGGCTTAAAGTGTAACAACTGTTAACCAGTTTTATATGTATACAAACACAGCTTTTTCTGTTCCTTTCTTTTTAAGACCCACTTTAATGAAAATTGTGTTTTTAAAATGTTCTTGTTGCATTTTTCTCATAATAGAGGACCAATATAAAATAATTTAAGATTAAAATAGCATTTCTAAGTATTCCCTAATTCAAATGGTAGTGGATTAGGAGAAAATGAAAACAGAATATTTGAAAAAGCGTGAACATGTCACAGCTTCTGCCATATCTCACTTTGTTTCGCTGCAATTCTAAATCTTCCACTTGCAGACAATTAAATGTACATTTTCATTCCGTCATCTGAGCTGCCATCTGGCTCTAACCTTTGCAGCTGGATAGCTCCGGTATTGCTCGCCATTTTTTTGCTACGGTAATGTTAGCTTGGGCCTGTGAAACACTTGGCGCTAGCAGGAAAGAGTGTAAACAAGTGCATCCTGGGAAATTAGCTAGGCTAACTTCCATGCCAAAAGTCTGGCCCACAACCCAAAGGCAAATTTTTAATGAGCATTTGCTGCTCTAAATATATATTAAAAAAGACAGGTTTTTCATTTTTTTTAGCTAAAAACATCTTAATCATAATTAAAAGATCACTGGGAACAATTTTACAATAGATACAAATATAGTTGGAGTGGGACTTTAAGTACACTGCCATTCTGGTTCAATGGCTTGTATACATTCATGAATCATTCCTTTTGTTTCGTTTATCACCTCATCAGCTTCAGATTTGATCAAACATGTAGTATTGTAGTATTTCAGCCTTATAGTTTCTACTGTGTATCATTAAGCACTTACAAGGGTAACCAAGTATGTTATAGTATGCTCTAAGTGGAGGCAACAAGGGCACAATGTAATTACTTTTAGGAGATCAATCTATTTTATCAGCACTACCTGTGACCTTGATTAAGAGGGAAAGAAAACACTACTGCAGGGGTGACTAGTTTCACAGGTGTCTACATACAATTTGAAAGCTATTATCTCCAACAATTTTGAAATTTTTGTCCAGTCTATTTTTTACTGATCTATGTGACTTTTAGTTTGGTTTGACCTTTCCTGACTGTTTTGTTTGGTTGTTCCACTGCAAACAAAGTTGATAAACACCAAAACATCAGTCACATACAAACCCGATCCAGTCTACAAGCTTGATTGGAAGAATTTCTGGCCTATCAGCATCAACCATCATGTCCATGTCTGTGATTGGCTGGCTCTTTTGGTACATTTGTCACGTGGTGTCCTGTTTTTCAGGCACAGAACAGAGAAGTCAAGTTTTGATTGGATGCATTTTTCAGTATCAAGAGTAAAATTGTTGTGTTGTGCTTGGAATAATGCCACAAATTTCACTATACACCATCTAGCGGATAGCCTGTGTCTTTACCGCTACTATTAGGCTAGTATTGTAAGCTCGACGGGGACGGGAAGGTGGCGGGATTTCTCTGTGCCAATCCTAAGGTGGATTTCCAATGAACTACCGCTCTGCAGAAACAATTTCCTAGAAAGACACAGGTTTTTGGCTAAAAATGGCATAATCATAATTAAAGACCACTACGAACACTTTTTCAATAGATCAAAAGATTATTTGAATGGGACTTTAAAAAAGAATCAGCAAATACAAATTAAGTTGTCTGAAGACGAAAATCTTTGGTTAATGAATCTGTAAAACTAAACCTGGATTTGAGAATCTGTTTCTATGACCAACTTAAGTAACAATAACTACTTTGTGTTTAAAGTAAGTAGATATATACAGATTAAAAGCTAAGAAAATTTGTATTTTACCTAAAGAAGTTTAAAAAGAATTTGGGGAATACTGAAGCTACAGACACATTGGGCTAGATCCAAATTTTTGAACGTGCATTTGGCCCATGGTTTTCAGACTGGGCAAAGTTCTTTTTCTATTGTTTACCAGCGCATGTCCACTACTTACAGTTGGAAAAGGGCTTAATGCAAAATATAGTAGCAGGGCAAATCTCGTGAATCTTGCTCCAGGCTTTTTCTTTCCCATTTCTATTCAAATATATGAAAATGTTGGTGTCATAATTCTGGCAGGCCACAAACTGCAAATGCTAATTTGTCCTCCATGATCAATTATCAAATGATTGGCACTTCCCTGAATTAAAGAGAATGTCATTCATAAGTCACTACCTAATCAGAGTCCCTGATTGGTTAAGTTTGACCTGGTTTAACTTTCAAGTCCAAATTCATTTTCCTCATCATTCCACACTGAAGCATGATCATTTCAGTGGTTACTGGAGCAGGTTACAATAAGCTTAATTCTTCCAATAATTTCTTGCATAAACATAAACTTTGTCTCATAAGTAGATTAATGCTTATGTTAATCATTTATTTTCCCCATTTTGCCCTTTTCTGCAAGCAGTCAATCCTACAAGTTTGCTTTCTGCCCTTTAAATTCCACTTTTCCCCAGACCTGCTAAGATGTACCTGTTTTCCCTCAATCCATGCCTCCTCCGCGCCTCCTCAGACAGAGAGATTGATTTGTCTACAGGACACCTCTGACCTTTGATATGATCCGATGAGGGACGTTTGGCCCTAACCAAATTAAACAATCAAAGTGAGGCACATTAGGCGTGGGCAGAAGGTCTTTTCCTTTGCTCACAGCCACCTTAAGGCGATGCTAGGGAGCTTAAATCCACTGACCATCTCCTTCCTGGCCTCATCAGACACCCGGGGGAAAATAAAAGATTTGTTTTCCAATTGCACTCTGCCTAAAGGCTCTTTGGCTGAAATTTAATTTTCACCTTACATCGATTTTACCTTTACGCTCGACTCAGAGGCTCCTAGGATTTAAGGTTGCCCTTTGCTATGCACTTTTTCAGGACCATTACAACAACTGGAAGAATTGCAGCAACCTTTTGGAGGACGCTCTGTTGTTGCACTTAAAAGACCCACTCCAATGAAAAAGGGATTTTTGGTGTTTTAACACAATCTGGTGGTGTTTTTTTGATGGAGGACATAAATTATGAAAATTAAGCTTAACATTGCATTTCTGATCATTTCTATATTCAATTTGTGAATCAGGAGCAGACGAAAAAATGCTGTTTGAAAATTAGCTAGAAGTTTGTGATGTCAAAGCAAAGAGGGTTATAGAATAAACAGAGAATCATTATTTCATGTAGTACTCCAACTGAACTATATTTTACAAAAAAACAAACAAAAAAAAACAAAAAATCAATTTCTACAAGAGTGAAGAAATTAGGATAAATTGATTTTTTTTTCTCTTATTTTTCTCTTGGGGATGGATTTTGCGCACTTAATTTCCAGAAATATCTACAACTATTACTGTTTTTATAGGTGCATCTCCCAAAAATGGGTGGCAACTGTTATATTCCAAATACTAACAACCCAATGCTATGTTTAATGATGATGATGGCAAAGCACATTTGTGTCAGATGGAGTTTGTTTTGGGACACATTAAAGAAAAATAAATTTTCTCACCAAATTATTCTGAAGTTTTTTTTTTTTTTTAATCCAATCTTTTCTTTTAAGGAAAAATGCTTCTTTAATGGAAAAGGCGTGGAGTAAGTGGCGTCCAAATGATAATTCCCAATATTGATAATTTTTATAATGGTATATGTTGGTTTGATCAACTTGCCTTAGATCGATGTGGTTGGATCATAAAAATACAAATCAATTCATCGACTAACTCGATTAATCGTTGCACCCCTAACAATGAGGGATATTTTTACAGTAAAACAAAAGTACATCTTTCTCTTCTAAATGCTTTTTAGTAGGTTTGCTTCTTGCACAGAAGCAAATCTACAACATTTTTTTTTTCTTTTTCGGGATGGAAGAAACCACTCGTTGGCTTGAACTTTTGACATTCTCACCACCCTGGTGTGCCATGGCTAAAATTAATCTCAATGGTAAGACCACCTATGCGAAAAGGTTGACAGGTTAGACAGAAGAAAAAAGATATGCTGACAGCTCCCAGCCCTAGACTGGAACAACTGACAAGGAAAACAAAAGGAGGAGAGAGAAGTAAGGACATGTGTTGGCCTCATCATGGACTACCATTCATGGGACCTAATATGACAAGGCACGGCTATTGCAAGACTTGCTTACAGTAGCAAGATCGTGTGTGAAGGAGGTATGAAAGGGAGGATGAAGAAACACGCCCCCCATGCGCGGCTTCCATCCCCAGCCCAAACACCATTTGTTTGTGGCATTAAACTGGGAGAGAGCTGAGAAAGCCAGGGCCTTTAAACAAAACCAGTTCCAGCATGGGTCTGAGCTAGCAATTGATCCCTCCCAAAACCCTTATTATTATTCTCTGTTGATGCCGATGGATCTGCTGAGCTCCAAGAGACAAACCTACAGCAGAGCTGAGAGTTACCGGGGGCTCCGTGTTCCATGCTCTGGACAAGGGACTGAGCTTTTACTGGTAATAATAAGAGGGTTATAGAGTAGGATGCAGCCTTCCAAGCTTCTGCTTTTTAAATTTCATCACTTTGTGGTTAGGGTTCCCAAGTAAAACAAACAGATCAAAATATTAATGGGTTAATAATTTTAATGTAACGCTTTCAAGGATAGACTAACTATTTTGTCTGTATAAAAATCTAATTTGCCCTCTAATAACTTTTGTCTTCAATTATAAACCAAAGACAACAAAAAATCTACACTGAAGTAAATGTGTCTGATTGGTGGACCTATGGTCATACCAGTGCAAACAACAATTAGGTAAATAATCCTTCTTTTCATTTTAATATTCTATTTCAGATGTTAAAACTGTCAAACATGTGCCATGACCCAAAAGATCTGACATTGTGTTCTGTTTATTAAAGCAGTTTTTCAGCCTCACCTGTGTTCACTTTTGTGTGAGTAAAATAGACCCTTGTCTTTTGGTTTGAAAGTAACCTGTAATTGATTACAGTGTATGTCTGTGTTCATGTATGTGTGTCATTGCAAAAGATAAAGGGAAGGTTGGAGAGGACAAAGAACAAGTCAAAACTTGAGAAGGTAAGCCAGAAACCACATGGAAAGTCTATTCTGCCAAAGAAAACAACTGGCTAGCTTGTTCCTAGACAAGTTTTTCTTTGTTTTTATTTGGTGAGGAATTTTGTAAAATACGCATTGTTGCTTTACAGCACTAAAGTTCTCCCTTTAAATAGTCTAAATTTGAAATAATGAAAACAGTTCCATTTTTATTAAAGAAATCTGTTGAAATTAGATACTTAGTGTTACCAATGTCTGTTAAATAGTCTTTATATTGAAAGCAGCTCCAAGTTGATTACGCCATACTGCTCGTTCAAAGATTACATCATGGCAGCCTCAAAGTTTATCACATGCACCCATATGGCAAGTTGACCCATACGTGTGCTGCAGGTTTTTGGGTTGTTCGGGCCCCTGGAGGGTCGTAAAGAAGAGCGGCCAAATTTTAAGGGGAGCGCAGGTCTGTCTGCGCCCTTAAGGCTTGTACGGCCATCTTAAGTGAGGTCACAAAAATGGAACGTATGATTGTCGTGGGGCCACATTCCTGCATGTTTTCCAATTGGCTAGACACACCTGGAACAAGGTAATCCGTCATGAGTAGGGCTGATATCTGGATATCATGCAGACACACTGGCCCTCCTTGTTACCCATCATTAGTAAGGTGTGAGGCTCCTTACTCACCCAACGCTAATGGCTGCAAACATGTGGTGAGAGGCAAGTTCCCATAGGAAACCCAATAGGTTTTTTTTTTTCATCTTCTAACCGTTGTATTCCCTTTGGGGTTGCTGGAGCCTATCCCGGCCACTTGGGCGTAGGCAAGGGACACACTCCTGGACCAATGCCAGTCTGTCGCAGGGTAGATATCCTCAATCACACATCCATTCTTCTCACACTCACACCTATGGACACTTAGAGTTGCCAATCAACCTATGAAGCATGTTTTTGGACGGTGGGAGGGAAGCCAGACCCGAGAGAACTCCAGGCATGGATGGAGAGAACATGCAACTCCACACAGAAAAGTCCCCCATTGATGTTAAAGCTATGTCCCCAGCCGACTCCTGAACTGGGGCCTCTTGTTGTGAGGCAAGAGCGCTAACCACTGCGCCACCGTGGAGCCAATAGGTTGCCCACACAAACAACTGGACAAGGAGCGCACACCTATCATCTGAATAGCATTATAGAGCTTAATGGGAAACGAATCACCTAATTTAACCTTACTTTACCCATATGTGTTGTATAAGTGTTTACTTTGACCTATCGCCCGCATTTTCGCTCTAAGGGCTCATCAAGTGGTCTACGACTCTTTTCCGTGCAGACCACCAGCATACCCCATACAGGTTTGTCCACTTTTTTCCTGCAGACAGCCAGTATCAACTTATAAGAGCCGCTGCAACTAAGGCTCAATGCTGCAGAACCTGTAAAAAGATTTAAATTAAATATCCAAAGGTGGAGTTTGATCAAAAACTGTCCTTTTTCCAATGACAAACAGCCCTCAGGGTCCCGTGAAAATCCTGCTAGCTGCGATCAGCCTGTGAGTTACATTTATAGTACATGTCTTTCAATGAAGTATGCATATTACATCACTTCTATCTCGTCCAATCGCTAAATTGTTCCCAACACCTTTCATGCAAAATAAGCTTCCACATCAGATCATTGGGCATCCCATTTGGTAGTAAATCCAAAAGGCTGTTCTAATTTAACTGCACTCTTCTATTAAACTGAATTTGCACTAAGTTGAAAAACATTATGAATAAATGATACACTGTGGATACATGCCTTGCTGATTCTACAACCATAGTCAGATTGCTTCCTTTGTGTTATGTAATTTTTCCCTTTTTTTGTCAGTCTGAAAGATATTTTTCTCTATAAAAACCTAATAAAGTCTTCAGTAAAACTAAAACTCTCCCTCTAAGCTGTATTAGGACCCCTTGCAAATCCTTCTCTCTGTTGCCCTTTTCTTTTTACAAGTAACACTGTCCCGCCCGTCCATGGTGCAAAAAGGAAATGTTATTCGCAATGACCTCCAAGTGACAATTGGTATATGTTTAACATATGATGAATATAAAAACCCAATATTGTGAATTTAAGGCTGCTGGGAAAGCTAAGACTCAAACATTTGCAGGTGAAGCAAAGAAATCTTCATTATAATGAGAAGCAGTTTTGCCCGTCCTCCCTGTTCTTTTTCCATCTTACTGACCTGGTGGAGCAGGAAGAGAAAATGCCTGGTGAAATTGTTGGTATAAAATAAAGAAGAGGAAGAAAAGAGAGACAAGAACTGTCTGGAAGTACAAAAATAGATGAGATGAACAGAGTATATGAAAGTTATCTTGAGGTCAGTGTCAGCCAAACTGACAAAGACGACAACAGACTGCCACTTGAGTTTGTCCTCTGCTACTTTGTTTTGCCCTAAAACCGTTTTGATTCTCTCCACACTTTCCAATTGTGAAAGTCCCCAGGACAGCAACCGAGTAGGTTTAATTGATTTCTCTTGTTCGTGTCAGTTGGAGGCAGCAGCATCGAGCTGTGCAGAGGACCCTGGCTCCAGCCTGCCTGCATTCTTTCTTTCTTTCTTTTCTTTCCCTTTTTTTTTCTTTCTTTCTTTCGCCTTTTCTTCTTTGCCTCCACATCTCAGTAGACCCTGATGTCAATGCTCCCTGTAAAAGATCGTCTTTTAGGCTATTCTGAATAGGACAGAGTGACGCCAAAGAGTCGATTTGATTTGCAAAGATGAAGACCCCATTCTCAAATTGTCTATAAAATAGTGGTGTAACTTTTTCATTTTAACCCTTGTGCTATCTTAGATGACCCCACCCTTACATTGACGTGTTCTCCCTACCATGACAAAGGGGGATAAAGGTGGAAAGATTTCATAACTATATACCAGTGAAGATCACAAACGCTGAAGAAAAAGGTTCAGAAAGACTGTCTAGGGTCTAGATGACCCAACTCCCAATGTTAAAGTGCCTAGGATAGCACAAGGGTTTACAATTCGATTCAAATAATTTGTGGTGGACGATACGATTCATAGTCAATATTGGTTTTGTTGACTTGATTCGCCATTGACCCAAAAATGGATCTTAGGTAAAACTTCAGTGTTTCAGGGAGATAATACATGGCATTGAACAATACAGGTAAGTTTCTTTCTAGATTCCTTATATTTATCGAAACATAATCATGTAAAATAAATATGTGAACAAACAAGTAAATGTGTGTTGTGTCACATGTATGTTGTCCGTTGTGAAGTCACTTGGTCATTTTTAATGTTATAGTAAAATAAACCTATCCTGCCTCAATCCAAAGGAAATTTTCCAGGATTGATATACCGGTAATTAATTTATTTCATTTAGAAAAGATTTTATGATGGTATGAATAAGTAAGGTTAACAACTTGCCTCAGACAGATCGATTCGATTCAGATCTTAGGAATATAAATTGATTCTTCGATTAAGTTGATTTTGTTACAACCCGTTATGAAAGCATACCCGAAAAAAAAGGCTAATGATGCACCCCTGCAAAAGTAAAAAGTCAACTTTTTTTTTTTGCAACTTAGTAGAACTTTGACGTATCAGCATGCAGAACTGACAGATGTATTTTAGGACTGGTTTTGTCAATGCTCCTATTCTTGACTTTTGCCTCTGCACTATTTCAGGCAGACATGCTGACATGCTCTGGACTGCTTTTTCTCCAGTTTTTATATCACAGCCACGCAGACTGTGAATCTCTGCCAAAAGCAGAAATGAGTCAAAGTTTGCTTCAAAATTCCTGCCAAAAACATTCAGAAGAATACTTGAGCCACTGGTTGGTAAGGCCAAGTAAACATCCATTTAGCTTTTATTTTCCAAGTCAAATTCAAATCATAAGCATTGTTCAGCTGGGATTACAAGTTTTGCTGTTGAACACACTTTGTCTTTTTTTGAGGTTAAGGCAGCCAAGAAAACACAAAAAAATACCAAATACAAAAAATTACACTGACAGAATTCCATGTACTATCAATGGTCTTATTTAAGGTCTAGAAAACTAAGCATGTTTCTCTTGAAGCATAGAAAAAGGATTAAAAGTCATTCTATTTTTAAGCAGTTTAAAAATATTCATAAATGTAGCTGTATTGACTGAACTTTCTGACAGTTGGGAGAACTCTGTAAAATGTTGAGGGTTTTCTTTGAGCAATGATGACGGACAGGATCAGGAGATATCCGTCAGGAGGAACAGTCAGTATGTCCGAGATAAATACAAGGAAGCAGAATGAGTAGGTTTGGGACCAGTTCGGAAAAGGGCAGGATTATGATGGTAAAAGGACGCTTGAGCTGCTACATGAAAGAGGCTTTGAGGAAGACCAAAGATAAAGTTCATGATGACGTCAAAAGTAATATCAAGGTGGTTGGCATCGAATGTAGATGGATTCATGGGTTAGAGGTAGATTAAGGCCCACACTTGCCAGAGGCCCCTTAACCTGTAGAAAAAGCACATTCATACTCAGGAATCCATGCCTGCTAAACCGCTTTCAATAAAAAGTCAACGTAAATGCACAATTCAGACTTCTGAATCTAGTCTGATTTTGCTTATGCTCTGTAATTATCTGTGCTAAATGTTTTTCAACAAGTTTCAGTTTAATCAACATAAATTTGCTGATTTATGCAGCTTTATGCAACACGCTACGTTAGCGGCTTTTCTTTGTGTCAGAATCTGCGGATTTATGTTCATTGCGATTGCAGTCGATAGGTTAGACTGTGTCAAAGAGCGTGTGTTATTAGGGTGTCAAAGGGTTAAGGAAATGCACCAAAGTTGGCTCTGGAACTGAGACGTAGCATCTATATCCACAAATCTTCCACATGAAGATAGATTTTAGTGCAAATGTTGACCACCTACTGCGAGAATGAGATCATAACGTTGTTTAAATTGACGATTAAACTAAATAATGTTAGTTATTTTTGGTTTGCAGTGCAAGTTTCTTATCCATTAAACCCTAGGGTTGTATTCATGTCAAAAACTTTTTTCTATCAAAACAATAGATTTAAAAGAAATGAAATTAAAAACTAGAATAAAAAGGTTAAATACATATGAGTTACTTACATGGTGTATCTTTCTTTCTATATCAAATATATCAGGCTTTAACGAAATTAAATCATGCAATTTTTGTATTTGGCTATTACAAGCTGCTGATTTATGGCTGAAGTCATGCATTTAATAAATGAACAGAGAGATGAGGTGGATTTCTCCTTTAATTAAAACCCATTAAGACTTGTAAGAGTAAATTTCTGCTCATAACTGTGTATTGTGGGCGTAAATTTAATTTAGAACCAACCTGCTGGTGTATAGAAACCAAAAATGCATCATTGTTATAGTAAACAAACATACAACTTTTCATAGCTGCACTGAACAAACACACTAGAACATGAAAGGTTTGAACACATCAGAATTTGCAAGCCTGTCACCTCTGAGGACTGACATCTTTATGTCCATCAACTTGGAGCTGGATTTATTTTACACAAATGGACCAGGAGAGATTAGATTTTGTGCCAACCAAGGGAATGGCAGGTTTAGTGGCACCACACATCTAAAGTTTCAGAGACTCTGTATTCATGTGAGAGTTTGGTTGCACCCTGTGAGTGAGCGGCTCACTTGCAAAGAGACAAAAACTTGGCAGTAAATGCATGAGCTAGCACAAAATGAAGCCTGCCTCAACCACATATATTAAGATGAGAATAACAAAAACATTGCTTCCTGTGTAAATGACAGAGGCTTTTTTTTTTTCCTTGCCTTGTTTATGTTGGCAGGCACAGGCATTTTTATTTGGGATAACTGTAATTCTATGAGAATGCCTGTGCCAGGTGTACCTAATTATTCACCTGCATATTCTGGTTATGAACGCCTCACGGGAGTTGGATTATCGGCCTGCTGGAGCTTTGACTGCAATCAGCACCAAACACAAACTCACTAATAATAAAGCCAACACCCCCCCCCCTCCATTAGATGATGGTTCTTTCATCTTGTGAAAAGCCTCCCATGAAGTTGCAGCCCTTTAAAAGACCCACTCCCATCATCTTTTGAGCAATTTAAAATGTTCGCAGTGGTTCTTTAATTATGATTATGCTGCTAGCCTAAATGAAATACTTTTTAGGCTTTTAAGGACATAGTATCTTATGAGCTGCAGTAGTTCATTAAAAAATGTACCTCTAGTTGTGGGTCGCAGATACTGAGCAACTCGGCCCCAATTTTTCCCTAGAAAAATTAAATAATGTCTGGCCCTAGGTTAGAAAATAAATAGTCTCACTTCACTAAAATAGAGCCAAACTAAGATTATTCTCGCACCACAAACCAAGGGAATTCACTCAAACAATATCTCTGATATTTTTCTGCTAACATTGCCAACATGGGTTCTGAGTTAAAATAAGAACTTAAGGTCAATCCTAGCTTTTTTTTAATCCTAATGTTTGATTTTGATTTTTGCTTATTTGACCAAATGTGCCAATGGGGTCAAAGTTTGTGACTCATTTCAAAAGCTACATTCACACCAGCCTCTGGAACAGGCGTCAAGAGGCCACTTCTAAGTGACCCAGGCTCATTAACTACGAGTAGTGTGCATTTCAGGCTTCAGAAATTGTGGTAGGGCTGCCCAATCTATGAGGATCGGGCATTTGCAGGTCTGGATTCCCCGCCTGTACTGCCTGGCGAGTCGAAGTGTCTCGGCAAGACACTGAACCCACCTTGTTTCCTGGTGGTATGGCTTGTTTGGCAGCGGGACACACCAGTGTATGAATGTGTGAGTGAATGTGTGTGTGACTGGGTGAATGGGTCTGTGACTGTAAAGCGCTTTTTCCTTGTAGGAAGAAAGGGGCTATACAAGCATAATGCCTATTTAAACATTTGCATCCGTGTATTGGCAGCTCAAATTTTGATGTCAGTTAACTGGCCCTGCATACAGAACGCACTTATTTGGAAAATTGATGGACCACGTTGTTGAAAGTTAAACCAGTCAAACTTTGACCAATCAATGGCCTCTGACGGTAAGGTCCTTTAATTTACAGAAGTGGTTAAAAATTGATCATGGGGTGAAAATATAATTTTCGCTGTTCGCTGGAAATTTCCTACTTGACACTTTTTTCTTTCACATCGAAAAGAGCTGTGAAAGAAAAGCCCGGAGCAAGATTCGCGAGATTTACACCACGCTTGACATTTCGCACCAAGCCTCTTCCAGCTGTGAGTCCATGCACTAGTTTCAGATGGTGAAAGTCCAATGTGAACACTATATGCTAAAAGCGGGTTCTTGAAAGTGTGAAAACGAAAAAGAACGGCGTAAACGTGGCGTTTTAGGGGCCTGTTGGGCGTCTACAAGCGGATGCAGCAGAGCAGGACACTTGTGGCGCGCCCAGCGTAGTTTCTAAGTCACAAATACAATCTCTTCTAATGATATTTTTTCATCTGCCGATCTCACAATGACGGAAAAAAAGCAAAGAGATCCCTCAGAAATGTAACGGACGCTTAACTTTCTTTCACATATCGCCCATCTGAAAATGATTTAAAAACATCCAAAAACACTTATTTTAATTGGAGGATCTTCAAAGATCTTCTGACTCGTTTTCTCTTATCTTTCAAATGAAGCAGGATCAACTTGCACACATTGTATGACATTAATCTTTTCTGTACAAAGTGTAATTCAGAGGGAAAAAAGGCTACAAATTTATCAGCAGTTCGACAGCCTTTTTGCCATCTTAGTCGTGGCCCGATTATGTCACCTGGATGAATTTTATAAAGCATAATTACAGCTTACTCCTGACTCTCTCCAGGGAAGTGCAGCAGGCGTGGGGGGAGGGGGGCTGTGGGCGTGCTGTCAACACGATGGCACTAAAGCAACTTATGTTACGGCATAAATTAATGAGAGAAGCTGCGATTTGTAGAAATGGCTGGGTCCAAATGGCACCGCTGGCTCTGCTACCGAGACTGTACCAAGCAGACTGGCTTTATCCCAACTGAAATCAAAACCTCGACATTTATTTTTTTTTTAAATGATTTACATGGTTTCAAAGATCCACCTATTAAAAAACCTGTTTTTAAAGTTTTTGTGGCATTATTCTGAGTTAACAGAGGAAATATATGAAAGAAAATTAAGCTAACATATATCATATTTCATCTGAGCATCACTTTATTTAAATAGTTGTGAATCAGATTATAAAAAATGCCACTTAAAAAAGCAGCGTATTTGTTACGTCAAAATATGTGACGGGGATTCTGATGCCTCCACTGGCTAAAAAAAAAAAGTCTGGCTGATAGCTTAAAATTTCACCATTTTAAGGTATAGGGTGATGTAAGTTGGGGTGCAGGGTCTATAGGCTCCAAAGAGTTAAGAAGAACCTCCCAATTCCAACTAACAGGGAAAAAATTTTAATGAACTCCGCTTCTGCAGGAAACTACATGTCCAAGAAAACAACACAAGTTTTTAGACATTCGACCAAAAACAGCAGCACAAACATAAATAAAAGACAATATGGAATGCTTTTAAAATCGATTAATAAATGAGGACAGCAAAATAAAGGCTGTTTTCTTGGTTGTAATCTTTAAAAGTTTTAATATCCAACACTGCTTTGTGTTAGAAAGTGTTATCCTGCTGTATCTATTATCGATCAGATTGATCCTTGAAGGTGATAATATACAGGGGGGGAAAAAAAAGAGCAAAGCTTCAAGGACAGCAATTTTATCAGAGTGCCATCCTTCCTGTGTTTTCTATTGATTTCAATGCAACCGCTTATCCTTTGCATCATGCTTTCTGACTGACAGACCATAATACCGTTACCTCTCCTCCATGGTCATTCCCATTTAGCCCTCTGTCACTCCTCACTGGTCAGGAAGACACATCCGTCTGGCTGCGACGCCCTGCCCTCATTTGCAACCGATTCTTTCTAACCGTGCTTTGGTTGGCTAAGCAAAAACACCAGCATGTCCTTTCCTTCGGCCATCCTGATTTTTTTTTTCGTGTATGCTTTTGTTTTGCCTCCCCGCCTGCAAAAGTATGACTGCAAATCACAGCCATCACACCACAAGAACCACTTGTCAGTTATTGTGAAGCTTGACAAAATATATAAATATATATATGTATATATTTGTCCTTAATGCAGAGAGGAGGCTGTTGAAATTACAGAGCAGCCACATATATAGCAGGTGGTGATGAAGGAGGGAAAACATGGGGACGTGGTGAGGCGCTGCTGCGCATGATCGGATGTCAATCACTCCAACAAATCTACTTCAAAGCCTGCCAGGTGAGTTCGAAATAAACAATAATAATGTAATTGTAGCAGGTGAGTCACAGCCCACTCACAGTCTGCATCACCTGTGAGTCAGGAGTCCTGGGGGGCATTCACGTGCGGACTTATAAGGATTAAGCAGACAGTGTTTACTTAAGCAAACTTTCTAAAGAAAAAAAAAAAGAACACATCCCTGACCGCATGCGTAAAAACCTTCTAAGTGTCTCCAAATCGCACAGCTGACAAAAACGATTAGATAAATAAGCAAGCGGCTGGTTGAACACTTTTCGGGGGGAAAAACCCGCGAGACATCTATTCCACTATAAAGTAATAAATAAAAAGCTCAAGTCCTGGGCCTATGATCCCATCGCGTCACGACACTTCAAACCTACATTATCCACACTTCATCCACAGACAAAAGAAAATACAAAAAACATTGAGCCCTGAGCAGCAAATGCAATGAAAAGAAAAAATAGTGCTACTTACCAGAAACCCCAGGCGGAAGAACACAAAGCCTGTAAATTAGAGCAAAAAGTTAGAATGCGTTATCGATCCGCGGCATTTTATTTTTCTTTTGCGCAAACTTCTATGTTTGGACGGCTCATTTTGATTTCTTCGTCCGTCTTACCGGAGCTGTCCACATCAAATTCCTGAGGAAATTCCAGAGGAGCCTCTTCTCTCTTCCCCTCAAAGTCAGAAAACAGCAATGCTTCTCTTATTCTCACACAGGAAGGCAGAAGAAGGGAAAAAAAGATGAAAGGGGGAAAATGTTCAGACCACCAGCTAAACTAAAAGAGACAAAAGAGCAATAACAAAAAATTTTCGTTAGAAGACGGAGTCCGACCCCTCCATCAAAAATCTCTGTCACAACACCACCCACACCCCCTTCAAAAAAAAAAGTGTTGACATAACATCTGTGAAGAGCAGCAAAAGAGGAGAAAATTGTTGGAATGGACGGTCTGTACCTGCTTTATTTTATGACTGCCGACAAAGACAATGAGGGCGGCAAAATAAATAAATAAAAGACTGAGGGAGCTCTCCAGTTTTTCTTTCTTTTCTTTTCTTTTGAAGGAAACGCAGCAAACCAGCGCGCGGGCAGATTCCCAGCAGCAGCACTCAAAACACCTGGCGCGCGCGCGCTCCACACATACGCTAAGGCGCGCGCGCGCGCGCTCTCTCTGCTAAGCGGAAACGAAAGGGAGGGAAAGCGGAGGGAGCCGCGGGATGCGGGGATGCTGCCGCTCGCTTGCTGCACTGCCCGTCCCGCCGCTTGATGGCCGGCCAAGAGCTGCTGTCGCCGCATTAAGTCAAATTTGGGCTGATTTGAAGCTGAATCCCACGACATTGCTCCAGAAGCCAATAAAAACCTGAAATATTGTGCTAAAAATAGCAATTATCGGTCAGTGGTTTGCAGCGGCTGATTTTGAATTAATCAGCTTAAACCTCATGTATTATTTTCCTAAGATTTTCTTTTTAGGTCATGTATTTAGTGTAATTTATTTAAATATAATTTAAGATTTAGCTTTCTTTTCAGTGCCTACATTTTTTAAACTTCAAAGATGCTTCTAATTCAGTTTTAAGTTCATTTTCTCTAAATTCCTATGTCAATTTTTGTTTTGTCACCTTTATCTTTGCATTTTACTTTGTGTCAAGTCATGTTTAGGTTAGTCATGTTTTTATCCACAGTTTTGGTTGGGTTCTATACCAATGAAATGTGGGTAAATTATTAAGACAATGCAGCTGAGCTGTTTGGGGGGGGGAAAACTCATGGGAACATGAATTATTCCAGAAACAAAGCCAGACAACTATGTAACCTTATCAAAACGTGAACAAATACAATATACACCTTATTTCATATAAGCAAACGTTTAGTAAAAACAAAAAAAAATGAAGGAAAAGGCTCATTCTAAACTATTACCAGAATCCAGGTAAAACGTTGTAGCCTATAAGTTTACATTTTTCCTATTAAAGCAAGTTCAAATACTAAGTACACTCAGTAGAGCATGTAGAACAGTTCAGGTTAGTATTCTCCATTACCCATTTTTTGCCTACCCATTGATTAATATAATCATATTCAAATATGTATGCAGTTTTATCTCACATCTTCTCTTTGGACCATTACCAGATAGTCAAGTATACAATTTTAATGTACTTTCCATTGATGGCTTTGCTAGAGACAACTAACATTGACGATTGAAATCTGTGGTGATATGACCCCTGTAATGCTGGCGCTTTAGGTCCAGTTGCCGCTTGAACTGATCAAGTCCATTGTGTCGGATTTAGTGACAAAAGGTGGAATCAGGGAAAATGATGGGACCTCAACTGCTTAGTGCATATGAAATTATAAAATTTGACATTTTTTCTACTTATTTTGTTGTGAGAGTGAAAAATGTAATTGTTTACATGCAACTATGTTTACATCTTTCACCATTATGTATAGTAATTGACTGACATAGGTTAAGTCAGTAGAATTCCACATTGTGTTGTCTTTTGCAGCTAGAATAAAGCATTGCTGCACCAAAAAAGTTCCTTTAAGTAATCAAGCAATGAAAATTGAATTGTTTACTTTTTTATAGAAAGTGCAGTTTATTTGGTGGCAGTGGTTGCGTAACTTATTTATCTTTAGGTATACAATTCACTTTAATAGTGTGTTGGATGGACAGCAATCTCAAAAATGTCAAAATGTCCCCGTTTTGTGTAACAAAGACATATTTCAGGCACTGATTAATGGTTCAAACACACATTTCTAATATATGTGATTGACAAGGCAGTTTCTGTAGTTTATTGCATAACTGTCATTTTAGACAGAAAGAAAATAATGGGAACATTATTCTGCGGTGTATCCTTAAAACCTGATTAGAGGGAAAGCAAGATAGAAGCAAAAGAGTTTACTGGAAAGATTAACACCTACAAACTGTGTTTAATGGGCAAAATCATTTATTTTCTCATGCGTTTGTCTTTACTTTTCCATAGCATGATGCCATATGAAGAAACTGTTGCAACTGTAGATTGACAAAAAATAATTCTTTTTAGGTTCTTATTGGGGCAGGTAATACTCTAAGTGAAAGGTTCAACTGGAAAAGAAAAGTTGGCTTAACAAGTCAAATAGAAGTGTGAATAATAATTCAGTCTTCCTGCTTCTCCTTATTGGCTATTATTTATTTACTGAATTACTGTCATATTATCATATATATACTGTCATATATATATATATATATATATACATACACACACACACACACACACACACACACACACACACACACATGACAGTATGCTCCATGTATGCTTTCCCTGCCAGCGTGTAAGATGCTGGCAGGTAAAGCATACACGGAGCGCCACAATCAAGTGGCTGGAATAATATACAGGAACATGTGTGCAGAATATGGACTGGAAACCCCAAGGTCCAAATGGGAAACACCTCCGAAGGTGGTAGAGAATGAGAGGGCAAAGATCCTGTGGGACTTCCAGATCCAGACTGATAGGATGGTAATGGCGAACCAACCAGACATTGTAGTGGTGGATAAAGAACAGAGGCAAGCCGTTGTGGTGGATGTGGCAGTGCCAAGCGATGGGAACATCAGGAAGAAGGAACATGAGAAACTGGAGAAATACCAGGGACTCAGAGAAGAACTGGAGAAAGCATGGAAAGTGAAGGTGACAGTGGTGCCTGTGGTAATTGGAGCACTCGGGGCAGTAACCCCCAAGCTGGAGGAGTGGCTACAACAGATACCTGGAAAGACCTCAGACCTCTCAGTCCAGAAAAGCGCAGTGCTAGGAACAGCTAAGATACTGCGCAGAACCCTCAAGCTCCCAGGCCTCTGGTAGAGGACCAGAGCTTGGAGGAGAAACCACCCATGGAAGGGTGAGAGGGGTGTTTTTTGTTTTTTTTTAATGTATAAATATATATAGTTCGTTAAAATTAAAGTTTCTTTCATTTATGTCGAAACCCCATCAAAATAACTGTTAAAATAACATTTACGAAAACAGGTTGTGCCGTGGCTATGAAAAAAAAAAATTCAAAATATCATCGATTTAGGAAACAAAAGTCATCTATAATCTAACTTAGGGGTCCCCAAACTGCGGCCCAGGGGCCAGCCCCAGCCCTCCCATGCATTTGACCCGGCCCCCTGAATGATACCAGAGAGGGACCCTATTTCTTTTTCTTCTTGTTCCTTTTTTTTATTATTATGGCCACGTGACCGAGACTCATGGAAGCATTAAAAAGTGAAGCATGGTGGACTGGGCCTGCCAAACGGAATCCCTGGAATTGTTTCCTCACGTCAATAAAGGTTATTTGAATTGAAATGTCAGCCAACCTAAAAATGTTGCTACTGCAACCTCACTTTGGCCCCAGTCGTAGAACTGCCAAATGGCTCTCTGTCCAGGCGACTGGAACAGACCCCCAATCAGAACCGAAAAATGACAAAAAGGTTAGGCAAGAGAAAATTTGATCCAGAATGGAGGGTATTTAACCTGTGGTGGACAAACAAGTCCTTTTTTGTTCAACATAAGGAAAAGTTGGCTGTTTGTATCATCTGCCAATAGACTGTGGCGGTATTCAAAGAAGACAATCTATATCGACATTATGAATCCCGTCACAAAGAGAAATATGATAGCTTGCAAATGCAAGCAGACAAATTCTCAAAGCTATTATAGCTATTAAGTTATTAAGTTATGGTATGTTTGCTGATTCTTCTTATTTTCTTTTTTTTGGTGAAGAATCCAGAGAGGATTAGTTGATATGAGATCGGGTTATTTATATTTGGTCATGTGTGGCTTTCTGGGAAACAATAAATATTTATTTTTAGGCAACCCTGCGACTGTCACTCTTTTTTCTGTTTCAAACTTACCCTGGCCCTCGATCAGAGAATGGAAATGTGAAAGTGGCCCTCACTAGAAAAGGTTTGGGGACCCCTGATCTAACTTAAAGACCCACTAAGTTGAAAATTGTGTTTTGATGCTACCTACACACCAGACATGTGTAGTGCTTTCAATAACGCGCTTATGAGGTGCAGTGTAGGACATAATTCAGAATTAGCATTCATAAACACATAGGAAATCTTTCACATACACATGTGAAATCTCACACACACACACTATCGAAAATAGTGTGTGTGAGAGCATTGATTAAATGTAAATGAATCATTTACATGTATTATTTAAATCTGAGCCATTTTTAACAATCTCAAAAGGATTTTCATATGAATATCAAATATACATATTTACAATTTTGTTTTATATGTTAAGATTTATTTTTCTACATGTTAACAATAATCGTGGTCTTCTAGAGTCATGTGAGACACAGTTGGAGCTGAAAGGAAAGCAAAGATTTGTCCTCGTAGACGGACGCGACTCTGCTCGTCCTGCATGTTCCTGGTGTCATCCTGCTGTGGCTCAACATCTGTGGTTCCAAGCAGTCCCCTTTGCTGATACACAGATTGAGCAGAATTGAACTGCAGGCAATGATTTTCATTGCAAAGGTTGGTTTTACTTCCAGTGCCCCCAGAAATATTGCTCTCCTCCTCATCTTTATCAGGCCAAATGTTCTCTCCACCAGAGAGCGTGTTCTGGAGTGGTTCTGGTTGTAACTGCCTCAATGGCATTCCTCATGGGTTCCCTGTAGGGTGTCAGCAGCATGATGGGATGTGCAATGCAGAGATGGCCACCATCACCCAAAAGGATCCTTCAGGTGGGTAATGTTTGATTTACATGAATTGGGCTTTTACGTAGAACCCGTGAATCATGGATTGATCCTGGATTCCCAACAAACATATCTCTAAATTTGGCATTAGAGTCACATACAGGCTGCATTTTAATGGAATAAAAAAGCTTCCTGTTAAAACAACAAGCTGCATTTTCTTTTAGGGCCTTTATTCTTATGTGGCAGCCATCTATGCTCACCACAACCTTTTGGAAGGTGGAAGACCAAGCGAGCTGCCAAAATCCAGAGGCGACTTATGGTAGTTCATTCCCACTGGGAAGCCGGATGACCCTGCTCATCAGCTGGAGGATGCGGTCTGCCGTCCTGTGGCCAAGTCCCTCACAGTGGACCGTGACATGTCAAAGGCCGTGGCTACCACACTGTAAGATGTGCCACACGCCAGCCAGAAAAGAAACACCATGGATCTCAGTCTCCTGTGAGCGCCTTATGAACAACACCCGAAAGAAAAAAGTAGTGAGCATGGGTGTCCGAATTGCTTTTAAAATTCAAAGAACCATATAGAGAACTATATAGTGCTGCACTATATAGGGTTTTAGTAGTTAGGGATTAGGGCAGGAATTCGGACACAGGTTCGTTTCCATTGAAATGCCGTCCGTCGACCAACTTCATTTCTAACAATAAAGTTTTAAAAAAAAACGAGGTTTCTACTGAAATGCCTTTCGTTTCTATCGAAAATTTCAGTAGTATGTGTGAGAGCATTTTCAATAATGTGTGTGAGAGCATTTTCGATAGTGTGTGAGAGGATTTTCACATGTGTATGTGAATGAATATATTTTCAGTTGTATGTATACAAGCATTTCACTAGTATGTGTGAGAGATTTCATATGTGTTTATGAATGCTAATTCTGAATGTTGTCCTACACGGCACCTCATAGGCGCTGACCTGGGGTTTTGTGCGTGCATTTAGTTTGTGTCGATGAAGACTCTCATTCATCCAGGTGGATTTTAGTATATGGTACCCGATACTAGCACATGTACTTACACTTGTGCAAATCTCTCGAATCTCGCTCCAGTCAGTTTCTTCTACAGCTCTATTCTGATTTATGAAACACTTGGTGTCATATACTTCCATTAAGGCACAAACTGCAATTATTAAATTCTCATTCTAGATTGATTATCACACGGTTGGCACTTCCGTGTAATAAAAAAGACGCTATCCGTACCTACCAAATCCAAGTGCCTGATTGTTCAAAATTCAACTGGTTTCACTTTTGATGCAGGCGCTATTGCCGAGTGTTTTGTATGCAGAACCCAAAAACAGACTTACAAACGTATGTGGCGATGCATGGATGCGAGAGTTTTTTTACGCATTTACGCACAAAAGTGGTCACACGAATGCGTGTTTCCGAGCCTAGTGTGAACATATTCTTCTGCCATTTACTGATAATGAAGGACATGTATAAAGAAACGTAAGCCCAAATGTTAATTTTTAAGTATTTCTTTTTTGAAATGTTTGTGAATCAGGAGCAGATGAAAAAATTCCCTTTGTAAAATATTCTATCTCTTACTTAGAAAGTATGCTGGGTAGGCCAAAAACTCCATTCTGATGCATCCACTTGTCAACGACTAGATCCATGTACGTCTTCATTTTTCTCCGCAACAGGCGGGGGTGAGTATGGGGGAGGTGCTCCCCATCAGCGGTCTTGACCACAACTCAGAGGTCTTTAAGGTACTCGTATGTTACGCCCAAAGATGCAGGGATCTGAAATAGAGGAAGCAACAATCAAACCCTTCAGTTTTAACTGAAAGCAACGCCATTGTGTGAGTAGAACACTGCAACACTGAACACTGTATTTGCACTGCAAATGTGAAATAACATGATTCAATCCTATCAAAATAGGTGGGGATTTTGATTGTAATTGCCTTTAACATATGCACTATTTTATTTTTTTCACAATAAAACTCAAATACATGGCAGGACAGCAAATCTTTCAAGCATGTAAACATCCTGAAGATGACCTACCACAGTTCAAACTGAGCATTAAGATGAAAGGTGATCTGAGTGACTTTGAAGGCATCGTGGTTGTATATCCCACATGAGCTGGCATGACTTATGACTGAAAATGCTAATTTACCGCAATTTTCTGCTGAACTGTCTCTAGAGTTACTAGCAGCAGTTCAAAAAACGAGCAAAGTATACATTCAGTGGTGGCTCTCTGAGAAAAGTCTTTACTGATGCCAGAAGTTAAAGAAGGAAAGCCAGAAGGTTTAAGAAGATACAAAAAACCAATAACACTCTTCATAAATTTACAAATATACAGGAGAGCACTCACATTCAGAATAATCAAGCTATGAAACAAGGGGATCCACTGTGACAACTATATGGTAAAAAAAAAAAAAGATTACAATGATTAAAACAATTTGAACTAATATCACCCAAATAGTCTATGTTGTAAAAAAAAAAATACTGGGAAAAATGTCAAACAGCTCATTTTAATGAATCTGACGATCAAATGTGTTTATTTTTTTTGTTGTTTTTACAGTTTTGACTTGGGGAGTGCTTTCACTCTGGACTGTTTGGTCCACACTGGACTACAAAAACTCATCAGAAACTAGTGGAGCCCAAACAAGTGAATGTTTGTCTGCGTGAAAACACGGTTTTCTATTCAGTTGCCAAATAAAAATGCAATAAAGTCCTCCATTGTATCCTGTTATGAAGTTCTCCACAAAGTGGTGGGTGCTGTCAAGTGGATCAGTTGGTTTTCATTGTTAGATGGTAGGAATCATGCAAATGATGCACTTTTTCTAAGGCAGATTATTTTCATATCCTCAGTACCCCCCCTTTCACAGCAGCCATCCTTATTGCCTTCACTACATCCGTTAGCTTTTTTTGTTAAGGACTCACTCCAATCATCTTTTGTTCTGTTGTAGAAGTGTTCCCAGTGGTCTTTTAGTTATGATTATGACTTTTTTAGCTAAAATGTTTTTGAAACTGTCATTTTCTGGAACATAGTTTCTGCAGAGCCGACTATTCTCCATTGAATAGTGGGCGGGACTGTTGGCGTGGCTAAACCCTACTCCCCCCCCCTACTCTCCTGAAACATGCAAGCTTTCTGTTTACACACTCTCCCACTACCTTACAGCCCTTCACACTCCAAACTTAACATTAACGATGCAACAAAAATGCCAAGCAACATTAGAGTTATCCAGCCGTACAGTTTTGAGTCATATGCCAACTCAGAAGAGGAAAACAAAGATGTACGGATCTGTTTGTCTGCAGGTGATGCATCAGAATGGAGCGGAGCAGGGCAAAAGGGACATGGCTGCAAACAAGATGGCGCCCCGGACATCATTAGCTGAAACAGCAAGTCCTAATTTTTCAGTCCAAAAAGGGCTCGTTTTGTCGAAAAACATTCATTTCACTGGCAACCCTAACAGTTGAATGCCCCCCCCCTTTAAAGCTTTAAAGTTTTAACATTAGAAAAGTCTCTGTCAAAACCGACTATTCCCTTTGACATACCGTAACTCCTCACTCAATCAACGTGAATCAGCCGATTCGCAGAGAAATGCAGCTTTGCCCCAGTATGCAACACTTAAAGGCAGCTTATTGCCACACAGAATTACTATAAAGTTGGGACATCCCGGTCCAATCACGATTGATGACTCCATCGACGTCAGATCAGATCCCGATCATTTTTTATTATTATTATGACCAGTGATTTATATTTAAGGCTTATTCCCAGCTAGCAAGGCCAAGTGGGCCCCATATGGTTTAAAATTGGGCAGAAAATGTGGGCCCCAAATGGGTTTGTCCGCAGTTTCCGTTGTGGCTCCACCTTTAATTGCCCACATTGGCTTGAATGGGCACTCAGTTGGTTGTCTCGTTATGCCAGCCAGCCGCTCTGGGCCTGGCAGAGCAAGCTCCGCCGTCCACTGGCCAGCGTAGCAAGCCAGCCCACCGAGTACACGTAGTATACTGATAAATGCAATTTTAAGCTTAATTTTATTTATACATGTCTTTTATTATCAGAGAAATGCCATAAGAAGATGTTAAAACACAATTTACATCAGAGTGGGTCTTTATACTACCAGAGTTCAGAATACTTTTTTTAACTGTGGTGCAAATTTCTCAAAAAAAAAAGCTCCACTCTGAAGGCACATTTTGTTAGAGCAGAATTGCTTTGCCCTTACAGTGATTGTGAAAGCTAATTTACCCGTGACATTAAGGATGAAGAGGCAGACAAAGCAAATCACTGTTAACCAGTTTAATTTATGACTATAAATTTTTAATCAGGAGAAGATTAATGTCACATCCTTTGTCCTCATGACATATTTCAGAACATTTCTCAAAGGGAGCACATTTTTTTGAGGCGGTTTAAAGTCAAACCTGTAGTGTATCACTTGCCATTTGTTGGATCATCAGCTGGCAAAGTCGGGTTAATGTAACCTTTGTGTCCGTCTTTGAAGGTTGTGCCCTGCATGCGGGAGAGCTGTTGCTAAAGTGCTGTTGACCTTTTGCGGATGTGTTGCGACTTGTGAACATTTTATTACTTTGGCTCCTCAGATCCCCGTCGTCGCCGGTTGATCGACTTGATTGCACTTCAGCTCAATTCAGATCAAATATTTCGGTAATGCTTCATTCACTATAAACAAAGCAGCCATTACTGAAGCTCTGAAAATAAAGTAATTGTCAACGTTCTTTGTTTTTGCTTTAATTGACCCGCAGAAAAGAATTTCTTTCCTCTTTTTCGTCACTCGTTTTATTCCTTATAATTTCTAACTTATGCATTGCTCTTTTTTGCACCATCGACTCTTGGACAGCTCGGTCTCTAATCAGGGTTTTTCTTATCAAATCGTGCAGTTCCATTATTTGCTGTGATCCCCAACAGAAGACTGCAAATGCCAACCACTTAGAGACTTTTAAGCTACAGAGTCATCTGAGTAATTTGGAAGATAGGAGATAATTTGATGCCATTCAAAATGCTAATGTCACTGAGTGTAGCTTATCGTTAATCAAACTGTGCAACACACATCGCACCAAAGAACTTTTCACAGAAAGGCTCAACTCTTTAAAAATAGATTTAAATCAAATGTGGATAAAAGGTGGCTGCACAGCGGTGCAGTGATCAGTGCCAGGCCCGGATAAACCCAGCCCCAGTATGGAGTGCAGGTAGAATATTGGGAGGACAGCTCCGGGTGTCCAAAAACGCCTAGAAAGCCATCAGATCAGTTCATCTACCTTTAAATCTATCTTCTCCTTCGATCTGAGTTTTATGTTGACTCCTCTTCCTGAGACTACCCTCTGCTTTTACCGGGCTTGTGCCCTGTGGAGGTTGCATTTATCTTTTTGTTTATTTTTCTGTTGGTCTATTTGTCCGTCCTTCCTGATGTTTTTTTCTGTCTTTTATTTTATTGTTTTATATTGTCAAATGGCGGCGCCTGTATTGCGGAAAAATGGCGTCTGAATTGGCTCCATTTCCCTGTTGCCGGAGCTAAGGCATTTTCTATGGGTGACGTCACATCCGGCTGTGTCCATCTGCCCGCACATCTGTCGAAGTGTCCTTGGGTAAAGCCCTGAATCCCACATTGCTCCTGGTGGTTATACATCGATATTTGGCAACAGAGCCGCCATCAGTGTGAATATGTTTGAATGGGTGAAGGGACTTTGACTCTAAAGCGCATTGGACTTTCTAAGAAGTTAGTAAACAGCTATACAAGTATACGCCATTGATAGTTCCCGTAGTAAAGAGCAAAAATGTAAAAACCTCCTTGGTATCAGTGATTGTGTTTTGATGATTTTAATGAAAATAACACCAAAAAAATCAAAAATTTTCCTAAATTCTTTTAGTTTAATTTGAATTTTAGAATGACCCTGCGACAGACTGGCAACCTGTCCAGAGTGTCCCACTGCCTTCGCCCATAAGTGGCTAGGACAGGCTCCAGCAGCCCCGTGACCCCGAAATGGAACAAACGGAAGGAGATGAATGAATGAATGAATGAATGAATGAATGAATGAATGAATGAATGAATGAATGAATGAATGAATGAATGAATAAATGAATGAATGAATGAATTTTAGAGAGGATGGAAACAAACTGCATGAAAATTACAATTGCAATATTTGTTCAACATGCAGACTCTATTGAGACGTGCCTTAACGTGAAATAGCATTTTTAAAGCTGTAGCACGCCATGAGAAGGGCTTTAAGAAAACTATGATCCCTTAGTTTTCAAGAAAATCTCAGATTTAGTGTAGGTGTTTTTTTTTCTACGCTTTTTGTTAAGTTAAAATTTTCCATTTGATAGAAAATACAAATCTAAATATCACAGCAGAAACATCACCAAGGAATTTGGCAAGCCAGCATCTCACATGAGCACAATTAGTTAATGATTAGTTTGTTAAACCTACCATAGCTGGTGAAGAAATGGTATTATTTTAAAAGTCTAATTCAACCCAACAAGGACAAAACAAATGGGATTTCTCTATTACAGCTGTGCTGTGACTCAGTAGAAGGTAGGGGAAATATATACACATATAAAGCTGGGATTCTGCCAAGTATGCAATAAAAATAAAAAGTGAGTGGGTGAAGCTCAGCGCTTTGTATCTGATATTCACTTTTGTTCACAGGAGGAAGGTGATATTTATGAGTCACAGTGTTATTCTGGGAGCTTGGAACTGTTTGGAAAGTTTTCCTGCGCGCACTCCTTTCAAGAGGCGCAACTCCGTGCCTCCCCGGCACTTTTGTACTTCTTGCAATCACCGCTGGATTACAGAACAAAAGAGCTTTTCATTTCCCTCTTGTGTGATGAATTAATTTGACCAATTTCAGTTGGCCACTCTGCATTAACAAGGCTGCTTCACTTCATTCTTGGGTTTCGTTGGTGTAATGGACAACAATGTGAGGTAAATTGGGTAATTCATAATCAAAGGAGGCTGGAAAAGAAGAGCCGAGGAAAGCAGAGTGCTCAGGCACTCCTTTCATTAGCTGTCTACATCAGAGCACTGAGCTCACGCTGGCTTGCCTCAAGCAACAATGATAGGAAAAACAGAGGGATCAGTTGGCAGTGTGCTATGCTAACGCCGAATAGCAACACCTCCATGTTGTTTCTTTCACACTCTTAACCAAATTTCCTGCTGACAGCTCAACTTGTAGGGCAAAGACCATTGTCACATTCCCTGCCACAAACAAACTAAACCACATTTGACGTTGCTTGTACTCAGAACTCAAATCTGGAACTCCAGTGGGAAAAGAGAAAGATGGAGAACGGTCATAAAAATTCACTCAAAAGCCAAAGCCCCTTTGGCGTAATTATTTAAATTCTGGTGCACTGACCAGTGCGATTCAGCCTTCAGGACATTGCTACAGTAGTTACAGATATTAAACTTACAAATATCTCATAAAAGCTGTGTCAGAACTGATTTAGGAAGCTAGGATTCATGTTTTTGGCTTTTCTTGTTGGTTTTTTTCTTTAATTTCCTGCAAAAGGTCTGGATTGTCCACTTCACAGCTCCACGTTCACTCTGGGGTTGTGATGCACGTTCAAGACGGCGCTGAGTTCTTAAATGTACTTTTAGCATATGGTGTTCACACTGAACTGTCGCTACCCGATACTAGCACGTAAACCCACAGATGGAAGAGGCTTCTTGTAAAATGTCAAAGCAGTTCAGATCTCATAAATCTTGCAGACTTTTTCTTTCAAAGTTTTCCAATTCCTAATTTTTCCTCCAAGATCACTTTTCAAACGGTTGGCACTTCCATGTATTGAAAAGGACACCAACCATATGCGACTATCAAATCTGAGTCCCTTATTGGTCAAACCGATTCAACTTTAAACGCATGCTCAATGGCTGCCTGTTTTGTTCGTAGAGCCCGGAAATGGACTCAGAAATTGCGTAGTGTTGCGTGAATGCCAGAGTTTTGAATGTGAAAGCCTGAAACATGCATATACATACGTTTACATTGACTTCATTGGAAGTGGTCACTAGAATTTCCATTTCTAAGGCTTTGAATTTGATTATAAAGGACTTCCTGCTTATTGACAAATAAGCTGATATCAGCTACGCAATCTATCAGATTCCCATCGATTCGTGAAAAATATGTAGAAATTGTTTTAAAATAATTCACATTAAAGCTAATGAATGCATAATCAGGCACCTGAATGTGAAGAAATCCCTGCATTAACATCAATGCCTCAGGGCAGCACGGCATCCGGCAGAAGAATCAGAGAGCGCGTTTCCTTAATTAAAATCAATGTATGGGCTCAAGAAGAAAGCACCAAGAGCACAGTTTTCTCATGTCATCCACAAGTGCAGGTTAAAGTCAGGTCAACTAAAGAAAAAGAGATTTGACATCACTACGTCTTTTAGATCAGAGCTCATTTAAGGTGGAATGAGATGGAGTCTTTCCAGACAGCCTGCGTTTCATTAGGATTTGTCAAAAACAACAACAAAGGGATTATATGAAGTTGTCTCGACCTCTGTGAGACCTTACGAAGTCTTGCTTTCAATGCAGATTTGTTTGGTTTGTGTAGATGGCAAAACCCCAAATTAAATGTCTTCAAAGTATAGGGGCTTGGAGCCATCCATTACCCAAACTGCCATCAAGGCCTTGGAGGTCCTGCGCCTAATAAGACTAAGTTGAAAGGAAGGAGTCGGGAATGTGATTGATGCTAATTGGACTCCTAGGTTAGAGCCAGCTGAAATTCCTAATGGATCACTGACAGACGCTGTCTTTAGAACATGGCGCCTCGGAAAATGTCACAAAATTGCAATGGTGGCCCTTCTTGTGTTGGCATTCAAAACACAATGACAGAGGTCAACAAAACCAATATTTATAGGAATATAAGGTGTACAAGTTCCAAAAATTGAATGCCCTACACCTAAAAGACCCTATAAAGAAATTGTCTTTGATTGCCACAGTCACAAGATGTTACTTCTTTAGAGTCTTCCCCATATCTGGGCTCACAGTTGAGCAGAAAGTGATAAAGAAAAGTTGCCAGTCCATTTGCTTCAGCATTCATTTGTAGATTCTAAAGTCACAGTTGAGCAAGCACTGTCAACAGTGGGTTAATGAGAGGGATTACTCATCTGCCTCAGCAAGAAACCTTCATATGCTGTGTGGTCTGACCATCTCCGTGCTGTGTAAGGAATCCTCAAGCAGTGGCATCATCAAGTTGTTTCTGTAAGTTTAAGACAGAGTGGCTGTACAGTGATGTAGTGGATAGTATTATTCTGCATGGCAAACAGACTATTTTCAGTGTTTGTTGGCAAGCGACACCACATTACTTACTTGCGGGTTTGAGTGGGCTGTAGGCTAAATATGACAGTTTTGCAAGAACATTGGTTTGGATAAAACATGGAAAAACAAAGAACTACACTTTCTAAAAGTTGTGGGTTGATTTTTTCTACCCTATTTGTCCAGCAGCTGAGCAGACAAAAGCTCAGATACATCTCAAGTTATGTGATGCGCTCCGAAACCCTTGTGCTTGACAGTCACATGCACCTGTACAGGGGTCGATTTTTTATGGGTAGTGTGGATTTTTGGGTTGTCTGGGGCCGTGAGGGGTTATAGAGAGGAGCAGATAGTTTCATTGACTGTATATAAGATGTGGACTGAGTGAGTGTGACGTCACCCATGGAAAATGTCTTACCTCCGGCTTCAACAAAATAAAGTCATTTTAGCCGCCATTTCTCTGCAATAGAGACATCCCCATGTTGGAGTCAGATGACGTCAGTAAGCAGTGATTGGTCAGAGTCGATCTGTTTCTATGGCAACCACTCTTGCCAATCAGGAGTGAGCTTGTTGGAAGTCCAAACCCCTTTGTGTCAATGAAACGTTTCGAACATTCAACGTGGGGGCCAACTGACAGCACAAACTTTTATTGAGGCATTGTCAGTTTATAGCTTAAATAACTTGAAAAAAATGAAAAATATCATTAAAAATTGGGATTATTCAGAAAATATTTAAAACAGAATAAAAATAGTTCATTTTTTTTGTCTTACCCCTCACACTTTTTATACCTTTCTGATATTCACGAGAGCACAAGACACCGAAGACAAATTCCTTGTACATGCGCTGTACTTGGCCAATAAAGCTGATTCTGATTTTCATTTTTGAGGCTCAACATGATTTGTGTCATTTATAAATGTTAACACAAGGCAGATACGTTTGTGCCCAAGCATAGAGATCCATATGAACTAGATTCATATCACGTTGACCACCCAAAGCACTTCAGACGCACTACAAGCCAGTTTGAAACAGGACTTTCTTAGCAGCCCAAAGTTGTATGTCAGAACATATACTTATATATTGACACTGCTTATGTATTCCATGTAACATGTGCCTTTGACCTGTATATTGAAAAGCTCCATAATAAAAAAACTCTTCAGTTTCAGTAAAAAGCTAAAAGGCTCAGATTTTTTTGAGTGATAGAATCCATGAATCATTTGAGTGAAGCCTTTTTTGAGTCCCACCTTGCTTTTGTACTCCTGATTATTTAGCATATTATGCCATAACAATGTGGTAGTCCAAAGGCTATCATGTTGTACAACCGTGAGCCAATCCAAAAATGTTTCCCACAACTGTCAAACTTTCTTATCCAACTTACGTTTCCCTTAAGGACCCTGACCCTCAGGTTGGGAGTTACCAGAGAAAAGGACACATTTGTCAAACATCAGTAAATGTTATAGCACAGCCATGTCCATGGTGACACGCTCAGTTGTTAGCTTATTTCCAACACAATCATATTGCAGTTATTGAAGCTCCCATAAGCCTGCCCCTTGAAGGCCCACTTGTTTGCCCAAGTCTAGACAGCTAAAATTTACCAGTGGGATACGTCAGCCCACCCACTAAATTCTTTTTCCATCGTCAACTGAGGTGTGAGCCATGCTTCCTTAAAAGAAAGCAGTCTACGTTATGGGATGTCTTGCAAGGAGGCCTGCAAACCGGCCTCATGGAGATCTGAAAGAGAGAAACATAGCAGCCGTTGCAGAGTTGTACGGCAAAGAATGCGTGACATCCAGATGACACACTCACCCATGCGACTGACAATATGATTGTACTCTATCCCTCCCTCCCATCAGATGAAACCCCCAGCTCAAGGCAGCTACACATTTTACTACATTATCATTAGAGAGGCAATTAACAATGTGTTTCTGGTATGTTAGGCTGCCACTTTTATGCGCAATTACGTATGATGATCAAATTAAGTGTGATGTGCTACAGTAGCTGGCAGGGAATCATAAATGTAGCTGAAATTAAGCGGGCAGCCCTAATGGAGAGGACAGGACGATAACGGATCCAGTTACACTGTGGCTTCCAAGACCTTCGTTAAGAAAACCTTAACTTAAGAACATTATTCTAAGGATCATTGTTTATCTTTATGTCATTTTTTTAATGGATGAACAGACAGATGGATGGATTACCTTTATTCTACAGCACAGAACAAGATAACAAATTTTAAATTTATTAACAAACGCAGTGTGCCAAATGAACAATTAATGAGTGAATTTAAGATTGAAATTGTGCTCATATTGGGAGGTTGATTTCTTTAGTCAGAGGATGTGAGTGTGTGTGTGTTATTGTATCTATGTTGCCATGTTATGGACTGACGACCCATCCATGGTGTAAACCGCATTTGCCCGACTGTTGCTGGTCTAGGTACAAACAACCCTTGGACCCCAAATGGGATTCATTGGGTTTAGACTATGGGTGAATAAATGATATTATCTTCAGTTTCTAAAGTTTGGAACAGCTATCACTGAGAGTGCTCCAATCATTTTTGGACTTTTTTAGCATATATATTGGGGGGAAAATAGTGGTCCCTCCTCTGAACATGTCCAAAATATCTAACTTCATTTATATTTTCATCTTCAGAACTCGCTGAATCCCTATTAGGGTCATGGAGTTGATGGAGCCAAACCAACTACTATTGGGTGAAGGCGAGGTGCACCCTAAACAAATCGCCAGTTTGTCGCAGATCAACACACTCATTCCCTTTAACCTATGAATCATGTTTTTGAACTGTGGGAGAAAACTCACACATGCTAACTCCACACAGACAGATTCCAGCAGGGATTTGAACGGGAGCTCTATAAAGGCAAAACTGCTAACCACTAAACCCTCATAAAAACCAACAATTTAACTTGCCATCTAAAATGTCTGCAGTTAACATAAAAACCCAGGTCAGACTTACAAAATGCTTTACAAAAAACACAGTCCAAGCCTGCATCCAGAAACAGGTCTCTCAGGTGGAGGTGAATGCATGAACCAGGGGCAACAAGGGACTGCTATCCCATGGAGGAAAGCTGAGGTATGCATGCAGCAGATCCATTGAACCGATTACAAGGAAGCTGGTTGATTAAGCATGATGAGAAACACAGAACAAAGAATGCTATAAAAAATAAGAATGAGATACTAAGTATAGCCGGCAGACACAAAAGCTGATGTGTTGTCCTTCCCTTCAAAATTGCTCTCCTTAGATCTAGACTGGCAACAAATACAAAGCAGATTAAACAATAGACTGCAGTATAGGCACACAAAAAAACAGAATATTTCCTCATCATTTGTGTTTTTCAGCCTATTATTTGAATACTTAAACTTTCATTTTTGATATATAAAAAGTATTTCACGACATTTTTAAACATTTCTTTTTTCCTGGTCAGTTTTTAAAAGGCTGGGAAAGCAGCATATAAACAACAGTCCTCAACTGAGGCAGCTCTTTCTTGAAAACAGAGTGATGCTTGTTCACTCTGAGCTTTGATGGGCTTCTTTTTTGGCCCACCCTCCACTTCTTTAGAATGAAAATAAAAAAAACCAAGTGAACCAGCTGGGACGGGGACTGGGGGTTTGGTGCCCAAAATTGTAGCTTAACTGTAGTTGAGTTTACAAACAACATCCCATTACGATTATTAACATTACCCATTCACTATAATCCAAAAATAATGGCTAAAAACCTTAACCAAAAAAATTATCCACATTTCTTTTTGTATTTACCATCAGCTAATCATCGCTCTTACCGTGAAGTACGTCACTTGATTGACATGCAGAACGACCAATAGAACATCCTCTGATATTAGTCACTGCACATGTGTGTTCAACACCATACTGTGCTATGCCAGAAGTTAATCTAGCAGAAAGATGTGAGCGTTCAGCATCAGACTCCTAACTGTGGATGATGATGACTGCTAACGTTTTTTGTTTCCTCCACTGGCTTGTGGTCAGTCTCTCAACATGACTCGTTTTTGTTTTCGGCACATTGTGTGCTGCGGCGCCGTTGACATGACAACAATGAGAGCACGGGTCCAATTTCACCAGCTGTCAAAGAAAAAAACAGTTACAGAGGAACTTTTCCTCATGTTTTAGTCTTGCATATTCATCTAAATGTATCAATCTAACTCAAAATAATTGTCGAATTCACTTCAAATCTACTTTTAAGTCTATGTTTTTAAGCTATTGACTTCTAATGAGAACTGGACTGAGTGACTCCTACCGCCTTTTGTTCCAAACAGGAAGTACTTGCTGGTTCCAAGGAGCTAAAATCCTGTTTTGATGCAGGCACTGGGATCCATAAGCAACAGTGTTTATTACCAAAGACAGACAAGGCCAGCAGGACAAACTGGACAAAGGCCAAAGCAAAACGTAGTTGATTAGGCAGAGGTCAAAACACATGAAAGCGCCCAAAGAATAAACTGCTCAGACTGATTGAAAGGCCACTAACAAGACATTGCACCGAGCAGACCTCAGTGCCAGATAAAGTCCAGTTGTGGGGATTACTGACTGATGAGCAGCTGGTGGAGAGTCTGGGCATAAGGAGCAGTGGCTGTTGGGAGATGTAGTGTAAGAAGCAGAGGGCAGGTAAAGGATAGTAGTCAGGAGATGGCTCTCTCTGGTGGTTGGAGGGGGAAACAGAGACTTGACTCCCGACACCCATAGACATCTATAGACAACTAAACAGCTATAAGTCATTCTATTGGTCAGGATAACCATTTTTGCTCTGCTACCTTTTAAACAAATTCCTATTAATCCTCTTTTCTTTTCTTTTCATGATCTTGACTGTTTTTTGCAAGTTCTTCAAGTTATAAACTGACCAATCAGATGCCTCAAAGAAAGTGGGTGGTGCCTGCTGGCCCCCAAGTCGGAACGGTTGATTGATTGACAGATTCTCCTGAGCATGATGTCAGAGAAAAGTGGTTTGAACTTTCAATAAGCTCACTCCTTAATGGCCAGAGTGGTTGCCACGGAAACGTTGACTCAGAAAATGGCGATTGAACTGATATATTAGGTTGGAGATGGAAATAATCCACTTTCTATGGGTGATGTCATACTCACTTGTTCCAGTTCTCATATACTGCTAATGCTTTCCGCAAATGAATGGGAAAATTTTATGTGAACATATACAGTATGGGCAGCCCTGCTTTATATGTTCTGTAAAGACATCTCTGATCCAGACACATCAGAAGCTCTGTTTTACTGACAAACTAAATGTTAGATCCTGTGTTTGCAATCGGCTGTTCTGCAAATGAAGAATGGATGTTTGTTCAGGAAAAGAGGGCAATTCTGTTTCCTTCCATGCAGCCTCCTCCAATGTGCGTTGGCTTACTGCATGTTGACTGCATCCAGCTGAGGTTACTGTTTTTTAAAAAAAAAAAAAGCAAAACTAAAGAAGCTTTGTGGAATTATAAAAAAAAAAAGACAGACAAAAACAGACATGTTAGAGTGTTCTCTTTGTACCAAAGGACTGTTCCAGAATAAATGTCAGGAAAAGTTAACATATCAAAGAAGAGTTCACCCTGACACACTTGTGCCAGAACAATGTCTCCACAGATATCTTCCAGATGTTTCTCTCTGCTTTCAAACACTGGCAGGACTCCAAGAACATCTCCATTAGACACGAAGCCCCGAGTTCACAATGCACATGAAGTATTAATCCAAACGTGCACTAAAAAAACTCAAATTTGAAAAGACACACTTTGCATATATACATATGGTACATTCACCTGTTCAGGCAAGTTAAAATAGCTCCTGCTACTATTCAATTTTGTCACAGTCTGTCCAATTTGCCAATTTTAAAGCCTGACATTCTGCTGTAAATGCCTCAATCTATTCACTCCCAAAGGAATATATTTTAAGAGATCTCAATTACTGATAAAGCGTTGCTGCAAGTGTGCAATTACATGAGAGAATGCAATTTGAGTTAAAAGCAAAACATCAGTGCTTTTTTAAAACAAAAAAGAAGAATTTAAATATAAAAAAGGAAAGAAAAAAAGATTGCATTGGTTGGAGAGTCCAGGGATATAATTAAAAGCCCCGTAATTCACAATACAATAAACCAGAATGAGAGAAAATGTGTCATCTGTGGTACAAACCAACTGCTACAGATTCATCCTTTGCAGTGTTAAATGAAAAACTCATTAGCAAAAGCCTGCGACTTGTGTGCAAAAATGGATGAGTGCCTGTTTTGGAGCTTTGATAATGGTCTGAACCATCTACTTGACGAGCTCTGGCGCTGATGTTTCACACAAGATGGTTATAACTGAGTTTCAAGCTCCGAGGCAACTTTGGGAATGCTTTACTCAAACAAATTAAAAAACAGGCTAAGCACTCTGGCATTCCTGGATGTTCACCTATCTTTGGAAACACTAACATCACCTCGTGTCATGTCAGGGCTGACTGAAGCCAGTAGGTTAAAATAAGTGTAATAAGGAAGAGGTGATCCCAGAAAAGGTGTCCATTGTGAAATAGTAATAGATGACGTGGAGGTATCAACCATGCGAAGTCTATGAACTTCTGATTGTAATTTTTAACATTTCTCATAAAAAGGCAATTATTTGATACGAGGTTGTTATAATTTTACTTAATAAATCTTTTACCCATTGTAACAGTAACAGCGACAATACCTGCCTCCCACTCTGCTGCAGCTGGTGTATGAGGAAAGTCGTATATAAGCTAAACCTTGTCTTTTTTTTTTCCTTTTTTTTTTATAACTTGTCCTGTCCAACAGCCCCAGACGAGCACCCCATCACCACCCAGGAGTTCTGGGCATCCCCCTGCCCCAACCCCAGGTACGAGCCAGGGGGACCCAAGGGAGACCCGCTCCGCACTCCAGGCAGCCACCCACCCGGCCCACGGTTGGTCCAGGAAGGAGCAAGGCAGGGGCCAGCCGTCCCCACCCAGGAGGGGGGCACCCCGAGGAAAAGGGGGCCCCACGAGGGGTGTTATAAACATGGCCCTACCAGGCTCGGCCACAGTTGGAAATTTGGCGGGGCCCAGCACTCGGGGACAAGGGCCAGAACCCACCCCACAGGGATATGGACACCCCTGGCTCAGGTGTAATGTAAACCCCCTCCCTGCGCGGAGAGAGCACCGCCGGGCCCAGGAAACCGGCACCCAGGGGACACAGCCGCCGTTGCCAATGGTCCCATACCCCCCACCAGCGATGGGGTAGGGGACAGATGGTCCTAGGTCCCACCTTCCTTGCAAAATGAGTGTCTGTGTGTGTTTGTGAGGGTGTGTGTGTGTGTGTGTGTTTCTGTTTGAATGTATATTTTGAGGAGTAAAGGGTGTGTGTACTAAGGGGGTGCATTTAAAATTGGCAGGTAGGGCACTGAGGGGACATCTCCTGATTACTCACAGTGATGTCCATGCACCCCTCCTACCCCAACATGTCTAAGGTGCAAATAAAACCGAGAGAGGGGGGGCATATTCCATACGGCAAACCTCGTCTTAAGTGATGCATCAGTTCAGAGGGAAAGTTTATTCTTACAGCTTGTTTTTTACCAGATGATGAAGCAAAGGTTTCGTTTCTGCTCTCCAACTGCCCTCGGTGACGCCCAGTCAAGTGACCTCGACCAATGAAAAGTTTGTTTAAATGCACATTTTGGCCTTTTACGTTCAAAAGTCTGAAGCTGCTTTCACACCGTCTGCATTCAAGCGACCTCTTCCAATGACAAGTCTATGCAAATGCACGTAAACCGTCATTTCTGGCTTCTGTGTCCAGAACTCTATTGTTCATGGGTCACTTTTCAAGTCTTTAATTACAATCGCGGGCATTTGAACTTATGGCTGCTGAATAACAAAGACGCTTTACTTTGACCGGTCAGGAACTCTGATTTGGTAGTGACGTGACATGATAATGAAGGAAAAATTTGAATAATATGACTGGAATAATATGACACCAAGTCTTTCATATATTGGAATGAAGCTGTGACAGAATAAGAATAATGATATAAGAATTATGAGATTTGCAGCGCTCTGCAGGGGTTGACATAGCCCAGAAATTTGCACTGGCCCACAGGGCCAGTAGTTTTTTAAAACTTACTGGCCCTGCCTGAAAGTTACTGGCCTGACACCGCGCATAGCGGGACCCGCCGCTCCGCAGGTGCTTGCAACTTTAGGGGGGTCCGGGGGCATGCCCCCCCGGAAACTTTTAATATGGTGCAATTTGGTGCATTCTGGTGACATCACTTATTTCTACACTTTTCAATGACTGAAAATAGACCATATCAAACTTAAATCTGCTCTAGTCTGTTTCAGATGTTTTGAAGAGAGCACTGCAGTGTAGTAGGTAACACTAGTTCAGAAGTTTTCATGCTGCTTCTAACGGCAAATATCGCAATAAATCATAAACCTTAAATGTGTTAAAACAATCTAATGGCAGCTTGAACCATTTAACGAATCAAATAATCCCTTAATGCATTTGACCAATCGGATGGACGCCTTCACATTGTTGACCAATCAGATGGAGCCCTGTTATGTTAGATGTTTGTAACCTATCTCAACGTGGGTCATTTGGAGTATAATTTTTAAACTGGGAATGATTATTTGGTTATTTTGCTGTTTGTTTATATACCGCAAATTATATTGTTATCGCAATTTTAATCTCTGATATCGCATATCGCGAGTTTTCCTCATATTGTGCAGGTCTAACTGAGATCATTCAGCTAACTAGAAATACTTACTGCTTACAGTGTTGTAAAGAAAAACATAATTAAGTAGTTTAACATTCTACTGCATTTGAGTCTGAGATTCAGGTATTTGGAGTTGCCTTTGATTCTTTGACATTCAGCTTAAAGCTTAGTGCATACAGTTTCATCTTCAATGCATTCATTAAATATCTTGCTGTCCATACTACTAATTCCACCCATTACTCCATCTAACATATTCCTATCTATTCCTGCCATTTCTTCCACATCTCTGACATGCTTCAGTCTCTCTTCAGTGACGGTGTCGGATTTATAATCAAATGTAATAATAACCCACTGGCTTGTGCCTTCGTTGTTGCTGTTTAACATTGTTTTGTATTGAATTGTTACATTCAATAAAGTTTGAAAAAAAAAGTAGTGAGCACGTGCCGCATGGTGCTCGGCAGTGAAAGCCGCGCGCAAGCAGGCGGGAGAGAAGGAGAAGTGATCAAAGGTTTCCCATAGAAACCCTTGAAGTCTGAACACAGGACTAGCAGAAAAACGAAATTATGAAGACGAGGTAAATCTACACGTTTTCGCAAAATTTACTTTATTGAAAAAGGTGAAGAATATATAAACCGTTAGATATTTTAGTGGCCCGAGCGGACAAGTGAAAAGTAAAGTCTTGTGGTCCGCACTGCTCGAAAAACAGGACCGGGCCAGCGGACAAATGGCTATGTCGAGCCCTGCTCTGGCATTTTGCACCAAGGCTCTTTCAACTGTAGGTGGCAGACATGAGTTAGTAAACAGTTGCAAAAAAAAAGAACAACCCTTTTTCCTACTCTTTCAGTGTGAACACGGTTGGCTAAATAGGGGTTCAAGAGGTTGCATTTAGCGTGTCTCGAATGCGCATCACATGCCCGCTATGTCCGCAACTTAAGAAAAGAAAAAAAAAGGCTACAAGTAATTTTCTAGATCACTTAATTGCAAGAAATTTCCATCATTAACTCTGATCATTAAATGTGTATCAATAAATAAATAATTTACTACCTTAATCAATAATAAAATGATTTCTAAACAAGTTTCAGTTGTTCCTATTACCAACTGGCGTTTAGGCCAGGGCAACATTATACAACATTAAAAGCTTTTTGCCCTGCAGCCAATCAAAATCGAGCATTCACCTGGAAAGAAAGGAAACAGGGACAACTAATAGCCATAAAACTTTAAGCTGGCCCACAGAGTTAAAACTTTAAGGGGAACTGTGATAAAATGTTTCCCCCAGAAAAAGATGAATGGTTCTTTATTAACTCGCTCTGGAGGCTCTGAGGGTCCCAACGGGGAAGTGAACCGGAAAATGCAGGGAAGAGGATCTCCCCTGCATTTTCTGACCACTGTCAGATAGAAAAAAGTAATCGCAGGAAAGCTTCAACACATCATATATGTACAAAGACAGGCGGTACACATAAAGAGTTTTCAAAGTTTTAATAATATACCTGAGCTTTTCTTTCCAAACCTTTCCTGTGACACGGCAGTAACACAGCAGCAATATGGTAGTAAGAGCACTAACAGGGCTGGAAAAAAAAGCATACTGGGATAAGTCACTGAGAGCAGCAGTAACGTATAGGCGCAGAGGCGTCATGCGCCTATGAGGCGTCATGCGCCTATGCACAGAGGCAATTGCTGCGAATGCATAAATTAGCCGCAGGGTTGAAAGCATGTGACAAAATAGCGGCTTAAGTAAGTAGGAAAAAAAATAATCTGTGAAACAGTTAGACTGCAAATGTTACACTGTAATATAGTGAGGAAGCACTGTAATGTCCTACTTTCAGTTTGGACATTTAATTTACAACAAAGAATGGAAACTACAGCTCAACAAATGGATACAATACTTTGAGGGTTTTTTATCCCAAAACAATATGCAGTTTTCAGACAAACTAATCGTTTCAGAGCAGAGATTACCACAGTTCAGGACAGAGGTCAGAGAAGCAGACGAAGCAAATGATCAGTAGCAACCTTGGAAAAAATGAGTAACCTTCATTGTAAGCATATTTTTTTCTTCATTTCAGTCTTAGATATTCTCCAAAGGAGGCACTTTAAAGATGTGTCTGGGGTTAAACATCTGGACCATCTGGCAGCAGCGGGCTGAATAAGCAGTCATAGAGCTGCAAGTCGTTGAGTTTAAAAGCCGACATCTTGAAAGCAAAAGGTCAAAAAAAAAAGGGCAATTTCCAAAGTGGAACACTCATAGTCTGCAAGAATCTTTGTTTTACTCTACAGTCAGTTGCTCATGTTGCCCAGTTTTTGCGAAAACTTTCTAGGCGAGGGAGGCTTAACAAATCAGAGTTACAATGATAGAAAAGCCTGCTCAGACAAGTTGAAGGAAGATGGAAGATGAACTGGTTTTGTCCGCGCAACACATGCCACAGAGGTTAACCACCACAGCAGGAGATTTGCTTATTGATTGCATGTCAGACATGGTCCTCTGGTGTGGCCATGGCAGATGGCCCACAGAGTTAAGTGATGGAACCACTTGGATTTTATTGTAAGGTGCTTCGCAGTTACAGGAACATGTGCTGGGCAGATCAAGATGTGTTCGGGGGGAAAAAAACCCAAAACATTAATTATCCTAGTGTTTATGTTTTTTTATTTCAGCTTTGAAGATGTTAACTGCAATTTACTGCACACAGGAGTCTATGTGGTGCAAACTTAAATGGTCATTATCCCTAGCATAGTGGTAAGTCAATGTAATTGGAATTTATTTAAAAAATTTTTATATTTGTAGCGTAACTTTCAATCTCAAAATGAAAGCAAATATTATTTGTTTTAAATTAACTTATAAATATGTGTATTTGTGCTAAAATTGTGGGAAACATTCTGGAAAATAGACTTTAACCTGATCTCATCAAGGCTTTAGCTCCAGTGTTTACGTTCTTCCGACTATAGCAACTCTTCAACCGTACACGTAATTAACGCAAGTCCAGTGGATTCTGAAAGTGGTGAGGAGCAGCTTTCAGCTGATATGCAACGCTTTACAGTGGTGAAGTGTTTACTCAATCGACGTAAATCCGCTGATTTTGTCTCCAAATTAGCATTAGAGTGAGCTGATTCTCGCTGATCGTGCGAACGGTACATCAATGTGCTGTCTCTCGTGTTAAAAGTTTAGAAGATTTTTAGAGAGATTATAATATTATTATAAAGAAAAAAAGTAGAAGATAGTCTATAAAACTGTGGTGAAAAGTCTCATTGAAGAGACTGAATCAAGTCGCAACAGTGCAGAGTGAAGGCCAGTAATCAATTTCACATTAGCCTCGAGTATTTCAAGAAAATTGTGGACTTAGGCCCACAAATGACCAGAATATTAGGTCATTAAGTTGGGTGATGGCAAAACTCCATATTCCCCATTGCTTTAAATGTAGCAAACGAGGAATGGCTTTCTTATTTTAGAGATACATTTCTAAGAGAGGAATCAAGCAAGTCCAATGCAGCAACGGCAAGGGGTATGTATGACAGAAACTCTTGATATTTAACTCCTTCAACATTTGGCACGTCCTGATTGGCTTCAAAGACGACAAAAAGTTCCAGCTTGCTTTGTTTTCCTTACCCATAATGAATGGAGCTTATTGATTTACGCCTGTCCATTCGGAGACACACTAGTGTGGGAGCTCATTTCCAGGAGAGGCAAGACCTTGACTTTCAGGTGGGTCAGTTTGGTTCACATCGGGATTAAGACAAGCCTTAATAGTTTACAGACTCTCTAAGTAGAAGATAAATATAAACAATAACAATTGTTATACTTATTTAGTTCAGTTATTTTTATAGCCTTAAACTTAATAACACAAGGTTAATTAATTTAATTAATTAGAAATGTAATTAGCTGATTTTCAAACTACGTTTGAATCAATTTGTTAGCTTTTTACAACTCATTTGTTATATCTTTAGAAGAGCGTTTATGCAATCATTTGAAATTATGTTTTTTTTATATACATTATTTATGCCAACGCTTTGTTTTTAAACTCTTTGTTTTCTTTTGCTGTGAACATTTTAAGATTAAAATGTTGTCACTAACTCTTTACCCGTGTTTCTTAAACAATTAATTTTTTTATAGTCAACCGATACAGGGAAAAAAAGACTTTGATCTTTGAAGCACATTTAGTCGATAACTTAAGCTGAGAGCCTCATTTCTGTCAATACTGCACAAATTGAGAAACACACTTGACAGCGATAGAGACTTGGATTTAGGATTTGACTTGAGTCACACTTACAGACCCACTTCAATAAAAACAGTGTTTTTTTGGGGTGTTTTTATTATGTTATATACTGTAGCACTTTTGACATAATGGAATGGCATGTATAAAAGAATTTAAGTATAAAACAGCGTTTCTAAGTATTTCTTTATTCAAATTGTGCAGGATTAGGAGCGGATGGAAACCGGATGTTTCTAAATAGATTTCCTCAACTGAGCAGCCATCTGGCTCTGTTACATGCAGGGGTTTTTCATGTCTTTCTTTTGTTTCCTTCCTCTGCATGTGCTTAAAGAGCTGAGTGAAGACACCTGGTGGAGACCTGACCAGCTGCACAATCAGGCCCCAAAGCCAGCCACCAGCCCTGCATATAAGCTCCTGTGAACCACTGGAGGAGGAAGCTCTTTCTGGATCACAACCAGATGAATGGTTTGAGCTTGTTGTGTTGGAGATTGTGGGAGGTTTGTGGACAGGTAAGACAGGGTACCCTGTACACCTCATGCAGCTTGCGTTCTGTTAGGCACACTAGGTAAGTTGGTTGGTGCCACCCCTTGTATGTTTTATCATCACTTTATAGATAAGGCAGTGAGTCTTTTCTTTTCTTGTTTTAGTTTTAGCGCTTTGATAGCCAGGCTGGGTTTTGTTCTATTAATTTCATTCCTTTGGCACAACCTTGGTCCCTACCTCCCCATCTCCATGTTCAATAAAATCTTTAAAAGTTCCTCATTGTGTGTGTTTATGTTACGTACACCTCCGCCCTAGACCTGTACGTTTGTGAACGTAACAGGCTCTAAACAGTGCTCGCCGTTTTTTTGGTAAGCTAACGTTACCTGGGCTTGTGAGATGCTTGATGCTAATGGGAGAGAACTGAAACAAAGGCAAGCTGGGAAATTAGTTAAGCTAAACTTCCGTGCCAACAGTCCCGGCTCCAACCCAAAAGCAACTTTCTGATGAGCTCCTGTTGCTCTGCAGAAAATATATATTAGAAACGTTGTTTTGTTTTTTTTCATTTTAGCTAAAATCTGCATTCTCATAATTTAAAGACTACTGGGAAGGATTTTACAATAAATATAGATATAGCTGGAATGGGACGTTAACATCGGCGATGTCGCCGACAACACCTAAACAACACACACTCGTCAACCCACCATAACTCTTTAACACGACCAACATGAATCAGCTGAGAACGGTTTTCCATATTAAGCAAGGCTGCTTTTCTCCGCTTTGGATTCCGCTAGAATTACATCATTTTCTTAAACAGTTGAAGAATTCCGCTTGGGGAAAAAATATCAACGCTGGAGCTACAGCTCTGGTGCCAAGCTACGTTCACACCGCCCTCGACAACGTGCATTCAAGCAACCATTTCAGTGGTCTATGTAAACACGTCCATGCACATTCCAGGCTTTTTCGTTCCAAATTCTCATGTTTATGCGTCGATTCACAAGTTTCGTTGACCGTTTTCAGGCTCTACGTACAAAACCCGCTGCCATCAAACACTCGCTGAGAATTAAACCAGGTCAAACTTTGACCAATCAGGGACTCTGTTTTGACAGTGATGTACAGATGACATCCCCTGTAACTCAAGTCATGGTGTACCAGGAGCAGAAGAAGAAACATTTAAAAAAGAGCTTATTTGTGACGTAGAAAATACATATGAGCTTCCTGCTTCCACTTGATCCATGTGCGTCTTCCTGATCCAGCCTGGTATGTCGCTCAAAACCGTACGTCTGGATAGGGTAGGGTTAACCCTTGTGCTATCTTCACAGAAGTACCAAACGTTTGAAAATAGATCAATGAAGGAAATTAAATTAAATTAATAATTCCACTTTGTGCTTGACTGGAATTGGATGACACCAAGTCTTTCGTATTTATTGGAATAGAGCTGTGAATAGAGTTTGTGGGATTTGCACTGTGTCTGCATTTTGCACCAAACCTTTTCCAACAGTAGGTGGCGGACATTGCGCTAGCGTCACGTAGTGACAGTCCAGTGTGAACATTATGGGCTAAAAAACACACAGTGCCCAGTTGCTACTTTAGAACACATTTAAAGATCAAAAAAAGTTTTACAACTAAAAAAAAGTGTCCCATGAGTATATTAAAAGCAATTCGCCGACATCTTTTTTTTTTTTTTCGTCTCGAAAGCTCCAAAGTGTCTTCTGCTGTACTAAAAGTCTGCAAAGCACCATAGAGTGAGGCTGCCATGGAATGAAAAGGTAAACTGTTTGTCTGAATCTGGTTAAATTGCTTCACGCCTGGAGCCATTTGTGATCTATAGATATATAGTTTTTTTTTTGTCTTTCAACATCTAAGGTAATAGATCTTGTGTCTTACTGCCTTTCTTCATTCCCATCTTCGCTGCTCTTCAAAGAGAGTGATTTCTCCCCATGTTTAATATCTGATGATATTGGTCTGAGTGTTGGTGAAAAACTCTCAAGCAATATCTTTCCCAGCTCGCCCTCCACCCCCATCCAAAATTCAATAACATCCCACTAAGTTGGATCTTTCAAGTAACTATATCAGCAGGCGGGCACAGGCTTCTGGAGTAAAAAAAAAAAAAAAAAACTTGATGATGTGAAGAGGCTTTGCAGTTTCCTCCATAAGCAATTATATGAGAAAAATATGTCAGATATCATGTCAGAAGATCAAGCATTGAACTCTTCTCCCAGCTTCTTGCTGTGTCTTGTCAGACTGTCAGCGGCAGGAGTTTATTCCTGTTTGGAGTTGTGGATTTCCTCACTGGTTTGCCCCCTTTTTTTCCTCATATAAATGTAAAAATGAAAACGCATTATATTCTCATGCATGTATGGTGTATTATTCAAGGTTGTGTTCTATTCCAGGGACTTTGCTATGCCACAAGCAGTATGATCGACCGAGGCATAGGAAATTAAATCTGTCCCCCTTTTCCTCCCCTTATTTTTTCCCGACTGCACTTGCTTGTTACATCCTTTCTGAGTGTGTGTCTGTGTGGGTCTATGAGCAAGCACGAGCCTCCATAGCCAAACATTTACACTGCTGGGCACACTTTCTGGAGTGTGAACTGAATTATAGATTTCTAATTTCATCTAAACTGGGGGCCAGTAGGCCTTTGGTGAATTGCATGGATATTTCATCAAAAATGAAAAAGTAAATAAAAATACAATTGCCTAAGGGCCTAACGGAAAACCATACTATTTTTTTTGGGAGGGGGGGGGGGGGGGCATAGTTTTGTCTGAAACAAAGTTATAGTCTATTTCAGGGGACTCAACACAGAAAATAATATGAGATTGATAGGAAGGCTATGATGTTTGAACATCAGCTAAGACGATCAGTACCTGAGCGTTGGAGTTGCTTTGAGGTTGTTGTGATGTTTCAAACCAAATCAAATCAAATCAAACTTTGTTGAATAGCATACCATCTAATGTGACTCAAAGTGCTTTATCGAAAAAAATTTGAAATAAAAACAGAATCCTATAATGCACAGTATAATTTTGCACATAAATAATATTGTATATTTATTGAAAAAAAAATATTGTGTATTAATTTACACAAATAAATAAATAAAAGTTCATCTTTAATACAAAACAACTTAAATTTAAATAATGTTTAAAAATATCAAAGTAAAAATATTTTTTTAAACATCTGACTAAAATAATCCAAACATCTCTTGGATGGAATTCTTTGCGGCTGATATGATGAAATGGGAAGATGCTCGCAATTTAGCTGACAGCTAATTTCTATCCTAACTTGGGAAAAACATGCAGTCAGCGAGTGTGAAGTTAAATCAAGAAGCCAATGTAAACGCTGCAATCTGTTGACCGGAGCCAACAGAGAAATCGGGACGTCGTGCAATAACGTCCCACACTTGATGCAGCAGCTGTCAATTCATTCAGCGAGTTACCAGGAAGTTCTGTTTCTGAACTAGCTCCCAAGATGATCCATATCAGTAGTTTCCTCTAGTGGTGTGATCAGCTAGAACTTTCAATGACTTCCTACCTGGCTTTAAAAATCTCATATAAACCAGCAATTTACTGAAATAGCAAACACCCCCACCCTCCAAAAAAATAAAGAACTCACACACAACACCAACTTTTAATTTATGTTGTTTTTTCTTTTTTTCTTTCCAAATTGACCACTGACATCAAAGCGCATTCTGACTGCAGAAGATATATTACATTTGAGTTGGAGCATCCTTTGGTTACCGAGATATCAACATAAATTCTATGTATATTTCTTACATTTGTATGCGTGTGGTTTTGATGGTTGATTTGACTACAAATCAAATTGAAATTGAATCTATAGCAATGTATGCAGACCCCTGATGCATGAGGCAATCGCATCAGCTAATTTCAATGACATAGGAACAACGCCGGCCTGTCATTAGTTGAGCTTTTATTCAATCTGCAACTTGAAGGTCTCAAAAAAGTTATTAGTCTTTAAAATTTTTGGTTTAAAACAAACATAATACCCCTGTAAAACTGCTGCAAGTTACAAAGATGTCCCAAAACTCCTCTCATCTATATATTTTAGTGTTTTATATGTTTATTAAGTTTTCAGTTTTAAAACACGATACAAACAGATTCAAAACCCAGTCCCCCACCCCCTGTTGCCGTCAGTGACATACACACCAATATCAATTTAAGTAAAGAAAATATAAGAAAATGAAATGGTACATGTTATATCCTCGCATCTATATATTTTGAAGTGTTGATAAAGTTTGTCTAACTAAAGAGCTTATATAATTATATAATTTACATATAAATGTATAAAAATGATTTGTGAGTATTCTAAAAAAAAAAAATGGATGGCAGGGCTGAAGACATTTAAAATAAAAATAAAAATGTTCTTCCCAGAAAAAAGTTTAAAATCCTCCCCACATTCATGTAGAGTTTTTTTTATGTATCCTTATTTTAATGTAAAAGACAAAAGATACAAAAAATTATTTTGCTCAATATAAAGACCAAGGTGCCTATAAAACAATTAAGCAAGACTTATTGTGTTGTACTTAATATAGAATTGTTCTTAATTGGGTTTTGTGATTGGAAATTGTTCCCTGAAGGGTGAACATCCAATGGATGCACTGAAACTCCACATAGAGACAAGTTTTATCCAGTTTACAAAGGCATTTACTTTATCGTTGATAGCAAATATCAATGACAAACATAATTAGTGTAACAAATTAATTTCAAAAAATTGGGTAAAATAACATCTACAAGAGATTTCCTTGACCTTCAAGCCAAAGAGTCTGCCCTTTTTTTTAAACTTTAACAACTTATGAGTATTTGTTCTGCTTTTGCTTCTCTGTCCAATTTTCTAAGAACCCACAGATTGCTTCCCTTTAGTCCAGTCTACAATGACATTTAATTGTGTCTAAACACATGAATTCCCCCTGCCTTCAATTCAAAGAAACCATTTGATTGCGTTCCACATGGTTTGTATCATTAGCTAATTCTTCGTCCTGCAGTTCTATATATGAAATCTGAAGTGGATTTTTTTTAGGCACAAAATCATCTGCAAGCTGAGTTAGTTAGAAGTTAGAAAAACGTAATTTTCCAGGAAAAGATGAGAGCCCAAGTAAAAGGAATTCACAGGTGCTGTGAATGGGTAATGAAATTCATTTCAGTTGAACAATCTTGACATTTAAAACAGGAATTTTTACCATTGGTTTCCACCCCAAAAAGTCAATGTGAGGAAAGAAGTTTAAAGTTGCACTCCAATCATTTTTGGGTCTATTTTGTCGATCATAAAACTTGCAACATTTTCCAGCAGCAGAAAATGCCACTATACATGTTAAAAAACAAGATTTTTATTGTAGCGGGTTGTTAAAGTGAACATCTCATTCTTTTACTTTCAAATGTTTTTTGAACTTTATCACCACAAACAAAAATCCGATTTTCCCAGAGTTGTCTTGACTACAGCTATCTCTGTTGGACTTTTCTTTAATTAAAACTTGAAGGGAACCTGAAATGTTGCTGCAGTCTGTTCCAGCCAATAACAAATCAATAGATCGCTGTAGAGGACAGTTATGGATTCAAAATTGCAGCAGAAAGGGATAATTATTCATACTTGTCAGTTATGCAGTGAACTCGCAAACCCTTTGAGTGAAGATGCTCAGAGCTGTGTGCGTTTCATCTGGACGTCAGTGAAACCAAAAATATAAGCTAGCCACGCCTCCATGACCAAGAATATAAAAACCTTTTTTTCCCCTGATATTGGTTTAGTATTTTCATCAGTACTCCAAGACTCTTTATCTTGCTTGCCAAAGATCAGATGGTACTCATGATGGTGAAGGAAAAAATAGTCTATTAGTGATATGACATCCCTTAGCAAAAGTATTGAAGTGTACTACTAGTGTACATAGTCTATACTAAAAGTGAGGCAGCCTTCTTGAAGTTTACTTTCATGTACTAGCTATCGCCAACCTAAAATGTTCCAATTTAGTCAGAAGAAGTATTTAGCTAGTTTATTTCCCACACTACACGTTACTTCTTCTCATGTATACTCAGTGAAATAAACTTCAGGTGTACCAGCCAAGGGACAAAAAAAAAACAACCTCAAAGTTAACCTACCAATCTCAACTGAAAACACTAAATGACTGAATTAAAAAAGGACCTCTAAACAGATGAGCCAACAGCAACCAAAAAAACCAACATATCGTCTGATTAAGGCTCTTGTACCGTGTGTTTTGGGGTGGCAAACCCAAAAATGTTCTCCAATTTACCCCAATCTATATCTCCAGAGGTCATGAAAGCTCTATAGCTCAACACTGCTGTTGTTTTTGCAGTTTTAATCTTTCCAAAATCAGAATTTCCTTTGTCATTGTCTGCATAACAAAATGAAGATGCTCTCAAGGTGTTTAAAAGAAAACAAAAACGGATTAAAAATAAAAATATTATTACATATAACATATTGAAAATATGTAAAGTCTAAAATGTTTACATCTAGTGCCGCCAAAGGACAATAGTAGACTCTGCTGGTAACCATAGAGCAATGTAGTATTGCACTTGTCAATAATAAACAACTTATGTTCATCCTAAAATAGAAAAGAAAATCCATCCAGTGATGCTCTGTTCTTGGCAGTTTATCAATAATCTCAAGGTGGCACAAAAGTGTGAGTTGCTTGTTTTATAGTAAGGTGTTCCCTTGTTTATGGCTGTGGTTACGTTCTAAAAAGACTCTGTAATAGGTGGAATCCGTGAAATAGTCATCTTTATATTTTACAATTTCATGGCTGTAAAACTCCTCACCACATCCCATCTACACTTTTATTAGACAAGCACGAACATTTCCTCACTTTTTCTATTATTTAAACACCCTTCAAGGGCCTATATCATGCAAAATCAACTTTTTTAGCTTTTAGTTTACTATATTATTCATTCCTCTAAAGGTAAAATATTATATATATGGATATAGTTTACTCTGAAAGATTTAAGAAAAGCACTTTATTTGAAGACACCTCTGCATACTTCATATTGCAAGATTCTCAGAGACGACCTTAGCTTATCAAGCAGTTCTTAAGTTATTAAAATATCAAGATCCTGTTAAGAATTTGTATCTCAAGATTAATATTGATCAGAATAAGTTGTCTTGGAAAGATTAGCCATGTCTTCCTAATAACCTAAAAAGGTGTTTTTTTTGAATAGCAAGCCAAAAGAAAAATCCTCTTTCATAACCTAATACACTATAAACCTTTATTTAAGTATGATTTATTTATACATTTTTCAAAATAAGAAAAACAAAAACAAAAAACAATTCAAAACCACAATTACAAAGAAAGAAAAGAAAAGGAAAAAAACATGTACACAAATGAATGAATAAAATCTTACAAACTATACATATAAACCTTTATTTTAACTCATTTCTGCAGAAAAACCTTGGGTTTGAATCTCTAATGATTTGAACCAAAATACTGGATTTTGTTTTCAGAATTAAAGGGAATCTTCTACTTTAAACAAAAATATATATTTCATCCTCTTAAAAGGATCTGGCTCCCTTATACCCATCCAGCAATGTAACATCATGGTTTCCCTCCATGTGATGATATTGGTGTTTAAGCGACACGTGGATGTCCTGCCAAGGCCTGGCTAATAGCTGAGCCTGTAGTATGAAGAACCATTTAGAACATAAATAATGTTTCACACTCACCTCCCACCAGAAAGACTCCCATAGCATTAAAGATCCCCCACACTAACAACTAGAAAACCCCTAACACATGGTACCATGAACACAAACACGCTACTAAAGACATGCACAGATACTACTACTAATACATACACTTGTTAGTGTGGGCTAGCATTTTTACTAACATTTAAAAGTGTTAGTGCTAGTGTGTAAGGGCGATAGTACTAATGTACTTTAGCATTGTAGGGTGTAGGAGTTTTTGTGCTGATATACGGGCATTTGCACTAGTGTGTACGAGTAGTACCACTATTGTACTTGACCATTTGTACTAAAATGTACGAGTATTAGTACTAATGTATTTGAATATTTATACTAGTGTGTAAGAGTGTTAGTACTAATATATTCAGGCATTTTCACTACTGTGTATGAGTGTTAGTACTAATATATTCAGGTATCTGTACTACTTGTAAGAGTGTTAGTACTAATATATTTCTGGATTTTTATTTGCATTTTTTGTTTTAGTATTATATTTGTATGACTTTAGCTGTGCAAGTATAGGCTTTTTGATAGAATATGAAAGTTTTTGCATTTGGAGGCGAGTGTGGAAAATTATTCCTGACTAATAAGGGACTCTTCGTACTCTAGTGGTGTACATATCTGTCCTTCCAGGATCTTGCTGACATTTTTTGTGATTGTTGGGGTATAAAAATCCCCAAGTTGCAGCAAGTATTCATTAAAGTTGCGATAAAAGTAACAATTTCACATCAATAAAATTTTTTAGCTAAAGGATGTAGAATGTACACATTATTAATAGCCAATTTATTAACCCTTTAACAACAGAGGTGTAACCTGTGATGCCTAAATAACATAAATTCTTTGAACTTCTGTAACTCTTCAACCGGTACACAATCAGCTGAAACTAACATCAGAATCCACGACATTACTAAAATCAATATGTAGGTCAGATTTTTGTTCTAACTGCAAGACTTTATCGGCCCTGTCAGCACAAATAAGTACTTGATAGGCTAGATTGATGATGTACATGTTTTAGCCTCTAAATTTGATTGGCCGAGACAGTTTAATGGGTGAAACTTTTTTAAAGTAATAGAAAAAGTTGGAGGAATTGGTTGTATTGGTTAGATCGCGATGTCACCAAATCTTGGAAGGCGTGAGATACCTTCACATTCCCTCACTGAATCCTGGTAATGCAGAGACAGTATTTATTTCCACAGACTTTGGTGAACAAGTACCTTTTACAGATACATTTCTCCTAGTTAAAGGTCTTCCCTAAGTTTTGTTTGAAAGCCAAATCAGTTTTTTTCTCAACAAAAGATGCCAGCCTTTAAACCGTCTTTAAGTCTTTAAAAGTTTGTTCTTGTTTGGAAAACGTCAAAAATATCTCGAAACTTCGGTTAAATCTGAAATAAGATGGCTCTAATGTGCGACTCCAGTCAGTAAACGGTGAAAGTGTCTTGGCTCTAGAGGTGAAAGACAGACTCATGGATCTCTGAGACGGCAGTGCTAATTAAAGGTATCAGTCATGGGAGAAGCATGCCAGTTTATAAGGCAAAGACGCACACGCAGCTCTCATTTGTCACCTCACAGATTTATATCCAATAAGAATTCAATTGCTTGGCATAAATGCATGGTTTGATGTATGATGTGTGGATGAGCGGCGGGGCAAAAAAAAAAAAAAAGGAGGAAAGGAGAGGGAGGAGTTCACTTTCACAAAGCGAGCTAAAGATCTTTGGATGGATTGACTCAAGTTGGAGAAATTTTACTGAAAGAATTCCACCTTTAGCGACCAGAAGCATTAAAAATAATGCATTAAAAAAATGCTAATTGAGGTTTAGCTGCCACTATGCTATTTTATATCCAGAATTGTTCTTTTTTTCCTTTTGTTATGTAAAATCAACTTTTTTTTTTTTTTTTACATTTATGCTACACTTTTTTTTACACCACCACCATGGTCTGTCCATTCTTATCGTAATATACACACAAACCCTTATATTTTAAAATGGGTTTTAATGAGCATCCGAATACTTGTGTAACCCTTGTGGTATCCTAGGCACTGTAACATTGGGAGTAGGGTCATCTAGACCAGTGTTTTTCAACCAGTGTGCCGCAGCACACTAGTGTGCCGTGGGAGATGGTCAAGTGTGCCGTGGGAAATTGCCCATTTTCACTTATCCAAAAACATTTCCCATCTCCAGGATATTAGCTCTTTGTTTATTCAAACAGGCCCTGATAAAACACTGAGTTGTTAGGAATATGAAAGATCGTAAAATACTTTTTTCTTTGTGTTTATTTGATTCTATTAAAGACATTTTGATAAGAACGACGGTACCACGATTTAGCCGTAGCGTCAGCTGTTTTTGGAAAAGTCCCGCCCCTTTAACTGTTTCCACCGATCATTCTTGGAGGCTTAATCACATGTCATCAGTCTGACCAAACAGAAGTGGTTAAAGTCTTCACTTCCTTGTTCTGATCTGCTCATAAAGTCTCTCAGTTCTAACAAAAATACCAGCTAAAGCTCCTCTTTAGCGGTGTAGCTTTCCACAGAATCCGGTGTCAGACCGTGGAACAAGTGAACAAAACAATGAAGCTCAGAGAAGCTAGTCTTGCATGCGTTCGGGGATTTTTGCACTACATCTCCCATGATACATTGGGTTAAAGTGACAGTGTCTCAGCGCACAATGAGTCTCTCCTCTTAACGTCTTGAAACAACAACGAACACACATCAAACAGTTTTAAATCTTCTAACTTAACTTTTATTAAATCTTTTAGAAAAAACAGCTGCAGCTTCCAGCTTTTTCTGCCACAATTATCACAAAAATGCATGTTAGGCAGAGGGACTGTGGATCAATACAGACTAGGAGTTTCTCCTTTTTGTTTTCTTTTTTTTTTTTGGATGCTGGTGTGCCGCAGGATTTTTCTCAAAGTTAAAGTGTGCCGTGGCTCAAAAAAGTTTGAAAAAACTGATCTAGACCCACTAGACAGTGCTCTGAACCTTTTTTCTTCAATGATTTGTGATCTTCACTGGTGTCCATGGATTATATGAAATCTTTCCACCTTTATCCACCTTTGTCATGGTAGGGAGAACACGTCAATGTAAGGGTGGGGTCATCTAAGATAGCACAAGGGTTATATCTGCAGTCTGTTCCAAAAAAAACATCTAGTATGAAAACTATTCGTATTGCTGAATTGCAATCTAAAAAAATATAATAGTATACCGGATGGCTGGAGGCCGGTGGCACTTGATATGGACGGCCACCATCCAGAGACATTTACACATCGTCCAATCAGAGCTGCCGCCGGCCAGCAATCCGGCTGCCACCAGCCTGTGCCCAGCCAGGTGTCGCCCGATTTTGTAATGGCTTCATCCCTGCCTGCCTCATCAACGGGCATGAACACGCCAACGATTTTCAAAAAAATCAGGTGACAGCATGAAATCTTGAAGATTCTGCCGATGCCTCCCCATCGCGCGGTCGCAGTTGTAATTATGATAAATGAAATTTAACGCACAGACTTATTGATAAAAAAATCAAAAGAAAAAAGAAAATTATTACAGTTTTATTATTGTAGTTTTCCTCTGATTATTTAACTTGCAACGTTATGGCTTTAGGAAAAATAAGTCACAGGAAACATAAAATGTATCATAACTCTGTAAGAACTAGATTAGACTCTCTTATTACTGTCATAGTCCAGAGCCTGGAGTTTAGATACTTTTCCATGATGTATTATCAGTGAGAAGCGTTGCATGAGTGGCTGTTGTGGGTCTCGCTGGCTCTCAATAAACTGAGGTCAGATTTAATCGTTATAGGAGTGAATGTGGGCGGAAATGTGTTATACATTGCCCAAGGACAGAGCTATCTCTTACATGACGGAGTGTTATCATTATCTATGGAAAAGAAGAAAAAAAAACTAAAGAGGGGGAAAAAAAACATTAAATGAGTCCCAGACACACTGTCAGACTAATGAGTCCAACTTCTTTAACAGAGTAATGGTGAAATCTGCTTTTTTCCCCCTTTCTAACAGACATACTGGCACGTTAAATTGGAGTTTCTCCACACATTGCAGCCCTTATGATTTGGTTTTTGTATGTGTTTAACTTTTTGGTGCTGAAGTCACAGAACCTAATATGCAAGTCTCTTTGTTCAAAAATGCCGAACAGAAAACTTGGTCCCAAATAAGCACATGGGGGAAGTACAAACTTTTTAATAATGCATTTTAAAGCAGTGGAGCAAGATTTCCTGACATGATGTACCAAGGAAACGAGACGTGAAGAAAGCAAGTCAGAAATCAACAGACGGTCTGAAGGGGAAGCGCTTACAGAGTTTGAGCAGCTGTCCAATAATTAGGAGGCTGAGAGTTTGATTATTGACATTTTTTAACATTTTGATGCATCCTCGGATAATGAGCCCAATGGCGCCACTTATGTGCTCATTGGTGTCTCAACCTAGAAACGAGGATCTTTTAATTTATTAACAAATTTTTCCTATTGGGTACAAGGAAAAAGGCTAATGTTTTGGCACAGATCAGTATCGCAAACATTGTAGCAATTCTTAAGTAGTTTTGCCATCTGATTGACTTAGTATCTAAATTAAAAAAACACTATAAATCTCTATATTTCCACCAGAGGCAAGGTGGGGTTCAGTGTCTTGCCCAAGGACACCTCGACACATGGGCAGGGAAGGCGGGAATCGAACCCGCCATATTTTGATCAGATCAGAGGTCGACCGCCCTACCGCTGCACCACGGCAGTGGGAAGTCCATTGTACAACAACACCCAAATGTCAGAAGTGTGTGCAACTTACATTAGCCTTACGAATACTTAATGATACACTTACCACCCACACAACAATGGTACATTCCATTTTCATGACATCGAGGGAACTGCAAGACCCTTAAGATGCAGCTGCTCCTGTCTACGACCCTCCACAGGCCCGAACAACCTAAAAACCCACAGCACCAGTACGGATTCATACCCCCTGTACGGGTGCATGTGACTAATGCTTAAGATGCCACCAAGGACTCACCATCAAGATCACGTGTTGGTTTTAAGAAGAGTATCTAATATTAACCCTTGTGCTATCCTAGGCACTTTACCATTGGGAGTTGGGTCATCTAGACCCACTAGACAGTGCTCTGAACCTTTTTCTTCAATGATCTTCACTGGTGTCCATGGATTATATGAAATCTTTCCACCTTTATCCACCTTTTTCATGGTAGGGAGAACACGTCAATGTAAGGGTGGGGTCATCTAAGATAGCACAAGAGTTAATTAGTATATTCTGTCTGAATCCTGAGCCCAAAAAAACTGAGCACAAACCTCCCATCAGATCCACAGAGAGGCTGAACTGAATCACAAAGCCAAATACAGACAGCAATTCCAAACCACACCGAGAGAGTTTGAAGATATATTTGTCTTCACAGAGGTGCTACACGTCTTTCAGTAGCCAAACTGGTTTTCGGTGCGAGGCAAGTGGGAGGCAGCATGTGTGTGCAGCTTGTAGTTATTTTTAACAGCAGCTGCCTGCCAGCATGAAGTCAGGTAAAAGCTTATGCTGGTTCCTTCCATCTTCGTGGTTCTCTGTCTGCAGGCACATATCAGGAATGTGAATTTACACAACTTTATTGACATAAAAAAAATATTATTTTCTAATCTGAGTCGCTATTCTGCAGAGGAGTTAGGCTCTTCCAGACATTTGGGCCTCTAATGAGGTGTTGCTCACCCTTTATAGTTACAGCACAGTTTTTCTGTCACTCATACATCAGCAAACTGCTTCATTTTTAAACAGTTTAACCCCATGATAAAAAATATTTGCAACCTTTAATTGAACCATTGCTTTATGATTTGTGACAAAATATTTTCTCCCACTGATCAAAGCTTCCCTAGACTTTTGTTTTTATACTAAAATGTGGAGTGAAATTATCTTTATTCAGTTCTTAAAATGGTATTTCTGGGGCTTTGGGAAAATATAATAGAAATTATAATGTTTTGACAGTCTTGGAGAAGAATAACTGCCTTATTTTTAGGACTTTAAGTCACAGCAGCCAAAAAAATGCATAATTAAAAAGAAAAAGCCATATATAAGTAGTATTGGAATATAAATCACACTTTTGTTAAAAATGTATTTAACTAAAAAAGGGAACAAGACTGGACATTTCATCTTGAAACCAAATCATAGTAACTAAATAGTTGACAATAAAAGAATGGAGATCTACACAACATATTGATGCTTATTTAGCTTCATGGAACACAGGTGGAATCTAGTATATTAGCACTAAATATGAACATATCTGTCAGGAACTGGTGGTGGAGGACCCAAAATGCAGGAGACTAGGATTGATGACAGGAAATAAAACATTTAATTAGCAAACTGAAACATGACAAAACTATGAGGATTAAACAAAACGGCGACACAACAGAGCAGATGACCTGACAAGGATGAACAGAAACCAAGACACTTAAATAGGCTGAGGGCAATTAACTGAACTGAAGACAGCTGTGGATCATGAACCTGAAAGCGGAGTGACTGACAATCGCGCTAAAGGTCCAACCGGATGAACTTTTTCACCCTAAATTGCGGCAAATACGACTGTGACCAATCGAGGACTCTGGTTTGATGATGCCATGTATGCAGCGTCCTTTTCAAAACACAGAAGTACCGACTGTTGTAAACATGATAACGAAGGACAAATGGTCAATTTCATTTTGTGCCCGGTCTTGGTTTCAGAGCTGTGAAACCAAAAAGCCTGAAGATTTGCAGGATTTGAAGTGCTTTGCATTTTGAAAGATTCATCAAACTATAGATAGCAAACAAGGACTATTAAACAGTAAAAAAAAAAAAAAAAAAAAAAAAAAAAAAAGGAAGAAGAATCCCCCGCCCTGCAGCTCTCTGTGAGTCCAGTGTGAACAACAGCGGCTCAATGCGTGTTCATGAAGCTGCATGTCGGGCGGAATGCACCATAAGACTGAGGAGTGCTTCTTCTGCTATGTTGCTGTCAGTAACATATACTGATCAGTCCACCTACACAAACCTACAGTGCCCTCTAGTGTTTATTGCTATTTTTATCATATACAAGTCGCGCCTGAGTATTAGTCGCACCAAACAATGCCCAAAAAAATGAAAATACAATTACGAATGTCCAATTTTCCATCCATCCATCCATCCATCCATCCATCCATCCATCCATCCATCCATCCATCCATCCATCCATCCATCCATCGTTTTCAGCTCATCCAGGTCTTGGTCATGGGGGCAGCAGTCTAAGCAAAGAGGTCCAGACTTCTCTGGCCACTTCCACCAGTTCCTCCAGGGGTCCCCGAGGCGTTTCCGGGCCACCCAGACATAGTCTCTCCAGCGTGTCCTGGGTTCCCTCCAGGGCCTCTGCTCAGTGGGATAAGCCTGGAACATCTCCCCAGGGAGGAGTCCAAGGAGCATCAGAAATAGATGCCAGAGCCACCTCTAATAATAATGGATTAGATTTTTCTACGCTTTTCCAGACACTTAAAGGGCTTAGTGTGTCCATTATTCATTCACTCCTCATTCATTCTTGGTGATGGTAAGCTACGGTTGTAGCCACAGCTGCCCTGGGGCAGACTGACAGAGGCGTGGCTGTCAGTTCGCACCTACGGCCCCTCTGACCATCACCGGGATCATTCACACACATGCACACGCCAGTGGAGCCACACTGGAGGCAATGAGGGTGAAGTGCCTTGCCCAAGGACACAACAACAGTTGGCTGGGGGGAGCAGGGATCGAACCACCGACCCTTCAATCATTGGGCAACCCACTCAACCGCCTGAGCCACTGGCTCCTCTCGATGAGGAGGAGCAGTGGCTCTACTCCGAACTCTCTCCGGGTGACCGAGCTTCTCACCCTAACTGTAAGGGAGCACCCAGACACCCTACGGAGGAAGCTCATTTTGGCTGAATGTCCATTTTGTTTCTGGTGTAAGTAAAAGACCCAAAAGAAGAATTCAGACAGGACATGCAGTAAAACACAGTTCTTTGTTGTGCTTGTGGGTCAGGAGACAATGATGTTTGTCTGATTAATGTTGTCCACCAGTAATTCAATCAAGAATACCTTGTTGGCCTTTTAGATTCCTGGTTCTGTCTTCCTGCCGTCTTTGAATTTCTACTTTTGATTGACTTTATTGCTGCCCTGTGCCCGTTTTCACCGGCTCCTTTTGACCTTAAACTCAACAGTTAGCGGTGGACATCACACACCTCTGGAAATCTGTCAAAGGCTTTCAGGCACAGGATGTATCAGAGAAGCCAAAGGGTGGGGGAAAAAAAAGGGAAATGCATCTGGAAGCAACAGCAAAGAGGCGAAGCATTTATTTACAGTGATGATGGAGAGCCAGCTCATAAGTTAAAATTTGTCTCTGTGAGGGTTCTTTTGAGGAAAAAAACAACTATTTAAATTGGATACTGTTGTCCATCTGGAAAGCTAGCTTACAGCATTTCCATACAAACAAGACAAAACATTAAATCAATATTTAGGATTGTCATGCAGCTGTGAAAGGTTAGTAGAAAGAAATTCTACATTTTTCGTTTTTACTGCCACTTTGCGCCTGTTCGACCTGCTTGATACAGATGATTCGGCAGAGTGAATGATCCCTTATTAAAGCCCCTGACAGCTGCAGGGAGGACAGGAATAATTGGGATAGCTCATCATACATGCATGATGGCAGATATGGAGATACATGCAGCAGCAGCTGCATGACTTCACAGTTTAAACAGCTCGAGCATTTTGTATAGTTGGTCGAAATGTTGCACACAGACTTGTTCATCGATTCAGATGGTCGGGATTCTACAGATCCCTGTTAGTTTCAGCAAACTGTTCCATTGTTTTCTTTAGGTTTTGATGAGTTTGTGGCAGACGTTTAGGGTTCAGAAGCTCTTAATTTGACCTTCTTTTATGAGGTAAATGGTGTTTACTTACATAGTGATGTTTTACCTCCCTCGAAGCCCCATTGACATGAGTTGTAGTGACCACACTACAACTCCCAGGAACCCCCAGTGCAGATTTCCTGGATGCTGCACAACTAACTGTCATTCATTCATCAACCACAGCATACTGAGTGGAGCTCAGTGTGAAATATTGTTTGTGCCACTGCCTTCCCTACCGAGCGTTATATCTGGACCTGATCGTCTGTCTCCAGACCCTGTATCTCACTCGGTTTGCCTGCTGCTTGCCCTGACTCTCACATGGATTCTGACCAGCCCATCCCTTCTCTGATGATCGAATGCCTTTTATCGACCCCTGCCTGCCTGACCCTGATCTAGCTTTGTGGACTTTTTGCTGAGCTAACAAACCTGGTGCATTTGGATCAAGCTGATTTAAAATGATCCAAAAAAACTATGTGGGAAAAAAGAAAAACAGGACAAACCGCTGTTGCGTCGTGCCTTTTAGGTGTTATTCTTTGGCTTTAAAGCTCAATCACAAAAAACACTTTTATAAAGACCACCCCGAGCAAAACATCTACATAAAACCTTTTAGCCACTTTCCCCTGGTTAACCATTACAAGACCCAAAAACTATTTTCAATTTAAAAGTACAAAAACATCTAATTGTTCACATTTCTTTACAATTTAGAAACTCAGAACCCAATACCCACCAGCCTTTACCCTGGAAAGCTTTTAAAAAGTCAGTGAGCCTGTATGTGGTTTCGTATTGTGATAGGAGACTCTCACACATGCCGAGGTTTAACTCTTTTCTGAACTCCCATAACCCACAAATAGAAGCTCTTTTGCATAATTAATAATGGCTTTTGAACATTCCTCTCATATCTTTTGTCATGTTTGGTTCTGTTGACGTCAGACTCCTGCCTTATTTTAAATGCATGTACACTACATTATTTAGCTGTGCACAACCGCAGGCTTGGTTATTCTAATATTCATTTACGTGATTCCATTTTTATTCATGTGAGCTCAGTGTAACAAAACATACAATGTTCCATGAATACGTCTGTGGGGCTTTGTGATACGAAAAGCCATCTTATTTCCTAACTCAACCGCATTCAAACTTCCAACAAGGTCAATGGGGTCTTCAGATGATCATCTGTGGTCCTTGAGCGAGGTCCACCAATCGCAGAAAGCTTAACAGTGTGCGACAGCATCCGGGATTAGGGATTAAGCAATTGAGTAAGTAACTAAATAACTCTTCAGGAAAAAAAAGTATTTGCGCTGCTGTAGAAGAGAAGTTGCTTTTGTTAAAAAATTTGGATCCTTCTGATCAGTTTTGAGTAGTCATTATAAATTAGTAAAATTTGCCATTGCTTCACATCATCCTGTCTGCATTGGGAGTTTGTTTTGATGATGGGATATCAAAAAAAGAGTGTTTTCTACAAAAGAAGCACCACTTTCATTATTTTACTTCAAAGCTGTAGGCAAAAATAGGAAGTCATCCAGAAAAACATAACCTCTTGTGCAAGTTAAACAGGTCTGGATGGACTGTTATAAGAATAAAGGGTTAAAGTACACAGGGTTTTTTAGTTACGTCTTATCCTGGATGTTTGACTTTACGTTTAAATGGTATTCCAATTATAGATCCCGATAAATTTTTCTCAACATTCTCAATTTTTTATTCCAGTCACTTTTGATGGCATCCAAATTCAGAGTACATATCCCTCAAAATGTGAAACACAGCAAGTGTGCATTCTCTTTTCACTAGCCATTTAGCTGTGTGCAGCACTGTCTCCATTAATTATGTAAAATCACCATAAAAGTGCAAGTAATCATAAATCTAAAGATGTATTTGTGAAGTTTAAATATCAAGCAGTTTGTTTTCAGGAGCTGAAGTGAAATGAAATTCAGCATCCCTGCTAAAACGTTAAGTGTAGATGAGGGAACCAAATATACTAAAAAAAAATGTAGCATTCATTTTATTCTGATTATTTCAGTTAAAAAACTGATTGTCTGTGCCTGCACAGTTTGAAATCTATTTATTTTTTTATTTTTTTATTTTTTGCAAAAATGAAAATGCGAGTAATTGATTTTGTTTTTCAGGATCAGAATTAGAAGCCTTTATTTATGGAGTCCTATACTGTTAATAATTGAATAAATAAATAAATATGACCACATGCAAATACACAATCAACCAATAAATCTCTTATAAATATATAAAAAGATCCTGAAATTGTGAAAAAGCTGCACACAAATTTTAAATTAGCCATTATATTATTCAATATATTTCATTTTGCTTTAAAAACCTGTTCATTATTTTATTACAGAATTTTAAAATATTCATTTTTAATCATGTGGAATATTATTATAATTCTACGTCTTTTTTTAGATCTAATTTTTGTGATTGGCTATTCCTTTACTCAGACATGAGCAGCAGCACCCTGACTACATCGATCAAAGATGCTTCAGTGAACGTGACGGAGCGATGCACACTCCTCAACACTAGGGGGAGTGTGCACCTCAACACATCCACAGTGTTACCAGAAATTGGGCAGTTTTTGTTCTAAATTTGCGGATAAAAGTGGCTTTGGGCGAGTGTGCATAATTCAGGTGGTTTTGTGGTCGATTCGGCAATTTTCATCTTCTCATGAACATTAAGTAGTGGTCTAAGTTAGGCTGAGTGGTTGTTGGAGTTCCACAAAACGTCTATGAACTGGAGTTCAATAAACACCACATGCCGCGTGTGGGAGGAGCTAGCATCTAATGTTTTTAGCCTGATAGCCACATGGAGCGATTGCCTGCGCTTATCTCAGTAAAAATGCATGGATGCACAATGTACATGGAGTGTTAAAAGATCAGGTTTATTTATTTTGAATAGTTCCACATGATAACAATGTTTCCATGTTTGACTTCATGAGATCATCCCAGAGAGTCTCTGCTTCAGGTCCTGCAGTCAAACTACATCTTAAATCATGTGTAAATCAGAGCGCCCAGGCAGCTCGAGGTTCATAAGGTTCAGGAGGCCTGAGCAGGCTTGTTCCGTTTTGCGCAGCTCCTGGTCTGACTCTGTCGGTCCGCCAGCTCGCCTCCTACGAGCCGACATCAGGCACGATGTGAGCGCTGAGTGAATGGCGTAAGAATGAGGAGTGTTTCAACCGGGGACTGAAAGATGTGGACGACGGGAGCTCCTCTGTGGTTTGGTCCACACAAACCCTCAAACTACAAAAACAGAGTTGTCCATGTTTGCTGCAGCAGACAGACAGTTTGTCTCTATTTGATCTCAAATGTCAGCAAAGCCGCGTGGATATCACTGCTCTTTGACTGGCACACCGCTAAGCAAGTATTGTGGAATATGATTCGATTTCAATGGATGAGCCAATGAGCGTTTAGATCCCGCCCACTTTCACTGATTGACAGACTCATTCTCCTGAAAAAGCTTTTCATTAAATAAATCAGCCATTGTGAGAACAGCAACATGAAATAAAAACAAAGCTACTTTGGAAAATATTTATTTTGAAATACGAGCTTCTGAAAAAAGACACAATTATAATAATATTCCACATGATTAAAAATGAATATTTTAAAATGCTGTTTTAAAATAATGAACAGGTTTTTAAAGCAAAATGAAATATATTGAATAATATAATGGCTAATTTAAAATCTGTGTGCAGCTTTTTCACAATTTCATGATTTTAGTATTTTTATGAGAGATTTATTGGTTGATTGTGTATTTGCATGAGGCCATATTTATCTGTTTAATTAAATATTTATTTATTTAATTATGAACAGTATAGGACTCCATATTTATTGTCATTGTACATAATACAGTGGAATTGTAGCAGCCTTGGAGTGGTGATACTATACATTTAAAACAAAATATGTATAAGCAACCAATAGCAAATTCAAGTATAAAAAAATAGAATAAAATGGAGTACAATAAAGTGCAGCATAAATTACTATTGTGTGTGGAGGTAGATGAAAATCAGTTATTGCACACAGAAGTTGTCAATTTGGACCAGAGTGGGAGACAAACACTTAGGAAAATAGCAAATTACACACAAGCTGCCATCTTTGCTAAGTCTTTTTTATATTTGATCTTACGTTTCAACACAAGTCTGGTCTACAAAACATATCTGCAAACGATCTATTGTAAGAAATGTAGAAACTGTTAAAAAAAATACAACCCCAATTTGAGGCGGAGATTACGGATCGTTTTCATCCCTTTGAGATTCAAGATTCTGTTCCGACAGTGTGTGAGCTAGCTGTAAAGAAAATTGAGTTTCCTAATGAAAAACAATCATCCACCAAATGATTTCCCTGGAGGAAGGTCAACTCTCTCAACAACATCATTATAGCATACATACATTGTCTGTTTTTGCCAGTCATTTATAGGGACACATCAGTGGCGTCTTTAAGTCAATTGACCCTCCTTTTGTGATTTAGCTAACATCTCCAGAGGGATTTGATGGATGGACATACAAAGAGCAGTGAAAAAAATGTAGTGGTCTAGTGATGCCATGTCAGAGGGGATCATTTGGGGTTTTCACTGAACCCCTCGGTAAACACCGGTTTGATTCAGGTGGGGGCCATAAAAGGGATTCCTCTAAATCTCCAAAGCAAGAGAAGTCTGAGGTGGTTGTTTACCTAAAGATGAAGCACAGCTAAGGGGGACAGTTTGATGCATCACTTTTTGGAAAACCCTGCCTCCATTTGGTTTCTTTTTTTTTGTAACTGATAAAAAAAAAAATTGGAAAAAAGAATAGCTTACAAACGTATAACAAAACGTATAACATCTTTGACTATTTTTTTGACTTTGTAACTTTTAGGTGCATATTTAAATTTTACATGATACTAACTTCATGTGGGGAGTCCAGTGTTTACAAAAAAATGCTAAAAGTGAAAAAAACAAAACAATAATCAACCGTTGATCCCGTGTATAAAAAAGAATAGTAGAAAAAACTTTAAATCTTGATTTTATGGAAAACAGATTTTTATTGATTTTCCATACTATTGCAAAAATGTATCCATAACAATATAAAATCTATCTGATTGGGCCTTTACTGTCTTGTTGATGTTATCCGTCTCTTATATAATCACATTACCAACAGACGGCATAAAAAATAAATAAAAAGCTTCTGTCACTAAAAAGGATAGACTGTTTCAGAAAAAAGAAAAACTTACAGTTTGACATAATATAAACCAAACTTTACTTATACTTCAACTTTCTTACTTTTTGGCGCATTTTTACATTTTACATGATACTAACTTCACTCGGGCAGTCCAGTGTTTCTCGACGAATGGTAAAGGTAAAATAAAACAAATAAATAAATAAACCACGCTGCACGGTGGCGCAGTGGTTAGCGCTCTTGCCTCACAGCAAGAAGGTCCCGGTTGTTCAAGTCCCGGCTGGGGGACATGAAAAACACAATATCAACGGGGGACCTTTCTGTGTGGAGTTTGCATGTTCTCCCCGTGTATGTGTGGGTTTTCTCCGGGATCTCCGGCTTCCTCCCATCGTTCTAAAACATGCTTCATAGGTTGATTGGCAACTCTAAATTGACCATAGCTGTGAGAGTGAACGGATGTGTGATTGAGGATATTCTACCCTGCGACCAGTACAGGGCATCCCTTGCCTACGCCCAAGTGGCCGGGATAGGCTCCGGCAACCCCGTGACCCCGAAAGGGAATAAACAGTAAAGAAGATGAATAAATAAACCAGTGATCCGGAATTTTCCAAGAATAAAAAAAGCCAAAAGAAAAGAAAAAGACGTCGATTCCAGATTGTATGGCAAACAGTTTTTTATTGATTGGGCCATTAAAAATATTTTAACATAATGTTTAAAGGCAGCCTACTGACTTGCTGATGTTATTGTTCACTTATGCAATCACATTATCAACAGACAGCAAAAACAAAACATATCCTCTGTAATTAATGTAACTAAAAAAGATGAACTGTTTAGGAAAACAAATGATTTCTCGTTTGGAACTTCTTGATTGCAAACCTGCTGCTCACTTGAAAACCTTTTTCTGAGAGATGCACAACAGTAGGTACTTGCAGAATTCACAGTCAGATTAACACATTAATCAAGAAAATTGAACTACAGGCAACACCTTAGTGCAATATCAATGTGTGGAATGTGTTTTTCTAAAAAACCAACTGCTTCTGTTAGATTATGCCGCACATTTACATTCCATGCCACTTAGAAAAAACACCCATTTCAGTTCGACTTCAATTCATACTATTACTAAAATTAAAAAGAATTCACTTTCCTTCCTTTTCATGAAACATCCTTTTTTTTATAAAAGTGTATTTTGCCGTGAAAGGCCCTTTTATGTCAGGCAGACTTTCTTCAGAAAACTCAAAAACGTTAGTCTCCGAGTGCGTGGAAGACAGAGAATGGGAAAAGAGGCCAGCAATTATGCATATTTCTACACAAGAGGGTGTGTTTCCATTAACGTGGGAGATGGAGATCAGATGGTAAGAGAATGGGAGGCTAAAAAAAGTAAATTATTTAATGACAATGTTAAACAAGTTTCATGCATTTTAGCTGGATAAAAAAAAAGAATATTTTTCTCTAGATATAATTTAATCATGCCTTTTGAAGCTTTTCTATGGATTTCTTATGCTGTGCACATACCAGATCATAAATTTGTTTAAATTATCAATCGCGTTAGTGTTGAATAAAATCGCTTGGCTTCCTTTTGACACAGTGGTGTTGGAGAGAAGCTACTTATACACTGGTGTCCACACGTGAAGGTGAAAAGCTGCCCTTCGATGTGAATCAACACAAGCTTCCCAAAGAACAAACCTCGACTCGGTAAAGTTAACAGCGGGGAGTCCGACCAAACACGCCGTCATTCAATTGTCGAGGAAACAAATAATCAAGCGGTGGTCAAATAATCCAACGGAGGCCGAGTCGATAGCATCCAACAGCAAGGGCTAATTCAACATTGGGATTGACCGATGCTGCCCTCAGGTTGCCAAGATTGGAGGGCGCAGGGAAAGGCAAACATTTGTTTGAGGCCTAATATGAGTTGGAGCAATGCGACCAAAGCGCAATCAAAAAGTGTAAACAAGTGTGCCCCAACTTTTTGTCCTTTCTCTATCCTGCAGAGAAGCACCAACAATTACCAACAATCAAGTAAATAAAAAGCTTCGCCTATAAAAAGAAACGTTCATGATTCAAGTGGTTTTCTGTTCTCGTGTGTTATGCGTTTCAGCATCTGGTAGATTCTGCACAACCGCAGGAATCACGGGCTGGCAGCACTTCCTATATCAGTCCCACTGGGCAGCAAAAGCAGACAGACAGTCCAGGACCAAATAATCACTCTGGGCGCGTGCCGCGTGGAAACCGGCCTCCAATGCCACCGATCCGCAGATGTGTGGCGTTGCTTGGGGTCGTTATATCTCACTGCAAAGTTAATCTTGCACCAATTAGTTCCAGCCCAGGAGGTACTTCCGAGCAGTGTGCTATGAAACAGTGGTATCCTCTGGGAACCTTCCTCCCACCTCTCTCTCTCTTCCACCTTTTATTCTTTCCACGGATCGACTTCTGCACAATGAAGCTCTCCGCTTTTGCCGCCGAACACACACATACACACACGGAGGTTTTCTCCCTCTAAGGTTTTTCGCTATTGATCTTGCTATCATTCTATTTTAGCTCTGCAATTATGTCTGGTGATATTACTGCAGGGCGTTACATGACTCTTCTAATTGGAGTGTCAATATGACCCCAGGGTTTTTTTTTTCTCCCCTTTCTTCTACTTCTCAGTGATAGGACTGACCACTTAAGTCCACGTGATGCAAGGCTTTAATTTTTCAAACGGTAATTTCTGTAAGGTCTTATTGGGTGAAAGATGATCTCATCCTTACTAAATTACCGCCCTGTGCGGCTCGTTAGCATCAATTAATAGAATTTTTCTTTGAAGTCATCAGTTTTTGGGAGTAAAACACACTTTAAGCATTAGTCATAACTTCTCCTTTGGGGAAAGAAAATGACTAAACCTTTACAGGACATGTGGGTGGTCTGCACAAAATATGTTCATGCTCATTTTTCCAATGGGTCTTTATGGGCATTCTACTGGCATCCAGGGATGCAACCATTCATTTTACTCTCATTTCAGTCAACCATTGGCTTTATAATATGCAACTGTGTGAATGGGTGTGGCGTTACCCATAGAAAATGCCTTGTCAGGTTCCAACCAATTGAAGTCAATGCAGTCTCCATTTTTCTGTGACATGTCCATCACCATGTTAAAACCAGACGTCCTCAGTAATCTGTGATTGGTCTATCCATATTTCTATGGCAACCACTCTCTCCAATCAGTAGCGAGCATGTTAGAAGGCCACAACTCCTACCGCGAAAGTGGGCTCAGAGAGAAAATGTCAGCGCTTCTGGCACATCTGAGGCATCTGATTGGTCAGTTTATAACTTGAATAACTTGCGCTACAGCAAAAATATCATGAAAAAAATGAGGATAGCAAGAACATGTTAAAATGTAATAGAGCAAGAATGTTTATTTCTCTATAGAAGTCTATGGGATTTTGGCGTTTAGGGACCAGGAGGCACTTCCTGTTTAAAATGCAATGGGGGAGGGGTTGCTCAGTCCAGTTCTCATTTGCTGTCAAACCTCGATTTTAGACGATTCCACATATCAGAGTTGTTTTACAAAACAATAAAAATGCTAAAAATTAAGAAAAATCCTAATAATTTGCCAGTAATGAAGAAAAACCTTTCAGTTGGCTCATACTAAGACTGTTGTAATTTTAAAAAAAACATTTAAAAAAAAAGTTTAGCATAATTGTTTGACAGTTTCAACATAAACATGCTGTAGGGATGCAGAAATCCACTTTCCACATGATTCGTTTTAATGGTGTAACAAATGGTTTGATTTTATGTCAGGATGTATCATACGCCTCTGAGCACTACGTATTCCATCATTATAAGTGTGGTCAGTTTGGGACCAGTACAAGCACTACTGAACAACTAGAATGGACACTTACTCTCTGAATACTTCACAATCCACAGACTGCATGCCGACAATAAATGCGTTCAATTTTCCGTCCCTGAAGGTGGTGTATGAGCTCAAGAAGAACTTTTAAGGCGAATCAAATTGCGTCCCTGCCCCTCTGCCTCCTCCCTATTGCTCCAATAGTAGGGGCATTTGAAGCTCTAGGGGTGTTGTCCAAAGTGTTTTTTAAAAAAGAGGATGGTAGCAACTGAAGGCTGACTATTCCTCTGCTGTTAGGTGATCCACGAAACGCATTTCTTCACATGGTTGTGCTCTGAAGCACAGAAGTTCACACTTAAATTTGAGTTTTTGTATGTCTTTTCAAAGTTATAAAATTGATGTCATGCTTTTACTTAGCAGTGGCAGCTATGAGCTAACGTAGATGACTGGCATCTATTGATGACGTCATCGAGCGGTAGTGATGTCCAAATTTGAAGACTTGGGCTATGTCAAAATTCTTTCACTCACTATATCACTTGTGCTATCCTATGACCCCACCCTTACATTGACGTGTTCTCCCTACCATGACAAAAGTGGATAAAGGTGGGAAAGATTTCATGTAATCCATGGACACCAGTGAAAGTCTGGAAATCATTGAAGAAAAAGGTTCACTTGCACACTGTCTGGTAAGGTCCTAGATGACCAACTCCCCAATGTTTAAAGTCCTGAGATGGCACCAGGGTTAGTAAACCTGGTGTTTGAATTGCTTTTAAATCAGGGCACTAGATAGACCGCACTAGGGTTGGGTTGGACATAGGTGCTATTTTTTCATATCTCTCAGCAAGAGGATAAATGTGAGTGATAGGCAAAAGCCTTAGGGATAGGGAAGCAATTCAGATTTAACCTGAGCTCAATTTAAGATCTAACCGCTTCTCTCTACGACAGTCCATGGGCCCAGACAACTCAAAAACCTGCAGCACCAGCACAGGTCAACCCCCTGTACAGGCTTTATTGTTCATTGTGCCTTGACCACACGTTGAGTTCAGACCATTTTATTCATAAAGTTGTATTTCTGTGGCAAAGTAGACAAAACACACCATTTTAGCATAAGGATTTGTTTAATCCAGGGGGCAATTTAGATTTCTTTTATCAGATAAACCTCACTATGGAAAAAAAAGTGTAGAGGTTTTCTGCTTACCATTACACTCAAATGGAAAGTTTTGGTGGTTTAAATTAAATTGAGGCTCAGAAGATTTATTGACATTTTTTTTTTTTACTTCCTCTGCATTTCCTTTCCAGCTTTCACTTTTCTGCTCACTTTATTTCTCTTCCCCTTATCTTGTTTATCCCACTTGCCTTTATTTATACCTTAGCTTGGATTCCCACTCCCAGCTCCAGTTCCTTACCTCTCCCTAAACACTTCTATCTCAACAACTATTTTCACACGGCTGCGTGACATGACCGGAGGGCCTGTAAACAGCGACTGTGACAGATGTTGATGAGTGTGAGACACTGAGTTGTTCAGGACTGCTCTCTCATACATTGCCTTTCAACATACTGGTTTATCCAGTGCTTAGCAGTAATATCTTTGTGCGATTGCTTTCTGACACTTTGACATGCACCTTTTTTTTCAGAGTTTATTTAGGGATAAAATAACTTTTGTGTTGAAATCACAAAGAGCAATGCATGCTGGTTACAAAATATTTGAGCCCAGGATCTTATCGTATTGTTGACTTTTTTGCCATTTACTCTCAACCTGCTTTGCTTCACCTATTAGTATGAGTGTAAGTTGCTAAAATACATGTATAATGACGCTTAGTACACAAACAAACATATTGGAAATTGCAAAGCAGGTGCAATATTAACAATTTAATCAAACCAGATTTAAAAAAAGAGTTTTTTTTTTAATTAAAATACATTTTTTTAGGGCTGCATGGTTGCTTCACAGCAAGAAGGCTCTGGTTCTAATCCCGGCTGGGATCTTTCTGTGTAGACTTTGCATGTTTTCCCTGTGCATGAGTAGCAAAAAAAACAACATGTTTGATATGTTAATTGATGTTTCTAGATTGTTTCTAGGTGTGAATGTGAGTGTGTGTTGTGGAGTGGCCCTGCGACGGACTGGAAACCTGTCCAAGATGTTCCCCGCCTTCGCCCAGCAGTAGCTGGGATAGGCTCCAGCAACCATGTGACCCAGAAAGGGATTATTGGGGTTTGGAAAATGGATAGTAACATTGACTGTACATGAGAACTGGAATGAGTGACTCCTCCCACTCGCATTTAATAAATGAAGTACCCACTGGCTTCAAGTAGCCAAAATCCCATAGACTTCTATTGAGAAATTAGATAGATAGATAGATAGATAGATAGATAGATAGATAGATAGATAGATAGATAGATAGATAGTTTAATACATTCGTATTAAATAAATAAATACATATTTATATCAAACTGCGAAAGTGCAAAAACATGTGATCAACTGCAAACATGTGATCAACTATAAAAAACATGTACAATTTTTTTAATAGCTTTTGCTCATTCTATTTATCAGAAACAACATTTTTTGCGCTGCTACCTGTTCTTCACATGCTTTTGCTAATCATAATTTTGCTAATCCTAATTCATTTAATTTTTAAACTGACCAATCAGATCCCTCAATAAAAGTTGGTCGTGCCGGTTGGCCCCAACATCAAGCATTTAAAACAATTGATTGACAGATTTTCCAGAGCCCATATTTAAGTGTTAGGGATGTGGACTTCTAACACGCTCAGTCATGATTGGGGAGACTGGTTGCCATGGAAAAATGGTCTCAGACCGATTCAGACTAATCACTGCATACTGACACCGTCTAGTTCCAACATGGTAGTGTCCAAATCACCAAAATGAATGAATTGAATCAAAAGAAAAACTGTTTACAGATTTGGATTTTTGAATGTTTTATGGTTTTATTTTTTTATTTATTTTGTAATGTACTAGTGTTGTGAAATATGCAGCCTGGCACTATTCAATTCCCTTTGGCATAAAGAAAGATTCTGTTCTAATTCTTGACCATTTTGTTGGAAGTAACCATTTTTCACATGTCACACTCTCTCTCGGTCCGGTTCTCTGTCAATGAGATCGACGCATTGCCTAAACCTAACAAAGCAGTAGATGTAGTGTGTGAATTGTTATTTTTAATTAAGTGCATTTTGTTTAGTTTCCGATTATTGAACAAACTGATATAGTCAAACATGGCAGTGGTAGTGTGATGGTCTGGGACTAATCTGCAACTTTGGGTTTTGCAACATTCAACAGGAATGGACTGAGAAGTTCCAGTAATCTAATATTCCTTTACCTGCCTAAACCAGGGGTGCTCACGATCGACAGATCAATCTTCAAGGACATGAGGGTAGATTGCAGGCCAGCAAGGATAAAGAACCAAAAACAGAAAAATAGTGTGTTAATAGTTAATAGTGAGTTAAAATCCTCACTGAGAAGTATGTGACTTGATTGATATGCAGAACGGCCAATCGAATGTCCTCTGATACATATGTCACATTACAAAAGAGTGTGGACACCCCGGTTCTAAGCTTACTAATTTATTTTTAAATTAGTAAGAGTGGTTTTATATTTTAACATTTTACAATATCTAAAGCATTTTCATGTGAAAATTTTTACAAAACAGAAAGGAAACTACTTTCACAACACTTAACATGTTTTCAAAAACTGAAATATTATGAAAGAAAAAAAAGAATCAAATGTTTTACTGCACACTTCTCCTGTGCTTGGATTTATTACAAGGCCATGGGACTTCTTGCCAGTGGTGTGAAAGGATGGAATGAAAGGTATTAATTATGTCAACACATGAACAATAAAAGCAAAACTTAAAGAGCAGTAGAGCTTCTAATAATCTTCAGAACAGCAGGTCCTTCAGAACAGCAACTCAACCAAGTGTTTGAAAAGGTGTGTGTAGGACCATCTGGGTGGTATATGGGGTTTAAGCTCATAACGCAGACATTTGTGACATTGTTGAAGAGTAAAAGAATGGCTACCCCATACTGTGGTAATGGCGACACCATTTTTTCAGGACTATTACATGTTCCAGAGAGGCACAAAGAAATGGGAATGCTTTTTAAACACAGGAAGCTGTAGATATTGTGCATCATAGTTAGTGGCTCCAGTAGACCTTAGTGAGAATAAAAAAGCTAAAAGAGTTGAAATGTTTGTAATAAATGTTTGTAATTTAGCAGAACCAGCATAGATCCCAAGTATGGAGATCAGACACTACCAGGATATGTTATGTTCTTAAAAGAACAAGTCAATAAAGAGTTCGCAAATTATCGACACATTTAACTTATTCCAAAATTGTCAAAGAAAGCGGGTCTCCCTTGGGGGGTCCTGGCTCGTACCTGGGGTTGGGCCGGGGGGATGCCCAGAACTCCTGGGTGGTGATGAGGTGCTCGTCTGGGGTTGTGGGCGCTCCTCTGGGGCGGGGCCTTGCGTTGGGCCCTCCTGGTGCGTCGGGGGGGGGGTGCTCTCCTGGTTGGGCTGGAGCTGCGCTCTCTGTCCCCTCATGCCTCCCTGCTCTCTGGCTCTGGGGGCCTCGTTGCGGTCCTGCTGGCCCTGGCCTGGGTGGCGGATGTGGTCGCCCGGGGGGCGGTTGTTCTCTATCTGCTGCCGCTGCTGCTGCGGAGGGGTTCTGGTATGGGGGTGGCTGGGCACCCTCTCTCCTTCTTCTCACATTCCACCATCCATTTTAGAAGAACATAAACACTCACCTGAGCACAGGTGTTAGCTCACCTTTGCACTAATATTTTGCGTGATTGAATGAAATATTTCACATTAGTTGGTTTGAAAGCATAGGTATGCGTGTGTGAAGAATATTTGTATTGTGTACATGTTGACATGTGAACATTTTTGGAGCCAACAGGTATGTTTATAACATTTGGGTGTGTGTGTGGACAGGCCCCGCCCTTATAGACTTGTATTACATCTGAACCTGACCCTAATGATTAACATCCAGAAACTTGTTGCTTTATGCTGCTTCATGGTTTTACCCCCCTCCCACCTCCTATGCTCACCCTCCTATCACCCCCCTTTCTCTAACATCCTTCTCTCTTCTTCCCTCCTTTCCTTTTCCATCCGGTCCAACACCAAAGACTTTCAAATATGATTAAAATTAATAAAGTTTGGCCTCGATTTCAAAAGGGGTTTATTCGTACATACCTCTGGTTTGTCTGAATATTTAACCCCTGTTGTTAAAGTAAAATATGTGCAATACAAGAGGCCTTCAGCTCTCAACTGTTTGCCCAGCTGTTGGACAGGACAAGTTAAAAAAATATAGGTATATATATAAATTGTCAAAGATTTTAGAAAAATATTTGTGGTCGGGCTAAATTTCTGTATGTTGTATGTTAGTCCTCAAAGACTATTTGATATATTGGACCATAAACTATAGGACATGTAGTACATCAGCTTTAATATTCATCCTATTTTTTTCAAGCTTTTCAAATGATTTACAAATGATTGACCTTTCTTTTCAATGCCTTCAAAGGATGATTCGCTATATACTGTAAAGTTCAAAGTATCTAGTTGTTGCAGTAAAATATTTTGACTTGTTTTCCTACAGCCTTCATGCTCTCGTCTGACCCTAGAGTCAAACATGTTCCTCTGGTTGGAGCTCTCTATTACATCCTTCTTGTCGTTCTTGTGTTTGATAACCTGCTAGGCTGATCTGCTCTGCCTAGATTGATAAAGCAAGCAACTAAATAGAAAAATAAAAACAAACAAGTTGTCTCCCGGAGAACAGATCATAGGGTCACTTTTGGGGCACTTCTGAGAGGATCACATTGACCGAAGACTCACAGAAATTAACAATAGCTGGCATGATATGTATTGCCAACAAACATTCCCCTGTGGAGAAAAAAACTTTTATAATTGAACACAAAACAGAGGATCATAGTGCTTAAGAGAATGGACAATTAAAATTTCCTAATAATTAATATCGACTAAATGTTTGTTGGTGTTTTACAGAAGAGTATAGGAACATGCCACTAAGAAAAAAAAAAAGACCATTGTGCTAAAAGTTCAATGACAAGATTCATAACCATACTTTTAAAGTCAGACTCTGATCATCATTTGAACTTCTGTAAAAGAAATCTCAGTGGTCTTTTAATTATGATTCTGCTGTTTTTAGTTCAAACAAAAAAAACGTGTGCTGTTTTCGAAGACACAGTTCATTAGAAATTCACCAATGAGTTGTGGGGTCTGCCCCCATTTCCTATCAACCCATTGTTTACACGCTCTCCTGCTAGCTTACAGTCCCCCACAACCCAGACCTAACACTAGCTGGTGCAACAACAATGGCGACGAACATTGGAGCTATTTGGACTTGATTTGGGCACCCCTGTGGCCTGCTGGTTTTCCAGAAATTCTGCCTAATCTGCCGCTGATTACCTGGATCAGGTGTACTTAGCCAATAAGGAAAACATGTAGGGCACCGGCCCTCGATGCCTGAATTTGGCCACCCCAGGTGTAAAGGAAAGAATGAATTGGGCCATGGGTTGTCAGATTTTGAGTGACAATCTCCTTTCATTAGCATTAGCATTGAAGATAAAACCTGGCTGGGTTTTTCAGCATGACAACAACCCCAAACACACTGCCCTGGTAACGAAGGAGTGGCTTCGTAAGAAGCATTTGAAGTTTCCTGGAGTGGCCTAGCTAGTCTCCAGATCTCAAACCCATAAAAAATATTTGGAGGGATTTGAAAGTCCGCGTTGCCCAGTGATGTCCTCAGAACATCACTGCTCTAGAGGAGAACTGCATGGAGGAATGGGGCAAAATACCTTCAACAGTTTGAAAAAACCTTGTGAAGACTCAATAGCCGCGGTTACATGGGCAGAATATCTTGATCGGATCAATGGTCGGGTTAAAATTCACCCGTGCACAGAAAATCTTTTTCCGATTAGAACAAACGTTCCCATAGCTCACGCTTTTGTTCGGAATGAATCATCTGGGCATGCGCAGTAGTGTAAAATCACCCGGATGCGGAACTAGGTCCCGTTGTCAACAAACCGCTACCACAGACAGACAGCATGTGCTGCAGCTCCGTAATACGAGACGACCTTCCAAACGTGCTTTTATTAATGTCATGAATATTATGAAGCGCCTGTTCGCTCATCGTTATATTTAATCCGTGTGATCAGTGCTGTTTTGTGAATGAAACAGAGCTGGGAGAAGGCTGAGGACAGGCTAACAACATTAGCCTGATGGACACAAAATCCAGGACCGTGTGAGAAACGCAGCAATCGGCATCTTAGCTGCACATAAATGTATGGAAATAACATCAGCCTTTATTTTGTCGGGACACAACTGGAAACACAAATCCACGTGACACCACGCGACATTTATTTCTGCTCTGAAAAGTTCACACAGGCCGTTCCAAAGCCACTCTGTGAGCTAGCGGCCCGAGCTCTGTTCGAACACGGTTCCTCCCGAGTCCTGCAGCCGCTAACCCAGAGCGGCGGGGCGGCTCGCAGTCTGAATTCTCCCACACATAACAAAACGCTCACGTAACAAAGCATCCCCCCCCCAGACACAAAATAATTAATCCAGCTCCTCTGTTCACTCGGGTGCCAGTGGACTGAGTGAGCATCGGGGGGCACGAAGCCCTCCTTCCCTGCATCTCCTTCGTGAGGGGTGAAAGAGAGGAGAGAGCCAGTGGAGCGGCGCTTTTCACGGGGCGTCCGCAGAGCTGGACGGTCCCGTATGCGCTCCAAAGCTTTCTCACAGCCAAACACCGTCTATGCGTGACGTAACCCAGAGCAGCAGTGACAAACGATCGGAATGACCGTTTACATGCTCCACGATCGGATAAACGATCGGTATAACCCACCTATCTCGATCGGAAAGAAATTCTGATCCGAATGAGTCTGATCGGGGCAGAGTATTCCGAACGGCGCGTTTACATGACACATTTTCTTTCCGATCAGGCGTTCTTTCCGATTACTTTTGCCCATGTAAACGCGGCTAATGACTGCTGTAATTGCCGACAAAGGGTAAATAAAAAAGGTAGTGTGTTGAACTTTTGTTTTTGACCAAAGACTTACCTTATTTTACACCATAGCTTACAAATAATGTCTGTAAAAATCAGACAATGTAATTTTCTGGATTTCTTTTCTCATATCGTCCCTCATAGTTTTAAGTGAGGGAACTTGCACAATTGTTGGCTAATAAAGTACTTTTTTTGCCCCACAGTATATGTTCTCCATCATTGGAAAAATGCAACAAGAACTTATTAAAATCANTGTGTGTGTGTGTGTGTGTGTGTGTGTGTGTGTGTGTGTGTGTGTGTTAGCCTGGGGGCGGTGCTGACAGGACAGACTCTTCCTAGGAGGGGCTGTTCTCACTTTGTGATGTCAGAATGTGAGAAACCACTCGTTTACGTGGATTGAGAGGGGTTGGTGTTCCGAGCGCAGGTTTTTAGAGGAATACTCAGGAATGGTTCAGAATACCGCTTTAAGGTGTTTATAGTAAGGAATGAACATTATAATACACTAAATAGCTCAAAAAGTTGATTTTTTTATGATATAGACTAGGGGTCACTAACTAGCGGACCGTGGCCTGGATCTGGACCCAGATGCTGGGTCATGGGTACCCAGACCCGTGCTCCTGATGCAAAACTAATATGATGGGCGCGTCCATTTTAAATGGTGCAGCTCCTGTTGTCGTGCAACCGACAAATTCTCACTCCCAACTCGTTAAATATGGACATATTTTCGGGGCCCCCTCCACGTCACTTTTTGCCATTTTGGGTGTCCCCAACTTGTTTCCATTAAATCAGGGGTCCCCAACCCCCCATGGGCCGTGAACCAGTACAGGTCCGCAGTCCGAGGTACTTAACTTCAAGAAATGTCTTATAGCTGGACCTCTTAAACCCTTGTGTCATCTTAGATGACCCCACCCTTACCCCTGACCCCGAGCAGTGGTGAATGATACAACAACACTTTTAAGATTTGATACAATATCGATTACTTTTGCAGAGAACTTTTAATACCCCTTGTGCTATCCTAGATGACCCCACCCTTACATTGACGTGTTCTCCCTACCATGACAAAGGTGGATGAAGGTGGAAAGATTTCATGTAATCCATGGACACCAGTGAAGATCACAAATCACTGAAGAAAAAAGGTTCAGAGCACTGTCTAGTGGGTCTAGATGACCCAACTCCCAATGTTAAAGTGCCTAAGATAGCACAAGGGTTAAATTTGAACCAAAGCCTCTGGTACAGACCCTTTAAAAATCGAACATTTCAATAAAAATAAAAAAAAGCAGAATTTGGAGTAGGGGCAATGCACAAACTTAGAGAGGCAGCTGTTCCATTAGCGTTCACATCACAGTATGAAATCCAAGACTAATACTTGTTTTTTTATTCTCTCTCTCTTGCCTGTTTGGTTTGTTAATATGCATCTGTTGGTGCGTTTGAGGCCCGCAGCACAGACTCTCCAGCAACATATGGCTGCCTTCAAGATGCTTCATTTTCCTGACACGCCCATGCATTTATCATCAAAATCGCTTCTGAACTCAGACAGGAATGTGTAGCAGGCCCACATTCAGGGAAAGATTCAGCCACATTAACAAATAATATGTATAATTGATGAGCCAAGGCAGGAATACATTTGGTAAACACTGTGCCTGTGGAAAATTATACATATACCAGAAAACAACAGTTTTTTTTTTCTTTAGATGTAAATTGGGTCTCGTTTGGTTAATTTTGTGGTTGATAGCAATACTTTTCCAGATGTGCGTCACACATCGAATTAATCTGCTAAATGTAGCCATCATCACTCGTGAGAGATACTTTTGGCTCACACCTCCTGAACTCTGCTTGAACTCGCGTCTCGGGGGGTTTGAGTTGTAATTGAAACACAGACAGCGTTCCCAAACCTTCGCCGCCGTCGCCCTCATCCTCTATATCCAAATGGATTGTCGGACGGACACCCAGCAAATGTTTGAGTTGATTTTCGTCTGAGCGAAACCCTCATCAGCAGACGTATTGATTTAGCAGTGCGGCTGAGATTGGCTGGGAGTTTGGAGGCAGTACATCACACCACAAATCAAGAGTTCATAACGCTCAGGAACAGGTAGGGCCCCGCTAAATCAAGACGGGGAAGGGGGGAAAAAACGCAAGATTCTGGTGGAGGCGAGGCTTTCTGGATGAGAGTCGACGTTAGCAAGCACAGACACCTACACTGTATTTGATACTTGCAAAAAAATGTTGACATTTGAGATATTTGACCAGATTTTAAGTTGTTAAAATCCCAGAGATCATGTGACCAGGGTCTGGTGGTTGTTTAGAGAACCCGGTTAAAGACTAAAGGTGACTTTTCATATTCTGGGTTCTACCACATTTTACTGGGAAGCGCTTTGTGATTGTTACCGTGAAAGGTGCTAAACAAATAAAGTTTATTATTCATAAATTGCTTTACACCTTTTTAAGCTTTTCTCAAAATCAGCAAAGTCTAGAACTTTTTGTTTTATCAAAAACGTACTAAAAAGAAAACAGTGTTTTTCAAAGTTCTTGTGGCATTTTTCTGATGGTGGAGGACACATAAAAAAAAAATTAAGAGTAATATTACATTTCTGAGTATTTCTTTATCAAATCTTTGTGAATGATGAGCAGATGAAAAAAATGGAGATGAAAAAGAGATTTTTTGTGATTTAGAAAACGTGCTGGTTGGGCCACAAACGTCCTGCTCCACTCCAGTGTGATGCATTCACTTGACTTGCACACAAATAGATCCATGAAGGACTTCGTTTTCCTCGTCTGAGCTGGAATCTGGTTTAAAACTGAACGGCTGGATAGCTCGTATACAAGTCGACATATTTGTTGCACTTGTAATGTTATGTCCGGGTTTCTGTAGTCATGGATGAAGGGAAGTGGGGGCGTGCTTACTCTGCACAAAAGTCCTGCCCACACTCTTGTCACTCTGCAAAAACTATGGCTTAAACCTTGGCTTAAAACTGCATAATCATAATTAAAAGACCACTGGGAAAATAGATCAAAAGATTATCAGAGTGGTTCTTTAAAAGCTAGGAACTACAAAAGAAAGTATGAATAAAATGAGTCTAAATTATAGAAGATATGGATTTCAGACTCCAAGTTACTGAAGTTGCACTGAAACGTTTGGTTCAATTCTAAGAATGTTTTTCTAAAGTATGATGAATGTTGACCGGTAGTCATTGTCATTATTTGGGATTAAAAATGGTAGACCGCACTTTCCTGCCTTCTTAGAAGACCCAAAGGGATTTAATGTCCAAGTCCCGTTCACGCGATGATGGCGGCTCCACTGCCGAACACTGGCGCCAACCTATAACCACCAGTAGCAAAGTGGGGTTCAGTGTCTTGCTCAAGGACACGTACAGTGGGAATCGAACCTGCAATCTTCCAATCAGAGGTCGACCGCTCTAACAGTAGCTTTTATAGCTTATTTTTTCTATTTAGAATGCTTGCGTGGAACTCCTTGTTTCTAGATGTTGATATCTATTGCTATAATAGATAATGAATGCTTTCTAGTGATTAGTGTTCTTTATTCGATTTTTTTCGGTTACCTCTTTTTGCAATCAAGTAAAAGTTCATTTTTTGGTTGAAAATGATAAATTTAGACAACGTTATATTGCCCTGCACAATAAATCTCAAATTTAGCGTTATCGCGATATCAATTGTGCAATATGCATATTGCAAAAGACAGAAAAAATTGCAACAAATGGTTACTTTAAATGTGCTAAAACAGTTTTAAGGCAGCTTGAAGTATTTAGCTAATCAAATAAATCCATTTATGCATTTGACCATTCGGATGGAGCCCTTTTATGTTAAATGTTCGCCGCCCATGTAGACTAGTTTCATTCAATTAATTAAAGGTAATTTGACTCTTATTTAAATTAAACTGTTGCAGTGAAATGGAATGGATGTTTTTGGTTGTTTTGCTATTTGTTCATGTATCGCAAGTTATATCGTCATTGCAATATTGGTCACTAATACCGCGTATAGCGAGTTTTCCTCATTTTGTGCACATCATTACAGTGATTACAGTATTTTCAAATGTTTTGCTTTTTTAAAATGATAAAGTCACTCTTCCTCTCTGCACATTTACATGATCAAGATAATGTTAGAGTGGGTTTTGATGAATCCTGGTTGTGTTAGATTGTTTTAGATCCTTTCAGACTTCATCCCAGACAGCCAGTAAAGTATTGTTATTCAGGTCTTATCCTCTACTCTTCCTAGTCACACAATGAAAGTCTACTTTTGTTCTCCGATTCTCTGGTAGGATCTGCTTGTACTCATGGGTTCTGTATGAGAACATCCTTTTTTGGGGGGGGGGCGTAATTGGGTTGCATTGCCTTTGAACCTTTTTTTTTTGACTGTGCTACCGGCAGCACCTTCTTTTGAATAAATTCCAATCAAAGTTGGCTTCTACAAAGAACGGTCGACGCCCACGCGCAGAGCCAAACTTATACACAAACACGCTCGTAGATTATGCACAAATTCAGAGGTGTGCGCGTCCTCGCTTACGCCCACACGCAGAACTTCTTTGAAGAGTTTTGACTTCTGCGGATTCCTAACCTCAGCTGAACAAGAGACGACAACATCTGTGGACCCCCCTTCAAACCTGTGACAAGCATCTCCGTGGCACTTCTCAGATCACTGTGGCGTCATCACGGCAGCTCCTATCGTTTCAACCCCCACCCCACCACCCCTCTCACTTGCTCAAGCGCTGGGGTCTGGAAATATTTTGCAGAACAGAGCCCAGCTAAGCGCCCCCACACAAGAAAAAAAAAACGTTCACTTTAAGGGAGCGGGTCACCGAAATCCAGCTGTGCGGTGCGGCAAAACGTGACACTGTCAGGACAGGGGGAACGGAGTTGAATCAATGTTTGTCAGCCATTGCATCACTTCAACACAACATCTGACTCTGACAAGCAAATCTGGAATATTTATGCATTCTTCTTTTCTTACTTTCTCACCTTAAAAAGCATTTAAAGTTCCACTCCGATCACCTTTTGATCTATTGTAAAAGCGTTCCAAGTGATCTTTTGATTATGATTACGCAATTTTTGGCCCTAATGTTTTTTGGGGTTTTTTGTGTCGCTTTCTAGGACATAGTTTCTGCAGAGCTGCAAGAGTTTATTAGAAATTTGCTTCTGAGATGTGGGTGGAACTGTTGGCACGGAGTTCGCCCAGTGGGGGACTTAGCAGTTTGGGGGGGGGGGGGTCCCAGGCAAACAATTAACCAGTGTTGTATTAATCCTTCTTTTTTCATCCTTATCTCTTGGGTAAAACCTCCATTGAATAACTTTTTCACTGCTCCACTTGTTGACAACATCAATATCAAGAATCCAAATGTTTGTATGTGTGTCTAATGAGTGAAACCGCATTTATTTGTTAAAGAAATACATTATATGTATATTATATTTGTCAGAAAAAAATATTGAATTCAGTGAATGTGCCGATTTGTTACCCAATAACTTTCTAGTACAGGAACAAATGACAAATGTCTTCTTACTTTTCTGTAATTTGTCAGGTTTGACTAATAAAGGCAAATTTAAGTTGTGTTTTTTTGTGTTTATGTTCTTGTAGCATTTTTCTCATTGCGCAGGGCATATATAAAGAATATTAGGATTAAAATAGCATGTCTGCGTATTTCTATATTCAAACTGATGTGAATCAGGAGCAGACAAAAAAATGTCATTGGAAAGAGCTTGTAGGTGGGACAGAGGACCTACAGTACATCTGGAGGCCACAAACTTTCTGCTCCGCTCCTTCCTGATCCATCCACTTGCAGACAAATACATCATCACATACGTCGCTCGTTTTCCTCGTGCGAGCTGGTATCTTTATCCTAGCTGTACGACTGGATAGTGCTTATATCGTTTGCCATTTCAGTCAGACAACTCATGCAGTAGTAATAATATTTATTTTTCACATCTTTTAGTTTGCTTTCACATACTTTGTTGCTTTCACATTCTTTGACATTCACTTTCCTTTAAGTTAGCATTCACTTTCCTCCGAGTAAGCATTTCACATTCCTTCAAGTTAGCATTCACTTTCCTCAGAGTTAGCATTTCACTTTCCTTTCACTTTGCATTTCACTTTGCATTTCACTTTGCATTTCCCTTTGCTTTAACTTTGCATTTCACTTTGCATTTCACTTTGCTTTAACTTTGCATTTCACTTTGCATTTCACTTTCCTTTAGTTTGGCATAAAACTCCGTGCAATTCCAAGAGACAAATTTCTAATAACTACCCCTAACAGGGCTCACAGGTGGAAGCCGGGGAGGAGGGTGGGGCAAAGAACGCAGTGCTGCAGTAAAGAAGGATGAACAACTTACACACCTGAACTTAAATAGGATGCTGCACAGTTGAGTTTATTAACTGACCCACCCTAGGGGAGTGGCCTAAGTAAAAGCCTGCCTGAGTTGCCTGCCCGAAATGCTCCCAAGGTCGCTCACTTTTGTTGCATTGTTAATGTTACCTTGGTTTTGTGAGGGGCTGTAAGCTAGCAGCAGAGAGTGTAAACCAGGGGTGCTCACACTTTTTTGGCATGTGAGCTACTTTTGAGATGACAGTGTCTTGAAGACCTACCTGTATATATGGTATTTTGAGACTAAAATACTGTTTAATAAACATAGTATTATGAACTGTCAATACAGTACATTGTTTATGTACTGATAATTAAAAACTACACGGTAAGAGTAAACAAAGATACTTCTGTATTAACAGATGAGGCGTTTTATTACAAAAACAGAAAGCAGCGACTGTCGCATGTCAAGCATGTCGTGCAATGGGGGGAGTATGGCTTTTAAGCCTGCTGGTTGGAGCGCGTTCCACGGAAAAGGGGGGGGGGGGGGCTATGGAGCAGGCAGCAGGAGGAGACTCGCGGGGCGAAACACTCCAGTTGTCCGGAGTGGTCTTCTGCCGGGGACTTGACGTGGCGCGGGGCAAGTAGCGACTTTCTGATGACAGAATTTGCGCTCAGTGTATTTAAACAGTGAAGTATGTATCAGAGGATCTCCGATTGGCCGTTCTGCATTTCAATCAAGTCCTGTAATTCTCGGTGAGGATTTTGATTCGCTGAAAGATTTTTTTTAAAGTATTTTTTGGTTATTTATCTTTGCTTGTCTGCGATCTACCGTCATGTCTTTGAAGATCGACCGGTCAGTCGCGATCGACGCAGTGAGCACCCCTGGTGTAAACAAAGGGATAGGGATGATGGGGATCTTGGGCGGGCTTTCTCTGCGTCAATGGTCCAGCCCAACCTCAGAGGTGAATTTCTGATGAACACATGCCGCTCTGCAGAAACCATGTCCTAGAAAATGACACAGGTTTTATTGATTTTGGCTAAAAACAGCAGAATCAAAAAATAAAAAGATGAAAGAACACTTTGAAAATAGATCAAAGATGATTGAAGTGAGACTATAAATATTAATGGGAGTGGACATTCTTTACACTTATATCACGTGTTCAGCTCAGGGGGGGAGCCCAGTGTTGGTAGCCCACCTTTGCCTTATGGTAAATCCGTCCCTGTGTAACCCACCCCCTTTCCCATCATCCATCTGTTCACACTCTCTCCCGCTAGTTTACAGCCCCTTATAACCCCAACATGATCAGTGCAAAAAAAAGGCAAGCAACTATTTGAATAAAGAAATACAATTTTGAATGTAAATCTCTTGATACATGCTCTCTATCATCAGAAAAAGGCCACAAGAACATGTTAAAAACACAAAAAACACTATTTTTTATCTGAGTGGGTCCTTAAATCTAGTCGCTAATACATTTTAAATTAGACGCCCCCCACAAAAAACCTGAAAAAATGTAAAGTAATAGTATTGTTTTAACTGGAAGTATATTTTAAACAAGCAATAATGATCCCCACTAAGAATAGATCAAATGTCCAACAAGAAATAAAAACAAATGATGCACACCCATCTGGATTAAACAACGAGAGATGGATGGTGTTGTCGCTGCAGTGCAGTAAACATAGCATAACCTCTGGCTCTCTTGAGCTTTAAAAGCACATTATTGATTTTACAGTTGTTGTTCTGTGCAGTCGGCTGATTTTTGAGGGCACTGATGAGCGAAGGCCATCCATGGGTTGGTTCAAGTGTCGGCGGAAAATTAATGAAGAAAAAAAGACAAATCAAGATTTTGCAGATCCCATTTTTAATGTTAATATAAGATTTTAAGAATTTCTTATATATATATTTATAAATTTATACCTCACAGGTGGTTTGCAGGGTATCTTATCACTGGAAGTGCAGATATTAAGTGTGTTATGTGTATTAAACATCAGTTTTTCTTTTGAAATCTATGAACAAACAAAACATTTTCCAGGTTTAGAGCACAAATACTCTGAGATTGATGGATTATTTTTTTTTTTTATATAGAGCTCTTTAAACTGCAGAGAAAGAGGGGTCTCTCTTAGCACAGTGAGTCCTAATTTCTTATGTGTTCATTAATGTGTGTTTGCTCAGCTCATAATGTCACTAAACTGCCCCCTTAGAGTAATTAAGAGCTCAGCTTACTGTGTGATCCACTCAGGCATCACTTCATTGGCTTCATTCAATACCGTCGGGGCTCCATCCCAGCTCCAGGAAACAAGACAACATAATATCCTAGGAATTCACTTTTTAATACAAGATTATTATTCAACTAGACCTCTTAGGGGATTTTAATAAATGGCGCTTTCAAATTTGACCAATTTAGAAGTTGAAGTCTAAGAAAAATAACATTATTAACTATTTAAAATGGTACTACTTTAAAAAAAAAAGAGTATTTTGAGACAGTTTGTATACAGTTTTTGCCATGCTAACACCCTCTACAACTTTTAAAAACAACATTTTCCCCCCAAATAGCTTCCCAATGATGCTCGAGGAGTTTGGAGGTGATAAATTGAAGGAGGATTTTAAATTTGTGTCTGGTACCAAAGGGGATTTTTTTGAAAAGTTCAAGATGGAGGCCCTTTCCCGAGGTCAAAGGTCAGCAAAACTTTGTTGTTGTAGTCCTAGGCTATGTCCAAATTCCCTCTCTACTCTGTAACTACTAAATAATTATATAGTTCAGGACTATCTGGATTTTAAAAACAATTTCTACACACAGCTTGCTATATTATTTTTACCAGCACATATGACGTCAACGATCTCACAAAGTCAAAACCTAATCAATTCAAGCGTTTTACGACAACTGTTTTTGAATCCACTGTGTTCTGATGATGAAAATGTTGATTGTTCATTGAAAAAATGCATTTAACCCTTGTGCTATCTTAGATGACCCCACCCTTGCATTGACGTATTCTCCCTACCATGACAAAGGTGGATAAAGGTGGAAAGATTTCATGTAATCGATGGACAACAGTGAAGATCACAAATCACTGAAGAAAAAAGGTTCAGCGCACTGTCTAGTGGGTCTAGATGACCCAACTCCCAACGTTAAAGTGCCTAGGATAGCACAAGGGTTAAACAAATTTTCTTTTTTCACCAAAATTGTTCAGACGCATTGCATTGTGGTCTATATTCACCAATCTCATGAGGATTGATGCACACTGGTTTTTTGCAGTTGTTTGTTGCACTTGTGGGAAATTCTCTGGATTTTGGAATTGTAGATTCGGAAAGCGCTACAAAAATGGCAAACGCGCCATAGGGCACTATGTCGGGACTCCTGAAGGAATTCGGACACAACCAAAATTGGGTGGCGTGTGTGTAATTCCGTGATGAGCTCTCTCACCTAATGTTTTCTTTACCATATTGTGGGAAAATATGACAATGGCTAAATTTCACACGTTATCATTAAATGGCCGCAAAGCCATAAGTTCCATCTTATGATCACTTGAAAACTATATAAAGAAAAACTAAATATCCCTGACATACTGTATGTTTTGGTTTTTCTTGTGGACTTTAAAATATTTTTTTTAGCCCCATAAAAAATTTGGGCCTCGAGCCATGTTTTGATGGTTTCTACCGCTGTGATGTCATCATATTTTGAAGGGGGGTGGGCACGATGCCCAAAATTAATTTACACCGGGTACTAGGTGCATGCCAATATTGATTATTTGGCCTTCCAAAATTCTTGTTTTAAAATTCAATAAATTCAGTAAGTAAGGAGGATGGCTAAAAAGATCTGGCCCTGAACATTTTTAACCACTGAGAAAGCATGAAGAGTTTGTGGATTGCTGTCAGTAACCATGATTTTATGACAGACAAAGACAGCTACTGGAAAACACGCAATTTCACCCTATTTATCTTTTTTATTTTCATTTTTTTGTTTGTTTCCCAAAACACTTGGTCCAAATGTAGTGATGTATTGATCTGTGAATCCAGATTTCCAAACTGTTCCCAGAGCCCCCACTGCTCGGCAAAAGGCAAGGTTAATCATAAAGAGATGTATGCTGCCTTTTATTTCTGTTGTCATTTGACAATCCATCTTAATGCATGATCATTCTTGGCGGTTGGGACTTTTCCCTGAGCAAGGCTCCGCACCAGCGCCTTCGGTTTGTCTTCAACAGAGACTTGATGATAAAGAAAGATTGCTGTTCACACATGACTTGCTGTGTTTTTCACTGAAACTGATATTTTAAACTAAAAAAAATGATCTGCTCCAAGATTAAGAGAGGAATGCAATAACGGGGTAGCATTTTTGTTTTTCTTTTGTATGCTATAAGTATAAATGGCTATATATTTGAAATTCTATTCAAATTAAAAGGTTAAATATTTAAAGACTGATACAAGTATTTTTTATGGTAAAAGATTTTAACTATTTATTTCTCTATAAGCTTTTTAAAAAAGTTTTTTTGTATTTTTAGTGCTTACAATTTTACAACAGTACACTATACATAAAATATAAAAAAAGATACTAAATGAATATCTAAAGGTCCCATTGTATGAAGATGTATCTAGTCGTCTACCAATGGACGCATCAGAATGGAGCAAAGCAAGGACAGTACTGTGAACTATATAGTTTTTTTATAACTTAGCAGACAAAGTAAAGTAAAATATGCTGCGTGAAATAGACTTTTTTGTATTTATGCCTATGATTCACCTTTTCAAATTCAATTTAAGAAATGGAAAAATGCCAGAAGCATTATAAAGGTCAATATTCTTTGACATGATAGTGTACCCATCAGATTTACAGTTATGCAAGCTTTGTGTAGGAAATTCTCTTAAACTTTAAATAATACAAAACCACAGAAATGTGTTATAGAATTGCATAAACTAGTAGTTTGCAAAGAACAAAATAGAATTACAGTATTTTCTGCAATGTAGGGCGCATGTCAATGAATGGTCTACATTGGAACTTGTGTCACAAATAAGGCGCAAAAGAGTCTGAGATAAACCTACCATTCAGTCAGACTTTAGGAAATGCCTTCACAGTGACTAAAACTAGATTGTAACACGCTACACGTAAGCCATGTTAGCCACGTTAGCGTATTCACATTACCTGTAATGAGAAAAAAACAAAAGCTACTGTGACTATGCTAATCCACAACCTTCTGAGTAACACGTAACAAAAACACAGTCAGACATCACTATGCATTAGCCGTGTCAGCATATTTACAAAAAACCCCAAAAAAACACGTTGACAGAGCATCGTCTACCTCTCAAAATCGCTTCCACATTGTTCCAGATTTTAGGGTGCACTGCTTTTTCTTTTCTAATTTATTAATGCTTTCAGTGCATCTTATTAAGTCAAAAATACGGTTTAGAAGTTTACTCTCCAACTGTTTAATATAAAAAGGATGTACATTTATAACCATTATGATCTATTTTTTTTAAAAACAACCCATTTTAAAAAAAGCAAGAAAATCCTAAGAGAAATTGCACAAATCTTTATTTTTTTTTAATTAAAAAAAAGATGTTTAAAGTTTTTTTAATCCCTGAGGCCGTCAGAGTTTGTTCCTGTGACAAAACGAAACATTTCTGACTGGTTTGTGGGTATTATGTTATTAAAATCCACATTTTTAGGACAGCACAATTACTAGATTGGCTTTGCTAGACCTGGACCGCAGAATTCTGGATTAAGACAGCAAAAAATAAAAAATATCAGCCAAAGTCTTTCCTCATTTTGCCTTTGCAGCTTCTTCCCCTCCAGCACTTAAAACATCTTGTCGTCCGAGCAACAGCATCATCCGCCCACCATCTTGGTCTCATTCGTCTTTTACAATCTGTGCTCAAACATGTCAGGTCATCAGCCTGTTTGTCCTCCTGCTATTGTTAGGCTTAGATGAGTCTTACAACCCACTGTGATGGAAGAAAAATGCTATCCCATATGGGATTTAGCACATGAGCAAAGTGAGCTCTAAATAAATAAAAAAAGGCAGGTTCAGCTTTGCTTTGGACGTTTTAAAAAGAAATTGATCTGGATTTTGGGTATTGCTGAAGCAGTCATTCTTCAACCCAAAATAAAAGCCAAACAACTTCCTAACAATAAAACGACAAAAATATACATAATTAGCGATGTTCTCTAGTTTGACAGTGATTTAGAAGACGACCTCTTGTGATTTTTGTGTTCGTGTTACACATCTTGCTAAAGTTCTATTTGTTAAGGCGTCTCTGATGTTCTTCTTGAAAGAAAAGAAAAATATATTATTGCAGTCATTAACACCTCAACAAAGCATATTTGTGGCTGCATAAGTCAACAACATTACTTCCTGTTTTTCAAAATTAAATTTCTTGCCAAGGCGCAGTGGATGCAGTTTACATTTCCATTACAGAAATGTATAGAAGTCCTTTTTTTTCTTTTCTAATTTACAGAATTGGTGGAAAAACTTGAATGTCTCTGTTTATTGAGTCTCTGTAATGGTGTATTTACTGTTATTTGCATAATAAAATGAGGGTTTGAGATAAAGTGTGACTATTTTAAAGCTTGTGTACAAATTTAATTAAGCTGGGGCAAACACAAAATGAAAACTCGTAACTTTTTGTTTTAGTGTGATGAATCCCTTTTTTTGTCTACAACAAAATGTGTGGCTGATAGAGTCCCCCCCTATAAACAAGCAAATACACAAACCTCACATAGTTGATGTAGCCATGGCCTAAAGAGACAGATGGAGCGGCTGACCCCCAGGAGTAGCTGCCTACTGTCAAGGTCAGCGGCGAGTTGTCAGAGCTACAAGGAAAAATCTATTACCGAAGCAAGAAAAAGGTGTAAAATTTGTCATTCTCAAATAAATTGCACTCGTTTCTTTCCCATTGGTTTGTTTTGCACCTTTGGGGTTTGACTTGACCACTGCAAACCGGAAGGTCTTTCCAAATCTGAGAAAAAAGCTTTGTTTCCTCTCGTTCTGCACACAAAAGTTACTTTACGCATTTATGTCTCTTTATTATTTAAATTTTAAAAGATATACAGTATGCAGAAAACAAGATGCACTTGATAACGTGATGCCTCATATTAGTGCCAAAGTATAGATTTTTCTGTGTTTCTGTCCTTTTACTGACTGCTCCATCCAAAATTGACCGCAAACCCCAAGATAAACTTATAAAGGCAGAAATAAATGCTATCACAAAAAATAATTGAAAAATCTACATTTGTTTTGTAAAAAACATTTTTACAAATCTTTTCAAACATTTATATAGCGTAGTTTTTCCCTTTTGCTTAATATAGGTGTTAAAAAGTTTACAGCCCCCAAAAGAGTAAAGCAACACTTCTTTATTTTCAAGTCATAAACGGGCCAACCAGGTCCTTCAATAAAAATATGCCGTGTCATGTCGAACATTCAAAATTTTCCATATATTTTGTGTAGCCCGCTTTATAGTGGAAAGGGGGTGGATTTCCAACAAGCTGACCCCTAATTGGCGAGAGTGGTTGCCATAGAAACTACGACTCAGACTAATTGCGGCTTACTGACTATTTCAGGTTCCACCATGGCTACGTCCGTTTAGCAAAAAAAAATGCGACTGAATGGACTCAATTTTGCTGGAACCGGTTGCCAGTCATTTTCTATGGCTGATGACACACTCACTCGGTCCAGGTCTCATGTACAGACTCTGAACCAATAGCCGAAGTTCCCACTTTTCTTCCCAGCCAGTCACAAATCATTACCTTTAAATTCATGGATGTTTGTTTCTCTGCATTCCAGGTGTTTACGCTGCCCCACCTCCACCCCGTTCTAGGCCTGAATCGCTGATTTGGCATGGTCTACCCTCATCGTTGTCTAGGTTCTGAGGAAGCACGTCATCAGCCCAGACCATAACCACCAGAGACAATGGACTTAATTCATGCACATTTTCTGTTCCCTTATCGAAAAACTTTTTCAGCTTTAGGTATTTCCACTTAGCTTGTTTTGTTTTTATTTCTGTCCAGTAAGTGTAGAGTGTCTGCTTTAAAATATATATATACATATACATATCAGGCCAAAAATAAAGACATCTCTGACTTTAATTTTGAAACTTCATGGATCTCATTGAAATTGCTTTGCAGTAAATTAACAGCAATTCGTTTTCTTTCATAAAAAAGGCTCAATTCATGGTGATTGTTGAATCATGTTAGGTAGTATTGGATCAACGTTAATCTTTCTAAGCTTTTAATTCTGAAATAAAAGCTAAAAAAGTCCTTGAACGATGCACATTTCCTCAACATCTTCCTGATAGTTTTCAACAAAACAACTTTACCTTTATTCATAAACAGATCGCAGACTAACAAGTGAGTAAGTCTAACTTTGCAAAGATCCCATGTCCATGACCAAAATAAACCTAACGTCAAAATAACAATGAAATTAGAAAACAACTTAAAAGCCATTTTGTTGAAGTTCACTGTGTAATGAGATGAAATGATTGCACAAGAGAAAGACTTCAAAGTGGGTTACACTGACAGCTTCTTCTGGGAAATGCTCTGACAAACACTCAAAGTTTAATCTGTTTATATTTAGCTGCTTTATGACTAAGTAATGCATTCTTTTTTACATGCAAAGTGTCAGCAATCATAAGAAAAATGGGTGTGCATTTACCTCAAAAGTTCTCTGCACTTCTGTTTTCCAAACTGTTCCTGCTGAATCCATCATTTGATCTATAAGACATCCACTCAAGTATTGGAGGACTGATGAGGGGGACAGGCGTCAGGAATGCCTTACAACTATTTCCACCACTAACTAAATCCTTTCGTAATGATTTATGGATGTCACATTAGCACGAGCATGAAGGAGATCGATGACAATGACATCATGTCTGCCAAGCAAATTCAAATATCAAATCGAGGAAGAGCAAAGCTTGGAGAAACATCAATTCTGTATTTGGTTAGTCTGACAAGCCGCCGTGGAGAACAAGCAGATGGGAGAGCAAATCATTTTCAAAGACAAATAAAGAAACGCTGGTTGAAAACTGTAAACAGATCCTTCAAGCAAGATAAGATTTTGTGACTCTTCTGCAAAAATAGAAACAATATTTATGTTGAGTTTATAGTAAAAGTGGTTAAAGGGTTAAAATAAAAGTTAAGTTGTTGTTGTTTTCTTTACAGTGCAGCGAATTTTGCTACAAATGCTAACCCCATCATCCCTGAAATGACCTTGTATGAACCCAAGCAGGTCACAGTGAGAAAAAGAGTAAACAAATAAATAAAAATATAAAGGTTATGTGAATTTATCAAGAGAAGTTATTTCTTATTTTGAAACCTAGTTTTTCTTCCAGACAACAGTGGATGCAGTTTATTTTCTGAAGTAAAAATGCAGTTGAGGGTTATGTTAGTTAGCACGCCCTACTAAAGACTGCAGATCCACTAAGTAGCTTCTGGTTTAAGTCTGTATTTTGACTGGGTTTAATTAACCAGGAGTCTGCTGAAAAAACAAAGAGAATCTACATATGTTCCATTAAACTGTCTTTAACAGGAGTCACATGTTACCAATGGGAAGTGTTGAGTATCAGTGCAAGGCTGCTTTTCTCAGCTTCAGAATCCACTGGAATTATGATAATTGGGTACATGGTTGAAGAGTTACAGTAGTCGAAAGAATGTCAACAATGGAGCAAAAGCAACAACAACAAAACAATACAAGGTCGTTGATGAAAATCGTGTTTTTTGAATTTTTGACATGTATGTGTGGCATTTCTCTTATGAAAGAGAACAAATGTAATGAAAAAATCATTTCATTTTTGCATTTGTGAATATTTCTAATTTTAAATCGCTGTCAGACAAACTGTCAATCAAACGCAAAGACGCTCAGTTTGAATTAATGAGCCGTTGTGATGTCACAAGGACACAGAAGCGCACTGCAATAAATGCCAAGGCTACTATGGAAGATATACTTTAACAAGGTTGGGAGTTAGTGCAGTCACATAATCATTTGTTTTAGCTGTATCAGTGTTTTTTTACATGTTGCAAAAAAAATTGGAAGTTTGAGGTAAGGTGAATATGCTAACATGTAGCTGTTTCGGACTATGTTTTTTCTTCTTCTTTTTAAACGTATCAGTATCAAGGTTTAGCCGTATCAGTGTTTTTTATTTTTTTACGTGTTGCAAATGTGTTTGGGCGTTACAGGTATTGTAAGTACGCTAATGTGGCTAACATAAATGATGATGTGACGCGTTACAAACAAGTTCCAGCATTATTAATAACACAATTAATCAAGTCTGACTGACTTGCTGTCTCTGTTAGACCATCTGCAATGGGTGCCCATGGACTGACACCGTGTCGTGGTTGGGGGGCTTGAATGTCTTGATTACCCTGATAGCTATGCTGGCTGGAGCTCTGTGCTCCTGATAGGGTCTCCCCCCTAGATTGGCCAGAGAGAGGCCAGATTAACCCTTGATGACCCCACCCTTACATTGACGTGTTCTCCCTACCATGACAAAGGTGGATAAAGGTGGAAAGATTTCATGTAATCCATGGACACCATTGAAGATCACAAATAATTGAAGGAAAAAGGTTCAGCGCACTGTCTAGTGAGACTAGATGACCCAACTCCCAATGTTAAAGTGCCTAGGATAGCACAAGGGTTACGAGCAGTCCACTGGCCCTCCAGGTTGTGAGTTTGGCGCAGGGCTAACCACACGGTCCTAGAAAACTAAGATGGTTACAGAAAAAGCAAGAATTCTTTGCTGCCCTAAGCATCTCAAGGCATGAAGGGCAGTGAGAAGAAGACGTACGGACGTATCTCTGACACTTGTCTCGCTTAAAGCACCTTATAGTTTAGTGTGCCTTATATATGACATCATTTCAAAAATAGACCATTCATAGACGGTTTTCCCTTACACCCTATGGTGCGCAAAATACGGTACAATTTTTGACCCAATGTCCTAGTAAAATTCAACCCTCCAAACCCAACAAGTAAAGCTACAAAAAAAGAGTAAAGTTGCACCATCTGTGCCAAATTTAGACAAATTACTGCACCAGCTTGTTGATGCCACTGCTTTGCATGGACTGATGGATAAAGAATCCTTGCACATTCTTTGATTGACGTTGTGTCATCTGCCTGCCAATCACAGAGAAGAAGCTCAAGGGTTGGATTCCCTGATGGCTGGCAGCCTACAAAGAAGTGCCAGAAAGTCAGTAGGCATTTCTGTTTTAAATAGAATAAAATAAAATAAAAAGAAAAGGAAAGGAATCCATCATGTCATTATAGTTTCTTGAGGTTTCTTCGGGAGGCCGAGGAAACTTGTTCCAAAGCTTTAGTGTTCTCCCACAGGGTTGTTCAGCCACGGCTTTAGCTGACGCACCTGCTTTTCATGGAAAGCTCCCTGTTCAGAAAGTTGTTCCATTTTAAGGGTTGACTTGCAAATGTTATGCATGAGCATCTGTTTGCATTTACATATCACAGTGAGCATGAATATTTGTGTGCATACATACAGGTAGTGCATGAAGCAGTAAAGACTGCAGAGTGCCAGCCACCACAGACGCTCTGGACATGGATGCTGAGTTATAGACAAAGCGATGTATGGACTTTTTTTTCTTTCCTTTTGTAGTATAGTATCCTTCTTAAAATAAAGCAGGTATATAAAAGGATGGAAAACGATATAATTGTAATCACACATACTCTATAAACATTGTTGATAAAAAGAAGTATTCAGTTAGTTAGCTTTTTCTTTTTAGTTTAATGGCCAACCGGATGAATATTTTACAGAATCAGAGCATGAACTGTCCAAGGTTAGCCTTCACCCCAAGGGAGCTGGGATAGGCTCCAGCAACCACCTGTAAGTTTGCACAGGACAAAACTGGTTTAAAAAATGTATAGCTGTATGGATGGAAAGAATGTTATGTGCTGAAAAGGATTTGGAGCAGTACTTAAAGGTAAAGTACTACATACTTTTTCTTTAGCTACTCCTTTTCAAGGATGTAGTAGTGTTTGTGATGTTATCTTCTGAGTCATATTTTATTCTCATATTGTTCCTAGTTCCTTTGTTGTGCTCGCATTGCTACATTATCATATGCATTTCTTATTTAAGTTGTTCTGATGTTTGAAATGGAAATGTAATTTCAATTTAATTTCCCCAATTTAAAAAAAAATATATTTTTAGTGTAGCGTCATAAATACATATAACTATATCTGAATACAGTTGGGACAGTTTAAAATGTTGAAACGGTACAAATGTAGTGAATCTTGCTCCAGGCATTTTCTTTCACAGCTCTATTCTCTTATCTCAAAGACTAAGTGTTTTAGAATTCCAGCCGGCCACACAATTGTCGGCACTTCTGTGAATTGAAGAGAACGCCAACAATACGTCACTACCAAATCCAAGTCTCTGATTGGTCAAAGTTCTACCTGTCTTAACTTTCAACTCTGGAATGGCCGCCAAAGCTAACATACCGTGACTGCAAAAATTCTGAATGCAGAATCCCAAAACATAAACGTTTCATTTGAAGATGTCACTTAAACGCAGATATCCACCAAAAAAAACAACAGATTTATCAATTAAGCAATAGCACTAAGCTACAATCCTGCTTCCAGAAAACACTGTTGTAATAGAAATGTATTCTGTATGAACCGAAATGTAAACAAGTTTCTCACTGGAGATCTCACACCTCGGAAATCGCTTTTGTCAATTTGCATTATAACCTCAGGCAAAGGTGTGCGAGAAAACCTTTTTAATTCATTTTTCCCCACCATTATTTCTGCCAGGACTAGTTAGGGGGGACAGCTTACAGAAGAGCTCTGTAGCAGACGGCCGTGTACTGGTCTGCATTTGCTGACTCAGTAAAGGGCATTAGCATACAGCTGCCATTAGCCAGACTGGAGAGGGTGCCCTTATACTTTGCTAAATGGAAAAAAAGGCACTATGGGTTTGTTTGGCAGTGACAATGACTTCATCCGGTGTGAGTTGATTCAATTGAATGGTTGTAAAACGTATAGAACTTGACAGCGAAAAGCCCCATGACAAAAACCTAACCCGTTTCCAAATTCTCCCTATACTCCCAAATCCCCCAATAGTTAGGGATCTCTATCGTTTGGATTGTATCTTGTGCCAAACCGGTACTTTTTTTTCTTTTTTCTACCTTGTCCTGTCCAACAGCTGAGCAAACAAATGAGAGCATAAGGCCTCTTGTGTTTGACAGATTTTATTGTTACAACAGGGGGTTGACTCACAAGGCGTATATTTGAATAAACCTCTTTTGTAATTTAGGCTAAACTTTGTTTATATTGATTAGATTGGAATCCGTTTTTGTTGGACCAGATGGGAAAAAAAGAGGAAGAAAGATGTCAGAGAGTCGGGGGAGGCATTAAGGAAAGAGGGAAAGGAGGGGGGTTAAGGAAATGGGAAAATGATTTTAGAAAGGGTTGGGGGGGGGAAACCGCACCGCACAGTGCAAACAAGGCTTAAGGTGTACACTTGTTATTTCCACGAGCCAAAACGCTGCCCACCTCTGCCCTACATAGTGCACTCACCGAGCAGTGGTGAATGATACAACACTTTTAAGATTTGATACAATATTGATTACTTTTTGCAGAGAACCTTCAATACCACCTGTGCTATCCTATGACCCCACCCTTACATTGAGGTGTTCTCCCTACCATGACAAAGGTGGATAAAGGTGGAAAAATTTCATGTAATCCATGGACACCAGTGAAGATCACAAATCATTGAAGAAAAAAGGTTCAGAGCACTGTCTAGTGGGTTTAGATGACCCAACTCCCAATGTTAAAGTGCCTAGGAGAGCACAAGGGTTACTGTTTATGATAAATGCTTATTGGTGAAGTTTTTCTTTTTCAAACATATTATTTCTTATCCTAAAAACAAATTCTATTGAAAACTAGCCAGGTAACAACTTTAATTTGCAATGTTGAAAATACAAAATCGTTTGACACAACTTGCGTCTTCTCTGATCATGTGACTGATGGAGCAGTTCAATATCCTGTGGCTTGGGGGGCGTTTCAGCACAAAATAATAACGTAACTAAAAACCAAAAATGTCTAAAAATGACACATGAACTTTTGCTTTCTCATTCATTAATTAGTAAACGATACTTAAATAGAGTAGTCGAAACCAAGATGTACGAGTATTTAAATTTGGACATCTTGGTATCAATACCCCCACCACTAGTAGAAAGTAAATTAGGACAATTCTAACGTTTTGTTTTTACTTTTTGCATTCAGTTTAAAAAAAATAGTTCAATCCAGTGAAATTCAAAAGTCTGCTTTAGTTGCTTCCTTGTGTAATTTGATTCTCAAATAGGGCTTCCATCAGACACTTTGAAATTGATTTCTGCCCCCGCAACCCAACGTTCCACTCAGAGAAAGACATCTTTTCCCATCTTGTTGAAACTGAATACTGAATCACATCCCGTCAAGGTTGAGGTGAGGTTCCAGTCACGTCGCGTATCCGTCAGGATCATGGTAGACACAAACAGGTTGCTGATGCCGCTGCTTAAAACCGCCGCGGTCAGACCTCCATCATCAAATCTGCCCCTGTCTGCCGAGATATATTGATAGTGCTGCGTTTTGGTCGCCTCCCCGCCCTCCTTCCCCTCCAGCCCCGTTTCTGACCAATCGTCTGCGTGGTTATCGGACCATCATGAAGAATGTATGACAGGACCTCAGAGCGGGGGCGGGGGCCGATCCGGCGAGCCCGGCAGGGCCGCTAGAGATGGAAAAATGAATTTGAAGTGGCATTCAGAGCTGGGACCTTACTCAATAAAACACAAACGTTAACATCTAAACATAGACCGGCTTTGAGAAATATTCCATAAAGGTTGTGTTGTTGCTTTGGCCAAAACAACAATTGTCTAACACACTAAGCAGAGAAAAACAACTCAGTAATTTGGTTGTAAACCCTCCAACTGCAAGGTGTTCATTCACAAATGGTGATTCTCTAGAGATAAACCTCAGACCTACATCAATGTAACTGGCAGGACAGGAACAAATTTAATTAAGATTGCCCACATGGCACAATGGTAACAATCTGTGCTGGGTGGGCCTGGTGTTGGTGAGGTCATTTTTTATTTTTTTCCATTGTCTGGGGCTTAGTGGGACCTCCAGAGGGATCCTTGCTGTCAAGACACCATTATCTGGCTAAGATTCGGGGCAATCACACTCTTCTTTTTTATTTGTACAGCTCCTTTTTGACTTAATCCCTCAGCTAAATCTTTTCCTTTTTTTTTTATCCAATAAGGCCGCCAAAATAGACTTTTTCTAGCAGGGTTGGGACCAGGTAAAAAAAAGAGCATAAAGAAGGATTATTTCATAGAGAAAACTGGAAAAGCGAGGATTTTTAGGTTGTTTGGAAGAAAAAATATTTTTCTAGTTCTACCTTGAATTTAAAAAACTGTTACTTTTACATTAAAAAAAACAACCAATACTGGTAAAATTGGCAATCCTAATATCCTAATTGGCTTGCTTTTGAAAAAAAACACAACTCTTGATGTTTATTAAACTCTGCTCTTTGAGCAAATTTAATTCAATCGCCTCAACTTCACACATGAGTGCAAAAAATAATATTTTTCCTCCAAGGCAATGTGACTGAAAAAGTAATTTGTTTGGCAGGAAGCACTTCATTCTGACAAATTAGTAACCTGCGCTGCTGTGGAAGATGGTCAAAATAAAACTCTGATGGAATGTGTACCAACTGGAACTTGAATTTCAAAATTCCTCGTAGCTACTACAAACTTTTTTCATTCTATTAACATGCAGCAAAGAGAGTTTCATTCATCCTTGAAAAATGCAAAATCATTCTTTTTGTAAAACAGTTTTCTCTTGCTTGTTTGTTCTTTTGGGTGAACGCAGGCCATTTCTAAAATCCTGCTCCAGTCCGAGTTCTGCACTTTGATCCAAACTCGCAGTCAAAGTTGTTTTAAAGTCAAATGGATTGGAACAGAAACCTAAGACACACTCTGTTCCTTTCTCTGAGGATTAGGTAATGTGTAGAACAAAAGTGATATGAATAATTTATTGGCCATGGCAAGCATTGCGGTCAAACATGTACAAGTGTTAGCTTCCGTTTTTAGCCTGAACCTTATACGGAGAGACAAATGGCAATGCTTTTTAAGGTTATCAAATTGTCTCTAAGGAGGGAAAAAGTTTCTATTGTTCCTTTTTTTTAAGTAATTGTCCTTTCTGAGACTTATTTTTTCGTTGTAATTGTCCTCACCTCCATTATAAACATCTGCAGTTTCCGGAGCGTCTTGTAAATAATGGTACCGGTTTACCTGATGAAAAAGTGGTTGATGGCTAAAGAAAAGCAGCATTACGATGCGACTGTACCTCCACAATGGGACGTGGTCATTCTTTTTCTCCCCCCTTTACTCAAAGAAGTACCATAATGGGGACTTCATCTCTTTTCTTTTGGGGCTGTTCTATAAAAAGGTGCAAGCGTTTGAGTTCCCTGCGGTACCTATTACAGCAGCCTCGTAGTCATTAATCACGGACGAGTAAGCATTTCAACGCAATGTCCGCTCAGAGTTTCCAATAGCCATTCATTAACAGTTACCAGCATCACCTCTTTTCTTCGCACCTGCCCCCTCCTTTTCATCACTCTCACCTGGACTCCATGGAGTTGGTTCTTTTTTTCTGCTGACATACTTGCTTTTTGTTTACCCTGTTCTGTAAAGAGTGTAGAAGTGAGGTGGGCAAGATCTCAAGACTTACCTTTGGAGAACTTTGCCTTTTCCTCTGCAATAAAAAAAATAAAAAAATAAATAAAGTTGTTTGCTGAAATCCGTGGTTTCGTTTGCAGAAATGTACGCGTTGAGCTAGGTTCCCCCCCAATCCTCGGCAACGCGCGTACAAGGGGCCACTTTCATTCAAATATCTGTGTAAACGCGGGTGTATTGATGTGTCGTAGGGGTAAGATCTTAAGCCCAAGCCCGAGTCAGAACCCAACCCGGCCCGAAATTCGGGTCGGGGACTAAAATGAGAATCATTACGTTCAGGTCGGGTCGGGGAGTTCTTTATTTGTTTTGATCTAAAACTCGGCATTGCGTGTTCAAGCAGCCACTTCTGTTAAAAAGTAAACGCACATGTGTGCGTTACGGGCTTTTGCGTCCAGATTTTCACGTTCACACGTTTCTACAACATTTTTCGGGCTCAGGGACCTCAGGGAGTTCCTCATAATACATGGATGTAACGACTGTTTGAAAACTGCTCATGGAGAATTTAATAATTGCCGTTAGGCCCCGGCTAGAAGTCTACAACGCCAAGTTTTTTATAGATCTGAATAAAGCTTTGCAAGAAAAAGTCTGGAGTAAGATGAATGAGATTTGCACCACTTTGACATTTCGCGCCAAACCTCTTCCAACTGTAGGAGGCAGACATGCGCTTTACAGCACAGTTTTCGATAGTTTACCAAGAGCTGATTAGGTTATATCAAAAAATAAATTTGACATTTTTTATGCAAAGTACAAACAAAGACACACCATGACTTTTGTGACAATTTTTTTTAATTTTATTTTTTATATCAAAAAAAGCTTTCCTTTTATTTCTAATAAAACACAGGAACAGTCTTAAAATCTATTTTTATATAATTAAACTTAAATTGCTGAAAAATATTTTCATAAATCACTTGTAACAGGTTTCAGCACCACTAGATTAAGTTCAAAAATTGAATTTAAGTGTAAAAATGTCCCATTTCTTTTGACCATTTTTAAAAACCTAACCGTTAGAAAACATTTGGACTAATTGTCTATTCTACAAGGGCCTCTATCATGCTTTTCCTAGCCTTTTATAGAGTAAACTATATCCATATTTGTGATCATCTTTTACCTTTGCACACTAGAACAATGAAATATGAGTCATTTTTGCAGTTCATCTTGCTACCCCGAAGACAACGCGATCTCTGAGGCTCCGCCTTTTGCTCCTTGTGTGAGCCGCCCATTTCATAATGTTGACCTAGAGCCGGCCTCTGAAGCGTTTCGGTGTTTCGCCCACGAACACAAACAACAGTGGAACTTTTGCATAGATGGATGTGCATATTGTGCATTTAAGAGGAAAGCTTTCTGTTTCCGATCACCACTAGCTCCATGGAGAAAATGGGGGGGGGGGTGCTGACGGTGCCGACTCTTCCTGGAAGGGGTGGTTCCTCAGTTATCTACGTCCCAATGTGAGAACCTGCTTGTTTTTGTGGGGTGGGAGGGGGTGGTGTTCAGAGAGCAGGTTTTTAGAGAAAATACTCTGAAATGCCTAAATGGATATAATACACTTAAAAGCTAAAGAAAATTGACTTTGTATGATAAAGGCCTTTTTACAAGTAAAATATATATCATATATTATATATATATCAATTTAAAAACTCAAATAAACATGAAAATGTCTATTTTATACAAGTAAAAATGTGGATTTCAGAATAGTGTATCTGCAAATCCCATTTCAAGAATTATCACCTGTTTTGACCCTCTAATTTGTGGGATGTAACTCCCACGATAATCATGGGAGCAATGGCTTAATTTCTACACATGACAAATGTGTGTCCCTAACCCTGACCTTACCTCTAACCCTAAATGTTGTGCTAGGTGACAAATAAAGCATATGCTTGTAACCAAACCATGCAGATGTAGCCAAACAAAATGAGACAAATTAAGTTGACACTTGTGATCTTGAACCCATATGAAAGTAGCTGGAGAGACCTTCTAGATAGGATCAGGCAGAAATCACTGTAACCCTCTTGCTCTTTTAAAATATGTACTTGTGTGATCATTTAAGGCCTTCATTAACTGCTTATTTAGTCTTTTCTTCATTTAAATCCTCCCTTTTGATTACAAAGTGACTAAAACACAAACCTGGTTTGTACTCATGTGTGATCATGTGTCTCATCATTGCTACTATAACATCCACTGAGGATCTTTTTTTTTTTTTTTTTTTGCTTCCCGACTTCTTTCAAATTATCCCTCAAATACCACAAACTCAAGCAGGCAGCTGTAGTCTTGCGGATGTTTACAATATTATTAAAGAAAAAGAAAAAGGATTTGGACCAGCCTGTGTGATCTCCAAACTTTTCTACATGATGAAGAAATCAAAAGTAAATACCCCCGTGGCCACATAAAGAATGGCAGAGCCATTACTCATACCCTGGAAGAAAATGAATAGGCCAAAGTCTACCATACTGCGGGTGCATGAGTAATGCGGGGTCTTGGCTGCTGATGCGTTTCAGAACAGAAGCTAACAGTTTTTGCCAATGCCATGATAAATATCAGATATTCTGGCAGCACACTTTGGAAAGTGAGCCCTCGATGATGGAAAGGAAATTGCCATCAGGCGGATGCATTGTTAAAGAGCGGCAGGAACAGCTGGTGGCCTTTTCCAAGATAATCCAACTCCTGATGTTTTTTTGGACTTCTTCTTTGTTGGAAAAGTCCGTCTCGTCCATAATTATATTATATCTACAAGTGATTTCAATTTTTTGTGTTCTATTTTTCATTTAAATTAGACTTCTGCATGCATGAAAAATCATGCTAATGCTTTCTTACCGTGCCTAATGTATACGTTTGACGTGCTGCTTCGTTAGCTTACGGCATTGCATCGTGCCATCTGTCTGTTTGGCTTTTGGTGTTTCAGGTGGCATAATGTGTGTCTCACTCTGGAAGAAAATGAAGTTAAAAACTGGGTTTGTAGTGAGAGAAGCTGTCATCTTTGTCAGGACTAAAAATGCAAAGAAGGAGCGTCAACTTCTAGTTTTTAATTTCAGAGTTTTTTGGTTTTTTTTTTTTTTTCAAAACAGCGGCATGATGACTGCCAGCGTGACATTCCTTTTTGTGAGATATACTTGGCAACTTCTATTTTTCTTTTACCCCCAACTGTTGTTTATAAGAACGAGTTGTCAAAAGCTGCTTCAGTCCCCGATGCAGATTTGATAAAAGTGCCTGCTCTTATTTTTTCGATCACTCGGCGCTGTGTGAGAATTCCACATTTGCCCGTGTGATCCTGGAAGACGAGGTTCCACTTTGAAGTGCGGAGTGTGCAAAACATATGCAACGCTCGACGCAAGGACATTTCTCAGCTGAACATGTGTATTATTAAATCATGGCGGCTTGTTGAGTTCTGAGGTGTATGGCCTAATTACAATTCCTTTGAAAAATATTGGTCTCATTCTCGGCTCATGCAATATAAGGGGTTGGTGTGGAGAATACATCTGTTTAGTTTTTAGCTATGAAAGTAGCTAAAAAGAAGAATACATCATGTATATCAGCAAAAAACTTTGCACCGTTGGGGTGATTTGTATCCTTTCAAAATAAAAGTCTCACAAGAACAACACATAAGGGTTTAGTCACAACCACCCTGACGGGTGGATTCGGACTGGCCGAGGGGGGAAAAAAACAAAATCGAAGAAACCTGGACGATGAACGCAGGCAGCCCAGACGGAATATCAAGATCGTAGAGCACTCAATGAATCTGTGGAGCCAAAATGTTCATGCTCATTTCTTTCTACAAGCACACTGCCAAACATTTATAACACAAAGGGCTAAGTAAGGGTGAAGTAGGCAAGACGCAGGGGGGTCGAAGAGATTTTCTTTCTACGGGTGTTCTTCCGTATTGCCTGCACACTGTGTGCATGCAGTATTTGCGCGCACTCAGTGAGGAGTATGCACACCTTACCAACGACTATAGTGTTACGGTGATACGACAGCATCACCTGTACGTCTTAAGTGTGTGTAACTTACATGAGCCTTAGAAATACTTCACGATGCAGCCACCAAAAGAGCAACAATCACATATTCCATTTTTATGACCACTATTAAGGTTGCCGCACAAGCCTCAAAGGAACTACACTGCGCTCCCCTCAACCCTTTTACAGTTGAGGTGTCGCAGGCGACAACTACATAAGATTCACTCTTTGGCTTAACGTAACTAATGGATGGATGGCTCATGGAGTTGGGTGTAGAACCCGGGTTTGCAGCCCAGTGCGTGTAATGAGCTCAATGCAGTTTGGGTCCTTAGCCAAGACCCTTCGCGCTGCTGCCTTAAACTATGTCTATATGTCTGGGTCTCCCTGTGGCCACGGTTACAAGATACACGGTTGTGTTAGGCAGTGTATCCAGCGTAAAGACTCTCTGCACTCTCAGTGAAAGCTGATTCGCTGTGGTGACCCCTAAAGGGGCAAGTCAAAAAGTGAACTTTGGCTTAAAATAACTCTTCAATGGTTTACGCAATCAACATGAATCAGCTAGTTCTGGCACGGAGATAAGCCTTTTTTTTTAAACAGCTTCGTGCTGGTATACAACACTTTTGCACTGCTATGCAACTCTTTACTAACATAAAGGCAGTACTTCACAAATGGAAAGTGTTGAATGATGGTGCAAAGCCGCTTTATTCTGCCACAGAATCAGCTGGTTTACATTGATTGCTTAAGCACATCACTACTGTCAAGCCCAAAGCTGCTTTTCTCCACTACAGAATTCACTGGAATTACATTACCTGCATTAAAAAAATGTCGACTACTGCTATGTTCACACCAGGCTCGGAAACGCATGTTTACAATGTGAACACACCTATATGCGTGTTTCGTTTTTCTGCAATCATAACTTTTGCATTCATGTGTCACTATGCTAGATTTCAAGTACAAAGCATGCTGCAAATAAACACACGCTAAAAGGTACACAAGTAGAACTTTGACCAATGACACCAAGTCGTTCATATATCAGAATAGAATTGAGAAAGAAAAAGCCTGTAGGCAATATTTGCCCCGCTTTAACATTTGCACCAACCTCTTACCACTACCGGATCATGCACTGGTATTGGATAGCAATAGACCTTTGTGAACACCATATGCTAAAAGAGCGTACAGCAACCAATGTTCAGCGCTTTCTTGAACGTGCCACAACCTGAAAACCTGCAGCATTTGTTAAGGTCGACATGTGACTAAGGCTTATGCATTTCCTCTTATAGAGCATTTTCAACTCCACTTCTAATTATCTCTACCCTGCAAAATGAATTTCCTTACCCTCAAATACCTAATAGTTTTGTGCGACAGACCTGTGCAGCAATTTGTGTGTCTTTTATCTCCCAACGCGAGTACTTCAAAAACACATTTCCCTGTAACAGATAAGAGACGGGATAATATGTTCCTTGTCCTCTGGAATTATCTGACTCCTTCATTTGTCTCCCACTCTGGATTTTCGGGATGTTGCTTAGTATCTCTAGCATCGTAATTAATCACCAGTCGTTGATGTCCTATATCAACCTTGCCCGCTCCTATCGGGATGTTCGGCTTAATGTAGACAAGGAAAAAATTACATTTTGTTCCAATGATGGCAGGTGTGTGCCTATTTGTGCACTGTAGAGTTTATTTAAAGGGCTTTCAAAGATGCTGATGCCTTGTCGGTAAAGCAGGCTTCATTATGAGGAAGTAAGGCTGCGTTTATCAAACTTTTTTTAAATGGAAAAAACACTGAATGAAATAATGCATCCGTGTAAAGCTGAAAGGGTTAGTTATCAATTTTAAAAATACACTCACATGGTGGGCTTGTCCTGCAGCAGCACATTAGCAAAGGATGGAGGAAGTTAATCGAGCTATGATAAAATGTTCCTGCGCTGTAGCCATTACTTCTCCTGAACAGCGGATGAGAAACTATTGAGTGCGAGTTCACAAATCAGGGCAGTTCTCTTCCTTTAATATGTTCAAAGCAAATATTAAATGTCTCCATGCAAAAGCCGCTAAATGAGACCTAAATGAATGAAGCCTTTACAGGGTATGGCGGTAAACTTCTGCAACTTTTTGCTCTAAATAAAAGCTGAGAAGAAGAAAAAAAACGCCATTGCATCAGGGACCAATTTACATCATGACACTGACAAGATAGAGCCTCGGAGGTGTTACATCTGGAGGTGACGCGCATCGAACAGTCTAAAATTATAAGCACATATATTTGAATATCATCCCATTTTATCTGCCGATATCGGAAAGCACGGAAATCCGGTGAACATGCAAATCGTCCTGCATTAAAAAGGAAAAAAAGAAAACCTTGAAAGGTCTGTGCCATTTATTAAAAACGATAACCTCTTTGAAATTACAGCATTTCAGAAGGGCACAGAAGCACGTGGCGGTGATATTTTGCTGAAATATCTCACAAACATTGCATACTAAGTGCATGAAAATGCAAGCTATCGTTTAATGCCTCTCTTGCAAGTTCTTTTTTTCTTTTTACACATTATGCAGACGGCTTATCAATGTCAAATCAGTCCACAGGATGAAAGCCTCTTTAAATAAGAAGAAAAGGCTGATACTGTAATACCTCTTTCCAGAACATCAAGCCTTTTTTTCCCAGCCTTCTCTCTCTTTCTTGATTCACCAGCCAATTTAACATTCGACCCAGTTTCAGCGAGGCTCTCTACTGGGACCCAACCCAGAAGTGTCATAGAGAAGAACCAGAATAATAAAGCCCTCCGCTCTGGAGAAAAAAACAACAAAAAAAAAAACAATACTGTGCTCATACTCCATACATTCATATACAAGCGCATTATTTATTTGTATGGATGTTTTTTTTTTCTTTATGGACAGTCTACATTTTTTCAATCAATGAAGTCGGAGAGGGAAATAAAAGCACAGATATACAAGGTAATCCAATACACAACTCCTATTGTGAAAGCTAATTATGCACACTCTGCTCTTAGCATGTTGGTTTGGCGTTCTAAATAACAGCACACAATTTTAAGCGACCCGAAGAACGACTATTAGTATTATAATACAACGTTATTACTCTTACCGTGAAATGCTTCTGATCGTTAATATGCAAACTGGATGTGGAAATAACCTGATCAAAAATTTGACTCACAGGGAATTTCATTTTTTTACTGAACTTTGGGAAGTATATATTGTTTTTGAGCTGAACCTCCAAAGGAAAAAGTAGAGCTGGTCTAATTAAAGGATTTCTTTATTGACTAAACTGCTATGTGGGGACCCTCCTGGCTCAAACAGGGAGTGACACTTTTATTAATGTGCTAAAAGGTTAACATCGTGGTATTCTGCAGAAAGTTATTTTTTATGTCTTTTTTAATTTGTTTATTTATGTCTATACAGGAAATTATTTCACTGTGTCTTATGTAAAACTTTATTCTTTTACACATGATAGCTAACTTAATGGCTAACTGTTCCTTAAAAAAACACAGAACAGTATTTTAAAGTTGATTTCAAAAGTACTTATTTAAAAGAAAATTATGACATCCACTGAATATCTTTTTAATATTATGAATTCATTCAGTTGTTTGAGTTCAAATGTTGCAGTGGATTTGCTGTCAGCAATGTGTTAACTTGCAAAAAGAGAGTTCAACGTGTTAATCTTTATGCTTTATCTGTATCCAGTGAACTTTTAGTGAAATAGATTAGCTTCTTTTAAAAAACGTTCTTTTATAAAAATTTAAAAAAAGCTAAACTAGCTTACACGATAGCTAGCTTAATGGCTAACTACTTTAACAAAAAATGACCTACAAGACAGCATTTGAAACTTGATTCCAACAGCATTTACGTAAAAGAAAACTAAAATCTCGTTATGTAACTCATAATAAATTTTCTTTTTTAATTTAATTTTTTTAAAACATAGTGCTCTTCCTAATTTTATTCCTTTAAGTTCAAATGTTACAGTTAATTTGCTGGAGCTAATGGTTATTATGCAGCTGGTCATTAAAAAAATTCGGCATTTTGTGGTACAAGCTTTAAATTTGGCATGAATGTACCTTAGGACCCCCTCTGTCAGTATTCTATAGGTACCCCTCAGGATTGAAGCCCATATTGTTGACTGGGGTAAAAAGACATGAGTGCATGGCTGCCATTTTTACAAATGGTCGCCATTTTGGATTTTGCTCATGGCTAACGTGTTTTTTCTGAAAAAGGGGATCTGAGGTACGTGCATGCCAAATTTGGTGCTTGTATCACAAAATGCACAATTTGTCTAAAATATAAACCTTCACGGCTCCGCTATTAGCATCGTCTTAACTCACAGAAAGGGAGTTAGAAGTGTTTCTAATCTGTATCCAGAAAAAACTTTAGCTAGATAAATTATTTTACAAATATGGTAACAATTAGTGTCTCACACAATAGCTAGCTTTAATGACTAACAGTCAAAAATAACCTACAGGACAGTTTTTGAACCTTGATTTCCACAGCATTTACTTATAAGAATACTAGTAAAAATAAAAGCTATTTTGCAGAGGCACACTTTAATTTTATTCATTTGTCTGAGTCCAAATTTTTCTGTTGATTTGTTGGAGGATGAAGAGTTGCTGTTTTCGCTAAACCGTGTGAGGCATAACTAATTGTAGATTATTACATCTAACACTATTGGTGTAAAAAGAGGGGTTTGGCTCACATACCATTTCAGAATGTGCCTTGATTACACCTGCTTTTCTGCTCTGCTAGAGTTTGCATTTTCACACAGGGGGAATGAGAGTCCGTGAATTTGCATGCTGTTGTTTAACGCCGGCCTGCAGGCTGCTGTGTGGATAAATCCTTGTTAGATGATGTTATTTTAGACTGTATTCTGCCACACAGAGGAAAAAAAGGTAATGTTTGTAGGAAAAATGGTGAGGAATAGTTTTACTTTTGAAGTCAGACTGAATTTTAATTTGTCATAAAAAAAGAGCGTCAAGATTACAGAAGAGTAAAACCCTTAATATTCCACTGTTTTCTTTTAAATAAGGGAATTTGACAAATGTTTTTTAAGATATTACTCTATTTTTTAAAGTATAAGTTGCAGCAGCCAAAATATGCTTAATAAAGAAAAAATGCATATGTAAGTTGCATTGGAGTGTAACTTTTTGGAGGAATTTATTTTACCAAATATGCACAAGAATGGACATTTCTTCTTGCAAATCATAATATCAGAATATACAAAAATATCAGAATATATAATATCTGATATAGATATTATACAAAATAATATATAATATCAGAATACTGCACCATCCAATATGCTACTACCATAATAAATTGATGTTTACTTAGTTTCATGAAAAATAGGAGGAATCTATAACGGAACATACGACAGAAAACCGTGGCATAAAGCATCTTCTGCGTAGCTGTCAGTAGCAAATACTGATAAACACACCTACAGTGTCTTCTAGTGGTTGTTGCTATTATTATTGTTTTAACCCTTGTCCTATCCTAGGCACTTTACCATTGGGAGTTGGGTCATCTAGACCCCACAAGACAGTGCTCTGAACCTTCTTTCTTCAATGATTTGTGATCTTCACTGGTGTCCATGGATTACATGAAATCTTTCCACCTTTATCCACCTTTGTCATGGTAGGGAGAACACGTCAATGTAAGGGAGGAGTCATAGGATAGCACAAGGGTTAAACGCACATATAAATTGCACCTAAGCATTATACTACATTCCCGGCGGATATGTGACGCGCGTTCAGGAACGCTCTAAAACCATGTTCTTGAATATGCCTTCAGCGTATGCTGTTCAGACTGGACTGTCGCTACCTGATACCAGCCCATGTCTGTCGCCTGCAGTTGGAAGAGGCTTGCAAGTCCAAATCTTGCTCCAGACTCTTTCTTTCACAGCTCTATTCCGAAATGTGAAAGAATTGGGGTCATATAAATCCGGCTGGACACAAACTGCAATTCTTAGTTTGACCTCCATGATCAGTTTTCAACCAGGTCGCACTTCCGGACGCCATCCATATACGTCACTACGAAAATCAGAATCCCTGATTGGTAAAAAAAATTCAGCTTGGTCTAACTTTCAATGCTAATTCAATAGTTACATTCAATGCTGCAGGTTTTGTACATAGAGCTCAAAAACTGACTTAAAAACTAAAAAAATGTAAAACTAAAACACGTGATTGCGTAGATTTTTAATTGGAAGTGGATGTGGATGGCCATGGGCGGTTTGAACCCGGTAACCTCGACCAAACTATGGATGGTGTAAAACATTAACTTCTACTCCATAAAATTTGGTTCTGCATATATTGAGATAAAAGTAGAGGTTAATGCAGGAATTAAACTTTACTTGTGTTTTTTTGTTTTTCTTAATTTTTGAAGTTGATATGAAAAGTATTGTATTTTCACTAATCGATATGTTTGTTTTAATAATTCTGATATATCTCTCTTCAAAAAAATTGGCAAAGTGAGCCAATGTGCATACAGAAATGATGAAGCCAATAATTCCTTTTTGATGTGGGTTATGGAGACATTATTTAATCATCTTTCCAGTGCTCTCATTTTTGGAGTGAATATATGCAAAATCAAAGTTTAAAAAAATGTTTTTTTCCATGAATAAATAAAATAAAATAAAAAATATATGTAATGTAGTCCTAAAATGTATTTACAGCTACAAAAATCATTCAAAATAAGGAAAGAGGGAAAGATTTGTGTGGCTGATGGAAAAACAAAAACAAGATTTTCTGTTATCTAGGACAGCTCGCTACAAATTACACTGCCTCAGTAGTTGTTTTGCGAGTCTTTGAGAGAGTGTTCCTCTCTCCAATCATGCTTCCACTATCCACTCTCCAAAGTGTTACAGCCATAATTAGCCTAGATTAATGAGAAGGCCACTTGAAAATGAAACATATGAATAATAAAGGTGTTGTTAATACACAAACACCTTTTCATCTTTCATTGTGATCTCACACAGTCCTCATGTGGAGAGGAAAAAAAAACATGTTTTCAAATTTATTAGGGCCAACCGGCTATTTATTACACACTTTTATTGATGAAATGGTAAACCACCCTTTGTACTTTATACTCTCACATGTAAAAACTACACATAGCAATAACGTATCAGAAGCATTTGTCAAATTCAACAGCTAAAAGGAATGTAATGCTTTCATGTAGCAGCTATAGCAAGATGTTCATCGTTGTTTGACTGACAGCCCGAATGCATTAAGTCTACCTCTTTTTTATCAGCTTCTAGATAATTAAACCCTTGGGATAGCCCATGAGTCCACTGAGGGATTGTGGTGGTTAAAGATTAAAAATATGTGTAATAAAATGCAAACATAGACTTCTACTTACTCCCACTATGGTGTTTAAATAGCCATTTCTTTAATTAAGCACTAATTCAGCATATGAATGTGTTTACATAAAGCTCATAGTGAATTTGACACTGCAGCATTAAATAAATACAACATTATTTACAACAATAGAGCATATTTCTGTGGTATGGTAAATGGCGTATACTTACAGTAGATATTGCTTTTCTATGTGTTTGACCAACACATGTATAAGGAGAACATGCAAGCTATACACAGAAACATACCACTTAGGATTCGACCCAGGGCCTTTTCGCTGCAAGTGCTAAGCACTCTACCACCATGCATTCCTAAGATCTGAACCCCCCAAACCAAACTGTGATAATATGAGTTTTGATCCATCCTTTAGCACTAGCATGTGTATGTAACGTGTGAACAGCCACACAGTCAAAGTGATGACAACTGAAGCACGACAAATTTCAGACACACAGCTAAATCTGGGGTGGTACAGTAGTTGACACCTGATAAGAAGGTCCCAGGTTTGGTTCCCGCCTTGCATGCCAATGTATCGAAATGTTATTGGGCAAGATGCTGGACCCCACATTGCCTCCATCAGTGTGTGAATGTGTGTGTGCATGGGTGAATGGGACTTGGGCCTTGTATAGGGTAGAAAAGTATAAGCCATTTTACATTTGATGTGTGTTTTGAGATCCCCGCAATAACCACAAAATGTCTTTAGAATTCAAGTATTAAACAACAGTATAAATATTAAAAATGTTTTTTAAAAAGACTTTTTGAAACTGTAGTTGGACTTGTAGTTGGACATTAGCATTCACTGTTTATTGAGGAAAGTAGCAAGGAGTCATTTGTCACATCCAGCACGCTTGCTAATAATCTCAATTGATGCCTTTCTGAAAGGTAGGACAAGTTTTAAATGCTGGCAGAATTGGCAATATTTAAAAGGTATTCAAACACGACTGATAAAAATAAACTTTAGCCTTAACCCTTGTGCTATCTTAGATGACCCCACCCTTACTTTGCCGTGTTATTCCTACCATGACAAAGGTGGATAAAGGTGGAAAGATTTCATGTAATCCATGGACACCAGTGAAGATCACAAATCATTGAAGAAAAAAGGTTCAGAGCACTGTTTAGTGGGTCTAGATGACCCAACTCCCAATGGTAAAGTGCCTAGGATAGCACAAGGGTTAAACACTGAAGGGGTTTATACAAATATACACCACGTGTGTCTGAAGGATTCATAACTCTCTATTGTAACACTAGCATCTGTCCGACACAACAAGCCTGCAGTTCTTATCTGTTTGCTCAGCTGCTAGACAGGTCAAGTTTAAAATAAAATAAAAATTAAAAAGAAATTTTCAGTCCCAGTGAAAACAGGTTTCTCCTGTACAGACGATCTTTGATGTACATTTACAGAAATGTACCACCTATAATTGGAAAGTGCTTTGATTGCATCAAATACCATTGAGGAACTGTCGTTTCTCCATAAAATCTAACAACTTCAACGGCTCCCATTACACTTTTAAAGGCAAAAATTCAGCCAAAAACAATTATAAACAAAAGTTCACCAATTTTAAAGAATTGTCTTGTTGCTAACCATTATAGACCTAAATACATACTACATCTCGTTTTATTTTGGGTTATGGAGTTACAAACCCAAAACTGATGTAATCACCAATTCATTGTGTTTTGAACTCCAAACCTTTTCTTTGCCATAATTCAACCAAAAGGGCTGACCCAAATTAGGTTTGCACTCCCTCAACTTACACATCTCTGATCACCACTTCATGCAAAACACTTTGCCCTCTGGTAATACTGTTACAGTACTTTTAATCTAATTCAAATGTAACCTCAGAAAACTGTCCTTAACCTACTTTTCCTCCATTTCCCCTGATCCACCCTCATTCACATTCCTCAAAAGGAGCAAATAAGGCCAACAAGTTTCTTTTCTAGGGGCTGAGTGGATTTCAGATTAACCTTTATCATTATCAAATAGGGAGACTCATGTGTCAAGACGGCAGTTGGTCATTTATTTTTGTTGGAGCTCACAAATGCAACCACTTTATTCCTAAGTAGCTTAATTCCCACTAGATTTATTTACTAGATCCTAATAAGACGAGAAAAATCGACACAAATCTCCACCTGGTTAAACCTAATAACCCCAAAAGACAAGTGTTGTTTTTCCCCGCCGAAGACCTAGTTATACATTGTGATCAGGTATCTAGGAAAAAAACCATAACAATTCCAACAATAGCACTAACAAAATAGTAAATGGTGTATACTTATATGGTAATTGGTACATGGCAAATCCCTATATAGCGCTTTACTGCCTTCTTAGATGACCCAAAGCGCCGTACAGTCCCATTCACCCATTCATGCACACATTCACACACTTATGGCGGCTACACACTGGCGCCAACTTATAACCACCTTGAGCATCGTGGGGTTCAATGTCTTACCCAAGGACACTTCGGCATACGGGCAAATAAGACGGGACCTGAACCTGCAATCTTCCGATCAGAGGTCAGTCTTCCTCTGCACCACGGTCACCCCAAACAAGTTGAATAATGTTCAAACCTTCAAAACATTAAAGGCTATTTAAGTGTTGAACCCTCAACATCGAAGGCAGAATCCAAATTGCTTCCCTACCCCTCTGGCTCCTCCCTATTCCTCCAATAGTAGAGGCATTTAAAGTTGTAGTGGTGTCCAAAAAAATTTTTTTAAGGAGCCGTAGTGACTTAGGGCTGGCTCTCCCTCTGCCGGTAGGGTGATCCACGTCCTGCTGTGGCGTGGAGGAAAAACGCATTTATTCACAAGAGTGCGCTCTGAAGCAAAGAAGTTTACATTTAAACATCAATATTGAGGTTTTTTTGCGACTTTTTAAGGTTACAAGGTCGATGTTGTGTATTTTCTGAGTGCTGGCAGATATGCGCTAACATAGATGACTAGCGGATATTGGTGGCGTCATTGAGAGGTAGTAATGTTCGGATTTGAAGACACTGTTTGCCTCCACATCTTTCCACTTGGAGGGATAAATGCAAGGATAGGCAGAGGCCGTAAGGGGTAGAGAAGCAGTTTGGATTAGGCCTAATATTCAAGGCAGACACTCTTCCACTGGGCTACTGTTAGAAGTAGGGTTTCTTAGAACAAAAAGAGGGCATACTGCATTACAAAAAGTGTCTTTCTATAATTTCCATCATTAACCCCTCTAACCGAGATCAAACTCAAACCCTTGATAATCTTCCTATGACTGTGTGTTCACTAGACTTAACTTCCTTTAGGCAATTTATTCAACCAAAGTAACGACATTCATAGAATTAATAGGGGCCCTGTTGGCCTCAGGCAGGCATGGGACTGCACGCAAAAGGTCTAAAGTAGGACTCCTGCTCTACATGCTCCCTCTGAGCCCTGGTCAAGTAGAAATTCAACAACCAATTTTCTGGCTTAAGTAAGGTTATAACACAAAAAAGTCTTCCAAAGAAGAAATTATGAGATTTGAATCCGTACCGCAGATTCACAGTGATCCCTCTAACAGCATCCGCACCAAGATCATAGATTTTTAATATGGGAAATATCAGGCCTTGTCAGCAGTACAGGCCATTCTTTCTTGCTGCAGATATGAGCTAGCACTGAAACCACAGATGGTCCTAAAGTCCAAGAGTGCATGAAGTCTTTGATCAGTCAGAGAGGATAAATGTCACTTAACCACTCATTGATCTCTGCTGGCTGCTATTGGCTGCTGTAATCTTAAGTTGTTGCCAATGCTTGCCAACAGATCGACTGCTGACTGCTCTTTTGTGAACACCCGGTTCCTTTTAGGTCAGTCCAGCAGGTTTTTTGTTCCATGTGCTGCCTTAAAATTCCTCTTCAAGTGTAATATTTGGACCAAACTCGTTATTATTTTGCTTCTATTTGCAGAGCAGTTTTTTTTTGTCTACACTTTCCAAATGTGCCTTTTTAGTGTAACTTATTTTCCTTTTTCTTTGTTTTCATTTTAACCATAGAGAACCCAGGAGCAAATTTTTTCTGGGACTTTTAAGTTAAATTAACTTTTTTCTGTTTCTTTGTTTGCCAATTTTGGGTAGCTGCCATTAACAGGGGCCCAAAACTCAAACAATAACATAACAGCAGCCAAATTTTCACAGTGGGTTCTCAAGGGTTAAAGGTCATATCACACACCCACTACGCACATTTTTCGCACTTTTCACGTATGAAATTTTGGTCTTTCGTCATATATGCGTGATCTACATAAATCGTAAGTGTTTCTTGCATTTGACATTCGTCGATGTGCGCGGATGTCCATCGAGGGTTTCGGCAGACAGGTCTTTTTGTGAATTAGGTTCGAGCTGTTTAAAATTTAGGTCGGTTGAGAATTACGCAGTTCACACGTATTTTATGTAGTTTGTAATAAATTGTGTAAATCTTGAGTAATTGTGTGTGATTTTGGCAAGATGCATTTGCAAATTTGTGCATTTTCATGACTGTTCCACGTGTGTCTAACGGACTTTTCATGCATGTACCAGTGATGTATAACTTTTATGTCATGTACATGCACATATAACTTTATAATTACGTAATTGACACATGAATCACTAATAAATTGCATATAAACGGTGCAATAATCACGCACGTTTCATGTTCTACGAAGATTTGCATGTCCTTGCCGGGGTTTATTCGTGCTTCTACCATGTGGTTCATGTGTGATCTGTGAAAGTAAAGACCCCAACTTTTCTCCCTTTTTCCACAAATATTCATGTATGATCACTGTGTGACACGGCTTTTCGATCACATGAAAAAATTTTTTTTTTTTTTTTTTTTTGGGTATGGGTAAAAATGTTGAAATGTTATATATTCACAAATAAATATAGTCTTAAAGCTAATCCAAGATTGCTACTTTTTTACATTTACAGCAATAGCTTACATACAAACAAATGAAAATAAATGCAATCACCTTGCGTAATTAAAGCACGTTTGCTTAATAGGATATTCTTAACCTCCACCTTCAGAGAATCCTGGGCTGTGATAAGCTGTACAGGCCATAGGGGGCAGTAGTCAATTCTTGTTCCCAAAGGATGCTTATACTGTGTAGCAGTGGATGCAGTTTATTATTTATAAATCGCAACAAAACAGTTGAGATTGCGTTGGTTCTGCTCTATGGGACAGACAACCTATAAAGTTAAACGTAGAATGGAGCAGAATTCAGCACAAACAATTTTCTATGTGGACTCTTTTACCTGGCCAGGAATCTGCTGACAAAGTTGTGTTTGTGTTGGACATGCATTTGTAACTTTGTGTAGATTGTTATTAAAATGAATGTGGTTTTTGTTTTCATTTAATTACCATGTTTGTATTTTTTACTATAAACTAAAGAATTAAACAAAGCGATGAATGACAGAACATATGTTGATGTATAATAGAACATAAGTTGTAATTAGTTTAATTTTGGTGTTAATTTGTTGTTTTTGGTGCCACATAGTTGAATTTTTATTTTTTTGAAGCACTTTAAAAATCCTTTTTTACTTTAGTGCATACTTTAATTGAGACAAAAGGCAATGTTTTATAATGAATTTAGCATTACAAGGATCAAAGTTAACTTTCACATTAAACAGTCACTCTGACTGAAATGCAGTGAAACTAGTAAAAAGTAGACTAAAAGGTAGTTTTTCTTCAATATCCAGGCCAGAGCTTTACTCTTTTGCCAAGTCCCACTTGTTTTTTTGTTTTTTTTTTAATTTAATGATTCTTTATGACTAGGGCTTTGTTTGTAGAAAGTAAAAGCATGCCCACAAATACTGTACTTTTGAAATTAGACACTCTAAAAGTAATAATGAGTAGGATGAAAAAGAAGGACTGCAGCAGCTCGGACAAAAAAGAGGAGCGTCTCCAAGCCTTTCAGGCTGTTTGTCTTTGGACTCATTTTAGCCAGCTTCTTATCTTGTGATGTTTTTCATTGTGTCACGTCCTGGGAGATTAAGTGCAACACCTTCGAGTGTTGCTCACAGTTCACCAACAGACATTAAAAACGGCACTCCATATGTTGGCTCGAGTCCTTATGGCCTTGGTAATTCACTGCCACGCCTGTTTGATCTATAAAGATCACACAGCAGATGTCAGCTTTAGGAATGGCCGTTTTCCAAGGGACACAGCCAGTTGTCACAGCAGAATTCAAACGGCTAAATATATATATTTATTCTTTAGAGGTGATTACTAGTATAAAGTTTGATGGAAAAAGCTTTGAAATGTTAAATTGGTGTCTGGTTCTGAACTGTCACCGATCATACTTTTACAAAAAGAGGATTGGAAGCAACATTCTTCGTGTTATTTGTATTACACACATGTATATCTGCACCAGTGCATTGTTTGATGCTTCCATCACAGGCATTAAAAAGTAACAAGTACCTTATTTTCAATGCCATAAGACGCTCCTGACAGTGGTAGTTTTTTTCAAAATAATCCGGAGTCCCTCATATAATTGTTCTAGTTGAGTTTACTGATGTCAAAGCGATTTTGAGATGACTATGTGCTGAATTCAGCACATAACTGCAGGGTGTAAGATGCTGGCAGGTAAAGCATACATGGAGCGCCATAATGAAGTGGCTGGAGTAATATACAGGAAGAGTATGGACTGGGCTGCACGGTGGCGCAGTGGTTAGCGCTCTTGCCTCACAGCAAGAAGGCCTCCGGTCCTGGCTGGGGGACCTGAAACAGAACATCAACCTTTCTGTGTGGAGTTTGCATGTTCTCCCCGTGCATGCGTGGGTTTTCTCCGGGGTCTCCGGCTTCCTCCCACCGTCCAAAAACATGCTTCATAGGTTAATTGGCGAGTCTAAATTGTCCCTAGGTGTGAGTGTGAGAGTGAATGGGTGTGTGTTTGTGGACATTCTACCCTGCGACAGACTGGCAACCTGTCCAGGTTGTCCCCTGCCTTCGCCCACAAGTGGCCGGGATAGGCTCCGGCAGCCCTGTGACCCCGAAAGGGAAAAACGGTTAAGAAAATGAATGAATGAATGAATGAATAAATGAGTATGGACTGGAAACCCCAAGGTCAAAATGGGAAACACCTCCGAAGGTGGTAGAGAATGAGAGGGCAAAGATCCTGTTGGACTTCCAGATCCAGACTGATAGGATGGTAATGGCGAACCAACCAGACATTGTAGTGGTGGATAAAGAACAGAGCAGGGCTCGACATAGCCATTTGTCCACTGGCCCGGTCCTGTTTTTCGAGCAGTGCGGACCACAAGACTTTACTTTTCACTTGTCCGCTCGGGCCACTAAAATATCTAACGGTTTATATATTCTTCACCTTTTTCAATAAAGTAAATTTTGCGAAAACGTGTAGATTTACCTCGTCTTCATAATTTAGTTTTTCTGCTAGTCCTGTGTTCAGACTTCAAGGGTTTCTATGGGAAACCTTTGATCACTTCTCCTTCTCTCCCGCCTGCGCGCGCGCGGCTTTCACTGCAGAGCACCACGCGGCACGCGCTCACTACTTTTTTTTTTTCAAACTTTATTGAATGTAACAATTCAATACAAAACAATGTTAAACAGCAACAACGAAGGCACAAGCCAGTGGGTTATTATTACATTTGATTATAAATCCGACACCGTCACTGAAGAGAGACTGAAGCATGTCAGAGATGTGGAAGACATGGTAGGAATAGATAGGAATATGTTAGATGGAGTAATGGGTGGAATTAGTAGTATGGACAGCAAGATATTTAATGAATGCATTGAAGATGAAACTGTATATCCACTAAGCTTTAAGCTGAATGTCAAACAATCAAAGGCAACTCCAAATACCTGAATCTCAGACTCAAATGCAGTAGAATGTTAAACTACTTAATTTTGTTTTTCTTTACAACACTGTAAGCAGTAAGTATTTCTAGTTAGCTGAATGATCTCAGTTAGACCTGCACAATATGAGGAAAACTCGCGATATCAGAGATTAAAATTGCGATAACAATATAATTTGCGGTATATAAACAAACAGCAAAATAACCAAATAACCATTCCCAGTTTAAAAATTATACTCCAAATGACCCACGTTGACATAGGTTACAAACATCTAACATAACAGGGCTCCATCTGATTGGTCAACAATGTGAAGGCGTCCATCCGATTGGTCAAATGCATTAAGGGATTTATTTGATTCGTTAAATGGTTCAAGCTGCCATTAGATTGTTTTAACACATTTAAGGTTTATGATTTATTGCGATATTTGCCGTTAGAAGCAGCATGAAAACTTCTGAACTAGTGTTACCGACTACACTGAAGTGCTCTCTTAAAACATCTGAAACAGACTAGAGCAGATTTAAGTTTGATATGGTCTATTTTCAGTCATTGAAAAGTGTAGAAATAAGTGATGTCACCAGAATGCAATTGCACCATATTAAAAGTTTCCGGGGGGGCATGCCCCCGGACCCCCCTAAAGTTGCAAGCACCTGCGGAGCGGCGGGTTCCGCTATGCGCGGTGTCGGGCCAGTAACTTTCAGGCAGGGCCAGTAAGTTTCAAAAACTACTGGCCCTGTGGGCCAGAGCAAATTTCTGGGCTATGTCAACCCCTGCAGAGGAAAGCCGTTGTGGTGGATGTGGCAGTGCCAAGCGATGTGAACATCAGGAAGAAGGAACATGAGAAACTGGAGAAATACCAGGGACTCAGAGAAGAACTGGAGAAAGCCTGGAAAGTGAAGGTGACAGTGGTGCCTGTGGTAATTGGAGCACTTGGGGCAGTAACCCCCAAGCTGGAGGAGTGGCTACAACAGATACCTGGAAAGACTTCAGACCTCTCAGTCCAGAAAAGCGCAGTGCTAGGAACAGCTAAGATACTGCAGGACTGTGAGGAAACTGGATTTTCTAGAAAGGACTGTATTAATAAAAATATTAGGTTGGTTCATTTCCCTTTCAGTTTCCAGCACACAGAAATAATGAATAATGACTCAGAGACAGTTACTTAGCTTTTATGGAGGTTTTACTTCGCCCAAACACGAAGGGGACAGACAGATGAACATGGCACATTCAAAGTCTGAACAAAGGGGTTCAGCAAAAGGCCTGGCATATATACCTTGCATTTGCATATTCACAACCTCATTCGATGGATCATGGTGTGAAAAACACACCCACAGACTGTTGCAGGCTAGATGCTCGAAGGTCAGAACACCTAAAGTGTCAGATCTCTCTGAGGTTATCACAGACATTTACCAGAACGCATACACCAGAACACACAAAGATGAAAAAGGGAGGATGTTAAAGGAATGTTGCGAGACAATAGTCTTGGTTGTGCTCTGTATGGAGTGTAATATAATTTTGAGATGACAATACATGCTCAGTGAATTAAGTTTAAACCATTAGTGTAATAAAAGTTAAAGGCAGTTTCTAACTATTCTTCACAAGGACCCTCAAGCTCCCAGGCCTCTGGTAGAGGACCCGAGCTTGGGTGAGAAACCACCCCCGGAAGGGTGAAAGGGGCGTTTATATATATATATGAACAACTTTTATAATCATAAAGTACCATTTTAATGTGAAAAATAGATTTTCCTGAAACCAGAAGCTCAAAAAGTAAGAATACAAAAAAAATTGGACAGCCTTGTACAGTACGTTCCATGTAAATATTAGTCGGTGGCCTGAAAAAGCTTGTGGACCACTTGTGTATTGCATGTCTGACAGGGGTTTCATGTATCATCAATGAGGCTGTTATTAATTAAAGACTTAAGACACTAAACACTTTTAGCAAGAAACAATGCCGAAGACATGCATTTCTTATCAGGGAACCCATTCAGATTCATATGTTCCAGTTAAGAAGGAAAAAAGAAAAAAAAATCCAGCAAACTGTCTTTATCAGATGTGAACCGAGGAAGAAAAATAACCCTTCACCGTGAAAGCACCTCTCCTCCCCCTGTTCTGTGACTTCCTCAGCCAACAAAGGGAGGGGACAGGCACTCAGGGAGGACATATAAGCGTGGGGATGAGGAACAACTTGTCAAGATGGTGGATGATAAACACAGCACTCCATCTGGGTGGAGAAACTAAGCGATACTGCTCGCCCCCTTTGGTGGCTTTCCCCACATCTTTAATGAATGCATCTCATGTGGCATTGGCATTCATCATTCAGAGCTTTTGCCAGCGTTTTACCTGAGATCTTCTGACCAAACTATAACCTGCATGTAAAAAAACCATTGACTGGATGCAAGAACTGGACTGAGTGACCCCTCCCCTTATAGTGTTTCAATTAGGAAAGAACCGCCAAAATCCTATAAATTGCTAATGCTGTTTTTTTTTTCTTTTTTTTTTCTGTAGTGCAAGTCATACACTTACCAATCAGATGTCTAAATAGAAGTAGATGATGCCTGCTTGCTCTTGTCCAATGTTCAAAATGTTTGACAGATTTGGTGGAGTCTGCTTTCAAGTGGTGGGGGTGTGGCTTTCGGACAAGTTCACTTCTGATTGCCATGAGTGGTTACCATAGAAATACTGACTCAGACCAACTAGGACCAATCACTACCAACTGAAATTGTTTGGCTCCAACATTGTTTATCTCTGAATTCCTTCACTACCCACTCTTAGTGCACTATATAAGGTGTTCACCATCTTGAGTAAATATGTACGGGTTAATGGCCGACAAAGTGTGCATTATTACTTTTTAACGCACACCGTGGAAGCCTGAACCGCGTCGGACGGTTCAGGCGTTAATGGTTCGTGTGCTAAAAAGTAATAACGCACACTTCGAAGGCCATTAACCGGCTTATACCATCCATGGTCACTTACAAAAGCAATACATGTTAACCAGTTTTTAGTCATTAATTCTTGTTTTTTCCGATTTGGATCGCTTTTCTCACAAAAAGCGGACTATTTGTCATGTGATCACGTAACAAATAGTCCGCATGGCGCCGCACCACCGCTGCAGTCAAGATTCGGCGATATATATATGCTGATCTTTCCGATGGGTTGAATAAAGTATCAGTTTAGAGAGAAAGTTCACCTTTTACCGCTTGTTTTTGTCCAATTGATGAAGCAAAAGATTGTCTTTAAGAAGCCGGCGCAGTAATACAAAAGATTTAAGCTAGGTGACCGGAACTTCTTTTTTCACCGTGCGGTTATCAGGTTTTAATGCACACCCAGCAGCCAATCAGAATCGAGTATTCACCCGGACCATGGTATAAAAATAAAATTGAAACATTTGTTTGGTGAATTTTATCAAAGTGTTTTAAGAACCATCTTAATTCCTAAAAATTGGAGTAGTCTGTCAATAATTTGATGTTGTGGGCTTCACAGGGTTCAGGATAGTTTAAAAATAAAGGAAGGAAGATGGCGGCTGCCTGCACCCTTCTCACTGCTAGAAGGGGTGAAGTGAGGCATGATAACATTTCATTGGTAAGATGGAGCGTGACTTCACAGATATAAGAATAAACACTTCACCACACTAACAGGAGGAATACTTTGCTAATGAAGTGTTGTCTAAAACTAAAGCATCTTTTTTTTTGTTTTAGATCTCGCAAAGTCGTTCTGTTTTTAAAGCTGAAGTCTGGACAATGAGCTGTAGCCCCCCATAATAAAGAATTAATTAACTTTTTTTGCTGGGATGATGCATATTAAAGTATGTTCAAGAATCTGTGAGGCCATAGCTCTCGACAGCCACTCGGCCGGGGTGATAGATTTTAAAGCGGCGTGAGACATCAATCACTGTCCTGGGGTGATTGCCTGTTTGTGTGTGCGGTGGCACCGCTCCATCTCGGCGAGGCGAAAGCCTGGCTGATTGGTCTTTTCTTATTTTTTTTTTTTGCCTCTCTACATTCATTGTAGCTACCTGACACCGTGTTATACACCCGATGCAGAGCGTGGAAATGCTTATTTACACTCGGCTGGGCAAAACCTCGACATCTGCAACATCGTTTGGGCGACTCGAAAGCGGAATTGGTCGGTTTGTTGTGTGTGCGAGAGCAGAGTTTAGATCTCTGGTATTGCTTTTTTTTCTTTTTTTTGGCCGCTTATCCTTAAAATATAACATGTCTGTCTTAGGTTTCCTGCTGCTACGACAGGTGACTGACAAGCAGTTAAGATGTCTCTTTGTGATGATCAAAAACCTGACACATGGGGGCAAATAGCTTTGTTGCCCATCTGATTGAAACTGCACCACATTGCGCTTCTGGAAGCTCCTAAATTAGGTGTAAAATTACTCGCGACAGTTTTCAGGAGCACTTGCCAGATCAAGGCCCATCAGTTTCTGATGGAGTGTTTTACAAATATATATAACCTTAAATGTACTCATCTTACAAACAAATGTAAAAACAATGCTCACACTGGTTCAATTCCAGTGTGAGCATTGATTTATTTTTGGTTTTCACAGCGCAAGAACCAGTGATCAGACTTCAAAAAAACAGGGTGCAAAACTGGTAGAATGTATTCGTGTCTGAATTCTTTCACTACTTAGAGCACTCTAATGAATGCTCACCATTTTTTGGGGGTGTCCGACTCTAGAATTCTACAACCCAGTGTCATGGAAATTTACCAGACGTCTCTGCGAAAAACCTTTGTGCATACAGTGATCACAAAGCATTGTGGTTGAATTGTTTATCATTTGAAAAATGTTTGGTATAGTTATTTATTTAAATCAATCAAGTTATATCATTGAAACACAGTGGATTCATTATTAGTCTTCATAAAATTGATATGTTTATTAGGTTTTTGACTTTAGCAAATGAGTGATGTCATATTTGATGTTTAAAAAAAAGGCAGCATGTGTCCAAAACTGCTTTAAAATCCAGGACACTATATCCCTTGTGCTATCTTGTGGGGTCAAAATGACCCCACGCTTACATTGACGTGTTTTCCCTACCATGACAAAGGTGGATAAAGGTGGAAAGATTTCATGTAATCCATGGACACCAGTGAAGATCACAAATCATTGAAGAAAAAAGGTTCAGTGCACTGTCTAGTGGGTCTAGATCACCCAACTCCCAATGTTAAAGTGCCTAGGATAGCACAAGGGTTAGAGTGCCAAGTTGGTATTGGTACCGACGGTTATACTGGTACCATATAAAAACGATTTTGGTGCGTTTCTTTGGACATGTCAGTCTTATCCTATCACTTTAGCTTTGAAGCAATTGTAGGCGGGTGTGGCAAGAAGGGTGGGCGGAACTTCATTCAAAATGCTGAACGTGGAGAGTGCAACGTTTGTCTCAACCTTACAGCAAAATATTCTAAGTCAGCGATTTGATGGATAAGAGTGTCGTGTACAGTGCTCCAAAAAAAGACAGACATCGTGGCGATAAGTGGTGAAAGACGCGTTTACTTCAGCATGTTCATATTTTTAGGATTTTTACTGCAGCTAATGGGTGACATCAAAATTGGAGTTAAAAAAGGAAAAAAAAGGAGGGAGGATGTGCCTGAATTGCACTAAGATCCAGGCCACTAGATAGAGTGATGGATCACAAAACTTTGTGCCAAGTTGCTACTGGTACCAACCTATACGGTAAAAGATTTGTAAAATGATTTTGGTGCTTCGTTCATAGTTCCTACATGTTTCTTCAAGTTAAATCTAAGACTTTTTAAGCCCTTGCATTTGAAAAATTAAGACCAATTTCTCTTTACTTCATAACTCACATTTTGGTGCAGTGAAACCATCCATAGGTGACCAATCAAACAAATTTGTGTAAACAGTTGGCTCTGACATCGTCTCTCGGTTAAATGAACAAAGCGGATACTAATAAAAGAAAACAGAATTCTTTATGCATGTGCACTAATGCAGTATTGGAGATTGGTCAAAGTAAGATTAAGAGAGCAGAAAGAAGTAAGTTACGCATGCTCAATGTGTTTGCTTGGAGAAGCTAGACAATTAGCAGACAAATGGATGTAAATAACATTTTTTAGCCGTGATAAGACACTAAAAACCACAGAGATGCAAAAACGATGAGATTAAGTTTTGCTTTGCTTTTTGTCAGTCATACATACCTCCGCCAGATCTTGTACCGGTACCAATACCGGACCGTACCGGCTTACTTTCAGCCCTGATCATTCCTAGCTTGTCACCTCCTTGCACTTTGCGCTGTCGTAAGGCTGAAGAAGCGTGTGCTTCTGTTTTTTTTCCCCCCTTCTTTTACCTTGTTTTCTTTAAAATCAACGGTTGGCATCCAGCATGATGGTGCATATCGCTGGATTTACTTACACAATCGTGCCTAAAAAATTAAACTTAAGACCAGAAAAATCCTGCAAAAGTTTTTTTAAACAGCATAATTTGTAAGCCCAGGTATCAAAATTTACGACTTTTGAAACTTTTTGAGGGTCTTATTTCCCTATTTTTACAAATCAAGGCTTTTAAGACTTTTCAAGACCTCACGGGAACCCTGTTCGTTCCTGACACGTCAATCTCTTCTCTTCTAATCAGTTTTGCTGTACAATTCTAACCAATCGTTGTAGCCTTCCAGCAATTGGGGGCGGGCTCATATGAGAATGGGTGAGGCAGTGAGGGTGGGCGGGGCTTCAGTCAAAATGACAAAGGCGAAGCGAGCGAAGGTTTGGCTGTACTTCACAGCAAAAGATTCAAAGTCAGCGCCCATAGGACGTGTACTATGCCCCGAAGAACGCCAACGTCATAGGGATGAGCGCAGAAATACATGTTACAATTTATCATTGGATGCCATATTTGCATGTACTACTGCATTTCTTACTGAAAAAGAAGCTGCCACTACCGCAGAAACCCCAGGGTTCTGTGATTGGTGGGGTCACAAATAGAGACATGAACAATTCTAACTGCTACAGTGGATCGCTCTTGTATTCTAAAGAGAGAAAAGACATCTTGCATGTACAAAATGCAACCTACAGGTTCATTTCATTTAGTTTTGCGGCCAAAACTCGCCGATTCATCCAGGTAGAGCCGGCTGGTGCGTTCCCTGGAGACGCGCTGCCTGCACATATACTGTGGGACTTTCTTTGTAAGAAAAGTGACAGCTAAACATATGGTACTTTGTTATCACACCGGAAAAAAGACGAGGAGAAGGAAAAAAGGAAAACCTAAGTCTGACATTGATGTGGTTCTCTGGGGTCTAATGTAGTAAATATTACTTTTTGCAGTGATTTACATTTGCAGGGAAAAGTAATGGGAGGCAGCACCAAAGACAGCCAAGAAAAGTCTTAAAAAGGCAGACAGGAAACTTTAGAAATTAAATGTAAAATAGAAAAAAAAGATCAATTTTGAAAAAGAATGAAGAATATAGATGATTGTAAGATATTTTAATGTGGCCTTTACTGTGAAAAATCCTGAGAAAAATCTCTTTTTCATCAGGAAATATGCTCTACTGCTAACCAGAAGGGGTTTTAACCGTAATTCCTCTTACTTTTTTGAAAGAGTAACATCTAACCTTGGTGACTGTGTGCAATCTGTTTATGCCTATAAACATGGGGGAAAGATTGGATTGTATCGAAAGCAGACAAATCTGTCTTTGTCAACTTAAAAGGTCAATTTTTACTGTGATTCAAACAGCAAAGATTCAAATCAGACACTTCTGATCCGGAGCTGCAGAGCAAATGTGGTTTCGCCACAGGCTCTCTAAAGAACTTCAGACTAAAATTCTCCTTCAAACTTTTGAAGCTAATTTTAACATCACTGTATAATAATTTTTTTAGCTTTGTTATTTTATTACAAACCATTCATACCTGATTATTGTGGAACCTGTGACAGTACTAATCTAACATTTCCATTTGTTTACTATAATAGCTTTCTAATAGGAGTAGAAGTCACAAAATGAAGCAAAAAGAAGAAATATATGTCTAAACACGTATATGCACGTGTACACTTCCAGCCACTCCGTAGTTCTTCCAGGGATTGCTCCAACAGAGCTGGTTTGCAGAGGTCAACAGAACTTTCTAGGCTGGATTTCCTTCTCGGAGCAAGTAGATTGTGGTACAATCTGGAGGGAAAAATTGAAGAAATAACTCAAAATTTATTAAAGCAAAAAGCAAAAAATAAATATAAATAACTGTTAGCAGCAGTTATCAGTCTCAATGTTTTTTTCTGTTGCATTTGAACGTCTCTTAGGTCTTATTGTTTGGCCCCAAAAAGGTAGTAGTTTTGTTAGCTGTGACATGAATCTGTTTCTATTTATCATTCTCTTTGTAAAAATATTTTGACAAGCCTTAGATTTAATGGACTGATTAGCATTTTTCCCTTTTTTTTTTGCCGCCACTCTAGCATCGCATATCTATGCAGGCCCTGTCATGCATGTTCAATAAGCTATGAAAACTGCTCATTGCCTCCATGATCTGATTTTTAATGAGGCTCGCTCATTCTCGTGTTTGACCTGCACAACACAGATGATTCTGTTAATTGGCAGCGCTCGGCAGAAGACGAGCGCCGTAATTATTATTGCAGACGCCGGTCAAACAACGACTGCATTCCTGAGAGTGTCGCACAAAAGCAGCTGAAAGACAAAACTGAAGGAAGTCCAAACGCCAATTCCTGTCGGCTCTTCCATATTAATACGCATCCAATTTGTTCCTCACCTGATTTAATCCCTCTCTGCCTCCTTGTGTACAATTCTCACATATGCCAGATTTCAACACATGATGCCACTAACACGCCAGAAAAGCCTGGTTACAAATCGCCCCTTGCGGTGGATACGCCTGCAGGCAAAAATTGGGCCAACTTGCACGGTGCATGCAGGTCAAAGCAGTGTCGTAGACCGTTTGTCATGGCTGTACAGTGAAAATATTCATGCACATTTTCTTTTCTACACGGGATGGACAGATCATATCAAGACTTGAAAACACACAAGGGGGAAAGATGCAGGTGTGTCAAAAAGGAATCTTCATGTTTTCTAACGCCCCTTAAATCCAGAGTACTGCACAAGGGGCCCCTTAGTGTTGTTTCCATTATAGGTATCACAGTTCTTGTGTGCAGCCTGATTTTTTTAAATTAGGAATTTGACAATAAGAGCTACTTTTTTTTTTTTTCTCTGAACTGTCTCTGTCCAACAAAATGGGCAGACAGATGAGTAGCTGAGGGCCTCTTGTGTTGGACATATTTTACTTTGTAACAATAGGGGTTATTAATCAGACAAACCAAAGGTATATTCAGTCGTTCCCTTAATTGAGGCCAAACTTATTAATTTCAATCAGTGTTTGAAAATCATTGGTGGCAATCGGACGAAAAGGAAAGGAGGGAAGAAGAAAGAGGGATGGGGGGGGGGGGGGGGATAAGACCATGAAGCAGCATAAAGCAGACAGGTTTACTGGTTGTTTATCATTACAGTAAGGTTCAAATGTAGTCCAAAAAGGGCGGGGCCTGTCCACACACACACTGAAATGTTATCAACACACCTGCTAGCTGCAAAAATGTCTACATGTCAACATGTACACAAAACAGTGTTCACACACGCATACCTATGCCTTTAAACCAACTAGTGTGAAATCTTACATTTATTCAATCATGCAAACTATTAGTGCAAAGGTGACCTAACACCTGTGCTCAGGTGAGTGTTTATGTTCTTCTAAAATGGATGGTGGAATGTGAAAAGAAGGAGGAGGAGCGCCCAGCCACCCCCCACACCCAGACAACCCACGGCAGCAGCAGTAGCGGCAGCCGGAACCCCCCCACGCCACACGGCAGCGGGGAAGGGGACAACCGCCCCCCGGGCGACCAAATCCGCCACCCAGGCCAGGACCAGCAGGACCGCCGCGAGGCCCCTAGAGCCAGAGAGCAGGGAAGCACAGGGGAAAGAGAGCGGCGCCCCAGCCCAACCAGGAGAGCAGGACCCCCCCCCCCCCCCCCGCGCTGCGCCTGAAGAGCCCAACGCAGGGCCCCACCCGAGAAGGGCACCCACAGCCCCAGACGAGCACCCCATCACCACCAGGAGTTCCGGGCATCCCCCCGCCCCAACCCCAGGTACGAGCCAGGACCCCCCAAGGGAGACTTGTATGTGTGTTTGTGAGGGTGTGTGTGTGCATGTGTGTGTGTTTTATGTTGGAGTGTAGATTTTGAGGGGGTAGGGGTGTGTGTACTAAGGGGGGTGCAGTTAAAATTGGCGGGTAGGGCACTGAGGGGACATCTCCTGATTACTCACAGTGATGTCCCCTCACCCTCCCCACCAAGGGGCCCTAAATGTCTAAGGTGCGGTAAAAATTGGCAGGTAGGGTAAAAAAGAAGAGAACTCTTGGGTGTCCTCCCCCAGGACAGACAGGCGATGTACCAGAACTCTTAGACAAGAATCAGCTTATCTAACACTACAACTACATGTTTAAATGGTCCAGCAGATAGGCTTCATCCAGATAAGTGGGGGGACGGCTGGAGGCGCGAGACGAGCCAGAGGTGAGGTCCACGGCTAAGGACAGGAGCACGAATGAAACTAACTCGCTAACTCCCAACTTTGTTAGTAACACGGACATTTCTACTCATTAGCCACATTAAAAGTGCTAGCAGTGTTAGCATTTTGTTTTTTTGAAAAAAAAAAAACAAACTATGGCTTAACTGCAGAAAATATGGTAGTTTATGTGTGCTTTATGTGTGCTTCCTACACGGTGAGTAAGGGGCCAGTACTCGCACCACAGCGTCGTCCATACAACATTAGTGTGTGAAACTTCCAGTAGCTTTATTAATTCTTCACAAGGAACTTCGACAGAAGTACATTGCATTTTCATTGCGCCCCTTGAAGCAGCCAAACAAGCCTTATAGGAACTAACCCAAAAACATACAGTAAGCACACTGGCACGTGACCAAGGCTGAAGCTGAATCTGACCGGCTTGACCTTGAAATCACTTGAGGTGACTGATACACAAGCATATCTAGATCTGCTTCGACTCTGGTGTTAGAGTCCAACGCTCAGAGAATCCTTGACGTTGGATCAGATTGCGGTCTCCTACTGCTTTAACCAGTGACGTGCGGTGAGGTTGATGCTGGTGAGGCACTGACTCCTCTGGAGTCAGATTTACAGTTACAAAAACTGAATATTTCACCATTCATCCGACAGCAGCTAACAGCTTATAAAATCCACACAAGAACACATTTATCCTACACAGAATATTTATTTTATAGACATGGATAGAACACTCTTCTTGTGTATAAATTATTCATATGTACTGTAACTGAAAACAACGTTTTTTTCTACTTACTCCCATGTTATTTAAAGAAAAAAACATTGAAAAAAAACATGTTTGGCCTTACTTTTTGAGTCCGTGTGTTGATCCGTATCCACAAAAAGCTCTATGATCTGTTGGAAAAGTCTTCCTTATTTTCCTTTTGTTTATACGAATTTCTCCCTCTCTCAGACGTCCTCTGTCTGTTTCTATGACACCAGTGTAGCTACAAAGCAGCTGTCAGCTCACATCTGCCCCCTGCTGGTGAGGCTTGCCTCACCTAAAGCCTTTTCTGCAGGCCTACAACAGTGTTTTCCGCACACGTCTGTTAACATTGAATCCTGCCGTCAGACATGAGGCACAGGGCTTCATTTTTCACTCTGTTTGTGATTGTTTTCCTCAGAAACTGTGAGTTGACTGAAAATGTATATTTAACACAGATCAGTGGAAAATCATATTTACTTAATTTACCTTTTTCTATTTTATCACGATCATAATAGGTGAGGCTGTGCCTCATTTGCCTCACCTGACCGCACGTCACTGTCTTTAACCCTCGTGCCTCCAGGTGGCCCAACTCAACCGAGCCCCCAAACCCCCTTAAGGAGCAAGTGTGGGCGCCCAGACTGTACACAGAGCTAGCTTCCGCCTTCACAGAATTAGTCACAGTGTGTGAGCGTTATTAAAGTTGAATTAAACTCCAGCTGAGTTGGAAACACTGCTGGTAATTGAGGTTTATTTTTGCATAAACAATAATGAGGTCAAGTCAGAAGCAGACAACAAGCTGACCTCTCCTTAAGACATTTATGAATCGAAAACACTAGAATCTCTATTCCTTTACGTCTTTGTTCCTCTTATTTATTTATTTTTTATTCATCCTACAGTGTTTTGGACCTTAAAAACTCCCATATCCATCATCTGCATCCTTACTGACGACACACAAGGTTAAGTGAAAATGAAAATCTCCCTGACTGTGAGGTTTCCTGCTGCTTCCTGCATGACTGACGTCGAACCGTTTTGGTTTTATTGTTTGCACTTTTGATAATCCAGTAGATAGAAATCACTGCATGGTGCTGATCTGATTAGAAACCCCCCCTCATCATTTTTCCATAACCCTTTAATTGTGTTTCCTCGGGCATTTGATGCTCGCACTGTTCAGATCCTGGAGGTTCATTATTGATCACTATAAGGTTTGAAATTGGTGGCAAAGCGGTTTCCAATGCAGCAGCGTTTCTCCATCTCTGTTGCGTTTTGCAGCAAATGGCCCAAACATGGATGCTGGGGAACGAAAAACGTCCTAATTTTCCACGGAAAGAGTAAATAAACCGCAATACATAATTGTGCTCAGAGGACTTTTCTGGTTTCCATTTTAGCTCTTTTGTTTTGGTCTCATGTTCTGACTCCAAAGAAAAAGCCAAACTGTTGCATATTTATTTATTTATTTTTATACACTGTATTTCGGCAACGCTGCAGCCGAAACCGCGCTCGGGAGGCGGTAGCATTAAGGGTCTTGCCTAAGGACCCTCACTGGGTGATGTTAATTGCTTGCCATTGATATGGTAATTGCCCCCAGGACCATTGCACGAATCGAACCCTGGTTTCCTGCATGGTAGCTTCCCACCTTACCAACCGAGCTACCCAGCCGCTAAATCCACATAACTGCTTGGGATAGAAAGAGATTTGATCTGAGAGATTGAAGGTGAAGTTATTCTGCTGCTGAAACACCGATGCCTCTAACTTCTTTGTGTAAACTTTGAGCCTCGATCAATAAGTAAGTCAGACAGCTCTCAACCCTGTCCTAATCCCCGAAGTTTAGTTCTTTGACTCGACATTACCAGTGGCGGTTTTTGATATGGGCGAAGGTGGGCGGTCGCCCAGGGTGGCACATAGCAGGGGGCGGCATTTTCCGGGGTGTGCACCATCATTCTCGCAGTGTAACACATAATAAAGTAGCTCAGCAATGGAAGAGACTTTCAGCTTTTATTTTGCTATGCTTACTACAGACGGCAACATACGCTTTTATTTTGACACATCTGACACTGACCATCGCACCGATCTCTTCATCCTCTCCCCTCTCCACACTTATGGTGCAAAAAAAAAAGTAAACACAACAGGATGAAAAACTAAGATCAAAACAACAGCCACGTGAAAAGGCACCTGGGCAAAGGAAAAACCCGTGCTCAACCCAATTTCAACCAGAGCAGCCAAAGGGGATTATTTTCCACAATTCACCGCTCCGACATAGCAGACCCAACGTGCACATGACCACCACTACATCTGAAGGTTTCATTTTGAATTTTACAAGGCGCCCTCTGTTGCAAGACACATGCGCCCACACCTCTTTGCGGTAGTCTTTGGAAGATAAGTTAAAGAATTTCTTGAGGGGGGCGCACCTCACCGGTGGCTGGGTAAATGACACACAAGCAAAGACAATTGGGAGTTTTTTACAGTCTAACAATTGAATCGGTTAGTTCAAAAGGGGCTCAAGTTCAAGAGGTTTGTTTTTTCCAGGAAATGATTTTAATTGCATAGCTTAAAGGGAGGCTACACCAAATGATTAATACTTTACCCAGATTTAGCACCAGTTCATAGCTTTCAAATGGTATAAAATGAAGTACCTCACTTTTAGAATTTCAGAGGACTAGCAAACTAAAGTCTCTGGACTTGGGCGCTTCTTGAATTAAACAGGGGCGCTGCCATATTGGATAACTAGTGCTGCTATCTATAGGATAAAGCAAAACCCATGCAAGAGAGACCCAAGTCCAGGAATTTTGCACTTAATGCATTTGAAATGTCAAGCATAGTCAATACATTACAACGGACTTGGGACTTCTTTGCACATGATCAGTTATCTTTTACCTTAAAGACCATAGAACATATAATATCTCTATTTTAAAAAAATTGTGGACTTGACCCTTTTGAACTAACCGATTCAATCATCTCTAGGCCGCAGCTGCGCTCTCCTGTCATAGAGACGGAGCCGCGTATGTCATAATGAAAAGGGTAGGGTTGGTGGGCGCAGGCTGCGCGGAGTGCGGCCTTGATTATGCAACACCTGGATCATGGCGTGCTGTGCTGCTGGATTACTGAGCTAATGTTAATAATGTTATTATTTACTAACTATTGTAGATATTTTAACTTACTCGCCCAGGGAGTAAGTTAGTGTAGAACCGCCACTGACGGAGACACACGAGCAGCGGCATTTCCTCGCTGCGGTTATGTTTGATCAAGTTTAATTATCCACTTACAAAGCAGGAAATTTATTTCACGCATGCATTGTCTCAATTTTTTGCAAGAAATTATTTTATGGTCGCTAACCTGTTTTATGCAGCCAAAACACATCGGAGTGAGCCTTGAAAGCATTTTTTCTTTTATGGAGCCGTGTGATTTACTATCGCAGACTAAACCTGTTAGGACACCTAAATTTAGATCACAACGTTTTATTTATTTATTCTTTACATATGACTTAGCCTTAAAAACAACTCATACGCATCTCCATATCATTTAAACTAAACAAATGGAAAAACAACAAAGAAAGTAACAGGCTACCCAGAGACCTATAATTACAATTTAATGTGCAGAAATAATGAAAATAATAATAATTGTAATCTTGAAAACAAAAACAAAAAAGAAGCCAAACATCCGAATGGTTTCACTTAAAGACATTTATGCAAAAGACGTCACCAATGAAACTCTGAACAAAGAAAATGAAGGCTAAAGTGAGACAATGACGGTTTGCTCCGCCCACATTTACAACGTGTTAAAAACGGCCTCCTCAGTGCTACGCAATAAATCCACCTACCGTCTTCTTTTCCTTTTCTAACTCTGTCTTCTGCAATCTCTACCCCAAAATCCAGCCACCTCCACATCTTCATCACCATGATGAAGATGTAGAGGTGGCTGGATTGATATGATTACTGATTTAGCAAATTAAATAACGTTTTCTTTGGAATTCAGCATTTTGGGCATTAGCTGGTGGTGGCTACACACATGGTTTTTAAGAAAACAGTTTCTGACTATTTGCTCTTTGTTTTTGTACATAATGTCTAGAATTCACAGCACTTCTTGCAATAAACTACTGGTATATTGTCATTCACTTCTTTTCTGAATATTGGCATTCATTTTGAGTTGCACAGTTGTGTAGCAGCATTAAGGAGCTTCTGTGTGGACTTTGCATGTACTTTTTTTTCCATATGTGGGCTTTTTCTTTTCCCAGCAGGCTACTCTGTGTTCTTCTTACAGACCAGACATGTGTAACAGGTTAATATGAGACTGTGTGGTTGGTCGTCTGCAATCAATAAAGGTGGGTTTACCCATCAAGGCCTGTGTTATTTTGGGTTTTCTGCAACAATTTTTGAACCATAATTTTAGATAAAACTCAAAAAGCATTTTCTTACCAAATCATACTGACCGTAACGGGTACATCTTTCAGATACATCTATTTTTTTTTAATCAAAAAGTAAAAACTCTTACCTACGTTCATCATGTTTTGTGTCTGATCAAACAGAAAAAAAGTTAAAGAGCTTAGATGAAGGCATGAGCAACGCGCCGACGTGACGAGGGTCCACCTTTCCCGGCCCAGGAGTTTCCTGCTGGGAAGCTCTCAGGCATTCATCTCTAAGGCATTTCTGCTTTCGGGAGTCTCTGCAGTACTTTGGGGAGCAACAATCTACCCAAACAAGCTTAAAAATGAAAGCATAGTTTAAAAACAATAAAAGGTTTTTGCTCTCTAAAAACACACCAAACACATGGGAAGGTATCATCTGCATCAAGCATAAAAAAATACATGTTCCGCATAGGGTGTTCACACTGTACCGTCACCATCCATTACTAGCGCATGTCCACCACCTACAGTTAGAAGAGTCTTGTTGGTGAGAAATGTCAGAGTGGTGCAATTCTCGCCACTTTTGTTCCAGGCTTTTTCCTTCACAGCTCTATTTTGAAATGTGAAAGACTTGGTGTTATGGATTTCCAGCCGGGGCACAAATCACAATTTTTTAATTTCTCCCGATCAATTTTTCAAACGGTTGGCACCTCCCTGGATTAAAAGGACGCCCTTCATTCTTGACGACCAAATCTGAGGGCCTGATTGGTCAAAGTTCAACCTGATTTAACTTTCCCTGTGCGTTCAAGGCAGCGTGTTTTGTACGTGGAGCATGAAAAGGGTCGTGGGGACACATGAGCGTCCCGAGTTTTGAAAGTTGAAGCCATAGACTGCCATGCTGTTGAAGGTAGCTTAAGACACTCCATGAACCATATCGGATGCTATGAAGTAACAATACCTAAAGAACCACTCTGAGACCAAATGGATTTTTAGTGTTTGGGTTTTTTTTCTTATTCTGAAGGACATATATAAAGAAATTTAATCACAAAGTTGCATTTCTGAGTATTTATTCATTTCATTGCGAATCAGCAGCAGACTAAAAAAATGCTGCTTGAAAAAAATCGTACTTGTTTCCTAGAAAATACGCTGGGCGGGCCACAAGCTTCCTCCATGTACGTCTTTGTTTTCCTCGTCTGATGAGGATTCTGGCTCAAAACTGTACACTCTAAAAAGAAAAAAGTTGATCCAACTTAATTGAATAACTTCAATTGGTAACACCTAATTGAATTAAGTATATTCAACTTAAATTGTTATGGCTATCCAACTCAATTTGATAAGTTGATCTAACTTAAAACATTTTTTTTAAATTGTGTTTATACAATGTAAATTGACACATTTTTCTAAAGTTTTAACCAATGGGCTTTGAGATTTCCATGTCAGAGACCCAGCCATCTCTCGCATTACAGGACAGGAACTCGCATGTCCTGAACTCTGTCTTTAATTTTGGGACATACAATGATTTTACGCACAAGGGGGTTGGTCATCATCCTCTACCAAACTCAAAGAAATAAACATAACAGTTTAAATTACTAGTTAAAGCAGCTAGACAACAAAACACACGGACAAAAACTGACACTTAAACCCCAATCTGCCCAGATAGGCAAAGAAAATGGTATCCCATAATTCCTTGCACTGCCTTACGTTATGACGTCATGACACATTGACAGCTTCACACCAAAGTTACACCACCTTAATTGAATTAAGTTGATTGAAAGTAAAATGTCAGACAACTATGTGTTATTCTTAAGTTGAAATGAACTAAAATAAATGATTTATTTTCAACAAACTAAATAATTAAGTTAGAACAACGTAAAAAAGTTCATCTTTCCAACTACAGCCCAAATACTCTTTTTGAGTGTACGGCTGGATAGCTCCAATACCATTTTTGTTGCACTAGTACTGTTAATTCATTGGTGTGAGGGGCTGTAAGCTATTGGGGGATTTCTAATGAACCAGTGCTGCTCTATGTCATATGTCCAAGAAACTATGTCCTGGAAAATGACACCATTTTTTTTGATTTTGGCAAAAAAAAAACTGCATAATTATATTTAAAGGGAGAAAGAGAAAAGAAAAAAAGAACGATTTGACAATAGATCAAAGGATGTTGGAGTGGGTCTTCAATAAAAACAATGAGAGCAAAGATTTAGCACTATTTATCCAATTAATACTAACCCCTATCTTTCTCACAGCGGTAGAATGTGGGAGTTATAGTACATTTAAGAGGAGTATGCATTCTTTTTTCCCTACCTAAAGCGGCCTATACTGTCATCTTTTGAACCATTACCTCTGAGGTTGACTCATTATAGGCCTTGATCTTTTATGCACTCAGATAAAAAAAAAGCGATGCTTTGATGTGTGGTGTAAAAGCTCACAAAGAGCTGTCAGTGTTTTTAAGATGGAAACAGCATTAGGTTGACGGTAAGGCTGTAAAATGTTTGTTTGATTTTTTGCTGCATTATTGACGGAAGTACAAAAAAGAAAATGTTGACCTCATCAAATATTGACCTAAAGATGGAAACGAGCAACGAAACTCCGGCTTTCTGTGTGAGGAAACTTTAAGTGAAGTTTGATCTGCAGGGACAACATAAATGTGTACAGACATCCACTCAAACGCAACGGGATGCCAGGTTTGTCGCCATTTTTGTAACACAGTTTGGCTGAAAGGCAAATTCATAAAACAGCCAAAAAATTGGTAATTTATCATAATTTCTAAGCCAGAGGGCCTCAGGGCCGCAGAGACTGTAGAGGTTTTTAAGAAGAGGCTCAAGACCCACCTTTTTAATTTAGCTTTTAGTTGATTTTAACTGCTAATTTATTCTATTAGTTTTATTATAGGCTATATTCTATACTATATTTCATTTCATTTTATTCATCTTATTCTAATTTTTTTTTTTTTTTTTAATAAATCTTCTAATTTTAGTATCTTATTGTGATTTTAGCCCCAGTGTTTCTTGTGGGAGTCTTTTCTGCCAGGGTTGCCGGCTTGCCCGGTGGCTGTTGTTGCAGTTCTTGCCTTTGCTGGGGCGGCTGGGGTTTAATTTTGCAGCCTCACGGCTGGAAGTGGACCCTGGTGTTGTCCCGGTCTGGGTTGGCGCTGTGGCGATGCTCCCGTGGCCGGGCTGGCTCCTGGTATGAAGAGATTCCCAAATGCCGTTTCCTCACAGCAGAGCCAAGCCTTGTTTGTTTGCTTGTTTGTTTGTTTGTTTGTTTGTTTGCTTGCTTTTTTATTTATTTATTCATTTATTTATGTATTTATTTATTTTAACTTGCATTGGTAGTCAACATTCATTGTCGTGGGTCATGTTAAAGCGCTTTGAGCTGCACGAAATGCATGATAAGCGCTATTTTATAAATAAAGTTTAATTTGATTTGATTTGAACTTGTTAATTGTGTGACTATAATGACTTTCAGAAATAATTTGTATATAATAATATCGAGAGAAAAAATATTCTTAATTCTTAAATGGAAGTTGTAAACAAGAACAGTTGTGTGCACAACACTTTCATCGCTTAGTTTAGCCTTATCCGGTTTTATTTTGATTCATTATTATCCAGCAACCTTATAAAATTGTGTCCAATCGCTTCAAATTAAATAAAAAAGATCTGTTAAATAAAATTCCTAATGAGAGAAGAAGCAGCTTTGAACTGTTTGTACACAAAGCTTTATTATTTTTTTTTTTCCATATTGTGGCACTGGCTTTTATGTTAATGAGCGATTTTATCAGGGAAATACAAATTAAAACCAGTCATGCACTTTTATCAAACATCTGCTTTCGCTTTGACAGATATCTGGGAGGAATTTTAATGTGTAGTTCATTTTATTGTTTTGATCACCACCCACTTTTAGGCGACCTACCACCTGAGGTGCAAAAGGACAAACTCCTGAACTAATGGCAAAAAGAAAAAAAACAGAAAAAGGTAGCTTGAGTTTGGAAATAAATCAGACTGAACCTTCCGATGCCCTTTTTTTTGCCTCTTTGATGACTTAGAAACAAAATGACGATATTCATGTAATGTTGCTGAACCGCTAAATGGGGGAAAATCAATGGAGGGCAGGCTTTTTCTCAGCGGGAGGTAAAAAAAAAATGCTACTCGACTGCTTAGCAGCACAATACCCATTGTGGCTGCAGTGCAGTTCAGTCAGGTACATCTGTAGGTAAGTGTATCCTCCCTTTAAAGCCTTAAAAACGGCTTTTCTGCTCTTCAGCCATCCTTTGTTTGAGTTCTCTGAAAATAGTTAAAGTTACTGTCAGCTGTTTACTGACGCGTCTTCTTAAGCTGACATTAGGTTTCAGACTAAATGCTAGTTTTGGTTGAGTCAGAGCAAAATTATACATAAGAGCAATCTGTGTCCGTGGTCATGCAGTCATCAACTGATGGAAACATTGACTTTAACTGCTAAATCCGCCACTGGGCTTACTCCGTGCCAACAGTTCAACCTACATCTCAGAGACACTAAAGTTTGCAAGACATGAACAAAAAAAACCCCAACTAAATAGATTTTTTTTCCATTTCACTGCAACAATTTTATCTAAATAAAAGTGTTAGGACCCTTGGTAGTGTCTGCTTGTTTTGGGTGTGTTTCTGTGTTTGTGTTCTAGCTCCTGCAGAAGTCCATCTCCTTTACAGCTGCTGACTCCGCCCCCTCTGGAGTGCTGATTGAGGCTGCTACCAATCGCCTGGCTTGGAGGGAAGCTTTAAAAGCTCCCAAGATCCTCTGCTCCAGTGGCGGCTGCATTCCTGAGAGGGAATTCGTACCTTCAGCCTGCCCCTGCTGTCTGCCTGGCCTTAGCTCGAGAAAGCTTCTGGTTTCCCCCTTAGTTTGAATCTGGTTATGTCCTTTTGTTAGACTTACTCTTGAAGTCTTTTGTTTGCATTTGGAGTTTTGTATTTCTGTCTTAGTTGACTTGCTATCAACCCTCAGAATTTAAGTTCTACCATTATTTATTCTCCCTTTGGTGTGTTGTTGGTTATTTTCCTCTAGATCCCTTTGATTTTTACGTGTCACCAAAAAAACGGCTCTGTGGCCAACCTTAACCCCGTCCAGTAATCATTATTTTCTTTATGTTGCACATTTCTCCCAAAAAGTCACCATTATACTCTAAATGAGCCTCGTCTACACAAGAGGCGGGCGTCTAACATTAAAGAGGTCCCTTCCATTGGTCAAATGCATAAAGGACTTTGTTTGTTTTAGCATGTGTGAAAACATTTTAGGCCACCATTTATCATCATTTACACCATCTTTTGCAATACCTGTATTGGACAATCTGATATTACGATGATGATAAATTTGTGATTTATTGTGCTGGCCTAGTCCCGCCTACTTCACCCTTACCTTTTATGTGTTGTATAAGTGTTCGCTGACACCTGTTTTCCGTAGCATGGCCGTAAAGAAATTAGCATGAACATTTTCGGTTTACGGCTTCCTGCCCCTGTTCAAAAACATGCTTCATAGGTTCCTTGGTCACTCTAAATTTTCCCTTGGTGTGAATGTGAGAGTGCATAGGTGTGTGATTTGTGGCCCTGCGGTAAGCTGGCGACCTGCCCACGACTGGCCGGGATAGGCTCCAGCAGCCCCTTGACCCCGAAAAGGACAAAACGGGTTTAGAAGATGAATGAATGAATGAATTTTCACTTTACGGCCTCGCCAAACTTTCCCCGTACAGGTTTGCCCATTTTCTGCTTGTCTCCACCCTCAAGGAGAGTTGTGACTGTGGCTGCGAAGCCTTGGATTGCAGACCTCTTGTCTAAAACTACAGTATTTAAACACATGCAGTAAAATTTGATTTGCTGATTATTATTTTTTTATCTGGTCGTTGCCTCTGGTTATTTTGACACATTTTTGTTGATAAAAGACAATAAATGATTAGGCTCTGTAATTGCCAACGCCGGAAATTGATTAATGCATGCGTTCTTTCTTTTTTTCTTTTTTATTAAGGAATAACTGGTTTAAGCCAGGAGAGACAGAGGGTTCTCTGTCCTCACATGACAGAAGCTTGGCATCAACGTTCTTTTTGTCCACCTCCAACATTTCCATTTCCTTTTTCCTCCCGTCTGCCTTCTTGGAGATAACGGCACCTTTAAGGGGGCCTCTGTGAATCTATCAGTTCACATCAAAGACCCGATGTGGGAGACATTCAAATATCATGTCTGCTAATAACTGGTAGAATTTCCAAATATTTTTCTGATCGCCTTTATCTGCTGCGTCTTTGTTCTGGAGGCAAATGGGCCTGAAATGCTTCAAAGGCATGTTAATCAAGCAGTGTGTGAAGATGCCAGGAGACCAATTACACCAGCGAGCTGCACTTCAGCTTCCTCATTTTCCCCGAATCCTGCTGCTCAAACGTGGTTATTACCCTGATTTCCTTCACAGGAAAAAGTTGACCTTGACAAATAGTGGAATTCGGAAAGGAACTTGTAACTCAGGCGCCACATGGGACTACTTCAACTTCTCCATGGTAGGAACTCAATGAACTAAAGTGGTTTTTACTTTTAAGAACAGAAAATGGAGCCACTTTGTTGCCCAAGGCTTGTATGATGGTGATTTTAATTCGAATTCCAGACTCATTCTTGAGGAAATTGGAAGTTGTTGGGTTTTTTTTCCCCATAAAATATTATTTGCTTTAAAGATCCACTCTGATGAAAATTGTGTTTTTGGTCTTTTTTAACATGATTATGACATAATGGAGGACATATATATAAAGGGGATTAAGCTCAAAATGACATTTCTTAATTCAAATCGTTATGAATCAGGAGCAGTTGAAAAAATCCACTTTGAAAGAGATTGTATTTGTGACGTAAAAAACAAACAATGGGCGGGCAAGAAGCTCCTTGCTCCCCTTAAGCAGCTTAAACACAATGTCACAAATTTAAAGAAAAACATCTCAAAATGAGGTTTTTTAATCGCATTTATTAAATTAATTAATAAATAATTCCTATAAAAATAGATTTTTAGGATGAATACAGGTCGTGATTAATTAATAGCACAAAAAGATTAATCGCATGACAGCACCAATTAAAAGCCTTAAATTTTTTTTTTTTTTTTAATTATAGTGCACCTTATAATCCAGGCGCTTTATATATTGATCACTTCTGGTTGCATGATGTCAGTGATTTTACGAGATACACAGAGCTCCATCAAAATGTCAGTCAGTCTCTTTTATTATGACTTGTTATTGTGAAAACTCAAACGTGGCTAGCGTGTAGCATTGTCAGACTGTATTTTTTTTACGTGTTACTAGCAATGTTGGGACACAGTTTGTTTTTAGAGGTATCAGTTTGCATTTTTACGTCTTGCAAACAGAGTTCGGGAATTGCCGGTATTGCAAATACGCTGACACGGCTAATGCTTCTAACGCAGCTAGTGTGTCGCGTGATACAAACATGTTCTTGAGTCACTGTGACTCAGTAATGAAGTCTGACTAACATGCAAACTAATCTATTCAATTCAATTTAATTTTATGTATAAAGCCCAATATTACAACAATAGTCGTCTCAATGGGCTTCATACCAGTAATTGTGCAATAATATAAAGGAAATCATAAAGATTAGTAAGACATAGAATTCAATAGGTGATGGCTAAACTAAACCAAACAGACTACGCTAAACTGGGCATTCCTGCCCTTAGACCCTCCTTCTCGGTAAGAAAAAACTCCTAAAAAAAAGGATTCTGGAATGAAAAACAAAACCCACTGACTATTTCATCTTGCCTAATATAATATCTTGCCTTATAGGTCGGCACTAATCCTAGTTAAAAGGCCACTGGGGATGCTTTTAAAGTATTGAAAAGGATGATCAGACTGGGTCTTTAACATCATGTTGATTCAAAGTCATTCGTCATTCTTTGAGATAAAGACGAGATTCCGCTCTGAAAAAAAAACTGTTTCTTATACAGAAAGCTCACCGATTCGGCAGCGAACATATTCTGGTAGAAGAATTAGCTCTCTGCGATTCTCCAGCTGTTCCTCATTTTGCTGCAACACCAGCTAAACAGAAGTAGAATCTGTCACCAGAGGAAGAGGATTCCCAGCCGGTCCTGAGAAAAGGCGCGTCTGAGTCCTCATCACTTGTCCGTCTCTTCCTCCCGCTGCAGGATCGATCCCAGATCTTGCACAGTCCCTGCTTCCCGCTCACGGCGGGACAAACTTGATTTGACCAGAGGGAGGCAGAGGTGATTGATGAATCCACCACATATCTTTAGCCACAGCAATCTGGCCTGTTTTTTTTTTTGTTTGTTTTTTTTGTACATGTGATATATTAAAATGCGTGTCTGGCTGTGACATTGAAGTATTAAATAATAATTCCCCAACATCTGTGAAGTAAGGAGTTTTATCACATTTGTTTACCAAATTACATACTATGCTACCTTCACACCAGGCTCAGAAATAGCATTTGAGCAACCACTTCCAATGAAAAGTCTATGTAAATGAACATATACCGCTCTTTGGGCTTCTGCATTCAGAACTCTTGCGTTAAGTGTTGCAAGTACACAAGTTTTTAAGACCATCTAGGTACAAAACGTGCGGCCATTGAGCGCACTGTAACCCTTGTGCTATCCTTGTGCTATCCTCAAGATGACCATTGACGTGTTATTCCTACCATAACAAAGGTGGATAAAGGTGGAGAGGATTTCATGTAATTCATGGACACCAGTGAAGATCACAAATCATTGAAGAAGAAATGTTCAGCGCACTGTCTAGTGGGTCTAGATGACCTCACTCCCAATGTCAGAGTGCCTAGGATAGCACAGGGGTTAATAGGGAAACCAATTGAACTTTGACCAATTGGGGACTCCGATTGGGGAGTGACGTCTGGGTAGTGTCTTTTTAATTCATGGAAAAGCCTGAAATTTTAAAACTGATCGTGAAGAAGAAATTAATAATTGCGGCTGGAATTAAATGATATATAAAGGAATTGAGCTGGGAAAGAAAAAGCCAGGAACAAGATTGGCAAGATTTGCACCACTTCGACGTTTCGCACCAAGCCTCTTCTAACTGTGAGTATGTGTGCTAGTATCGGGTAACGACAGTCCTTTGAGACTACAACCGCATTCAAAAACACATGATCAATGTGGTTTTGAACACACCACAAATTCGTGGTGTAGACGTAGCTTTTGAGCTCAGTCATATCTAACGTTTTTTTTTAGCCTTTTCCTAAGTGTGTGACAAGCTCCAGCCACACTGTCTAGAGTTTGTAAAAGAAAGCTCAAAATGTCAACGGGCTCCCCCTCACACCCACGGCTCCTCACAGCTGTGGCAGTAATCAGCACTCAGAAGTGGAGCCTTCCACATCCAAGCCACAAGCTTTTCACAATGCCTCCACTTCTGCCGCTTCATTTTTTTTTCTCTCCCCCCTCCCAAAATGCCATCTCTCATCGTGTTCATCTCCCGTGGTGTTCCTCAGGCGAACCAACATCAGTGTAGTGTCACTAATGCAGTCCAGTGCGGATCTGCTGCTACGAGATGTAAAAGCTGTGTCTGCAAGCACAGACAGTCCATGTAAGGAAGGAGCTAAATCTAATAAAGAATGTGTCAATCTCTGTAATCCAGAGCCTAGCATACGTGTTGTGAAAAAATCTGTGCATTTTTGGCAAAACGAGAAGGAAGAAGCATTAAAAAAAAAAAAAAAAAAAGATCCTAAATGAACTCCCTCAATCCACGCAAACTCCATAAACAAAGAACGGCAAGATGTTGAAATGAAGTAACCCAAGGGGCTCTAAAAGAGGAGAAACTGACAAATCTAACTAATTTGGCATGCAACTTTTTATCAACCGCCTTTTTCCTGCAGTCTCCATTGGTTGCAGCTTTTTCCTTTGTGTTCTGAGGTTCTGACGCACAAACGCGCACCAACCTTAATGACATAAATGGCATGTAATGATGATGATACGGAGCTGGAGGGAGAAATACAATCACTGAAGTAATGTTTCCGGTGAAGGCGCGCGCCTCTCGGGCGCAGGAGAAGCCAAAGCGAGGGGCTCCACCTACCGTTCGCCTCTGTGAAAGTCACACGGCGAGGCCTGACAGCTGACTCACTTCAGCCTTGCATCCCATAAATGAGGAGGGACAGGCACAGTCTGCAGCGCTGGATGAGGCAGGGTAATTTATGCCAGTGAATTATGGACGCAGCCAGCGAGCGGAGGCCGGCGCGTGCTCCACACCGCGCCTTCCTCTTGTTTATTTTAGCCAGGGTTATGGCTTAATAGCCTGCAGTTTTATTGATGATGGAACCCTTGATTGATTGTCCGGAGTCAAAACAAGACAATCGGTAAAAGTTAGTTGGTCGACCATCCTGTCACCTGTGGTTTATGACGATCAGAGTTGCTAGTTCTGCAGAAATACCTCCTTGTGTTGATTCCTCCCAGGCCCCAGGCATTAAAACTATACACATTCGCACGGTCTCAATTTAAGCATCTATCAGCCTAGCTTGATTACTTTTTATTTTTTTGCCCGATAATCAGGATAACAGTAAAATAGAAAACATCCTTATTCATAAGCTGGTTTTATATCCTCATTTTATGACCTGGCAGAAAGGAGAGTACAGTTGCTCACAGATAGACTGAGACGTATACGATATTCAATTCCCTGGAAGCCATCGGCAGCAATTTACCTCCTCTTTCATCATTCTAAATGTGCCTAAATGGTTTGGGAGGGTGGGGTTGAGCGGCAATAACCACCGCTCCGTATCGGGAGAGGAATCTGCTATCTTTGATGCTTTCCCTGCCATGAAATGTATTTACAAATACCTCCTGGAAGCCAATGAAAGGTTTAATATTTAATTAGGCCTGAGGACATTTCACAATAACAGGCGGACTTCTGATCAATGCACTGATATGGAGTCTTGCTGTCCGGCTGAGGAGAGTTTCTTCTGCACTTGTAACTGAAGTTACATCCCCTCTTAAAGAACTCCTCCCAGTGGATCAAGCCACCGGCGACGCAACTGGATCCACGTCTTACGCACATGTGTGGATTGGGAGGCGCTCTGACTTCACGTTGTTACCGCGACTCGCAATGAAAAATGTATTTGGCTCCTTCTTTGTGCAAATGCCGATTAAACTTTTATGATCCTCTGGGGAGAGCAGGCGTGTCAAAGTGCACCGCTGGAGTGGATTGTATAATCAGGAGTCATGCCAGATTGGATCGTGTCGTTTTGAACCAACATCCTTTCATATAGTGTTTCTGCTAACAGAGGTCCAACAGACAAGATTGGGACAGGCTCCTGTTGTGGGTTAAACCAGGCCTCAATTTTTTTACCCAGCATTTGCCCTTTTTTGTTTAAACACTAAGTGTATACCAACGTGCTAATAAGAACCAAAAACTGTTCCCGATAGTAACTTTCAGCCACCAGTTTCTAACGGGCTTATGTAACATGCATAGTAGGGCATGTGTCGCACCCCTTAACAAATGAAATGGTTCGTCCTTGGAAAATCACTACCAGCACACTGAGAGTCTTCTTCCACAGTTGGTGCAGAGGATCGTCTGCTGCTGTGTGTGTCTCCGGTCAACAGCTAAGTTGTAGCGCTGCATGGATTTGTTGGTGTGTGGGAGTAAAACAGGTTGGTACAGACGCAACCGATTATTCACTTGAACCTTGAACCAACACACTGTAAACCAGGAGCTCCGAATGCAGCTTTGAACAAGATATCTATCTGTCTGTCCGTCCGTCCGTCATCTAAATACCTATATAACTATCTACCTACCTACCCATCCATCCATTTATCTCTCTATTTACCAATCTACCTAATGTGCTATCCATCCATCTACATACCTGTCTACTTATTTACCCATCTATCCATTTATCTACTGGTCTACCTAACAAATACAGTGCTCCCCCGTGTGTTTGCGTTTCAAGTATTCGCAGTTTCACGTATTTCCAGTCACATCATTCTTTTGGTTCATCACAAAAACTCAGCTCAAAACCCTTATATGAGACTTTTGCGTCCATGGAAGTGCTGCAGGAGTGGAGATGAAGAGCACGCTGGCTGCTAAAGAATATTTAACAGCTGGTTCCACCGATTCCTGAATTGCTACCAACAGAAGTTTGTGCCCCTGCACGGAGAAATGGTATCAGCTGACTCAGAAGTGGCCCAAAATTATTCACGGACAAGAAATATCATCCGGATGAATAAATGATGGATGAAACCGGCTTCTTTTGGAAGATACCCTCTCGCACTTAACTGATGAAGGAGGAAGCACAGGCTCCTGATTTTAAGGCACAGAGTGACAGTGAGACACTCCTGTGTGTTATAAAGTACGCTACGGTACAGTCTATTGCTCTAAATAAAAAGAATGTTGAGCAATGTTCTTTAATAAATGTTTTACAAAGCTTCAGAAATGTTTCAGAAGGGTTTTTAATGAGTAACGATCTGTGACGGACATTCTTCGCCCGCAGGGGTGTCAGGTCCCTAAGCCCCACAAATATGGGGCGAATAATGTATACAGTATATACACTATAAAACAAACATCTAGCAAAACATCTGTTTACCATAAAACAGTAAAGCAATAGAAAGTCTGGTTTAACTTTTCTTTTTTTTTTTAAGCATGGTGGTGTAGTGGTTAGAACTCTTGCCTCACAACGAGATGTCCCTGGTTCAAATCCCAGTTGGATCCTTTTCTGTATGGAGCTTGCATATTCTCCTTGTGCATTTTGGCGTCCTCCGACGGTCCAGAAACATGATTCATAGGTTGACAGTTGACTTTTAATTGCCCCTTGTGTGTGAGTGAGCGTGTGTGGCCCCATAAAGGACAGGCAACCTGTCCAGGCTGTGCCCTGCTTTTGACCGGAGATGTTTAGGATACCAAGCCCCGTTATTCTGCATTGGAAATAGGGAAGTATTGATTATGTGTGGTGGGAACTTTCTTGTTAATATGTCTTACAGGTCACCAATCCATCACAGGGTAACCAGCTCAGTGACCTGAGACCAGATGACCTTGAATTTGAACCAATGGTTGGGTGACAGGGCTTTGATGGACTGGTGACCTCCCCAGGGGGTATTTATTCCAGACGGTAGCTAGGATAGCAACCTCATGACCCCAAAAGGGATTCAATGGGTTTAGAAGACGGATGGATGGATGGATGGATGGATGGATGGATGGATGGATGGATGGATGGATGGATGGATGGATGGATGGATGGATGGATGGGGTCACCACTCCAAAAAACTCTAAAGATTTTTTTTAATATATATTCTATTTTCTTTTGTCTGCTGTTCTTCTTTTACCCACAGGTGGGATCAATAAGTTTTCTGATTCTGACACTCAGCATTAGAAGTTGAATCTGGGGGTTAAACCACCAAATGGTCACCTGGTGACTGGCCCTGGAAGAACCATGTAAATGACCAGGAAGTGGGCGGGTCTCCCTTAATGGGGTCCTAGCACGTACCTGGGAGGTTGGGGCGAGGATACAGGCTCCTGGGTGGTAATTGGGGTGCTGGAATCTGGGGCTGTGGGCATCCTTCTCGGTGGGAGCCCTCGTTGGGTTCTCCAGCGCGGGGGGAGCTGCTCTCCCTGGTTGGGCTGGGGCGCGCTCTCTTTCCCTCCGTGCCTCCCTGCTCTCTCTGGCTCTGGGGGCCTTCACCGGCGGATCCTGCTGGCCCTGGCCTGGGTGGTAGGCTTGGTCGCCCAGTGTGGTTGTTCCCCTGCCCCGGTTCCCGTGTGGCGTTAGAGTTCCGGCTGCCCGGTGCGGTGGGGTCTGGGGTGGGGATGGCTGGGCACTCTGCACTCCTTTTCGTTCCACCATCCATTTAGAAGAACATAAACACTCACCTGAGCACAGGTGTTAGCTCAACTGGTTGCATGACCCACAGATGACTGAAATATTTTACAGATAGTGTTCACAAGGCATAATAAGTATGCGTGTGAACACTATCTGTTTATTCTCTTAACTCGACAGGTGGACATTTTGCAGCTAACGGAGTGTGTTTATAACATTTGAGGTATGTGGACAGGCTCCGCCCTTTTGTGCTACATTTGAACCTTACCGCCAATGATTAACAACCAATGAAACTTGTTGCTTTATGCTGCTTCATGAGGTCTTATCACACTTCCTCTAGTATCACCCCACCTCCTACCCCCCCTCTCTAACGTCCCTCTCTCTTCTTCCCCTCTTTCCTTTTCCGTCCGGTCCAACACCAAAGGTTTTCAGACATGATTGAAATTAATAAAAGTTTGGCCTCAACTACAAAAGGGGTTTATAGACCTTTTTACTTAAAAAAGCGAAATACGTCATCCCAGCATTAGCAAGCCTTCCTAGTTCTGGTTTGTGCTTCGCTGGGGGCCATGAGCCTAGAGTGTTTTTTAAGAAGAGCCTGGAAGTTGTGTTCGAAGTTCACCAGCGCCCGATGTGATGAGGAGTGTGAAGAATCATTAAGTCCTAAAGGAAACAAATTGGACAAGGGATATAAAATTACGTCCCCGAAGAGTTTATCAGCCATTACCAGGTAGCTTCAGCTAGCTTTAGCCATAACCGCATCACGGTAACTCTTTGTTTCGTCAACTGTGAAATCTAAGTGTTATTAATTTGTAATATAAGGTATAACACATCGCAGTGAATATGTTGTGTGTATGTTTAAGTGAAAAGGCATGAGATTAACATAACACCCAAAATTTAGTGAAGCTGTAAATAAATGTTAAGTTGCCATTTACAAAATCTTCATTCTTTTTGCTGCTGCGGTTGCGGCACTTTCTTCACTTACTATTAGTATTATTTTTCTGAAAGTAGGGTGACCACACGTCTTCTTTTCCTGGACATGTCCTCTTTTTGATACTTATGATAAAAATAATACTGAACATAGATGAAAATCTGATATATTTGCTTTTATATGCATAGCTCTGCACACCAATTACTCTCGATGAAATAAAATATACAAGCTCACTTCACTCCTCTTTTTACAAACTCCAAATCTGGTCACCCTACTGGCGTTTATAGTTTTCATGTCATTCTGAACATTGATGTAGCAACATAAGTATGTCTTAATTTTAACCTATGTAATTTATTGTGTCTGGAATGTCGCTGGATGCAAGAAAGTGCCAACCTGAAGGCTTTCTCCTGCAGTTGTGTGGCTGATAAAGGATTCTGCAATCACATCCTTTTGCCATCCTGTTCCAGACTGCACATTATTCCCCAGCTGGGTCCGTGGGCTGCTCCACCCCCTGTCACCCCCCCATGGCCTGCAGTGGCTCGCAAGATGGCACAGACCAAGATCCTGGGTGAGTTTGTGATCAAATTGTCATTATGATTTAGAGCACGATGTGTATCCATAACAACTGTAAATTATTATAAAAACACCCCCAGTAGTGACTACAGACTGTAATTGCTTTTTGCCTTTTACTTCTAAGGGAATCCATCCTGAACCGGTTAGTGAGCTGGTGGTGCAAAGCTCAAACAGGGCAGGGACAGTCTGAGCTCCACCTGTTCAAGGCATAGACAGGTGATTCATTTACAACTTTTTGTTGCTTTGTGAGAGCAAGTTAATTTTTTTTTAATGTTATGACCAACAGAGTATGGTTACAGCAGATATAATGAATTAAATTTAAGTAGTTATGCTCTTATGTCTAACTTTTGTGTGTTGTTTCTCTTGTGTAGGACCACAGCCAGATCCATATCTGATGGCATCTGGAAGCAGATTATGCCAGGTGCAGCCCCAACCTCTCATGGCTGTGTTGGATGGGTTTCTGAGATGGAATGAAAGAGAACTTGGATATATATTATTATGGCAAATGCAAGAATGCATACCTTAAATTACACTTATCTTGTCTTTAACAATCAGTTCAGCCTTCTGCCTTACTGTTGATCTGTAATGTTGTTTTTTATTGTAAGTGTTTGATGTTATTTGAGTTGTGCTTAATCGGTTGATATTACTTGTACCAAAAATTAAATGAACAATTTTGACTTAAAATTGTTTTATTTATTCATCTAATTTTTTGTGAGGTCAAAGTCACATTTCAACAGAAAAATATTACGAATATAACAATTATATTTAATTAGATTTTAAGAATATGTGGAAACACTAATTTTCCATACTATTTGCACATTATACATTATTTACATACCAAATATTATTCACTCTTCAAAACAAAAAAGTCCATGATCATTTGCCAAAACGCGGCAGTTTAGCCAGATCTGAATTACTTACCTTGCCATCTGTCAGTGTGGCGGCGCAGGAAAGTCCCTGATGTGAAAGGACTTTATCTACTGATCACACTTTCCACCATAATTCTAGGGCAGGTGATGGCTTGGGGCTGTTCCGTTTCCTCCTTGCTTTGATGGAGCTGGCTTAAAAGGTGGAATGATGAGCTAGATCAATGTCAGTAAGGGAGGTCTTGAATGAGAACTTTCTTTGTCATAAAGACATACGTCTCCTGGCTCCAGCAAAGGAACTTGCCTTCTAAGTCATGGATGTAATCAAAGCCTCATCCAGAGCACCTGGAAAGATAAAGAAATTAAAAATCAGTCTTAACATATTTTTGCTGCCTGTCAACACAACCCAGTAATCATGTTTTGAAGAGTATGCTAAGTATTTAATTACAATATTATTTATTTTTGTTAATGACAAAAATGACAAAATACTCCAAAATTAATTAAATACATGTAATTTAAAATAGGTGAGAGCATGTACAACTATTATTATAAACATTAATTTGTTCGGTAGAAATGCATTTATCCAATAGCAGAGGTACACATAGATGCCTAGCGTTAACCCCCTTGCAGGTGGGTGTGTGGTAGTAGTGATCCTCTTTACTGCCTTCGGCTTTAGCCACCATGTCTCGCCATCTTCACAGCATAGCTGCATAGACTGAAGTTTGAGGTTCTGTCATATATAAAGCTCCTTCTCCAAGAACAGTAAAGTTTTCAAGGAAAATACTCGGGGCGACACCACTCTTCGAAGCGACGAGCAGCGCTGGCCGCGCTGCGCAATCCGGAGCGAAGTTAGTAGTGCCCGACGCTCAGAGGTGCTACCTGTGTTTACATTAAAACTATGCCCTTCACTCTTAGGATCGCGCCTATCCATTTGGGTTTCAGGTTTTTTTGGATCCATAGGAAAATAATGGAAATGAAAAGGCAGGCTGTTTTTGGTTGGAAGAGCGAGCAACCTGGAACACAACAGAAACTGCAACTCTTCGACTCTGCTGGATGGATGGATGGATGGATGGATGGATGGATGGATGGATGGATGGGGTCACTCCAAAGACTCTAAAGATGCTTTTTTTTAATATATTCTATTTTATTTTTTGTCTACTGTTCTTCTTTTACCCACAGGTGGGATCAATAAAGTTTTTCTGATTCTGACACTAAGCATTAAGAAGTTGAATCTGGGGGTTAAACCACCAAATGGTCACCTGGTGACTGTTCCACACAGAAGAACCGACCTTAAATGACCAGAAGGTTCATGTCATCCATTCTGCAGGTCAGAAAAGTGCCAAACGATCACAAGCGAGATGAAACATCAGGATTCCACCAAACTCTTCCCAAACCAGAAAGACCCTCACCATATGTAGAAGGTGAAAGAATCCTGGAAAACCGTGCAGGGCGATAAAGAGTCAGTAGTCACCTCCCGTCCTCCTTTCTGGAGATAGATGGAAGAGTCCGTTTCTGAGCTGCTATATCTCAACTTTTCTATCCATTACATCACAAGGATCTTACCTGCATGGTCACACACACGAGCCGCCAGCTGTTCACTGAAGAACATCCCCTCAAATGTCTACCATCTTCCATCCACCACAGCCCGCTAAGCTAGCATAGATTTTAAAGTTCCTAGTTAAGTTATAACTTGTGTTTTTGTCAGAGTTCCAGAGCTCCTTAGACATTTAAGTTTCAGGTTCCTCTTGACTATTGATCGTTGTTTTGTAATACAGTGATCCCTCCTGATTCACGGTTCACCTGTCGTGGTCTTGCAGATCTTTCAGTGCAAATTTTGTTGTGTTCTACATCCTGATTGGCCGAATCTCTTCCGTGCCGTGCTTCCTGAGAGGGAGATCGTTGTTTTCATTCTATAAATCTGGACTCATATTTCTATCAAAGTTTACATTTTGAGAGTTTAAACAAGAGATACAAATTTGCAAAGGCTCATACCTGTCTGTGAAAAGTCTATAAATTGTGTAGTGAGGAGTTTTACAGCCTAAAAACATCGGTAATAAAAGTAAATAAAATAATGTTGACTACTGAGCGGATTTTATCTACCGCGGGTTATTTTTAGAACATAATTCCCACTTTTCCACAAAGCTATCATCTGAAATTTTATTCCACCTTCTAATTTAAGTCGAGCTGCGGGCAAACCCGCGCTCTAAAAGTGAATTTTGTTGATGAAAAAGTGGATTTTGCTCTCCAAAGGGACCTTTAGAGATGCACCAGCTAATTGAGCAGCGACATAATGTCAAAACAAAGCATTTAGCATCAGAGCAGCATGACTAACAAAACCTTATTGTTGTGCAAATTAGCACACCTGCTCTGCAGCACTAAAGCCTTCAGTGTTGTGCCATCAAAATACACAAGGCTTAAAAAACAGCTGACGACGTTTTGTGGCAGCTGCCGTCGAGTCAGAATCTCGGTTTGCATTTTGTGGAACGTAACATTTTTGCTCTGCGTAATAGAACAAGAGCTCTTATCCTTCACGGGAATCGCAGTAACTCTGCCTATTCTTTTAAGCTGTGCTTCGCAGACTTTCAATTCTCTGTCACCAAAGTTACGGCGATCCGCTAGAGAGGAGGCACAAAGGGGATGAATGCCCGATTACACAAGCATCAAAGGCAAATGCACTTAAAAAATTTAGACTGGGTGGGGGAGATTACATAATTTATGTTCGTTTATGTAAGCGTCCCCCAAATATAAAAGAAAGCACATTGTCTTTTTTATCAAAACAACCCACTTCCTGGATGTTCACTCCGTGGCGTCCTCGTTGCACCAGGCACACGTGTTTATTTCCCCCTGCGACTCTGTAACACTGCAGGTTTTTCTAGATGTATTTTATTTATTTATTTTCACCTGGAAGGAAGATGAATCAAGAGGGCAAAACCCAGTCTGAGGCAATGAAGAGTTTCTGTCAGGGTCCATGAGGTCTGCTGCTTTCCATTAGACGTTGATTTGCTCCAGTCCGCTGCCTCGATTCTGCATGTGGGGCCCTTCTGTCTGATGTGTCAGTTGCTGAGGCGTCCTTTATTTTTTTTCTGAGACCGTATTGCTCTGAAACCTTAAAAATAACCCCATCTGGGATATGTTCAGGTTGTTTTTTCTGCCGTTGCAAAAATCTTTGACTTACCTCACAATCTCCCTAACTTATTGTGAGGACTGTATTGAGGATTTTTTTTTTTAAGTTGGTTTTCCCACAACATAAAAAGCTTATCATCTTAATATGTTTGCTTTACAGCACATGGAAATGACTGATACTGGTATTCATCTGAAGGGTGAATCCCATTGAATGGCAGCATCTCATTTTGAAGGCTTATTTTTTGACCCTCATTGCATTCCTAGCCACACTGGGAGTTTAGTTCAAAACCTTTGGAAACAGTTGGACCGATTAAGAGCAGGGCTTCCAAATTTCCAGAAAGCTCAGTGGGTGAAATGTTAGGGAGCGCCTAGACTTTTAATGGATTTGAGACGAGTTCACAAACTGTCTGTGGATTTATGGGTCTACATTGTTTTCATTGGGGCTGTCAAGAGGTTGAGGAGTCACTGATAAATGCAGTGTTACAAATCATTTTGAGAAAAAACTTTTGTGTTTTTCAGACAATGACGGCAACATTGTAGACACAGAATAAAAAAAGAAACCCACCAATCACAGAGTCACTGAGTTAAGACTGAAAGTAAATCGTTGGTATTTAATGTTTAATATTAACACCTCATTTAAGTTTTTTTAAACTTCACTTTAGTTGGTTTCGCAATAACTGGGTCAAGACATACCAAGATTTTGGTACCAAGATTTTACCAGCAGTCTGCTGTTTGATTGACAGATCATTTCAAGCTACATTTCCTCTTTGGGGTTAACCCAAAGAAAAGGGAGATGTTGTGAACCAGGACTCAGCCGGACTCAGTGGATTGAAAAGTTGTCGTTTTTTTGGTCCAAAATAGTAAAACATGTAATAGAGCTACTTGGAACACATTGATGTGACCACTGTTGTGAACAGTGAGGACAACTGGAGCTTTCAAATTGTGATTTGGGTGCAAAAAACAGGATAAAATGTTTTTATTGCATATAAAAAAGCTATCTTTTTATTAAAAACACTTTTTAAAAAATAGAGTTCTTGTGTCTTCCAGGAAAAAAGTTGGCCAGTCAACCTTTTTTTAAATCCAACAAAAAACTACAATTCCCAGAGCCCCGCCCCTTCACATTTGGTATATTCGAAAAGCCCCAAACGTCCTCTGTAGATACCAAAAGGAGTTCATTCAGCAGAATGCAGAGGATCGGATATTCAAGTGTAGAAGTGTCCTCTACAGGGCAAAAATTTGCATTGGTGGTAATCAAGAGAAAATAACTTTTTGTTAATAAAGTAACATTTAAACACATGTGAGTTAATTAACAAAATGTTTTTTATTTTAGTAACGAAAACAGTTTCCACACGTCTCTGTCTAGTTGCTGAAACTTTAAGCACACAAACAAAAGTATGTTTTCCTTTGATTGGACTCCAACCTTTCAAGTTAAAGAACATCAGAAACGTGTTTTTTTTCCTGTTATTTTGAGTGCAAGTTGTGTTCTTTGGACGAAAGTTCATAGTTAAATCTTAAAAGTTTGTATTCACGCTGTGATGCCCCCAGCTCAGCAGGGCAGAATTATAAATACGTAAAAGTCGAGGACAAACTTCAAAAGTTGTTTTGCAAATAGAAACGTGTCTTGTCAACTTTTGTTGAAATTGGGAGTTGTGTTTTGTTGAAATTGGGAGTTGTGTCTCAGACTACATGGCCTTGACTTGTGGTGTGCCCCAGGGATCGATCCTGGGACCCCTTCTGTTCAACCTCTACATGCTGCCACTAGGGCAGTTAATACGCAGTAATAACATATCTTATCACAACTATGCAGATGATACTCAGATCTATGTGTCACTGACAACAGGTGAATATGGGCCGGTGGATTCTCTCAACCACTGCCTCCAACAGATCAGCGCGTGGATGCAGAACAACTTTCTCCAGCTAAACTCAGACAAGACCGAAGTTATTGTTTTTGGCCCACAGAAACAAAGAGAAATTGTCAGCAGCTACCTTCATTCTCTGTCTCTTAAACCCTCAAATCAAGTCAGAAATCTAGGGGTAATCATGGACTCTGACCTGAACTTTAACAGCCATATCAAGTCAGTAACATCAGCGGCATTTTACCACCTGAAAAACATTGCCAAAATCAAAAACATAATCTCAAAGCGAGACCTGGAGATACTTATAAATGCATTTGTCTCCAGTAGGTTAGACTACTGTAACGGCCTGCTCACCGGCCTGTCCAAACGAGCTGTAAAACAGCTTCAGTACATCCAGAATGCTGCTGCTCGAGTCCTGACCAGAACCAGGAAGTATGATCACATTAGTCCTGTGCTCAGGTCTTTGCACTGGCTCCCTGTACCTCAAAGAATAGACTTCAAAGCAGCTCTGCTTGTGTACAAGTCTCTCCATGGCCGAGCACCAAAGTACATCTCTGACATGTTAGTGCCATATGAACCATCTCGTACTCTGAGGACCTCAGGGGCCGGCCTCCTGTTGATTCCCAGAGTCAGAACTAAACAAGGGGAATCAGCGTTTCAATATTCTGCAGCTAAAATCTGGAACAGCCTCCCTGAAGGCGTAAGACAGGCCTCTTCTGTGTTCATGTTCAAATCTAGACTTAAAACATTTCTGTTTAGCCGTGTATATGACTGAAAGGTCCTATCTGCACTTTTCTTTCCTTCCTTTCTTTTTAAATCTTTTTTTTTCCTTTTCTTTTAAAGTAAATTTTTTTGATGATTATTTCTATGATGTATTGTGATTTTAATGCATTTTTCTGTTTTGTGAAGCACCTTGAATTACTTTGTGTACGAATTGTGCTATACAAATAAACTTGCCTTGCCTTGCCTTGCCTTGTGCAAATGTAAATGACATTGCGTAACCCGATAATCAGCAGTTCCTATTTCAGTGGAGACGTGGAAATTATGTGATTGGGGAAAATAAAAAGCCCTTAATTAAAGCTATAGTGCTTTATTGGAGCCTTCTCTCAAATAAAAACATATTATGACACTTGTTTACGCTATGTGGACCCTTAATTAACACTTGTTCGTGATCCCATTGAACTCAAGTGTTCTGCTTTGCCTTTTGTGATCAGTTTTTTGCTGCAATTAGGTGAGTTTACAGCATTCCCGTTAAGATTTCTTTTATTTTTTTTGGTCCGTCTTATTACAGTATTCTTCCTAAACCCAAGTGTTTAGTATGTTTGATTGTGATTTTTCAAATAGTCCTGTAATTCCTGCAGAAACCTCCATTTAACGTCTGAGCACTTTGACCAAAGAAAAAAACAAAGAACAAACAGACTTTACAGACAGCTGTAGTCTAGTTTGAATCTGTCCAGTGATGGTACTTAAGCCCCCCCCCCCCCTCCCAGTCTATCTGTATCTTTTTACTAAGGATTACAGAGTGGATGTAGGAAAAAAAGGGAAAAGCCTGATGGATCCGGCTCTCCTTATTTAGGTGGGTTTACCCCGGAACGCTTTAATATTCTCTGTGAGGTGATAAGCCGGCTGATCGGACAATAGAAAAATCCACTGGGCAATTTATACAGAGTTTAAAATACATCAAAATGATGCTTCATGCAAGTTGGGATTAAAAAAGGATGAAATACCTCTGAATCCAACACTTAATACTTTTTCCCTTCATTCCTTAAGGATTACGTTTTGCATTCTTCATTCGTGTAATCCTCGTGAGCTCAGTAATGTTCATAATCTAAGGTTGTTCAAGACTCCAGCCTAAAACTCAAGTGAATTCTAAAGTGCCAAGAATAAATAACTGATATTTAGGATAGAAATAAAGCCTTTATTGAACTCCTTAACCCTTTAATACTGGAAATTTCACCAGTGACACAAAATAAAACACGGTCTTCAAGCTACTAGAACTAGTCCAGCCCATGGGCCAAAATACAGCCCAAATATCCACAGGCTCATCTCATAAAATAAATATGTTGCCCCCAGCTTTTTCTAAAATTTGTGTTTTAAGACTTCTTGTTACGATTTAGCCAAATTAAACATTTGTAAACAGTGCAAGCCTTCTGTGACAACTTATACATCTAGGGTCCGCTTGTGTTTGTTCCGACGAAAAATTTGTTTCGAATTCAAACAAACACTGGTTACTTGAAACAAACCAAATGTGTCCAGTCTGGCTCATCCGTGCTCCTGTACCTGGCCTTGTACCTCACCTCTGGTTCGTCTGTGCTCCTGTGCTTGGCCGTGGACCTAGCCTCGTGCTCGTCTGCGCTCCTCTACCTGGCCGTACACCACACCTCTGGCTCGTCTCGCACCCCCAGCCATCCCCCAACTCCATCTGGAGGAAGCCCATCTGCTGCACTATTCAAACATGTAGTTGTAGAGTTAGATAGGCTAATTCTTCTCTATGAATTGTGGTACATCGCCTGTCCATCCTGGGAGAGGACCAGTCCTTCATCCCTGGGGTTTCTTTGTTTCTCTTCCTGAAATACATTTTGTTTTTATGACCTTTTCCATACTGAGAAGGAGGGTCTAAGGGCATGGATCCCCAGTTTAGCTTAGTCTGTTTACTTTAGCAATTATCTATTATATTTTAGGACTGATTTCATGTTCTTATACAATTACCGGTAGCCCATTGAAAGAACTATTGTTGTTACATTGGGCTATCTAGATAAAATTGAATTGAATTAAATACATCATAAGACATGAGACAAAGGAAAATGACTTAATATGCAGAAACAGAAAAAAATGAAAGAAGTCATTTTAGATAATTGTGTGTGATTTTTGTGATATTCATACGGACATTTGTGGCTTTCTAGGACTGTTTCACGTATATCCACGTGTGTCTGACGGACATTTCACACATGTACAACTGATGTCTAACTTTTATATCACAGGCACATTGCACATACCATGCTAAAACTACGTAATTACTGAACAAATCCCTAATGATTTGCAAAAAAACAGCTCAATAATCATGCACGGTTCATGTCCTACATTTATTTACATGTCCTTATTGTGGTTTATTCGTACTTCTTCCGTAGTTTTAACATGGTTCAATTGTGATACATCTGTGAAAATATCACGAGAAGACCACAATTTTTCTCACTTTTCCACCTTTATTATTGCATAATCAATTTTCATCCGGGAAATATGTGCAAAATGTACGTAGTTGCTGTGTGACACAGACTTTAGTGACTCAAGGACCGGTTAGGGACCACAGCCCTGAAGTATCAAGCTATCCGTCAGTCAATTTACAACTGACCAGGAAGAGGACAACAGATTTATATAAACTTTAGTTGGTTAAAGGCCTGAATAACTGTTATTCTGCATAATTAAAAAATGTTGTACTTTTTCATTTACCTTTTGAGCTGCATAAAGCCTGACTGCTACATTATTAATATAACAATATATCCATTCATACTAAAACAAAGAAGTCTCACCTTCACAGATACGTGGTGCCGAAGTTAAAAAAAAAACAATCATTAATTTCCGTTAATTGAATTTTAGGTTCCCATTTATTTTATCGAAACAATAAAATCTGTCCAATACAAGAGGCACTTAGCTCTGATCTGCTTCTTCGGCTGTTGGACAGGACAAGTTTTAAAAAAATGGAGAAAAATAAACTTTGAATTTTAGGTTTGTTTTTTTTTTTTTTTATCAATGATGATTAATTGAAAATGTGATTTTTCTTAAATTCATTTTACAGTTGATAAAATGATGGTGATAAAAACTACTCATTAAACCATCAGGGATCTGGATGTTTTTCTGTAGAACAGTGGAAATTGGGAGTGAGGAACACTTGCAATAATTGGGTTAAAGACCAGTTTTCTGAGATGCATTAGGCTGATGGAAAAACAAAGGGGCTTTATGAAACCCCCTGCTGGGTAATGTCTTCCTGTTGTGTGGCGCTGTGGCATGAAACAAAGAGAAAAAACAAGGAATTTGGCGTCTGTGACTGTCAGTGAGAGGGAACCAGCATCAGAGATGCTCCTCTGGTCTGAAACTCAGGTTTTATTCAAGTTTCAGTTTTTTAAATAATCATGAGGCATCACTGAAACTCTACAGGTGGAATGCTTGATGTGGCCAGACAGTGTAACAGGCTCCAGGGATTGACTGTATATGAGAACTGGATTAAGTATGCCTCCAAAGTAAATTTTAAATCCTGTTTTAAATACAGTGGACCGTCACTATTTTGCATTTAACATTTTGCAGTCTGACTATTCTACAGATTTTTTAGTGCTGTTTAGCATGCATTTTTTTCTTTCTACATCGTGATCCGCTGTAAATCATTGTCAATCAGTGAGACATTGCACAAGGGAGACTGGTTAACAACAATTTACAGCCTTAAAGTTATATATTCATTCATTCATTTTCTTGACCGTTTATTCCCTTTCGGGGTCACGGGGTTGCTGGAGCCTATCCCGGCTACTTGGGCGTAGGCAAGGGATGCCCTGGACTGGTCGCCAGTCTGTCGCAGGGTAGAATATCCTCAATCACACATCCATTCACTCTCACACTCACACCTATGGACAATTTAGAGTTGCCAATTAACCTATTAAGCATGTTTTTGGACAGTGGGAGGAAGCCGGAGATCCCGGAGAAAACCCATGCATGCACGGGGAGAACATGCAAACTCCACACAGAAAGGTCCCCCATTGATGTTGTGTTTTTCATGTCAGCCGGGACTTGAACCGGGGCCTTCTTGCTGTGAGGCACTGCGCCACCGTGCAGCCCTAAAGTTATATATTATTGTGAAAAACAAAAACGACTACTTTGCGTTTTTTGTCTTTGGCAAACTTGAGATTGTAACTCCCTGTTATTCTTGAACTGTATTCTTTTGTTTATTTGGAACACATAAAATCCCATTGTTCTGTTCTTTATTTTACGTTCCTTTGGAGTTTTTTTGGCTGTGCCGTCTTATTTTTGAGTAAAGAAGAACCCTGTCACACTCATGTCATTTCTCAGCTATTAATTCTCAGCAAAATATACATTTTCTATGACCATCTACGATAACCCCCTTAATAAAAAATAGTATAAGTTAAAACTTAAAACACTTGATTTAAAGATGAGAAATTATAAACAAGTAAAGACTAAAAACTGACAGAAATGAACACACCCTTAGCTATTCAACATTCTATCCGGTCCACGCCATCTAAGACCATCTCAGATTTCTGTCCCCTCAAGATCGACACAGACTCCAGTTATGAAGAAACACCAGTGTGTCACAACTCCCATGGACGTTTAATTTGAATCAATCTTAAGACAGAAACAGGCAGCACTGGCATGGCGACACTTGTATCAGCTTCCTGGAGCAGATCCAATTTTCTGTCTCAATAGGCATTAAATTAGCAAAGAACATTCCAGCTTTAGTAAGAAGCCCCGTATGCATGACAAATGGCATACCTTTGGTTGTAAACGGCACTAAAGCAACTCATCTGAAGTGCACGAAAAAGGGAGAAGGGGCAGGAGAATCGCTTCTTCATCAAACTTGCTTTAGTTTCATCAGAAATGTGGACAAAAATCCTTATAAGCTTTTTTTGTCTGTGAATCTTGTAAAAAGGAAACAGTTCCTGGAAAGCTGTGAATAAATAAATGACAGTGACTCATAACTTTAAGTCTTCAAGGTGTGGTTGTTCTGTGAACGTACGAAGACTCTAAAAGCATCTCAGAGTGTGTTTGCCTTTCGTCACTTTAGGGAATTCACTCATCTCCAGTGCTTCTCCCACTGGTGTCATTAAAAAAAATACAGTGGTCATTATTTCTAAAGACCAAACCTGTGTGCAGACGTTCTGTCCAAGTCATTTACTCCAGAACGATTCCACAAAACGATGAGAAGAAGTCGATTGGTTAGCATAGAGTGACCATGTTGCCACTCCAATTCAGGTCCGTTTATGACAATCTTCATGAAACTTTAAGTGACAAGACACGAAGGGGGATGTGACATTTCGCAGAAATGCTCCGACTGCTGTTGTGACTGTAATGAGAAGAGAGTAAAGGAGCTCATTTCATATTTATTACAATGTTCACGCATGGCTAACGCTGACAGGCTACGTGCCACCGGTTCTGTAAAAGTCGGGCCTCGTGACTCATATATACGCACAAGGAAGAGCTCTGAGCTCCAAATAACCAAACACCTGGCATGTGATACAGCAAGTATCCTCAAGTTGTTGACTTATTTTGGTACAGAAGAGTCTTTCTAGTAGTATTTCCATGTTCTGTGTGCACAGCATGTGTCAAAGGGTCATTACATAAATCTTTGTCCAAAACCTGAGATTACCCGTTACTCCTTTTGTGGTGACTGTGGGCTTCTGCCATTGGCCATTTGAAGCAAGATATGAAGGTTCCATTGGGGCTACAGAAGACCATTGCTTGAGAAGGAATGGAGTTGTGTCGGTATCTTTTCAAATTTGGGGGGGGGGGGTCAAAGGCGTAGTGAAATTCCTGTTTTTGGTATTTTAATATGTTTTTGTGGCAGGAAAATTGCCAGGTCATAAGCTCCCTGCTCCGCTCCGTTCTGAAGCATCCACTAGTAGACAAAACTGTACAGCTGGATAGCTCCTATATTGTTCATTTCACGTTGGACAAAATAGATAGAATTTTAGGGGCCTGGTTCAGGGACCATAGGATTTCTGTTGTGCTTTTTGCAGATGATGTCCTGTTGGCTTTATTGAGCAAACACCTCCAGCATGCGCTGGGGCAGTTACACCCAAGTGTGAAACAGGAGCCTAGTCTGAGACCATGACCCTTGACGGGATAAAGGTAGTTTGTCCTTTCTGAGTATGTGGAGAGCTCCTGCCCCTGGTGGTGTTTAAGCATCTTGGGGTTTTGTTCATGAGGATCGGGGCATGAGATCAACGGGCGGATTGAAGCGGCACCTGCTATTATGCAGTCGTTGTGCCGGTCCGATGTGGTGAAGATGGAGCTGAATCGCAAAGCAAAGCTCTCAATTTACCAGTCGATCTTCGTTCCGATACTCACCTATGGTCTTGAGTTTCGGGTGATGACTAAAAAAAAAAAAACAAGGGGCTGAAATTAGCTCCTTCATCAAGGTGGTCGGGCGCTAGCTAAGAGATCGGGCGAGAAGCTCTGCCACTCGGAGAGATCAGAGTAGATCTGTTGCTCCTCCACACTGAGAGGGGTCAGCTGAGGTGACTCAGGATGCCTCCTGGACACTTCCCTGGAGAATCCCACTAGGTGGAGACCCTGGGGAAGAATCAGAAGACACTGGAGAGACTATGGGCAAATCTGAATTGCTTCCCTACCCCTATGGCTTCTACGTATCCCTACATTTATCCCTCCAAGCAAAGACACATGAAAAAAATAGTGCCTTCAGGGCTCCAGACTAACTTTTTTCATTAGGAGCACTGTGGCCCCTAAATGAAAATTTTAGGGGCAAAACCAGAAAATTTAGGGGCGCATGCCGTAAATCAACATGCAAACCAAATCTACTAATTTCCACTGTATTACGAATAATACAGTGATGCAACAAGGTAAACTGCCAGCACCATCGCTGTCATGACAGTACAAATAGTGAAATACATTCAGAATGGAAAAAAAGTGCTTAGTAAAAGAAAAGCTCCAAAACTGATTGCAATTTATGTTGGCGACACCAAATAAGTGCAGCCAAGATGCAGAATAAGCGTGTTTGAGATCACCCAGGTGGAGGAAACGCTGAGCAGATCACCTGGTGTGTGACGTATCTTTTTGCCCCAACATCACCTGTCAATCATCACAAAAATATCACGAGAAAGGGGCGGGAGCAAGGCCCCAACCTACGTGAACACAGCTAGAAATTTAGAGATGTGCTGACTGAAAGTGGCCCTGAATACTACAAAACAATGCATTATGGGACATGTGTCCTGATGGGTTTTTGTAGTTGGGTGATCAATTAAAATAGTTTAAAATACGAATTGATTAAAAAGGCTACATACATTACAAAACATTCAAATCAATATAAAACTAAATTTATATTAAATATTAAAACTAAATTGAATGTGAAGGACAACTCCAACTTCCTGTTCTTACTCAGTCTCGCTGCAGATTCGCCCCCCCCCCTTCGCGGCCTGGTCTCACTAACGATCCAGGCGCGGCGCTGGTTCACCTCATACACGTCTATCGTTGCATTTTCCACAGGTGTTTTCAGTGGGTCTGAGACTAAATCTTGTTGTTGCTCGCACGTGATTAATGTTCAAGCTCCTTTAGCTGTCACGCATGTAGGTGTGTCTCCTCAGCTAACCATCTCCCGCGGGAGCGGTGTGCTGCAGTGACAGCCGTGCCGCCGCGAGCCAAACCGTCACCATAACCTCAACCCTCCTCTGGCTCCGTGCTCCCAGAGAAAAGTTCAGCAAGGACTGCATGTATTTAGAAAATTACGATCGAATAGATACGTTCTAAAAGGGAAATTAATTAATGTGGTCCGGGAAGGGGGCTGTCAGGTGTCCTGCCTTAAATGTTCTCCTGCTTTCAAGCCCGGTCAATGTCACGCCCCCAAGAGTCATTTACCCCACTGTGATTGGTTGCTTTGTCAGCTCCGCGCACGACAATGAAAAGGTGTACACTAGCTGCAGGTCGGAAGAACGAATCAATAGTTCGCTTGCTCATAGTTCAGACGCACACACATATCAGGTTGTGATGATATTCCCACAGATGTTTACGCGCGCTCGATTATCTCTAGGCCCCTCCCCCGAGTGTGTGCTCGCGTCTCATGAGTATGTGTGCGAGTGTGTGTGTGTTTGCGTGCGTGTGCGCTCACGTCTCATTGATCATTTCATTGCTCATTTCATTGATCATTGACGTTCCCCTTCCACGTTTAATGTATATAAAAATACGGAGGGTGGGGGAGGCAAATTTACTGGTCGCACATGTGCGACTGGATGTAAAATTCAGTCGCACACTCTCAAATTTTGGTCGCAAAATGCGACCATTTGGTCGCAGTCTGGAGCCCTGACCTTAAAATTGCTATACATTATGATGACATCATCAATAGACCCCGGTCATCTTTGTTAGCGCCAGTGCTTGGAAAATGCATAGCATCGGTTTTATAACTTTAAAAAAATTCATCCAAAAACGTATTATTGACATTTAAATGTAAACTTCTGCGCTTCAGAGCACAGATGCATTTCTCCTTCACGCCACAGCGCGACGGCGATCACCCTACCGGATGAGCGGAGCAAAAGGAATGGATGGAAGAACAAGGACACTTAACTGGTGTGATCCAGCTCCTCAACACTCCCATTCACAGTGCCCGTCAATACCCTTCCAAATTTCCAGACATCAGTGGGAAATTTGAGGAGCAAAGCAGAGGAAAAATGATGAGGCTTCTGCGAAACTAATGACGGTTAAAAAGCAATCAAGTGGTAGCGAGCCTCACCGGGTTGTAGATCTTTGTATTTTATGGCTGAGGCCTGGCCATAGCAACCCAGCTGTTTAAAATATTGCTATGTAAATCACCTGAAGTGCTGTGCTATAGGAAATCAGCAGATTTAAGATGCTGCTGCATGTGCTAAGTAGACAGTATCCCGATATTCTTGGAGGCCTCCGTTTGACAGACTAACTCCTGCCATTCATCAGCATGTCATTCTACTTCAAGCTGGCACTACATTCTGGGAGGTTTGCTGGTGGAACAAATTAGGTTCTGTTCGAGTCAAATTCAGAATGCTTATGCGTTTTTTTTTTTGTAGCTTTTGCAGGCTGTGCTTGCATGTTCTTTTCTCCAGCTGGTGTCCTTTAGGGTCCTCGGAATGACCCTGATGTGCAAAGACGTGCGTGCTTGGCATGCACAGCCACAGGTGTGATGGTGAGTGCGCGTGGCTGTCTGTCTCTCTGTGTTAGCCCTGTGATGGACTGGAAACGTCTCCCAGTGTCAGCAGGGGGGGGGCAGGCTCCGGTTCCCTGTGACCTTGTGCGAGATGTAGCTGCCGTGCAGCTGATGGATGGATGCTGTGAGGTAGAGCACCAAAACAAGAGATTTGTGGTGCGACCTTCTTCTTACTTCTTTCTATCCAAAATCCAAAGGAATTCTTTCAGTAGAAGCTTGTGTTTTAATTTACAACATGTAGAGAAGAAATCAAGTGTTTGTTTTGCACGGTTGAATTTGAATGACAAAAAACAATTTTAGTAGGGTGTCAAAAACGGACAAAATAAAATACTAAATAAAGACAAGAACTGTAATATTTACCATGAGTGCACCATATTGAGCCCCACCTAGCAGTGGTGTTATTTAAGTGTCCTGCCTGTTTTTGTTCAGATTTTTCTGTGGAATACCAGCGCCCTCTCCTGTCACCAAACTGTATTACACCCACAGAAGTTATTGTTTCAATTAAAAAAAAATTGTCTTGCTCCTGTTTTAATTTCCACTTCAATGTAATTTTTAATAAAATAAACTATTATCTTAATGGGACCCCCTTGATGTTGATTGTTGACCTACTTTTTCAACATTGTTTTAGGCTGACAACTACTACATAGTAATACTTTTGGTTAATATTTACATTATTTTATGTATTCATACTTTTTTTTTACCTGTTTATTTATTTTATGCAGTAATTCCTCTTTTTATTACACTTGGTTATACCCATCCATTAAGGTTTATTCTTATGTCTAGTTATTAATCACTGTTTTTGTTTAATGTTGTTTTTAACTCCAGTGTTCTCAGAGGGATCCACGACGTCCGAGAATAAAGACCCGCTCCAATGAAAGCGGTGTTTTTAACATGTTCTTGTGGCATTTTTCTGATGATGAGGACATGTACAAGGAAAATTAAGCCCCAAAACCATTCATTCATTCACCATCTACTGTTTTGTCCCTTTCCGGGTCACAGGGCTGCTGGGGCCTATCCTGGTAGGGACACCCTGGACAGGTCGCCAGTCTGTCGCAGGGCCGCCCAAAATCCAATTTCTGAATATTTCTTTATTCGTAATTGAAAAAGAGCTTACTTATTATGTGAAAAATATATTGGGCTAGCCATAAAATCTGCAACTGGGAAAGGAATGGTGGTGGGGTTGCTCCCCGCCAACAGCCCTGTCCATTCAGAGGTGAATTTCTAATGAACCACTGCAGCTCTGCAGACACTGTGTCCTAGAAAACGACAAAGGTTGGTTGATTTTGGCTAAAATCTACATATATAATTTTTGAAAAAAACACTGGGAGCGCTTCAACAATAGACCAAAAGATGATTGGAGTCAGTCTTTCTCACCCTTTCCCAGTGAACAGAACTGTTTTAGGAGGACCTCCTAGGACTCGCTTTGATCGGGGGGGTCCCTCTATGAATATGAGTGAGGTGGTCGCTGGTGTGGACACAACCCTAAAATATCATTGCAGTATCAAGCCAGATTTCTACTATGCATGTAGAACAACTTTCCGTGTTGAACATTTGAATGCTTTCAAGTGGTAGCTTTCAACACGCTCACTCCTGATTGGTGAGAGTGGTTGCCATGTAAACGTTGATCGACTCGGACAAATCACTGCTTACTGACACCGTCTGGCTCCAACATGGCGACTATCGTATCTTGAAAAAATGACGACTGATTTGACTCCCTTTCTTTTGGGGCCGGAAGTAAGTCATTTTCTGAGTGACGTCTCACTCATATGCAGTAAATGGCTTTATGTCGGTGGGTTGGACAGGAGGGGTGGAGGTGGGGGGGGACATCATTTGTATTTTACAATTTTGTGTGTGCATGTGAAGGTCTTCGTTTTTCCTTTTGGTTTTTAAGTTGAAAAATAGTTTGTATTGTGAAATGCACTTTGTGTTACCAAGGTTATTATAGTTAACGAAAACGAACGAAAAAACTAAAACTAGAACTGAAAAAACATTTTCGTTAACTGAAATAAAAATAAAAACGAGAGTTTTAAAAAAAACGAAAACTAACTAAAACTGTTTGTTGTGTGTATAAAACGAACTGAAACTAACTAATATTAACCCCAAAAAATACTTAGTTTTCATCTTTGTTAATACATAAGTTTTTTTGGTTGAAATAAAGTCTATTTACTTCACCCTGCTAGTTTTACTGTGTATTTGACCCCTACGGCATCACGTAGTCTGTGACGTCACATGATGTCTGTCAGACACTGCCGGCTAGCGCGGTCATAGACATTTACATGAGCGTGATGGCTGCATTAACAGTTGGGAGAAAGCGGGAGAGTCCTATTTGGGACTTTTGTGAATATAACAGCGTCGAAAACAAAAGTAAGTGCCTTGTAGTCGAAGCAAGAGACAACATTTGTGGAACGCTCCTCAAAGGGAAAAACCCTACGAATCTAAAAGTACATTTAAAAAGCGCACACAAAAACGCAAATCAACAGTACCTAGACAGGCTAGCCTGTCGCCCGCCCTCCCCCGAAAAAGAAGCGAGAGCAGATAACGTAATGCTGTTATCGGCTGTTGTATTTTAATTTAAGGATGGTTGTCCTTGTGTCATCTGAATAATAAGTGTTTCAAAATGTATCTTTGATTTAGTTTTTATCATACATTACTTATTCTGGTGATTTTGAATCATGCACCTGACAAATATCCTAATTTACAAAAAAAAAGAAGAAAAAACTAAAACTAACACTAAAACTAATAAAAACTAAACTAAAACAAAGCAATTTCAAAAAATAAAAACTAGTAAAGCTGCCTCTAAAAACTAATTAAAACTAAATAAATTTAAAAACAAAAATTCAAAACGAAATAAAAACTAAAACTAATAAAAAATCCGAAACTATTATAACCTTGTGTGTTACCTGTGTATTAAAAGGGATTAATTGAAATTAAGTTTGATTTGATTCTATTTTGCGTCACATTTGTGCCGGACCTTGAACTTGTTAATGTGCTTATCCCAAAACTCCACAGTGAGGATTAACCGTTTCCTTGCCCCGTTGTTCTTCTGCACTTATAAAGCCCCCCACACCCCCCACACACACATCCCCACCTAGTTTATTTGTACTCTAACAGATGAGGTCAATCTTCTCGATTCATCCGCACTGCAAACATCTCCGTGATGCTGCAAAATGTAAGAACATAAAAAACGTTGTCAGGATGAGATAAGAGACCCCCTCCATGCCCCCTTTATCACGCTAACACTTGCCCTCGTGTTTGCTACAGTTGACCCCCCCCCCCCCCCCACTTGAGATTGAAGGCAAAACAAAAGCCTGTATTATTCACCCATGCGGGGGCCCTACAGGGTCCATTTCCAGGTACAGCAGCACATTTGGCCACAGTTTATGCAGTGAGGATGCAGTTCCTGCTCACATGCCAGCAGATAAGAGCAGCTCACATATCAAACTCATCCACCCTTTCTGCCTCCTGGCTTTGGTCATGAGGCTGGCTGTGTGCAGTAGTCTCACATACCAACCTCAGCTCGCTTTCAGCCCAAAGCTTTTTCTCCTTATTAAAACTATGAGCAACTCGAGTCAATAATAAGATTCTTGATTTTACGTTTTTGATCGGTTCCGTTCCAGCCCAAGCAACGAGCGTTGAAGCGTTCACCTTCAAGAAAACATAGTCTATGTACTCAATGTACTCTACAAGTTTTACATAGGATTCAACCACAATGCTCACCTCTCTGTATAAAGTGTAAAAACACTGTAGGAACTTACATCACAGTGTTTGGCAGAGTCAGTTAATCTCCATATTTTGGCAAAATGTTGCCAAGGAGCTCCACTCAATTTTTCATAGATCTTTTGCCCTGGACCCTATTTTGTTTCTTTCATTCAAGCCATTCAGGGAGGTTGCCTGTGTTACCTAGACAGGTGAGGTTGCTCCACAAACTTTTTACACATGGCTAGGAGATAAATACTACCACAATGGATACAAGTGCAACCTCCATCCGCAAGAGTTGGCCTCCATCCAACTCTTGCTTTGACGCAACACTACACACGTTTAAAAGGACCTATATCGTGCTTTTCCTAATCCTTTCAGAGTAAATATATTACTTTTGAAAGTCCATGGAAACCAATTGAACTGTAACCAATCAGGGTCTCGGATGGCATCCCTTTTATTTCATGGAAGTGCCAACCAATCGAAAATGATCATGGAGGAGGAATTAATAACTGCAGTTTGTGTGCGGGCAGAATTATGCGACACCATGGCTGTGTCCAAATCCTGCATCCTTTAACGGCCGCGGCCTTCCCGGGCGACGTTGGCCGGGTCCTTCGTCGAGCAGGTAGGCCGGATGTTAACGACTGTGAATTTGGTCGAATCTAGCCTTTAGATATTTACAGCCGTTACGTCTGCAAATGTCCTGTCGCCTAGCAACCGTGAGTCCGGAACAGAGAGGAGTAGTGAACCAGGCCTGGAGCTCAAAATTTTCCTGGCTTATTTGATCCAACTTTGAATATTGGAGGTGTAACTGTAAAAAGGTGGAATTATCTCCAACTCCCGGTCCTGCTTCACAGTCCGCCATTGTTGTCAGAAAATCTCTGGGTTTGGCCGCAATGCATTTTGGGATATGGACAGCATTGAAGGATACACCAGACCAATCCTTGAAATCGGGGAAAAGAAGGCCGTTTTTGTTGGACGCATTTGAAGGAGTCGTTGATTTTGGACAGCACTTGTCGCGGCGCTGTCACGTAAGCAGCCTAAAAATGCAGCCCAGGAAGAACGCAGCCCGAGTTTTTTTTTAGAGCTGTGAAAGCAAAAGCCTGGAGCAATATTCACGAGATTTGTACCGTTGCAACATTTCGCATCAAGGCTCTTCCAACTGTAGGTGGCGGACGTGCACTAGTAAAGAAAAGGAAAAGAAGAAGAAGACCCTCCTTTGCATGTTCACTACAAACAGCGTGGCCTTAACGCGCAATCAAGGATGCGTGTTCAGTGCGTTCTTGAACGAGCGTCACATGCCCGGTGTGAAGGTAGCAACAGGAAACACGGAGTCCAAAATACAACAGTCTGCATGACAATTCATATATGCTGTAAACAAACGGCAGGTATTGTTTAAGCTGGAAGGAGAAAAGGAGGTAGAAATCTCTCCAACACAGCTTCTCGCTAATGACTCCCACTGTGCCATTTTTACCAAAGGCAAGGATTACCATTAAGCCTGAGTCACATCTTCTCACATGATCCTCCATGCTGCCCAGGGTTTGTTCACACACAAAGAGCAGAGGAATGGGGGGAAAGAAAAGACGGTTGGCTGAGCAGCCGTCACGGGAATACCAGGCCAGATACATGCACCCAAAGAGGATCCCTGTGGTCAATTTTTGAGTAAAGAAAAGTTCAAGGGGTTTTTATTTTAATACTTAGAGTTAGGACGTGGGCATTCAAATGGGTTTTTGAGCACTTTTAAATAAAAAAACTATATACTTCTATTGTGAAATGAGGCTTATGGTGTCCACATATTCAAGATAAACGGGAATGCCAAAGAGAAAAGATAATTTTTCTCTTGGTAGTTTTTTATTTCTAAAAGTTTGAGTTTTTTCATACAACAAATTTGACTCGTTTAATGAAAAATGACCTTAAAGTACAGCAGCGAAATGATTAATAAATGTTGATTCTATTGATTGATCCTTAATAAATTCTCATGGAGGGGTTCTGAGGTCAGATTAATTTCTCATTTTACCTTCTACAACGCTCGCTTTGACATTTGAACGTGTAGACGACGGCCCCGTTGTGATCGTTTCCTCCTGACATTTTCAGAAAACCCAGATGGGAAGGAATGTGTCTTTATTTCATGAGAATGGGCTTAATGCGCGCTTTATATAATCCCGCCCCTGTGAACCGCCACATCACGACCAGAATTATCATAACCAACGTGAAACGCATGTGACTAGATTAAGGACCTGAGCTGTGTGGAATCACATTGGGGGGAAAGTTTTCCCTCTTTTGAAAAAAGTGCTGCTTTGTTGTTTGTGCCTCGGGGGAGGGGTTGAGGTTAACGGTGAAAAAAAAGACAAAACTAAGACTAAATTTTACATTTGAAATGTTTCACACACTTATAAACTGTTTTGTAAATGTAAAAGTAGTAAATTGTTGGAAGAATATTTTTTTTCATCGAAAAATAGTTTCATTTTGTCATTTAGGTGTTTTTTCACACATTTAAATACCAATAAATACTTTTTTTAATGTCCCCACATCCATGCAGAAGCACTTTTGCCTCATAAATGGCAAAAACTCCTGTCGGTTTGTGCCAGAGAGAGAAATAAAAAACGTTCATTTCTGAAGTTGTGTCCACGACTTTGCTTTAATCAGACAAGGAATGCAGCGACGTTTTAATTTTGGTTTCGTCTTTAATTTTGGAGGGGAAAAAACAGCACTGAACATGAAGAAGATAAAGCCTTATTCACATGCACCCACACAGGTGCGGCGGGTATTTGGGTTGTTCGTGCAGTGGAGGGCCGATGACCGCTAAAATTAGCGCAGGTGTGTCTGGTAGTTCCCTTGAAGCCCGTCCGACCACATCAAGGTACGGCATGAAAATGAAACCGACGATTTTCGATCATCTTTATTTTATTTTATTTATTTCATTTATCACTCATCAAAAAAAAAAAAAGTAAATAAAAGCAGAATGTACAACAATGCGGATGTGATGGATGGTTGCTAAAAACCCGGAAGGGGCTTAACATGTGGCAACCTCCATAATGAGTCTATAAGCTAAAAAAACAATATCGTTCAGTAAAAACAATACATATAAAATCCATACATATTCAATTCATGCACTTACATACTTGTATCAAAATAAAAATACATGACATATGGAAAAGTACCATTGTTAAAAAAGCTTTTTAGAGCTTTTTTAAACCAAGTTTGTGAAAGTTATTTGAAAGAGGAAGGAAGACTGTTCCAAATTTTACATCCTCCGTATAAGACACTAAACTGTGCCTCGACGTCCCTCATTAGCTCAGTCACAGAATATCTCCAACACCTGGATAAACCCAGAAACCACAGCGCAGAGTTCCAGCATCTGACCCGCTGTGAGGAAAGGCGATTAACGGATCCCAGGAAGACAAAACTTTTTTTTTTTATTACTTGTACTTACATTGGAAAACGTATTTTATGAAACCAATGCGATACAAACACCAATCCCACCATAGAGGAAGTTAAAGTTCCAACTAATAGTGTTTTAAAATACACCATTTATAAAAATGTATTTAAAATAACCATCAGCGGAGAGCTGCATGAGAAAGACCAGATTAGCAGCGAGCTGTCGACAGTAGAAGACTTTTTTTAGAAAATCCAAGGAGTCCAATTTGCAATTAAAAAAAAGTGTCAGATTAACTTTTAAAAGCCACAATAAAATCGTATATGTTTCACGTATTCTTTGCTGTAAATGCACAACAGCACAATGCAAAAATAACTAAAACAATGCCATTTTTTTCTCAGTAAATGTGAACCTTTCTGTGTGAGAGGGGCCAGTGAAAGTTGGACAATCAGTAAAAAAAGAGGGTTTCACTGTGCTGTTTTGGAGGGTTTCTGCAAACACTTCCTTTAAAAGAGATAAAACGGTTTATTTTTAGGAGAACAACCCAGCAAAGTGTTAATTTATCTCAATATTCAAATTTATTTTTCAAAATAAGAGATAATCATTGTTCCTGATATATTAATTAACACATTTATCTAAACAAATGTACTGGGAAAATGTTTTAAAGTATATTGAAACAGAGGTTGTAATGTTTCTCATACATTTTACAGTTTATTCTTTTCGTTTTTGTGTGTGCATGTGCACCCACTGACTTCAGAAAGAATAATGCCATGCATGACCGGATCACACTTCATTCCCTCCAGTAGGAAATATGATGTTATGGTGGGGTGGGGGTGATCACGCGGGAGTCAGAAAATCCTGGCAGTCATGCGCTAATCCCGTATTTAAGGTCAACGCTCCAGTGGTTTGGGGGTAAAACGGACTGGAGCGTGCGTGGACGCGTGGGACTTTCACTGCATCACCATAAGAAAGGCCTTCCTTAATGATGTGTTGAAGTGATGCAAGTTTATTTTTCACTAAAACATAAAGAAAGTGTGTGATTTCAGGTGAAAAAACGGCGGGTAAAGTGAATTTGTAATCCGTCAAGGCCGTGCGTAAAAATCGGGCAAGGATCGTGGATGATGATGTGGCGCTCGTGCGTTTTGGTGATCGCGAGCGCCTTGGCGGTGACTGCTCAGTTCCCTAGGGAGTGCGTGACGGTAGAGGGACTCAGGAGCGGGCAGTGCTGCCCCTCACCGCCGGGATTCGTTGACGACCCGTGCGGGTTCAGCGCGGGGCGCGGCCAGTGCGTCTCCCTCACGGTAGACGCGCGCCCCCACGGGCCGCAGTACCCGCACGACGGGCGGGACGACCGGGAGCGGTGGCCCGTCCGCTTCTTCAACCGAACCTGCCAGTGCAACGGAAACTTCAGCGGGTTTAACTGCGGCCGCTGCAGACACGGACTGACGGGGCCCAACTGTGACCAGCGCGTCTCCGTGGGTAAGTAGGTGCGCACGCGCCTTTTCATCCAAAAGAACTAGTTTCTTGTATAAGAGTCACCTTTTTATGTATACCAAATGGTTCTCTATCCATCACTCACCAGTGAGGAGAGACGTGATGCGCCTCAGCGCAGATGAGAAGCGCGCCTTCGTGAGCGCTCTGGACCAGGCCAAGCGCACGGTGCACCCCGACCTGGTGATTGCCACTCGGCACTACTCGGACGTCTTCGGGCCCAGCGGCGACAGCCCGCAGTTCGAAAACGTCACCATTTACAACTACTTCGTTTGGACACACTACTACTCCGTCAGCAAGACCTTCCTGGGAGCCGGACAAGCCAGCTTTGGCGGCGTGGACTTCTCCCACGAAGGCCCGGGCTTTGTGACGTGGCACAGGTACCACCTGCTGCAACTGGAGCGCGACATGCAGGTGAGGCAGAGACGGACGGAAGCCCTCTTCAGAATCACCTTGCCAATGATTTTAACCCTCATTTCTAATATAGGTTTGGTTTGGATGTCAGGCCTTCACTGGGGGGAATCGAAGGCCTTAAAGTCCAACTCCGATCATCTTTTGATCTATTTTCAAAGCGATCCCAATGTTTTTTTTAATCAGGATTAAGCCGTTTTAAGCAAAAACAAGTAATGACAGTTTCTGTAGACGGACAGGAGTTCATAAAAATTTAATTTCCGAGTAGTGGGCGGGACCGTTATGGCGCCCTCTTCCCCTCCCCGTTACTGAGAGCTCTCTGTTTACATGCTCTCCCGCTAGCTTACAATTTTTGGATACATAAATGAAAGCTACTTGCTATAGGCGTCGATTTTCCGAGTTTTTGTGACACATTTTTTACGTTGCAAATTGTTTTTCTTCCCAAAACTGAATTTTTTGTCCTGCTCTTGGTTCAAATCGATTTGAATAAAGAAATATAGAAATGTTAGTCAAATTTTCTTTATATATGTCCTCCATGGGTCCCCAACTGGAAACTTTTTAACGATATGGTAATGAAAAATTAGCTTTTTCTAAAAGTACAACCAAACTATTCCACAAGAGAATAAATGTTTTCTTTTCCAGGTTTTCGGACTTATTAGGCCATGATCTGACATAATAAGCCCCTTGTCTTGTTCCTGAGTGCGTTTATTTAGCTTAATGCAGGCGGCCACAACTATAATATGGAGGAAATTGGTGTAATAAGCGAGCGGCGTGCAAAATGTGACTCTTAGCGCTTTATGGGTTGCGGCTTTGATCCAATCGGCTAGGCATTCTTGAGTGGCAGTTGTGGGTTTTGGTGAGAGGTTCCACGCTGCAGAGCATGCCACACATGCATCACCATTGTTCTGATAGTCCAGTGAGCAGCACTGAGGAGCAGAAAATGAGCTTTCCAATGTTGGATCCCTGCTGAGAACGTCAGTTTGTGCTTCTTAATGAGGTGTTTAGGTGTAAACCTGCTACACTGGCAAGCAAACAAAACAAAAAAATAGTTTTTTTAAATGTGTTTTTTAAATTATATGTGTAGAAATTAGGTTGTTGTTTCGGGGGGTAATTGTGGCTTTATTTGTTTTTTAGCATGATGGCTTTATCCAGTGCCAAAAAATCACTTAAAACTCCTTTATAGACACAATTCTTCGTATTTTTGTCTATTTTAACCACATTTTTTTAATTGCCGCCCTGAAATGAATTCATATTATTTTTTTAGGCCTAAAAACATTTATATTGTCTTTCCCAATCAAATCCCAAATAAACTGCTTTTGTAACTCCTTAAAAACAGTTTTTTTTTCTTTTTTAAGCAAGGGGAATCCGTTAACGCCCCACTCCTATTCCCGTTTCATCTATATTTTTGCCAGGACATAGTTTCTGCAGAGCGGCAGGAGTTCATGAGAAATTCACCTCTGAGTTATGGGCGGGACCATTATGGCACGGAGCAACCCCGCCCCTCCTTCCTTTCACCATTGCTGAGAGCTCTTTGTTTACATGCGCTTCAGCTAATTAACAGCCCCTCACACCCCCAATCTAACATTACTAGAGCAACAAAATTAGCGAGCGATATTGGAGCTTTTCCGCCGAATAGCTGGTCACAAATACGATCTTTTTCAAACGGCATTTTTTGGTTTGCTCCTGATTCACAACAATTTGAATAAAAATAAAAATACTCAGAAATACAATTTTAAGCTGATTTTTTTTATATATATGTTCTCCATCTTAAGAAAAATTCAACAATAACATGTTTAAAACACAATTTTTATCAGAGTGGGTCTTAAATTTCCGTTCAAATGTGATCATCAGGACATGTTACAAGACCCCTCCTTCGCCCTGCCCTACTGGAACTTCGCCATCGGGGGAAACACGTGCGACATCTGCACAGATGACCTCATGGGGGCCAGGAGTACTTTTGACTCCAACTCCCTGAGTTCCAACTCCATCTTTTCCCAGTGGAGGGTCGTCTGCGAGAGTGTGGAAGACTACGACACGCTTGGGACCATCTGCAACAGTAAGGCGTGCGTTCCCTCCGCATTGGCAGTTGAGGGGGTGTGGTCTTTTTGAGCGCCGTTTGCCTTTTCCCGTCGCGCTCAGGCACGGAGACGTCTCCTATAAGACGAAACCCAGCAGGAAACGTCAACAGGCCCATGGTGCAGCGGCTACCGGAGCCCCAGGATGTGGCGGACTGCCTGCAGGTCAACACGTTTGACACGCCGCCCTACTACTCCACCTCCTCTGAGAGCTTCAGGAACACCGTCGAAGGTAAACGGGCGGCTAGAACCAATTCTCCTATGGTTTCACTTCTGCGTGAATTCTTACATTCTTTTGGCAGGATACAGCGCCCCCAAGGGAAACTACGACCCCGTGGTGAGGAGCCTCCATAACCTGGCCCATTTGTTCCTGAATGGGACAGGCGGCCAGACTCACCTGTCTCCCAACGACCCCATCTTTGTCCTGCTCCACACCTACACTGACGCCATATTTGACGAGTGGTTGAGAAGACACGGACCCGGTACTTTTTACTTCTTTTTATTATGATCTCCTTTTTCTTTTTTGGGCTTAATTGTACAAACTTCCCGTAGACGTAGCTGCGTATCCCGATGAGAACGCTCCCATCGGTCACAACAGGGGCTACAACATGGTGCCATTCTGGCCTCCGGTGACGAACTCCGAGATGTTTGTAACCGCCCCAGAAAACCTGGGTTACTCCTATGAAGCCGAGTGGCCTGGTACGCCTTTTCACTCATTCAATTTGTATTATTGGCTCAACAAAACCTTACATATATCTCAAAAATCTACTTTTCCAGGACAACCGTTCACTCTGACTGAAATCATAACCATAGCGATCGTTGCTGCCCTCGTGGTGGTCGCGGTCATTTTCGCTGCCACCACATGTGCCGTGCGTGCCAGGTCTTACAAGATGGAAGGACACCAGCCTCTGCTCGGGGACCAGTACCAGCGGTACGACGACGACAAGAGCCAATCTGTAGTCTAAGCACCTCCAAGAACAAAAGCCTCAAACATGTGCCCTTAATGTTTTTTTATTATTATTTTAAATACCACAGCAGAGAGTAAACCTTTTAAAAATTGTCAAAGACTGAAAAAACCCTCTTTTATGGCACTTACCTGAATTCATTTTCATGTGATAGAGCCGTGGTGCCCACAAGAGGGCGCACTTACTCAATTTGTGAACCTGTGGATAAGCATTACTACACTACATGCTTTTTTTCTCCTTTTTTTATAAAGTATGTCAATAAACTTCTGACTGCATCTGACTTTAAATATTGCAAACAGCAAAAATAAAATAAAAGATGATTTAACCAGATTTAGAGAGCAGCATTTTTATAATTTTAAGTGTTTATTTGTGGAGAGAATTAAACAATATTTGCGGATTTCTTTTCGTTCTTGCACCAAAATAAAAAAAATAGAGTTAATGTGAGTTTGGTGGAAATACTAATTTATCTTTTATTTGAACTTCATCTAACTTTTAGCAAACTAAAAAAATGTTCAGATATGGGTTGTTTCTGAATTCCTTCACTGTTCACTACATTGTGCACTATATCCTCCGTTTGCCATTGTGCTGTCCGAATCTACGATTCCAAAATCGAGTGTCCTAGAAATTTCCCAGAAATCTCTGTGAAAAACCAGTGTGCATCGATGCTCACTAGATTGGCGAATATAGACCACAATGCATTGCGTTGGAACAATTTTTGCAGAGAAAAAGTATTTTTTTTAATAAACCATCATTGTTTGCATCTTCAGGACACAGTGGCTCTCATAAATGGTCGTTGCAAAACACTCATATCAATGAGATCTTCACTTTGTGAAACCGATGACGCATATTCGCCATTTGAAAAAAAAAAAAAAAGTAGTGAGCATGGTGTTGGACCGGTTTTTAAAATCCAGGGCACTACATATTCTGGCACCAAATAGTTTTTTAGTAGTTGGGGATTGGGGGAATTCGGCAATAGCTTACAATTCCAAAATCCAATGCCCTAGCAATTTCCCAGAAGTACTTGCAAAAAATCATGGGGAATATAGACCACAATGCATTGCGTTTGGACAACTTTTAATGTCTCGCACTATACATTTTTTTGTAGTCAGGAAGTAGGGAGGGAATTCGGACATAGCCTACAATTCTATGATCGCTAGAAATTTTCCGTGTGCATCGATGCTCATTAGGTTGGTAAGTTTAGACCATAATGCATTTTTTTATGTGGAAAAAATGTATTTTAATTTACTTTTAAAAAAAACGTTTTCATCTTCAGAACACAGTAGATTCTTAAATAGTACTTCTAATGTGTTCATATTTATTATGTCTTTGATGTCATATTTGGCCTTTTAAAACAATGTCTCTTATGTCATATTTGGCCTTAAAACAGTGGTAAGCATGATGTCTCAATTTAAAATCCACTAGATAGCCCTAAACTAACTTAGAAATAAAACTTATTTATTACTAACTTAAAATAAAAAATAAACTATCTATCTATCTATCTATCTATCTATCTATCTATCTATCTATCTATCTATCTATCTATCGTCTGTGTTCCACGCATGCGCAGAAACCTCACTTACCTGTGTGGTGTCAGGTTTCAGAGGCTCCCTCCACTGGGTACGTCCCGCGAGGCCATGTTGACTTTAAGCGGCTCTGCTACTGGCCCTCTGCTTAGAATGGGAGGTCTATCAGCGCAGTACATCAGCAGAGCCACGGTTTGGCCTCCACTCAGTCTGTTAGGAGGGCTGTCGGGAGTTCGACAATATCCTTTAATATTTTTTTAATTTAAAATAAATAATTAAAACTACGTTGACCAAATCACCTTCGAGGACGACGTTTTCTGCTCCCTGATTTTTACCCCCCTCCCGTTAACCCACCATGGACGAGGACGGCGGCGGCGTGTCGCCCGACTTGAAGGATTTGGAGATGAAGTTGGGTCGGAAAGCTCCGGAAAGCCTCGTTCGGTTCCTGACAGGCGGGAAACACAGCGACAAGTGGACTCCTGCTCCGCACCTCGCGACCTGCAAGTTCTGCGCAAACTCCGCGGACCTGAAAAGGCTCGAGAGCAAAATGTCACTGCTGAAGCAGGAAATGGTACGTTATACTGTAAATTCATCAAACGACTATTTGATTTATTTCAGCCATTTTTGCTTTATAAAAAGGTCAGACAGTGTTGGTTTTTTTTAATCTAATCTACCAGCAGGAACTGTTGCAGACTAAACCATTCATGCAAATCAGCTCCTGCATGTCACTGTGTTCAGGGTTGTTGACACTTTGTAAATGAACCCTCTCCTGTTTCTGCTCCACTGTATTTGTCTTCATGATTACATGGTTTTGTCTCCAAAGAGAAAAGAAACACCCTAAATGATTGCTAAGTGTGTAAGTTGGAGGCTCTGCTGGATCCAGACACAACAGACTCTTATTTTGGAAACCAGCAAAGTCACCATAGGCAGATTAGAGCAGATGGTCAGATTGACCAAAGTTTCTGCAGACTTCGGTTAATGGGATTAGATTTATAGTGATGAGAGAGACAATATCAAGCGTTTAATCAGCTAATATTGCTCCAAATGGTCAGAGAATCCCAATTATCCCTGTACTAAACCTCTGCCTGAATTTGCAGAATAATAAAATACTGGCCTAAATCCATTTCCACCCAGAAGCTTTTATGTTGACTATTCCTTCATGTTGCTTTTTTTATTTTATTTATTTTTTATGTGCATGTGGTGCAAATGACTCACTGGCTCTCGTATCGCAATCGCTGTTCTTGATCAGGCCAAATTGCTCGCCACAGACCCGCTGGTCGCCATCATGTTACACCAAGACATTTGTTCAGCCCTGAAAACATGCAGTAATAGGCCATCTGCTTGTGTGTGTGTGTGCGAGTGTGTGTGTGCTTAAGGCAGGCGGCCGTAGTCGCAAGGCAAACACAACATGAGCCTAAAATGAAAGGGGGTTGCAGATAGGCTCTAAAAATTCTGCCCTTCCTCTGTGAGTCCAGCGTAGTATATTATGACTGAGGCGGGATGTTGCCCGTACATCACCTTTACATTGAAAACGGCTGTCGGCCTACAGCCACACGGAGGGGGGGAATCCCTCAGAAGCGACTATAAAGGCTGTCCACTTCCACCGCTCTCAATAGCGCAGCCTGTCATGGGTTTAATCAATGGGAACACTGTCAGTTCTTGTCCAGGATGCAAACTACTAACTGGCTGCACAGTTTCGTCACTGGTGCATCATAAATAGAACAACAACGATTGACGGTCTGACCTTTATACAGCCCAAGGAAAGCTCAAAACTGTTCTTTGTGGCGTCACGGCCTTTCTTACAGACATGTTAAGGGATGTAGAAGTAACGATTGAGGACAAATCTGAGAAACCATTAAAGACCTTTATTTCATGTCATAAATCCAGTTCTATGTAATCGCACCAATTCAGGCACTCCAATACGTAAAATATGTTAAACATTAAGGAAGGACTGGGGTGTGTGGAGGCTCACTGACCATAAAAGTCTGAATCCACTCTATGTCAACCAGAATAAAAGCTGCTACTCCATTTTGTTTCATGTTTCAAGTACAATTTTTGGCACCATTTGTGTATGAATGATGAACCAACATTTTATCAATGCTGTCAGTTTACCGTCCACACGGTCAAATTAAAGAGCTCCTACTTGAAACGATTGTTCTGGTTTCGGTGTAACAAATACATTTTATGTGTGTGTTTCAGCTAAGATCAAACCGTTTGAACCAGGTGTTGTTTGTGTTTGATATCTTGAAACAATCACTTAAGCATTGGTATCTCAAACAAATGTTTATGGCCAGTTTTTGTGCTTTCTTTTTGTCTTCATGCTTTATACCAACAAATTTGGCTTGCTCGCTCGATCCTCTTCCTCTGTTTGCTACGCTGCGTTGTGGGAGACTGTCCCGGTTAGTGTTGAGTGAAGGCGGGGTACACCTGGACAGGTCACCATCCTGTCAAAGAGTCCATGGAGCTGGAGCTGGAGCTGGAGCTGGCGATCGCAGCCGCCCAGGGTCGGCCGGAGCGCAGGTGCCATCGTAGTGGGCTTGATCGCTGGCGACCTGCAAAAGCGGGATACACCCAGTGACGCGCAAATCGCTCCTGGTGTGAATGAAGCATTAGAGTGAGCCATAGACTTCAACAGATTGAAATGCGGAATTGCGCCCTTTTTTTTTCATGAAATGAACAACACTCACTGTGCTTTACTCCCTTTGGTCTGATGGATTTGCTAGCAAATCAAGACCCTTTTCCTTCTTTTTGTACAAGTGGAAATTAGCTTGGTGGTCCTCATCAGAATTTGGGTAATCTTTTAGGAACTATCAAAGGACCGATCTCTTGTCCAGACCAAAAAAATTGATAGACTTTGGCTGTTGCAAGTGACAGCAAGATATTCACAAGGGTTATTCAAAAAATGAGAAATCGTGTCCTCATTGCCATCTCCTTGTCCACACAGGCAAATCTGCGAGCCATCGATGTGAAGCTGATGCAGCAGCTAATGTCAATCAATGAGGGCATCGAGTCCATCCGTTGGGTCATAGAAGACAAAGGGGGCCTGGCGAGCCAAGACGGCAGCCTGACGGGCAGTACTTACAGCCTCTCGGACAGCCAGGATGGTACGTCGCTGCAAGGCAGCTTCAACAGCCTGAACGATGGGAACGGTGACGGACTGGACGGCCTGTCCGTCGGCAGCTACCTGGACACGCTTGAAGACCTACCGGACGACCCCTCACCCACGGGCCTGGACTGCTTCGTGGATAAAACTGTAGTTGATGGCGACGGCTTCGCCAAATCGCCTCTAAAAGCCAGGATGGAATCGGATGAATACTACTGCTTTCGTTGAAGCTTTAATGAATTGTTACAGAGACTACTGAGAGTACGGAAAGACATAGCTGTTTTAGACTGCCGCCAGTTTATTTTTCTGTCCCACACGCTTGTTTTTTTATTATGACCTGTTGCTACAAAGCCTTTGTTTTTAAACCTTATCAGACAAAAGCTTCAAACTGTTGAACGAGACAAAAAGCAACGTCCAAATGTCTTAATGTGCAGCTTCGTAGGTAAAGACGTTGCTGTGTTTTATAAAATTACTATTACTATTTATTGTCAGGTTACCCAATTCCGTCTTTTTTTCATGTTTCTTGCCTAAAAATTGTATGAAGAAATATTTGAACGAAAGCGTAGCCGCCTCAGATTAGCCAGCTGAATAACTTCTGTCCTTACGTGGATTTTACACTGCGAGGAGAACCTTCTTTGGCTAGTTTGAGGGGAAAAAATGTCGATTAGAATTTAGCAATGCAGACTATTTCGGGTGCTGAAGTATGATTGTCACGGAAAGTGCACTTTGCTTCTATGCCAAAGTCTTATAATCAAGTACTGTAGCAGGTTAAAGCCATGTCACACAGCCACAACATGCATTTTGCGCATGTTGCATGGATGAAAATTGATCATATGAGGAAAAAGTGAGAAAAGTTGTGGTCTTTACGTCATATTTTGACAAATATATCAGAAATGAACTATATTAAAACCACAAAAGAGGTACGAATAAAACCACGCAAAGAACACCTAAATCAAGGTAGAACATGAACCGTTTGGGACTATTGCGCTGTTTATACGCAATTTGTTAATGATTCGTGTGTCAATTAGGTAATTTTAACATATGTGCGCCGCATGCATGATATAAAAATAATACATTGATGGTACATGCGTGAAAAGTCCATTAGACATACGCTGACGGGTCATTGAAAGCCACAAATTTGCGTATGCATCTTGCAAAAAATCACACAGAACTGCATAAGATTTATGTAATAATTGTGTGTGAACATGAATTGCGTTATTTTCAACCGACCAAAAATTTTGAACAGCTCGAAACCACATTTACAAGGTCGAAACCCTCGACAGACATCTGCCAATGTTGACGAATGACGAACACAAGAAACATGAATTACGTATATCACGCGTTTACCCAAAAGACCAAAATTTCAAATGTGGAAAATGCGCAAAATCGACGTAGTGGCTGTGTGACACGGCCTTTAAACCAACCAACTGTCCTTCCCTTTGAAGGTACAGCAGGCACAACATTTGGTGATGCATTTTCAGGGCACCAATGCTCGACTGAAAACCAAAGAAATTTGATTGTCTTAAAGATACTGTAAGGCTGAAGCAACACTACGTTCTTGTTTTTTATCGTTTGGGAGATTTTTAGATAGCAGGGAAATGTGAAGCATCCTTTTTTGATTGTTTGTTTTGGGCCATGTTTACTTGCTCCACAATGCTGGTCTGTAAAATGTTTTGGCTTTGAACCTTACTTTTGTATGTTTTGAAACTGCTGTTTGACAGAAAAACCATGTTTGCATTGACTGATCTGTTAACTGTGTGCTGTTGAACCGAAATAATATATTGACATTTTTTTCTCATTCATTTTGTGTTAAGCTTTATTGAAAAAAAAAACAGAGGAACTCTGCATTTGTGTACACACACACACACCAGACCAGTTTTTTTTGAAAATCATAAGCGTGGTTGGACGATGTCTAAATTTCTCCTGACGGTGGCTTTCCATATGAAGTGCGACCATGCAGCTAGCCGCCTCTTTTATTTCCTGAACCCTCCCCGGCTATTGTGCAGCATGTAAAAATGCGACTTCCGCAATACTGCGGGGGGCGCAACCCGCCAACTTGCGTTGCATGCATGCATCAACACACTTTTTGGAATATGTGACCACAGCATATATTTGTGGTACCATAAAAGGTGGAAGCTTGATTCCAAGAACTATCCCTTTTGGCTGCCCATTTTTGTATTAAACGATCAAGGTTCTGACACCATATCCTGTCTAGATGACGGGATATGGTACATCTACACACATCTACTGTTGGCTAGCATGGTGTCACACAGGAAACGGGCTTTACTTCAGGATCGCATCAGCCGAGATAAAATGAGCTTTTTTTAACCCTTGTGCCATCTTGGATGACCCCACCCTTACATTGACGTGTTCTCCCTACCATGACAAAGGTGGATAAAGGTGGAAAGATTTCATGTAATCCATGGACACCATTGAAGATCACAAATCATTGAAGAAAAAAGGTTCAGAGCACTGTCTAGTGGGTCTAGATGACCCAACTCCCAATGTTTGAGTGCCTAGGATAGCGGAAGGGTTACGATGGAAACACAACGACGTCCTCATGAGGGAAGTATTGAAGAGGAGCCAAAAACAAGTCATCCCAAAAGGAAATGAGACCGAATTCCACCTACAATGATAATCATGCCTCCTGTTGTCATTTGCAATGGATCTCAGTTGTTCATCTTTCATGAGATAATTGAAGCTCCAGGTAGAGTACACATAGGGGAGGTCATTATAGGAAAGATGAGAACTGCCCAGCCTCTTTGACTTGCAAATGAATGAGGAACTGTTGGCCTCTGCACCTGAATAGATGATTGTAATGTGAAAAAAGGCTACCTTTAGAAAATCCACCACTTTAAAAATGTCGTGAATTATTAATTTTATCCACACAAGTGTTCTTGTATGAGGGAGTATCCTCTTTTCCAGTCTCTGATAAAGTCATGGATTTTTTTTCCTACAAGGATAGCATTTCCTTATATTATATTAAATGATTTAGAATAATGAGATCAGGCGGTTGGGTTGGGGGTTACATTTGGCACAGACTGATATAATCGCTTTATCCAGACACGTTAAGAGTACTTCCAACTTTGTCTCAGTCCATAAGCAAAGCAGCTTTATTTGGTTTTATGCTCTCTTTCCTTATCTCTGCCTCCCAGAGGCTTTGGCGGGCTTAAGTCTTACTGTCAAGCTCCAGAACACCACAAAAACTTTGCAAACCCTTTCTGTCAACACGTTCAATAAATAAATAACAAAGAAATCTCACATAAGTTTTCTAAACTTGCCCTGAATTTCATGTTCGAGCAAATGTAAGTATGCGATGAGTGACAAACCAAGCTCGGAGGGAACGCTACAGCTCCAATCCTAGGAGTAATTGGACAGAAAGAACAGGTTCTGTGAGTTTTTCTTGTAATGGGTTTGAGTCAATTCTCCTGAGGGCTGCATGGTACAGCACACATGAACAGCGGCAACTTTAAGGGTCTACTTTATGGGAGAAAACCCAAATCCTGATGAAGATTTGGAGGTGGAGAAAGGAACTGTCTACAATTGGGGTGATTTTTTTTTTTGCAGTATTACTTTTTTTTTCTCCAAACAATTGACAAATTTTCCTGATATTGCAAAAAAAAAAAAAAATAGAAAGGGAACGATTTAAGTCAAGATGGGCCAGGTTTGTCCTCCCATCCTGCCGGCAATTATTGCTCTGAAGGTGAACCGCATCAAGGCTCTGCGGTGAACAAACAAGCACTAATCAGTTGCCTTCCCTCTGATTTCAGCAGAGAGCTGCAAAACATTGATTTATTCATTCCCATGGCTCGTCCCCCCAGTTGCTTCAGTTGAGCGCCGATAATTACAGTGCGCCGCAGTTGGGATGGCGGTTTCCAGCAGGGACGCATTAGCAAATTGGATGCTAGGGTCGGCACATAGCCAGACGATTGGGGGGGGGGGGGGTTTGTGTGTGAGCCTGTGTGTTATTTGGGAACTGTCACCATGCTCAAAATGAGGATATGGGTTACTGGTGTAGGGGGGGGATCAAACGAGCAAGAGACAAAGAGGACTTTTTAGACGGTAACTTGTCTTTATTCTGTTCTAATTAGCTTCTCTGCAGGAATTTTGTTTATTTCTGGCAGATTTCTTAAAACTTTCATTGAAATGACGATGCTTATAAAAGAGGTGAATTCTATGACTTCAATGAAAGTTTCGGATAGGTATCCGGTTAACGAATTTACCTTATGATGGGTTCTCTTCTGGATTAGCCTTCTTACTTTCCAGCAGCTTTATACTCGAGGTATAATTTATCACATAACATGAATATTAGGATTTCTTCGATAAAAAAAAATCCTCAACATTAAGGTTCTTACCCAAATGCAGACATTTCTATTGGGTTTCGTCCAATAGGATCCACCCCTAACACCACTCCCATAAATCTCCTTGTGTCAAATTTTCATGCAGAGTTCGGGTTTTCAGGAAGCAGCTCTGGCCACCGCCAAATTATGAACCCGAGAGCCTCACGGACCCTTGATGTTCATGGGGAACCCACGAAGAGACACTTGAAACTCTTTTCATCATTGTGACTACTACAGATCTACAGCTTTATGGTCTGTAAATCACACAACTGAAGAACGAAACTGAATCTGGTGGACAGAACAGAGATGATTTAAGAAACCTGGAGACACATAAAAAACCTAAAAGTTAATGACTTTTCAGGGTGCTTTGAATTCTTTCCCATCATGAAATGTAATTATTTAAACTGTAAATAATTATTTGAACAGTTATTTAAACAGTGGTCCGTCATTTATAACAAGAGTTTTGTTCTAAAATTAACTCGCGATAGATGAAATCTGCAATTTGGCAAATTGAACGCATTCTGCACAGGACACACGACAAGGAGGAGATTTATTGAAAAGGTCTACAGCCAATCAGGACGCGGGAGACACACACAAAAAAAGGAAAAACTGCACGAAAAAAACAGCATGACGCGAAAGGTTAACCGCAAGATAGCGACAGAACTTTAATTGCGAAAAAGAAGCTATCAGGTGGGACAGCTTTTGACTTTTCTTTTTTTTCTACCATGAAGTTACCCAAAGGAGCCTTTCCTCATGACAATGTCAATATTATGGAGTAACACAAGGCTGACTGATAGATAACTAAAGGGGAAGCCAGGTTTTAGATGAGTTCTGTGACCTTAGAATTGTAGCAGCAACACAACTAAAGTGCATCAAAAGATAAAATACGTGGTTCAGATGGCTAGTTTTCAACTTACTAAAAAGAAAATCATATCTAAGAAAACTCCCCTCATCATTCCGATTTAGTGACAAAATCAAGAAACAGAAAGTGGACTTTGATTGGGCTATGGCCATGCCATATGGTCTGGTTTGTAACTTTATGAAAAAGTGAGACATTTCTCTCTATATAAGAGGAAAAAAATTGTGTGATTTGCAACTTGTGGGAAGTACGATAAACTATACAACAGAATAAAGAGTGCTGTTCTAGAAAGCACATTACTTTATAACACTGTTGCTCTGTTATCTGGTTACTTATGTACGTGCCTGCTGGGTATCTTAAGTTCAGCTGCTCTTTTTACTTAACTCAAATGTATGTCTAAATTGGCACATTTTTTACTAGTTAATAATTAGCCTTCTTAAAGAAAATTGCACTGCTTATGTGTATGTAATAAAATAAGGTGAATAAAATAAAACCAGTGAAAAACCTGGATCGGTTTATTTGGCATTTGTTCCTTTTTTATATTTCCAAAGTATTTGACCAGGAATTGGTATCAGCAAAATAAAATGAATCGGAATCTGATCGGGACCCAATAAAACCGAAGTTAATCCTATAAGACCGGAGATGTCGCTAGGAACTAAATAATACACGCTCTATTTAGCTATCAACGTAACTTCATTTGATTCTGATGCAAGGAAGGCGGAATTTGCATATCTTTGGATATATTTTCTCCGTGACAGAATCAGTTGGCCTGTTTGTGTAAACACTTTACTAATGTAAAGTGTTGCATATCAGCGTGGGGCTGATTCTTTTCCGCTTCAGAAAGCCTTAGCCACATAAATCCATGGCGAGTTGACTTGTACAGGTGCTCAAGAGACATCATAAAATGTACAATTATCGTGCATGTGGCAATTGAATCATAGAGTAAATGTAGGGCAAATTTAAGTTACACCCACTTGCCACTTAGAGGAGGTGGTTTCTGAGGCCCATCAAAATTGACGTATTTCGCAAAACTTTGCAGTTTTGCGAAATCTGTCAATTTTGGTCACATGACTTTTGAATGAGTCATGTGACCAAAACCTCTGCACAGGTCACCAGTTTACATCTATTTGCTTAACCTGCTAGGGCCACGGGGTTGCCGGAGACTGTCCCGGCTACTGTTGCGCGAACAAAGGATACAACCTGGACAGGTTGCCTGTTGCAGGGCCCAAGGGGATGGTGAAATCCCGTTGGCTACGCCAGGTGGCCCTTTGGCGGCTAGCTGGACAGCAAACAGAGAGCCGCTGCAGGATTGGGAAGCAAGCCTCCTCAGGGTACCAGCCAGCATCGCTGGAGCAGTCGGGCCTGCTGCGCCGGATCCCAGGATAGCAGCTTGCAATGTTCTGGCGGCGGAGCTTGACACCCGGACGGCTAGCTAGCTGGCAGACAGAGAGCCACTGCGGGATCGGAAGACAGCCAGTTTGCGCATACAGTAAACCCTTGTTTTTCGCGGGGGTTACGTTCCAAATAGAACCCGTGATAGGCAAAATCTGTGAAGTAGAAACCTCTATTTTTTTAACAAGTATTATACAATTAAAAACTCTATTATACATTGAAAAGAAAGAACAAACCATTTTACAGGCTCAAACATTTGTTTCAGAAATAAAAGTACTTCAGAATTTTTTTTTCAACAAATAACTTGTGTACTGTGTAACTGTCAAATAATAATTTGAATCATTCATGTGAACAGAAGGCTTCAAATCGCTGAGATTAGCCCCGCCCACCGCGACCCGAGAGCAATTGGATTAAACTGGAGAAAATTTAAAATGAAAAAAATACAAAGTACAGTGTTACAAATAGTGACTCAGGTGTGTTTCACTGTTCTCCAGACTGAGCCGCTGCATCCTGACTCTGCTTTGCTGTGTTTTCTTCTTTTGAAGCCTGCGGTGCAGCTGTGTTTTTTCGGGAGTAGAACATAGTGATTGGCAGTTGTTGTCGCTCTTTTTCTATGGGTTTTAGAGAAACTCGAAATTGCAAGAGAATTTGCTCGTACGTAATGTTAATTTGGCAAGCTGTTTTACGTACCTGTACATATTAAACTGCAACGTTATTGACGCACAGGTACAGAAGAAGCGGAGTGACTTTTTAGCCAATCAGAATGCAGAACAGAATGCACAATGCAAATCCGTGAAGTAGCAAAACCGTAGAAAGTAAACTGTCTTATAGCGAGGGATCACTGTATATGGAATTTTTCTTATGTTCGATAGAACAATAAAAAGATCCTTTAGTTTTAAAGTTGTTTTTATTTTTCCCCTCTCGAACTAATGTGGGTCCCACAGACACAGAAGTAGTGCTGGAAACCGTATGAATTGCAGCAGGAGTGAAGCTCATGATACCGGGAGAGACCCTGAATGATCTAATGAACCCAGACATGGAGACGTGATCACCAAGGCTGTTGTAGAGCTTTATAAAATCAACAAATTCATGAACAATTTTTGCATTACAGGTTCACTGCATGGTCTACAATCTCAATGGGATGGTATGGGACACCTGTATACAGGTTTGTCCCATTTGTTTTGCCTGCAGTATCTAGAGATGAGTGTAGTTGTGACTAAGGCTGTAAGCCCTTTAGCATTATCAAAACCAGTCTTGGATGGAACACATCGTCCTTTTCTGCCATGTTAAAGGGCAGATTCCCAAAAATGCTGGTTGTCAAATATTCTCTTTGGGACGTCAGGTTTTTCTGTGACCTTGATGTTCTACCCACTGAAGATGAATTCCAGTAGATAAACTCTTATTATCTGTGCCTCAAACTAAGGGCGAACCAATAAGCCACTATTGGAGTAGTATCATTGAGATAATCAGTGGATCAAAGATAGGCCTTAAAAGAAGATCACTCAATCTTTTTATCCGGGTAAGGGGAGGGCTCTTTCTACCCTCTCCACATTTTCAGTTGCTGCGTGACACCCCGCTTGTGTTTGATGCATCTCTGGAAAGGGTGCCTTTTCATGACCGCACTCCAAGCTGGCGAGCCTGCTGAGATTAAACAGCAGGCTTTTATCAGTCATGAACCTTCAGCAGATACAAAGAAGAGAACAAAACAACCTTCTATCCTGCTTGATCCCCCCTCCCCTCCCTTTTTTTAACTCATCTTTTTCTCTCCATCCAGGCAGGAGGCTTTTCCATGTTTTCATGACTATATTAGGAATCACAGAGACTAGTGCGAGGCAGTGACCCTGGCAGAGCTTCTGAACTTTTGCTCCACTGCCTAACAGCCAAGTTATGCTTCATGAAGGAGGCAGAAGCAAGAAAGCCTTCTTGCCATAACTGAAGGAATTGCAAAAACATTATTTATGGTCATTTCTTAGCACAGAAAAATGAACTCCGGGAAGTTCTCCAGCAACCAGTCAAGAATTCAAACAAATATTTCCAAGTTTCTCCTGGAAGCATCATGACCCGCCGCCATTAAAAGACCAGAACAGGCAGGCAAACCCATTTTTTCCCAAAGAGTTTCCAAGTTGATAACAGTGTTTTAGACACCAATTGAGATCTGATGATGGCAGGATGCCGTTAGAATTGTTTTTTGGAGTAATCAGACCAGAAGACGGGAAATAACGTCTGTTCAAGGGGCCCCTTCCAAAGAAAAGTCTTGTCTTGTTAATGTGCGGTGAGGGCTTCCGTGTTTGAAATTCTCGCACACATTTAAGTCAGCTTTCGAGCTCTACATACAAAACGCGCAGCCCCTCGAACGCTGCGTAACCCCTGTCCTATCCTAGGCACTTTAACGTTGGGAGTTGGGTCATCTAGACCCACTAGACAGTGCCCTGAACCTTTTTTCTTCAATGATTTGTGATCTTCACTGGTGTCCATGGATTACATGAAATCTTTCCACCTTTATCCACCTTTGTCATGGTAGGGAGAACACGTCAATGGAAGGGTGGGGTCATCTAAGATAACACAAGGGTTAAAAGTTACATCAAGTTCAACTTCGACCAGTGAGAGACTCAGATGTTCTAGTGACGTTTGGACGATGTTCCCTTTAATTCACAGAAGTGCCAACCGTTTGAAAATTGATCACGTAGGAGAAATTACTTATTGTGATTTGTGTCCAGCTGGAATTACATTTCAACAAGTCTTTTATATATCGGAAACAAGATGTGAAACACCAAACTTCTTCCTAATGTAGGTGGCAGACGTGAGGTTGTAAACCGTAGCAAAAGAAGAAGCCCCTCCATGCTTGTCCAGTGTGAATACCAAGGGCTAAGTGCATGTTCAAAAAGCGTGTTTAAGACGTTCTTGAACGCGTCACAGTCCATATGTCCGTAGCTTCAGAGCACTTTGACTTACAATTGTTTACCTTTTTGCATTGAGTTAATTCCATTTAATGCTTTGTCATGCTAGAAAATCTGTTTCCTATTTCAATTCCTTTTCTTTTTATTTTGAGTTTTTGTTCTTTAGTTGTCTTTTTTCTACATTTTCAACCGTGCACAGTTTTAAGAATCAGTTTATTTGACACTCCAACTTTCCCAGCTATTCTGTCTCTACTTCCCCATCAACTGTCATCCTTCATGTGAAGGAAAGTAAACGCCTTGGGGGGGACAACAAGAAGTTTCCCACAAGTCTTTTACAATGAAGTGCAAATTCTGATGTAATGAGTACACTGTTGACCTAAAGCCCACCACATTTTCAATGGCTCGGAAAATCACATTTATGAAAATAAGAAAGTACCATGCTTGTCTCAACTTGTCTCAAACATTTAGAGCCCCAAACAAACGCGCCCTGTGGGGACAGCCACCTGTCTGGGCTGACTCCTGAGATACCTTTTGTTTGGTCTAACATGCCGGCTCTTTGTGTCTGGGTGGGAAGGGGAGGCCAAAGCTTCTTATTGGCAGGCTGTTACTGTGAGGGGCAAAGGGTTACAGGAGACTCCATGTTTATTTTTTTCAAAGTTCATGCATAATTGAGATTAAACCCCCTGCTCATGAGCTGTAAAACTTACAGTGACCGCAGGAGCCAACGGACGATCCAACGCTCCAGCTACTGGCACCTTGTGTTAATGTTGGCCTCAGCGCACGGCCATTGAACCTTGCGCTATCACCATTATAGCTTGTCTGTTCATGTAGAAATAGGGCTGGACGAGCAAACCCCCTCCAGTTGTCTGTGTGTGCTCCAGTTGAGGATGTAATTCTTTTTTAGAGAGGCTAATAAAGACGAATGGACCCGCAGAGCGCCGCAGGTTCAAACTGCTGGAAGAGCAAAGAAGATTTCCTGGCCTTTAACACTACTACGCAACTTGGCTGTAAATTATTCTGCTAATGGGATTTCAGGATCACTTCCTCATCCGATTGCTTAAAATGGAAGGCTTGGAAAAACTGCCAACCCCAGGAATGTGTGTGAAATGAATCATAGCTAATAAAACGGTAGGCTAGTTATTTGAAATTTGAACTGCTTTTCTTTTTTTTATTACAGCAATTTGTGTTTTTGTTCCCCAGATTTTTGTTATTTTCTATGTAGCTCCTTCAGCATCATTCATTTTTTTCTTTTTTATTTAACAGTTTATCACCAGAACCTTTAGCTCCAGTATTAACCTTTTTTCGACTATAATAACTCTGCAACCATTTATAAGTATAATTCCAGTGGATTCTGATTCTAAATCAGCTGATTCACATTTAAATAAACAGTCGAAGAGTTATGATATGCCAAAGAATGAGAGAATTAGGAAAATTTCTGCCTGAATTGCAAGTTGTCAAATTAGTAAAAAAGATTACACTTCACTTTTTGTATCAGCAATTTTTTTAACATACCGTATTTTCTGCACTATACGGCGGACTGGATTATAAGGGGCATTAACCCTTGTGCTATCCTAGGGACTTTAACGTTGAGAGTTGGGTCATCTAGACCCACTAGACAGTGCTCTGAACCTTTTTTCTTCAATGATTTGTGATCTTCACTGGTGCCCATGGATTACATGAAATCTTTCCACCTTTATCCACCTTTGTCATGGTAGGAAGAACACGTCAATGTAAGGGTGGGGTCATCTAAGATAGCACAAGGGTTAAGCGAGACAAAAGACTCGGAGATTTGTCCGTTAGTCTGTCAGACTTTATATACTGTGTTTTCCGTAACTCTAGGACTTGTTTGTAACACGCTATAATTTAGCCACGTTAGCATACTCACGACACCTGTAGCTTCCTACCTTGTTTACAAGACGTAAAAAACAGATACCACCAAAACAAAAGTTATTGTGACTACGTTAACTCTCAACCTAGTTAGTAACACTTAAAAAAGTCAGATATTGCATTTACAGCGTATTTAAAGCACTTGTAACTAGCAGCTTCTGCTTTTTTTGCAAAAAAACGCAGACGGATACCGCTAAAACAAATGTGACTACGCTAAGTCCCAACTTTGTTAGTGACATGAAAAAAAAAACGGTGCTACCGTCAGAAGTCAGAGCTCTGTCTCCCCCTCAGATCAACGGCAGGAGCTGTCTCCGGAGTACTGAATGCACTTCATCTCCCAGCAATCTCAGCGTGCACTTCCTGGATGCCTCACGCCTGATTCTCATTCACTCAATCAACCACAGCATACTTAAGCACTGTACTGAGCCTCACTCAGTGCGAAGTATTGTTTGTGCCACTCTGCCTTCGTTACATCTGGATATGATCTCCTGTTTCCTGAGCCTGTTTCTGAATCAGTTTGCCTGTCGACGGCCCTGACTACCCTGTCTCTCTCTCCTCTTATGATCTCATGCCTGTTATTGACCCCTACCGGCCTGACTCTGATTTAGCTTTGTGGACTTTTAGCAATAACACCCGACCAATCATTTTGACAGTGCACCTTGTCTCTCTCAGAATTGTTTCAACATAAGTAAAGACAACCAGAAATAATCCATACAGACAGTGCTCCGGATTACAAGGTGGACTGTTGTTTTTTGATAAACAATAAGGCTTTTAAGTGCGCCTTATACTGGGGTAAAAGTGTTTGGCTTGAACTTTATTAAGATGAGCTACTTAGCTTAAAATAAATATTAACAGTAGCTTGATAGAGCATTTTAAAGATTTCAGGCAGGGAGGTGCTGCACAATGGCATAGTGTTTAGCCCTCTGACCTCTCACAGGTTCAAATCCCGGCTGGGACCTTTCTGTGTGACGTTTGCTTGTTCTCCTCATGCATACGCGGGTTTTCTCTGAGCACTCCAGCTTCCTCCCACAGTCCAAAAACATGTTTCGTAGGTTAATTGGACCCTTTAAATTGTCTCTAGGGGTGTGCATGTTAATGTATGTGGTCCTGCAAGACCTGATTGAGGTGTACACCGCATTCCCCCAGCAGAAGCTGGGATAGGCTCCAGCATCCCCGTGACCCCGAAAGGGATTCTAAATGGATTCTGAAAATGGATGGATGGCAGAAAGCAAAGAGAACTTGACAAGTAAATTGACAATAAAGATCTACAGCTATAATTTAACCAAAAATGGTTGGAAAATCCAAAGGAAAGTTTCTCTTTGACATTCAAAAAGCTCTGCTGAGAAATTCACAATGACAATCACATGACATGGCCTGGAGGCAATCTGAGTGCAGTTATTATCCCAGCTTTTTCTTTTCCATCTTTTTATTGGGTTGGAAGATGAGAGTGACGAAGAATCTCTGGACTCTGGCAACATTGCAGGGATTCCACTGCAGCCCACTTCTGAAAACAGCAGGATGATAAATGTGCAGCTGCAAGGCTTTGGACTTCCTCCATTGTTGCACAGATGCTGCTTGCATTCCTCCTTTACAATAGAGCTTTATGGCGCTGCATGGATTTCTGAACGTAACAGTGCTCTAGTCATTTCACGTTGGCCCTTAAGTTTCACTGTACTTCATAAACAAAGCATTTAATCTGCCACAGGCGAACGCCTAGTTTGGTATCAAACATCATTGCTGCATTTTTTTCTTTCAGCTGCATAACACGACATCATGAAATTGGATTCTTTGACAGGAGTCTTCAAGAAAAAACTTGTCCTTTTTTTAATTCAGAGGCTCTGACATGGCCGCCTGAAGAAACAAACGCACTGAGAGTGAATTGATTGATTGTTCCTTAATTTAGGCGGTACCGGTGCAGTAATGCAAGTTAAATGTAGGCAGACGAGTCATGTGAACATGCCCCTCGGCTATGGCATACTTTAGCCAGGCCCTGCAGCCACGTCTATCAGAAAATATTAATAAACGCTGTCGGAAAACCCACAGTGCTTTCTAGAGTTTTTGGGAATAAAACCATTGATTGGGGGAAAAAAAAGTTTAATTGTTGGAAATTTCGTCCATAAACCGATATTGTCAGCTTCACACAAATGTGACAGAAAGGTTTTTCCTTGAATGTTTTTATCAGCAGGACAAATCCATTTTTGGATCTTTTAACTGTCCTAAAAAGTAGGCGAATAAACAAAAACTACCTACAGTTGAAAGACAGTGGAGGTGTTGGCTTATAGACAAGGCAGGCAAACGCCTGGGGCCCCGGGTTAGAAAAGGGCCCCACAATGGCTCACAAGCTTGAGGTAATTAAAGCTGTGACCATGTGGAGTCTACTCATTCTGCATGATGGGTGGTCTTGTGTAAAGCAAATGTCTGTCAGAATTGGAAGTTGTGAAATGTAAAACAAATATTACTACACTTCACTTTTTGGAACAGAATTGTGTTTATTGTTTTAAATACAGTATTTTCCGCTTTCATAGGGTGAACTGGATTATAAGGCGCATTAAGTGAGATAAAAGAGTTAGATATAAGTCAGTTTGTCAGTCAGACTTTAACTGCGTTCACAGAAGCTCTACAACTTGTTTAAAACAAGCTACACGTTAGCTGTGTTAGCTGTGTTAGCCATGTTAGCATATTACCAATACCTGTAACTCCAAGTATGTTTGCAACACCTAAAAATACAGGCTGATACTTCTAAAACAAATGTTACTGTGACTACGCTAACTCCAACCTCGCTAGCAACAAGTATAGAAAAAAAACACTGTCCGATACCAATACACGTTAGCCACGTTAGCGTGTTCACAATACCTGTAACATCCAACCTTGTTTGTTACAAGTAAAAAATAAGACTGATACCACTTAAAAAAACGTTACTGTGACTACGCTAACTCCCAAATTTACACCCAACCCTATTTGCAACTGACATTCTGACAGACCGCTATGTACCTCTCACAATGGCTTTTTTTCAGTAAATGCAACCAGAGTTAATCCATATATAAGGTACTCCAAAAGATAAAGCCTGCTGTTGTTTAAAAAAAAAAAAAAAAAACATTAAGGCTTTAAAGTGCGCCTTCCAGCATGGAAAATATGGTAAGTGGGTTGGAAGATGCCTTCACACCGCCCTTGGCAACGGACGTTCAAGCAACCACTGCGCGTTTCGTGGTTCCCCCGTTCAAAACTCTCACATTCCTGCAAGTTTGTACGACTGTTTTCGGGGCCACTGAACATTCGTTGAAAGTTAAACCAGGCCAGGCTTTGACCAGTCAGATTTGGTAGCTATGTACGGATGGGGTCCCCATTCAAGAACAAGCGTCAAATGTCCGGTGAGTACGTAGCTTTAGAGTCTCACAGGGCAGTGGTGTAACAGGATCCAGCAGGGGTTTTTACTTAAATAATTAGGAGTGTGTATCTGTCCCTCTCACATGAGTCAATACGCATCTCATTACATGGTCCATAAATGGATACATAAGGGATTTAAATATCTTTGTGGCCATACAACACTGTACAATCCTTTCACAAAACTGAATACAATCTAGAAACATATTACTCATTTTGCATTTAAAACTATACATGAAAATGCCTCTTACCAGTTAGTTTTGTTCCTAATTGGCATTTTATATTTTAAGGAACAAAAACATAATGTCTTGAGGACTTTAAACATATAAGCCTGGCATTTTGGACAATTTTGTTCTTTGAAGTTAAATAAAAGTAACGTTCACTTATTCTGGTATTGCTCCAGTGCTGTGAACAAAAGGTTTAGTGCACACAACACACTTCCTTATTGTGGTTCACCATCTGCCAACGGCACGGTAACTGATCTGACTTGGTAGAAGCAAGCTTGTAATTGGATTTTTTTATTTTGCATCGCATGTACACAAAAAAGGTGAAGACGGTAGAGACACAACAGGAAGAGAAACTGACAAAGTTTGACAGAAACCAATTATTTACTTGTCAATTGATTTTATAGTTTTAAACCAACATATTTTGTTCGTACCTGTGGTTTTTAACGGATAGTTAATCGTAATTTTCAATCTTTCTGTTCTTCTTTAAGTCACTACTAACCCTTTAATAACAGAGCTTTAGCTCCGGTAGTTGTCATTCTTACAACTACCAAAGCTCTACAAGCGTCCAAGCAATCAAAATAAATCCGCTGATTCTATCGTGAAGAAAAGCAGCTTTGTGCTGTCATTTACATTAGAAATATGTTACATATTGGTGCAAAGTCGCTTTGACAAGCAACGTCTCGCTGCGTCACAATCAGCGGATTCACGTTGATCGCGTAAAGAGTAAAAGAATTACGGTACAGTAATGGGCATGTGTTGTTAAGGCGACGCCGGCAACATCTCCTGTGTTAAAGGGTTAAATAGGCAAAGGATGACTAACTTAGATAAAGACAACTGTAGATGAGTAGCTACTTGAACCTGGTGTGACTGTGACGGTGAAAAAAACCTGAATACAGAACCTCTTGAGAACCAAATCCTCCCAAAGAGGGGCTTTGTCCCAAGCCCCCAAAAAACCTGAACACCACCCCTGGTTTAGATTACATAAAACCTTTCATGGAAACTACTGACACACTGATATTTGCAGTGCAGATGCTTTCTAAAGAAAGCCATGTAGAATGACCGGAATGCATTCAGTATGTTGTCTTTTCCTCCCATCAAACACTCAGGTGACTGTCGGCCTTGTTCCAGCACATGTCTGAGGCTTATCTACCATCTGTGTTTGTATTCTTGGAGAACATTGTCATTCTGGTGCTTTTTTTTGGGTTATTTTTATCAAGTCTGCAGATCTGAGAGGTCTGCGTGGGTGCTGTCCAACTATCCCACTGTCATTCAACCTGCATTTCACAAAACAGACCCATTTTTTTTAACCAAACATGCTTTTCATCCCTGGTTGTTTCTTGAACTTGGCGAAACAGAAAACCCAGAAGTTAACTCTAGCAGCAGATGTGAGAGCATCGCTAAAGCAGAGATGTTTTAAGGCACCGCCGGGGCCCGCTGTCGGCCATTTGCGGTCTGTTGCTTCAACCCCCCAGTTCTTGGTTGCAGCTTCGCAGCTCCGTAAATCAACCAGGAAAGCTGGTGTTTAAGTGAAGCAGCAGCTGAAGCGCCGTCACTTCCACATTCCTGCTGTTGTTTTTGTTGTTCTAAAACATCTGCCTGATCTGTCACTGCCCCCCCCCCCAAAAAAAAAGAAAACCTTAATCTGAGAATCTGAGCTTTACCTTTAACCCTTGTGCTATCCTATGGGGTCCAGATGACCCCACCTTTACATTGACGTGTTCTCCCTACCATGACAAAGGTGGATAAAGGTGGAAAGATTTCATGTAATCCATGGACACCAGTGAAGATCACAAACCATTGAAGAAAAAAGGTTCAGAGCACTGTCTAGTGGGTCTAAATGACCCAACTCCCAATGTTAAAGTGCCTAGGATAGCACAAGGGTTAAACAACAAAATTGCTCAATTTCCGTTTGACGTGTTGCGTAAGGTATCCAGGGTGCTTTGATTTTATTGCCTTTCCACTCATGTCTTTGTAGTTATTCAACCGTCACAGGTTACTGCGAGATAAGGAGTGACTGAAAAAACAAGATAAAACACCTGATCAAAGATGTCAGAAATCTGTGAGGAGCAGCTGTTTTTGATACATAGATTGCAGCTTTGGACGCTAAAGTCTTCGTTTAGCCACCAGTGCCATGATTTGAAATCCCTAAATAAAAAAGCCAAGGTCATCACATCTAAGCATAAAAATAAAAAAAACTAAATAAATAAAAAAACAAGAAGGAATCACCCTGGGGGTGATTGAGGAGGATCATCCTGATCCAGAAGTTAGACGAGCATGTCGGAGCTTGTATCCGTTTGCTGAAGGTTATTTATGGCACGTCATTTTTATGCCACAGTTGTTCCAGGGGTTCACTGGTGCTATTGAGTTTGGTGCAGTGAAGGCCGGCGGCACGAATGAGCTGCGACTCGTTTGTCTATGTCGGCCCTAAAATCAATGGGATGCCTTCGTTTTTCAGATTCAGCTGCGGGGGGGGGGGGGGGGGGATTGTCGGGGTCACCAACACATCACCCTTCTACATGTGGGACAAACGGGTCACGCTGTGTCTGACACAGATGGACGTTTGGTGAAGGCAGTCTGTAGTTAAAATGAAAGAACTTGTACTTCTACTAAGGTTTGGTCTCTTAAACGGGACATTTTTCATCTAAAAGACATCCAAAGTGACATTAAACCTACTGACTGGACAGATAGCACCACCCAACATCAGTGTCTACAGCATTTGTTCGTGGGTTACCAAGCTAGGCCATAAAAAAGTTGTTCTACTTGTTTTTGACTGTATATAAGAACTGGACTGAGTGACCCCTCCCCCCTGACGTTCCAAACAGGAAGTAGCCGCCGGCTCCAAAAAGCCAAAATCCATTAGGGTTCTATTGAGAAATAAACAGCTATTATTATCGTTATATTTGTCAGAATAACAATTCTTGATCTTTTATTCACATTTTCTTTCCAATTTTGTTTTTTCTGTAGTGAAAGTTGTTCAAGTTATAAACTGACCAATCAGATGCCGCAATAACAGTAGGTGGTGTCTGGTGGCCCCCGCGTCCAACATTCAAAATGTTTGATAGATTTCGTGCTTTCCTCTTTCAACTGGTAGGGGGTGTGGTTTTCCCAACAAGCTTACTCCTGATTGGTGAGAACAGTTCCTAAAGTCTAAGGGCCGGTTTATACTTTGAAGGGGGATTTCTAATCACTCAGGTCACATTGGTTGCAGCGACATCATCCGCTGGAATGTTAAGCTCGTTGTGCAAACGTGTGTATATCACGTCATTTAACCTGAATTTATTTTGAGCGATTAGAGTACGGGATGTTGGAGCAAACTGTCCAGAAAAATGTCTTTTTAACCGCTTAAATTGATTAAAAGCCCACTGAAGAAGTTAGGAAATACCTAACTTCACACACAGACACAGACAAAGCGGACAACTAGATATAAAATAGATCAAGTTACCGGAAAGATCTATTATATCCTATTTCTTGCAGAACTAGAGGAGGAAATTTTCCCCTGCTTTTTAATTTAATTAAATTTTTTTTGCCTCTGTATTGCTTGTTTCTGTTCTGTGGACAAACTACCTTGTCATGTACCCGAATGAGCGCAGACAGAGCAACTGTACTAGCAAGATGTCTTTGTGTCTAAAAAAAAAGCTGGAGTCAGAACTTTGACCGATCAGGGACTGGGATATGGTTGTGACGTATGGATAGCGCCCCTTCTCTTTCGTGGAAGACAGCTGTGATAGAATAACCCATTCAACCCAAAAGGAAAGCAAAACTGGATGAGTTGTTTTAATAATTCTCAGGAAAGTCAGAAGAATCTTATCTTTCAATCACAAAATGCTGCATCAGGAAATACCAGTAGTCAGAGCGGATTAACATTCCCAAGAAGGAAATGCGACTGTACACGGCATTTTCTTTCCTGCTAAATTGCATCTCTTTCCCACGTTTGAGTTCTGCTGCTCAAGACTCCAGTAGATGCTTCAGTGAAACCCGATAGCATAAAGCCTCCGGTCTGCAAGCAGCTCAAAATAGCCGTGTCATTAGCTGACTCGTCTCACGACTCCCATGATTACACTCTTTAGCCTTTTCGGGGCCTCAGCTGCGGTGATGTAATGAGAAGCCGGAACTGATACAGGACTATGCAAAGGGACCTTAAAGGAAGTGCAGGGAACCCGTTTGCCTCTGCGCACAGGCACAAGTCGTGTCTGAATTCACTCACCACTTAGGGCACTTTGCAGGGCATTCCCCATTTTGTCGGGGTGTCCAAATCTACAGATATATGTCCGAATTACAAGCAATTTTTACACGCATTGGACACCATGCTCACTGAAATATGACATCATCAATTTCCCAAAGTAAAACCTTATAAACACGATCATTTTATGAATATTTAGGAATCCACTGATGAAATCTAAGATGACTTAATAAAATGATCAAATAACTTGTTTTTTTTTTCTACATATAAAATCATTAAAACGCAACCCATTGAGGTCGATATTCCCCAATCTAGTGAGCATTGATGCACACTGTTTTTTGCAAAAACTTCTGGCAAATTTCTAGAAGACTCGATTTTGATATTTAGACAGATCTACAAAAGTGAATAACGCACTTTATAGTTCACTGTCGCTACCCAATCTGTAACAGCTACACAATAGGTCCTCACATGTGTGCGCATTTTATGTCACTTCCTCTTTGTTAGCAACATTGTGAAGGTTAAGTAATTTGAATTAGATTATCTCCTTTAATTCTTTATTTTTTTGGAGTTTTTCTTTGTAATTTATTAATAAATAATTAAAATTAGTGTCGATAAGTAGCGATGTATCTTCATACACTGGGAAGTAAACTATCAGTTAACAAAACAGAAGAAGAAAACATTTATATTCCTTTGCAGGGTCGTGTAGTTCTGATCCTTACCAAATTCTTTTTTCTTCCGCTTTTTTTTTGTTTTTTTTTGCCAACACAGAAATAACCATTTTCATTATTACAAACATTTTACGAGGTCTTTATTGTTATCAATAACAATAAAGACCTCTCCAAAGAGATGCTAAAATGCTGAAGTGCGGAAAAATGCGGAAGTAGATTGTGTTTCTGAAGTAGGTAGAATAGTGAAGAATAACAAATTTGGACCATTGACTGTAAAGAGGAACTGGAGTGAGTGACCTCTTCCCGCTGGAGACCTCTTCCTCCTTCCAAAACAGGAAGTACACACAAAGTATACACAGAAATAAACAGCTTTTACTCAAAAATTCTATTTGTTAGAATAATAATTCTTGCTCTGATACTTTTTTGCCACCAAGGCACTTTAACACTGGGAGTGGGGTCATCTAGACCCACTAGACAGTGCGCTAAACCTTTTTTATTCAATGATTTGTGATCTTCACTGGAGTCCATGAATTACATGAAATCCTCTTCACCTTTATCCACCCTTGTCATGGTAGGGAGAACACGTCAATTTAAGGATCGGGTCATCTGGACCCCATAAACTAGCACAAGGGTATTAACATCTTGCTAATCCTAATTTTTTTATTATATTCTTTTCTATATCGCAAGTTGTAAACTGACCCATCAGATGCCTCAATGAGAGCATGTGGTGCCCACTTGCCCCCACTGCCAGCGTTTGACTGACCTCCAACAAGCTTACTCTTGTTTGGCAACAGTAGTTGCCCTAGAAACCAACTCACACACAGTCGTCTGGCTCCAAATAGCGGCGCCCATATCGCAAAATAAAAAATAAAAATGAAAAACTGGCGGCTGAATTGGCTTCATTTCCCTGGACACCCGCACTGTCCAGTTCTGTATACAATCCATGATTTGGACACAATGTACTCTTCCAGAATCCAGTTGCCCGGGCGTTTCCCAGAAGTCTCTGTGAAAAACCAGTGTGCATCGCGTTTGAGAGATTTTTTTTCATAGTCTTTGTAAATGTTAACATTTATTCGTTTTTTACTTTAGGAAACGATTGACGTCATATTTGCCGTTTAACAGCATGTGTCCGAATTACGTTAAAATCTACGGTACTTGGTAGTCTGGCACTACACGGTCTTCTAGGGGTTGGGGATTAGTGAGTTCTGACACTTGAGAGCCGCAGAAGCCTGTAATCAGCACAGGGACGACTAAACTTTTAATGGAAGTGTTTGGCGTCCCTTCGACAGTAGAGCATGTGCTCTACTGTCTGTGTAAACACACTCCTCACCCATTAACCCATCAGTTGTGCAAACAACTGAAGCCGGAGAGGTCACCTGACGCCACATGATGTCATTCTGGTGACTGCAGCATCTCATTACATCCGTCGGACAATCAGGATACGTCCGGTTGGGCTTAATGTACATGAGAAGTAAGGATTTCCATGAGATTATGTCAAAAGTGTGTAGGAAACACTTGTTTTAGAGGCACAAGACACCAATAATTGCAAGATTTGCTCATTCAATGTAGCCAAGTTCCAGATTACCAGCTAGATTGACTTTCATCAGCCGCTGGGATCAGGAGCTTTACAGTCTAACAAGCCTCTTCCTTTGCATTCCAGCTGCCAATTATTCGTCGAGATAAAGGTTTCTGGGATTTGTCATATCTGTCTGGAGTCGTACCCGACAGTCGCAGCATTGTGTTGACAGTTAAAGAGCAACCAATGTGTGCAGACTCACACAATGGAGAGGCCTGTTTGTGCCTGTGATGCGCTAATCTTTCTGACAGGTATGCAAAGACTTGAGGCAATAGAGTCACCTTGCATCAGGATCAAATGATTAACCTTTTTTTTTTCTTTTTTCTTTTTTGGAGCAGCTATCTTCTATGCTTTTGGAGGGAAAGTCTTGCCCGCACATGCGGACCGGTTTGTCTGAAGGGAAGAATCGGGCACCGCCGCCAACGCCACGGCGGATATACAATTCTGAGCGCTGGTTGTGTACACAAGAAGGAACAGGAGCTCTCAGGACAAAAGAGGCGCAGACATGTGGATTTAGTGTCAGTTAAAGCAGATACATGTTGATTTAACACTTCAGGGGATGGGAAACTAATGAACAATGATGAAACCATCCCCTTTAAAAGCTCAATTTTTCTACAGGTGATCAATAAGTCTTTGTAGTCAGTCAATCATGAGTTTCACGGTAGTCCAGGTTGTAACCCGCCTTTGCCTGAACAATAGCAGGGATATGCTCCAGCAACCTCACTCAGATAAAAATGGTGTTTTTGGTGTTTTTAGCATGATCTTGTGGCGTTTTTCGTTGAAAAACGATCGGATTTGTAACGTAGAAAATACAAGCTCTTTGCTCTGCTCGATTTGTAGAGGACTAGGTTCATGTAGGTCTTTGTTTTGCTCATCTGAGCATCAGGCTGAAAACCGACAATGTTGGGGTGGGGGTGCGAGGGGCTAGTGGGAGAGAGTGTAAACAGAGAGCTCTCAGAAATGTTCAGGGGAGGAAGGTGGTGTTGCCCAACAGTCTCGGCTGCAACTCAGAGGTGAATTTCTGCTGAACTCCAGCTGCTCTGCAGAAACTATGTCCTAGTGAACAATTGATTTCTTTTCTTTTTTTTTTCTATTTTGGCTAAAAAGTTCATTATCGTATTTAAAAGGACACTGGAAACGCTTTTACAGTAGATCAAAAGTTGACCAGAGCGGGATGCACAACGAATTTGGATAAAAATGTATTATCTACAATGATTTAAAAGGAGAATGAATTTCTAAAATGCCTAAGTAATGAACAAAACTTAAACAGCAAATGATTTCTGTAAAAGGAATGAACCCGTGGAACAACTTATTCACAAAAATACAAAATCAAATACAAATTACATTAAACAGATAATTTATAGCACTAAAAATATTCATTAAAATGTGCATAAATACAACTATCTTCAACAATTTTAGCTTTTAAATTAGTATAATATTTTTTCTTCTTTTGATGAAAACTTGGTTCTGATTAATTAAAAGAATAACTGCTCCCTTTTCATTTATTAATTGTAATTTCTTTTATTTCCAAGTTTTGCTTATGAGTAATTTTCTTTTAACCCTTGACTTCTGAATGCATTTCCAGCTTTGAATTAAATATTTCACTTATTGTATGTTTTTGCTCTCCAGTAAAAGCTAAATTAAGCTAATTTTGAAGCAGTCAAGGCGGTTAAACCAAAGAGAAAGCAGAAACGGCTGAACTGTGCTGCTCACTGAACCCTGGTTTACCCCCCCAGCGGCTGTGGTGGCATCCCGCTGGGCAAGTTTGTCTTTCATTTACACTCCGTGAACGATAAGCTCTTATTTTGGTGGATCTGCCATGAGGACAAAGTGTGAGATGTTTGAACAGATGAGTGTCAGTTTCCATTTCAAACAGGCGTTTCTCAGGCGATGTAATGTCACGTTCTCCAAACCTTCAAGGTGTTTCCAGGAGGCAGATCCCAGGCCTGTTTTTTTTTTTTTTTTTAAAGGAGACTGGGGTCGATGTCTGCAACCCGACACTTGAGGTTAAGCGTGTTTGATCCCGTGTCTGACAACGGCAGCCGAGCTTTGTTTGAGCCGAGCATGCTCTCCTGAACGTGGAGGAAGTCTGCTGACCTTTGACCCCTTTCCTGGGGCCGCCTCGACAACAGGTGCATTGAGGGAAAAGCTCAGCTGTGGGGTGCAGATGGGAGCTGGACAGGCAGCCGAGGGGAACAGGAGTCAAAGTCCCTCCGGAGAGAGCCCTCCTCAAGCAGCCCACCGACTCCGAACGACTCTCCGAGCTCATTAGACGCAGCAGTTGTGGCTGCGGAGCAGCTGCGCCCGTCTGCGCGCAGACACATGGGACGCCGTGTTTTCACGCGGAGGCTTTTTCTTTCTCTCCGGACTTTGTGAAGTCTCCAGCGTCAACGAGACGCCACTCCAGTAAAACCGCGCAGAGCTGTCAGGCATTTCCTCATAAATCATGTTCTCCATCGACTTGAAGGAAGAGGAAGGAATTCAGTTCCCCTCCCAGACAGAAACCGATCCGGCGGATGTGATGTGTGGAGCAACAGCTGGAGCAGTCGGCCTGGAGTCCACGTCGCTCATTCGCCAGCGTCTATGGTCACGCTTAAAGTTGAACAGGTTTACTCAGAGGATTTATGCTACAGAGGGAACAGCTTTGCTTTAATAGCTCCATACCTGAGATAAAAGGGCATTTTGTAAACATACAGACAGTGGTCCCTCGCTATATGTTGCAGATTTCTTTAGTGAAACTCCACATCTTATTTATTTGAGCGGCCGTGATGCAGCGGTAGGGCGGTCGAACCATGATTGCAGGTTCGATTCCCGCCTTGCACACCCATGTGTGGAAGTGTCCTTGGGCAAGACACTGAACCCCACCTTGCCTCTGGTGGTAGGTTGGTGCCAGTGTTCGGCAGCGGAGCTACCATCAGTGTGTGACTGTGTGTGTGACTGAGTGAATGGGTCTGAGACTGTAGATGCTAGAAAAGCGCTATTTAACCTTGTGCTATCTTAGATGACCCCACCCTTACACTGACGTGTTCTTCCTACCATGACAAAGGTGGATAAAGGTGGAAAGATTTCATGTAATCCATGGACACCAGTGAAGATCACAAATCATTGAAGAAAAAAGGTTTAGGACACTATCTAGTGGGTCTAGATGACCCAACTCCCAATGTTTAAGTGCCTGGGATAGCACAAGGGTTAAGTATACACCATTTATCATTTTATTTCTCTTTTTTACATTCTGCATTCTGATTGGCCAGAGACCTTGCGAGTCAAACTCTTCCGTTAGCTGTCTCCTGTACAGAATGCGTTCAGCTTCCCAGAGTCACAAAAACCTTTGTCACAATCAAATCTCTGTTTTCATTCAAGTCTTGAACGTTGAGAGTTTTTACAAAAAAGACAACTGTGAAAATGTCCATATCTGTCTGAGAAAAAGCTACAAAGTGTGGAGTGAGACGTTTTAAACATCTAAATCTTTAAGTTAAAAAGAAAAAAAAGAATCAAGTCGACTCCTTCACAGATTTTGTCTATCGCAAGGTTATTTTTCAAAGAAAACTACCGTAATAAGCGTTAAATGTCAGCAGTCATCCATATTTCTACAACAATTACAGATGTTTTAAGGCTGTAAAACTCCTCACTACACGCTTTGGACACTTTTCTATAAACATTTTTTTCCCCTCCAAACTTTATTTGTATTAAGTAGAAATTGTACAAAATCTCCATCAAATCACAGATATTAGTTAAAATTAAGGTACTTTTGCACAATTTTCTTTAAAAAAAAAACACAATAAAAGAGATGAAAACAAAATCAAAAAAACAGAACGAACAAAAGCAACCACAAAAAAAAGACACACAAAACCGCACTAAGCATTAAAGCTTTGGAAAATATTTCTACACACATTTCCACTCTTTTCTCCCTTCATTAAACTCTCAAACACGTCCATTATTATAGAACGATCAGAGATTTACCGTATTTTCCGGACTATAAGTCACCCTTTTTTTCATAGTTTGGCAAGGGGTGCGACTTATACTCCGCAGCGACTTATATTAGAAATAAATTGAAATAAATACATTGTTAACCCTCCTGTTATGTTCATTTGTGAGGAACAGAGATGATGTCCCTGGGTCAATTTGATGGATGAGGTATGTTAAGTGTTAAGAGTTTGTTAAGTGACTCAGAGAATCAGCAAACTTTTTTTTACAATAAGATCTTGAAGGCGAAAAACACAATATTCTATTTTCCAATGATTTCATAGATTCAGAAATGCAATAAAAATGACTACATTCTACAAATACAGGATGAAAACAGAGTATTAGTTGGCCAATGATGCTTCATGAAAGGAATAAATAAATAAGTATAAGAAAGATAAACAGTCTGCTATGATTGTGTCATATCAGTTTGTGCAAGTTATTAGTTCTTGGTCTCAGATTTTGTAAAATAAATTTCCCATCAAAATGCGACTTATAGTCCAGTGCGACTTATCTGTGTTTTTTTCTACTTTATAATGCATTTTTGGGCTGATGCGACTTATACTCCGGAGTGACTTATAGTCCGAAAAATTCGGTATGCCAATTTGGCAAAGTATGGCGCACAGAAGACACGGCACAGATGAGACTGATTGACAAAACTCTGCAGCCAATCAGGATGCAGAATACAATGCACTGTAGTGAAAGAAAATGATGCAAAATTGGACTGAAAAGAAGTCTTGTAACTGCGAAGTCGCAAAGGTGATCTGTGTTATAGTGACGGGCCTCTGTATATAAATATATATAATATGTTGTCAGCTCTGTCTCTAAGATATTCGGATTGACATCATAGCTTTAGCTCCAGTGTTGACATTCTTTAAGCTTTTCTTCGAGCCCTGCAGTGATCTGCAACACTTTCACAGCTATAAGGTGTTGCAGATCGGTTCAACACTGACAGGAAGAGCTGCTTTCGTCTGCGGATCGCGTTAACGGTTCAACAGTTCCGGTACGTTACTCAGGCGTCACGGGCGACGTCTACAGTGTTAAGGTCGTCTAAAAGCAAACGTCTCTGGAGCCAGGTGTGCTTCACCACAGGAATCCTTTTTGAACATGCTTCAACCCGGCATTCCGCATTTAAAAAAGACGTAACAAACCTCCTCAACATAAACAAGCGGAATGTAGAAGCGATCGTTGACTTACTGCCCTGGTGTTACCATCGGTCAGTGCACACTTTGAAAAAAACATGTTTGGTTCTTTGTTTGATGTAAAAACAGACAAACAAGAAGCCAGTTCAAAGGTCACTTTTAATAAATTCAGTGTTGGATGTGGCAGCACTAGGGAGGAGATAATACAGAGAACGTCTTACTTTGCCCTTAGACCACACAACTCCTACCATAAGGCCGCGACACACAGCCACTATTTACGCTTATTGCATGGATAACCATCGGTCATACGTGATTAAAAACGTCAAAAAAGTTCGTCTTTATCTGAAATTTTCACAGATGTATCGTGAATGAACCACCTTAAAACCATGGAAGAAGTAGGACTAAACCAGAATACAACACCTACATCAATGTAGAACAGAAACTTTGTGTGATTATTCCACTGTTTGTATGCAATTCATTAGTGACTTGGGCGTTAATCACGCAGTTTGAACGTGATATGTGTAAACAAGTTACACATTGGTGGTGTGTGAAAAGTCTGTTAGACGCCACAAATTTGCAAATGCATTTAGCAAAAAAATCACGCACAATTAGCTTAAAACCAAATTCGCGTAAAGACCCGTCGGCCAAAACCCTCGACGGACATCTGCGCACATCGACGGTAGACGAACGCAAGAAACACGTATGACTTACGTATCACGAAAGACCAAAAATTCCTGCGTGGAAAAATGAGCAAAGTGTACTTCTAGAGGCTGTGTGACACGGCCTTCACCGTCTACACATGGAGCGAGCGTTTTGGGCAAACGTCACGGTCCAACTGAGCCTGGGTCACAGTTTTCCATCCATGAAGCCAACATCAATTCTTTAAAAAAATACTGACATTTCGTTTTTTATTCTTAAATGAGCTTTAGCAGCGCTATATTTCTTAAACTGATCACAAACTCCAAGAACACACCTTCTCCTTCAGACCAGTGTTGACACGCTGTGCAATAACACAACACTTCATGGAATGCTTCACAGTGACCTTCATCCGTGACCTTCTACTCCTAGTAGGTTTTCCTGCATCAGTGTTTCGTATCACGACCTGGCGTTTTGGTCCTTTTTCAGTCGATGGCGTGCGTCTGCGTCTATGACAGCACGGTGAGCGTGACGGTCCCCTTGGTCCTTTTCAGGATGCCGACAGCCTCTTCGTGGGTGACTCCTTCCAGGGTCTGCCCGTTGACGGCGATGATCTGGTCTCCGCGTTTAAGACGGCCGTCCTCCGCCGCCGCCCCCTGGAACCCCGCCGTTTGGATTAACGTGGCGCCCTTTTTCGCGCAAACACGGAACGGTTCGCGGGCACCGCCACTTACCTTCCCGAAGACGGTTTTGACGTAAATGGGCAGGTCGCCGTGCGGACTGCCGTGGCCCCCGACGATACTGAAGCCGAGTCCGTCGGGTCCTCTTTCCAGAGTGATGGTCTTGTACTGGGGAGGGCTGAAGGGGGTGAAAAAAGGGCGGGGGGCGGTTAGGGAGTCCGGAAAACCAAGCTGTCCGTTTGACACACGTTGAAAGGCGTCTGTACCCGATATCGTCCTGGAAGATGCAGCTGGGGGTCAACTGTTCCTGAGAGGGTCCCGTCACGGTGGAGTCGCCACCCGCTACCACCTTGCAGGAGCGTGAACACAAACTGTTATGGCATTGGCAGGAACTGACAGCAGAGAGGCTGTGTGTGTGTATGTGTGTGTAGGTGTGTGTAGGTGTGTGTGTGTGTGTGTAGGTGTGTGTGTGTGTGTGTGTGTGCTCGCTGAGACCTGCAGCTGTATTGTGCCTGCGGTGTTCTTGAGGAGCGTGACAGCCTGCGAGTGGCTCATGCCTTCGGCCGAGGTGCCACAAATGCTGACGATTCTGTCTCCCACCTAAAAAAAAGGAAAAATAAAAAATAAAAACGGCAGCGGGGGGGGGGGGGGGGGGGATAACTAAAAGAAGTGTCAAAAACCTGGAGCAAAAGTCGTTTTTCCACTGAGTGGTACGGTCCGGTCCGGTATTTTGAGCACTAGAAAATGGACCCATAACATACACTGTGCAAAACCGTACCAACCATCGAAGATTTATGTCAGTTTGGCAAAGTGTGGCGTACAGAAGACACGGCGCAGAGGAGATGGCCTGACAAAACTCTGCAGCCAATCAGGATGCAGAATACAATGCACTGTAGTGAAAGAAAATGATGTCACGGAACGTGTCAGACATTGTGAGGGGAGGCCTGGTGGACGCCGACGGCCGTTAGCTTAAAAAAAAAGAATTTCTATTGACCTGCTGCCGCTCTGCAGAAACTATGTCCTAGAAAACAACACAAGTTTGGGGATTTTGACTAAAAACGACATCATCCTAATCAAAAGACCACTGGGAAATGGATCAAAAGATGAGTCTCTTTAAATGTTTTTGAGAAAAATGTTGCTCCGGTTCAGCATCGGCACCGGATAAAATCCAAACATCTCATGAGTAAAAGTCTGAAAAACCTCACAGTGGCTTATTTATTCCGGGGTTAACGGGGTTTGGATCTATTCAAAGGATGAAGTAAAGAACAAATCCACTATTGAAGCTCAGCCGACTCCCTTCACTGAGCCTCTTTGTGAACTGTCCGCTTTAGCGCAGGACTGCAGCATTTATCAGCATGTTAGCCGCGCCTATTGTCCTCCTCCAGTCTTTGTCCGACAGACTTGTTTTCTTCTGACCTCCGGGAGGCGTCCGACTTTTACTTCCCCGTCCCCGTGACACGTAGCTCGCATTTTTTGGATTTACAAATGAGAAACTTTACAGGAATTAGAGATATGCCAGCCGTTCATTTGGCTGAAGGGCCTTTGTTCGGGGAGAGGGATAGATGAACGGCCTCACCTTCAGCTGGGTCTGAGCCGCCAGCCCGACGGGGTTCATCATGGCGATGAAGATGGGGATGTCGCCCAGAGGGCTGCCCACGCCGCCCGCGATGCTGATGCCCAGAGAGTCGCTGGGACCTTTGGTCAGCTCCACTGTCCTGACGTCCTGATGCTCTGCAGCTGAAAGGGTTTCCAAAGGATTCTTAACCGCATCCGACACAGATGAGGTTCATGGTGACGATCCGTTTCTTGGTACTCACCATCCTGAGCTGGGCTTTGCTTTTCAGAGTCACAGAGAAGGTTTCCGGAGTCGGAACTCGACGGACGAGCCACTTTGGAGCTGCCGGATTCACTTATCTGCAAGAGTGTGAGGATTTCGACGCCTTTACAAATCAAAACTGTTATTTGTTAGCCGGGAGATTCTCAGCACGGTACCTGACTGCTCTGGGACAGCCGTCTTTCAGAGTGGAACGGGCCCGCTTTAAACCTCCCCACCTCCAGCTTGATGGGTCCGATGCAGCACTGCCACACAAACGCATCGCCGTCATTCTAGCGTTAAGATCAATCCTCCCGACGCACCGCGGGAGCCGACTCCCGGGCTAAAACCAGTATCCCGACTATCGGATATTCCTGTTCCGCTACTCAAAATTTGAGTATGAACATTTGCGGCATCCGAGATCAGATTTGCGATCTTTTTAAATATAGTTGAGTGTAATAAGAGGCATTCAGGCAACAAAATTATTGCTTTAGAAATGCAGAATAATGTCGGCTTACCGCTACTGTCAACAAAAGTCAATATACTTCCAAGTAAGGTTTTGGCGAAGGTTCTTACTTTCAAAGTGAAAGTACTAAAGTGTTTCTGGTAGCTAAAGAAAGGAAACTGAACTTCCATTTGTTATATTAAACGCTCTGAAAAAAAGATTGATTAAAAAAAAAAAAGATTAAAAAATATGAGTATGACATGAGGAATATTGGGAAAATCTTGTGCTCAATCATATGATGTCATGTGACTGCTGGCATGGTGGAGAATCTGTGAAATGCTCATGTAAAGTGTGCTTTTTTTTTATTTCGACTAAAGACAAAAAAAAAAGTCATTTTGCTAAAACATGGAAACCCTCACTGTCCTTTCTAGTTGTTACATTTCTATTTTGGTTGTGGTCACTTGTCATCTATTTACTGGAGTCAGCTAAACTTTAAGGATGCAAAAACTGGGGAGAACGTTTTCAGAATTTGTTTTAGACTGATACAACGCTACAGCGACGTTTATGTTTTGCTTATTGTTGAGGTTGAGCAGGAAGTTCAAAGGAAAACGTTTGAGTGTGACATTAATTAAAGGGAAAAAATACCATTTCTGTCTTTAAAATCTTTGTATTTGCTTTTTTTATGGTTTGGTGCTTCTGATCTGTTCTAAATAAAGGTTAAAATGATGATATTTACTCATCCAGTAAAAACGACATATGTAACCATGTGCTATCCTTGGCACTTTAACATTGGGAGTTGGGTCATCAAGACCCACTAGACAGTGCTCTGAACCTTTTTTCTTCAATGATTTGTGATCCTCACTGGTGTCCATGGATTACATGAAATCTTTCCACCTTTATCCACCTTTGTCATGGTAGGGAGAACACGTCAATGCAAGGGTGGGGTCATCTGGACCCCATAGGATAGCACAAGGGATATAGCTACCATAAGGCCTGCACAATATATCGCAAATTTATCAGTATCACAATATCAAGCTGTGCAGTACGCATATCGCAAAGTCGTCGAAAATTGCGATAACCTTAAATGTGCTAAAACGACCTTATGGCAGCTTGGAGTATTTAACGAATCAAATAAATCAATTAATGCATTTGACCAATCAGATGGAACTCTTTGATGTCAGATGTTATGTAGACGAGGCTCATTTGGAGTATAATTCAATTTACATTTATTATTTAAATAAAACTGTTAGTTGCAGTGAAACGGAAATTATGTTTTTGGTTCTTTTGCTATTTGTATCGCGGGTTATACTGTCATCGCAATATTGATCACTGATATCTCAAATCGCGAGTTTTCCTCACATCGTGCAGCCCTTGCTACCATTCAAACGTAACATATGAAATCGTAAGAATTGTGGTCTGTTCGGTGAATCGTTGTGAATGGGGATCACCATCTCAATAAGGATCCATAGCTATGGGAGGCTGACCTTGAGAAGGGCAGCTACCGCCTCCTGAGTGGCCGACCGGACATCTTCGCCGTTTACCGACAGGATTTGGTCGCCCTGCAGCAGGCGGCCGTCGGCGTCCACCAGGCCTCCCCTCACAATGTCTGACACGAAGACTCCCGTGTCGTTCCTGTGGGATAACGGGGAGGAAAACATTCACGATGACGGCAAGCTACCAGCTTTATCGATGCAGGACCCGTCTTCAACTAAGGGATGTTTCCTTTGCAAACCTCACTGATGACTGCTTGTCGTAATTTCTCCCATCTTAGTACAAGTGTGAGCGGAAGCAGAGGAGCAAAACGACTCACTCCCATGCAGGCCACGGTGCCAGAGATCCTTGGCTGTGACGAGGCCTCACCACTAACTGCTGGGCTGAACTTTCCTTCTGGAGCCTCCATTCCGTTTTTTTTTCTCCCCCACAAATGCACCACAACCACAAACGTTGAGCAGCTATCATTGGATTTAACCTCTACACCCGGCTTGTACCTCCGAGTTGAAACATTTTGTAAACATCTGAGGCACCCACTCCCTTTGAATGTTCCATTTTAAATACACGTGTGGAGGAAGGCACCGCCGCCGTTGTTTACTTTCGGTAGGCACAGCTGAAATTACAGGGCAACAGCTGGAGCGCAGCGGGAATATAGCGTTTGAAGCAGGTAGACGACAATAGAAGCGTGACTTCATCTGATGACATCTCCAACCCAACAGCTTCTGCAGACCCCCCCTGTAATCCAAACAATTGGAACCACCCACAGGGTGAAACACTGAGGTCGATGACGCAATCCGACCCCTTAACCCTTCAGTGTTGAGCAGCAGAGAGGCACAGTTTTAGAAACTTTGTTGGGTTTGATCCCGCAACCTCCCACACTAAGAGCGGACGCTCTACCACAAGGCCACAATTCAGGTTCCAAGGAACTAAAAAAAGTGCAAATGTTCTGGATTTATGGACAAACAGTCACAGTGAGGGTTCTATGAAAAAGGAAGTACACACTACTCTCTTACACTATCTAATACACACTTTTTATACATTCATTAATAAAGTAAATATTGATTTTAAAAAGTGTTTACATATGTTTTACCTGTGTTTCCGAGATCTGCATTTGGAAATTTGGATTAAAAAAAGGAAAAACAGTTAAACTTTTGAAAAAACTGGTAGATATGTGTTTTTTTATATTTTTATTTATCTGGGAAATATCAAGCAAGGCTGATTTTGGCTTGTTCCATTTGGTTTTGGATTGTTTAGTCTATTGAATTGTAGTATTTTTCAATAGTTTTTTTCACTGGGATTATTAGTCTGTTTCATAGCCTGGTTGATTAACATAAAGTTTACGTAACTTTACGAAAAGATAGCAACATAAAGTTTACTTAACTTTACTTAAAGTTAATAGCATAAAGTTAGTGTAATTCTACGTAAAGTAAGTTATATAATGTTTACTTAACTTTTCGTAAAGTTAGTAACATAACGTTTACGTAAAGTTAGTAGCATAAAGTTTACGTAACTCTACGTAAAGTTAGTAACGTGACGAACATAAAAGGTTTACTAATGTAAAATATTGCATAACGCTGAAAAGCCGCTTTTCTCGATGACAGAATTTGCCTATTTATGTTAATTGCGTAAAAGGTGAAAGAGCTAAGATTAGTTAGTACGGCGGTCGAAAGACTGTCAACACTGTAGCTAACATTTCAGTGTCACAGAGTTAACCTGGTGACCAACATCTGATAACTGTGAACTGGCTGTAGATTCAAAAGATTGTGGTCAATAAGCGGGCCAGAAAACTAGATGGGTTCTTTATTTCCTACAGTAACTTAGCCATCCATCTTCCTCCGCTAACATAACTTCACATTGTAACTTAGCATTGGGGTTATCTCTTCCATACATTCCATAGCATCTGTTTTAGCAATGTGCTAACATGACAACAAATGCGTCCGTAGAACAAACACTTTCATGTTGTACCTTTGTAAACTATGAGGGGAAAAAAAACAGTTGCCTTGGAAACACAACCCCTGATCTGGAGCTCGTATTTTGATCATGTGACTTCCGTCTCCAGAGTTTTGTTTACAGCCACGTAGATATAAAACTACATATAGTCTTGGAAAAAGACGGGACGCCGGGAAGAATCGCGTTTTTCAGTGAAAAGCATACATTTGTTAGTTTGTAATTATCGGATACATTAGATAATCATCAAATATATTCTTGTTTTTCGTGTGGCCATTTTCGTAAACATCGCGTTAGTAAATGAGCTAGCCTTCTATTCTTGTTGATTAGTGCTCCTATTGAGTAATATCGCCCCCTCATGGGCAGCTGGTTGAACTGTGCGACATTTCTTTTTGGTCTCAAAGGGGTGAGTGAAAGCAACTCAAATAAAGTCAAATGAAGGAATGATAAAGCATGACATTCCAGAAGAAGTACTAGATTACTAATACTGGGGAAAAAGTACCTTTTATTATTTAAAGTAAAAGTTTGTTTCTAACCCCTAAAAACAAATATCTCTGAAAATGTACAGCCTGGAGCAGACAAACGATCTCACACTGTAAATATTTCTCACCTCCTGCCAACAATACTGAGGCCCAGGCCCTGCCCCGGCTTTTTGTGCAGCTCCACATCGAAGGAGTCCCACAAGTCTTCCTCCTTGTACTGGCCTTCATCCCTGAAGACTGTCAGCCGGACCCTCTGCGGGGTTTGCCGCAGCACGTTGATGGCGTCGTCGTGGCTGGCTGCTCGCAGGTCAATACCGTTCACCTGACAGATGAGAAGAAAACTGTTTCATTACGCTGGAACTCTTCCCTAAGATGTCCTTTTAGGGTTTTTTTTCCCCTGCTAGTTTAAAAGAAAGCTAGCTCTGAAATAAAAAAGCTTTAACCCTTTAACCTCTGCAACAACTGCTGAGATCATAACTGCTCTCTCACGGGGAGAATCTTTAAACCTGACTTCCAATTTAAAGCCTGATTTATTCTAAATTAACACATGAAAGGAGGATGACGGCGCTAGCTTTCAGCCGGGACACGCAGAGCGCCGTCTTCCAGCAGATAATAATGGTGGGAAACTGCTCTGTTCGCCGCTCTGACCCGATCTTTCAAACGCGCCGGCTCGGCTCGCAGACACAAATGAATAGAAGAAGGCCATTAAGTCATAATAGTGTGTGAGCCTTTCAGTTCAGGTCTACTGACCTGGCTACAATAACTCCACTCCTTAGCTCCGCCCACAAGAGACAAAAGCCCAAGGGTCAAAGCGAGGGCAGACGCCAGTGAAGCCTTAACTTGTGCATAAACACACGCAAGCTTTTCAAGCGTTTTTTATTCCTTCATTCCAAGAATGTTAAGTGTGGCATTTTTTCGCGATTAACGGTATTTTCTTCCACTTGGGTTTCTCCCATCTTAACAATTCGGGCGTCATGCTCAGAAACCTGAGCCTGAGAGCTGAAACTCCGCAGGCGCGTGAGGAAATGCGATCGGGCCGCGTCCCTTATCTGGGTCAAATGTGCCGCCGGTTGTATAAACTGCACATCACCTCCAGGATTTGGTCTCCTGCCCACAGTCGGCCATCTTTGGAGGCTGCTCCTTCTTCGTAAACTTCATGGATAATGATGGCTCCCTGGGGAGAGAGCAGAAACAGGGATCTGCACACGGGGAAATGCTGGAGACGAAATGAGGATGAGGAGATGGAAGGGAGAAAATGTGTAAGGGTGAATGGTTTCATTCACGGGTTTGAAGGTTGCATTCCAGGATGGCGGTGGAGCATAAAAGCCTGAACTGAAGAGGACAAAATAGATGTGAGGGTGATGGTGGGAGGAGCTAGGCCGTGACAACAGCATTTCCGCCGTGCTGATTTTCAGCCCTGGAAATGCTGCCTCCGAGAGAGGCATTGTGGGTGGGAAACTGTAACTCATCTGCACCTTAGCAGCTTTGTTCTTCTGTGCTCGTCAGACAAAAGCGGACAGCGGCGTCTGTGTTTGTTAAAAGGAAAAAGTGGCGTTGGAGGGTTTGGGTCCTACCAGCAGGGTGTCGCAGCCTCCCACAATGCTGAGGCCCAGGCCCGTGCAGCCCTTACAGATCTCGATGGTGGTCTCACAGCCGGGGATGATGGGACAGGTCGCCGGGTCACAGGCCAAAGTGGAAGGGGTTGATGAGCGACTGAGGCCTAACCAGAAGGAAGGACAGGATGAGGTTGGATCGACTAAACTTTCGTCGTTCACTGAGATGCTACGTTCACACCGGGCTCGGCAACACGAGTTCAAGCAACCACGTTAGATGAAAAGTCTATGCATTTGTGTTCGCTTTTGGGCTCTATGGACACGAGAACATTGAACATGCGTTAACCGTTGTGCTATCCTATGACCCCACCCATACATGATGTGTTCTCCCTACCATGACAAAGGTGGATAAAGGTGGAAAGATTTCATGTAATCCATGGACACCAGGGAAGATCACACATTATTGAAGAAAAAAGGTTCAGAGCACTGTCTAGTGGGTCTAGATGACCCAACTCCCAATGTTAAAGTGCCTAGGATAGCACAAGGGTTAAAAGTTAAACCAGGTCAAACTTTGACCAATTAGGGACTCGGATTTGGTAGAGTGGGTAGGGTCCTTTTTAATTCAAAAAAGTGCCAAGAGCTTTTTTTTCTGCTTCGACGCTTGCACCACGCCTCTTCCTGCCGTACATGCGCTAGCATCGGGTAGCGACAGTCCAGTGTGAACGCCATATGCTAAGGGCGCGTTCAAGAACCCACGTTCAGTCCACTTTTAAAAGGGCTGCACATACCCGGTGAGCACGTAGCATGAAATAAAACATTGGACGCACTCGCCACCGCTTCCGTCTCTGGAGTCGGGCTGGTGCTAGGCATGCTGGGTAGGCTTGCGAGGACTTCCTCGGGGCCCCTACTCTCCTGACCATCTGACTGAGAAAAGGAGAAGGAGGGAGCCTCAGCTGTGGAGAAGGTTAGCCTCACTGGACCCTTAGCTTTTCTCAGCAGGGAATTAACCTAAAGACATCCAAACGAACGATCAGCTGTGGAACTCGTCCATCTGCTCGCTGTAGTTCATTTCCAGCATACCTTATCGACCGTGTATCCCAGCACAGACACCCCGTCTACAGCCAGGAGCTTGTCCCCCGGTTTCATGCAGCCCTCCTGCAAAGGTCAAAGATCAGAATTTTCTGCATCCCTTGACTATATATGAGAACTGGACTGACCCCCCCCCCCCCCCCCGTGTTCCAAACAGGAACGGTTGGCTCCAAGAGGCCAAAATCTCATAGACTTCTACAGAGTAAAAAACAGCTGTTAGTCAGTGATTCTATTGGTCAGAACAACCGTTCTTGCTTATTGAATGGTTCAATAAAAGTCTGTGGTGCCTGGCGGCCCCCACGTCTAATTTTCACAAAGTTTGACAGATTCCCCTGAGCCTGCTTTAAAGTGGTAGGGGCGTGGCCTTCCAACAAGGTCACTCCTGGTTGCCATGGAAAAGTTTACTGAGACCGACTCTGAACAATCACTGCTTATAACGTCATCTGGTTCCAACACGGCGATGAAATGGCGACTGAATTGACTTCATGTTGTTGGAGCCAGAAATAAGCTATTTTCTATGGCTGACATCACACCCACTCAGTCCAGTTCTCCTCTACAGTCAATGGTTTACATTAAGCGTGTGAGGACTGGGTCTTTCTGGGTAACCATACATGTCCAGAGTGGTCCGTCACTTCAGATATGCTCTGAACTTCAACTCCAGCCTCTGTGTTGCCATCAACAAACGTGATCCCAAGGCCTCCATCCCCCTGTTGGATAAAAAGACAGAGGGTTACCTGGAACCATCCCAAACAGGCAGTGAACTACATTGTTGTGCACCGTTCCGTTACAGTCTGCTGTTTGTTTGCTTTTAAATTTACTGATTAAATCTGTTCGACAAACGTTTCTGGCTTTATAGCCAACCGGGGAACACTGAATGTTGCATTACTTATTGAATCCACGACTAAAAATTTAACTTCACTCATAAAAAATACTTTTTTCCTGGTTGTCTTTTGTTTTATTCTCTACTCATGTCTATTTTTTTTGTGTGTGTTTTTAAATCAACGTATTTATTTTGATAAAGGCACACATTAAATTTAGTCGCCTGTTTTTCTTAGATTTAGCAAAACTCTTCTTTTACTTTACCCCTCCACTTTGCTCAATTTTACAATACTGCTGGAGTGGGTAGAGGTAACATCAGTTGGTGTAACGCTAGCGCTAAGGGGCTCAAAATAATTAACAGTTGATTCGTCTTATGCTACGTTCACACCGGGCTTGGAAACGCGCGTTTGAGCGACCGCTTTCAATGAAAAGTCTATGTAAACGCAAGTCTTGGCGCGTTTTGGGCTTCTGCGTTCAAAACTCCGGCGATCACGCGTCGCTGTACATTTTTTTAAGAACGTTTTTGGGATCTACTATCAAAACACGCAATAATTGAAAGCGTGTTTGTTGAACTTTGACCAATCGAGGACTCGGATTTGGTAGTATGGGTAGCGTCTTTTTCTTTATGTGGAAGTGCCAACTGTTTTAAAATCGACCGTGAAGAAAAAAACTCATAACTGCGATTTGTGTACACTAAGACTTTTAAATATCGCAATGGAACTGTGGAAGAAAATTTCGCACCAAGCCTCTTGCAACTGAGAGTACATGCGCTAGGATCGGGTAGCGACAGTCCTGTGTGAACACCGCATGTTAAAAGCGTGTTCAGAACACTGAGCTTGTTCTTGAACGCATCACAAATGCCCAGTGAGTACGTAGTATAAGAATACCTTTAGAAGAAAAAAACGAAATTGTTGACAAAGCTCCATATAATAGAATTAAAAATTATTATACCATGGTAATACTCGACTCTGATTGGCTGCTGGGTGTGCATTTAATAGTGATATTGCACACCTAAAGAGGAAGTTCCGGTCCCATAGCTTAAATGTTGTATATCACTGCGCTGGCTTCTATAAAACAAGCTTTTGCTTCATCATCTGGAAAACAAGCGGTAAGCTAAAACAAGCATAGATCATCAGCATAGATATCGCTTTCCTTTGCCGCTACAGTTGAGGTTGGTGCACCAAGTCACAAATAGTCTGCTTTTTGTGGAAAAAGCCATCCAAACCGAAAAAAGAACAAGAATAAAGTGATTGAATGTTTTTGCTTTTGTAGGTAACCATGGAATAAGCCAGTTAATTGCCTTCGAAGTGTGCATTATCAGAAATTGACGCACGGCGTGGAAGCCTGAACCGTCCGACGCACGTCGGACGGTTCAGGCTTCCACGCCGTGCTTCCATGCCGTGCGTCAATGACTTAAGAGACAAAAAACAAAAATAAAGGCATGTTGGCCAAATATGTGATGGTAAATCTAACACTTTTGCATACAAACTGAATTTAGTTTTACCCAAAATGCCTTGTTTTGATGTTCTTTATGTTTGTAGGAGCTTTATGGTGGAGCCCAAGTGATCAAAGAATTCCTTCAAACAAAGTAGATCTGAAAGGGGCTCCGTCTTATGTATTATCTGGGCTTAACGAAGCTTCGGGCACTTCTTTAGAGCTATTTGCTGCTGGTCACTCATTGCTTTGTTACCGTACTTTTTTTCCCTCCTTTTTTCGTCTCTGGTGGTCGTCAAACTCGATGCCCCGATGAGCTTTTCTTTATATATATATATTTTTTTAAAGAGTACACCTTCTTCATTACATTCTTGTCTTATCTTTGGGGACTGAAGTATTGGTGTGTCTCACCTTCAACTTTATGATGTGATGAAGTTGTTGTGAGGAGTCATCGTCAGCCGTGTTTGTTTCTGGCTGCAGGAGAACAGGAGGCGTTGGTGTTTTTTCTCTAAAGGGTTGCGTATCTGCACACATGCATCTCTTTTTCTGTACCTCAGGTTGGTCTCCTCTCACGGGTCCCACAGCCATCTGGTTGAGGGCCTCTGGGTTCCTGTGTACCAGACACAACTCACGTCAATCGCTGCCTCTCTGCTTTGTGGCGGTAAAAAACGATCTTTTACTGGGGTTGGGTCACAGTGTTGCTGTCAGGCAGGGGGGGCGGGGGGCGGGACGACTGGGATGCGAGTTAAGTGAGAGCTTGAGAAGAGGGATCATGGGAAAGACTAAACGTGGGGTTCAAAGGTCAAACAGCCTTTTGACTGGTGGCGATGCTTATTTTTTTCTATTTAGTCAAATATAAAAAAAATTGTCAAAAAAAATCCTTTATGACAACATTTGGAACCATTTCCAAAAGTAAAAAGTAGGTTTTTGCTTTTGCAACAACAATTTCTGAAAAGCAACAGCTCCCTCTAGTGATCATTGAGCAACATTACATTATGCTGTTTTAATGTGGAACAGGAGAAGGCCTTTTCCCTACCTGACAAAGATGATTTTGACTTTGGACAGAGCACTCTTTATTATGGACGATGCATTCTGATGACTTTGGCCATAAAGAACTTGCCCATTGATCTGTAAAAACATCAAAATTTACACTTAATAAAAAGAAAAATGCTGTTAAAGATCCACTCCGATCATCTTTTGCTCTAATTGAATGCGTTCCCAGTGGGCTCTTAATTATGATTATGCGGTTTTTAGCCATAATCAGCAAACCTGATAGCTTCTGCAGAGCGGAAGTAGTTCATTAGGAAATCGGGATTGGCCCTCAAAGTTGCTGAGAGCTCTCTGTTTTCCCTCTAGCTTCCAGCAGAGACCTTCTGGCTCTCCCCTTTGTATTAAGAACATCACAAATAGGCTCTTCCTCATTTCTTTTCATTTTTCCAGACGCTCAAAGCGCTTACAATGTGTCTCCATCATTCGTTCACTCCTCATTGTTGGTAAACATCTGATGTAGCCACAGACTGACATAGGCGTGGCTGCCAGTACGCGCCCATCAACAGGACGTTCGCACACATCCACACACCAGTGGAGCCACACTTTAGTGTCTTGCCCAAGGACGCAACGACAGTCGACTGGGGGAGAGCCTTCGATCACTGGCCGACCTGCTCAACCACCTGAGCCACTGTCGCCCCCACTGCATTTTTTTTTTCGTCTGCTCCTGAATAAAGAAATACTAAACTTTCTTTATATATGTCCTCCATCATCAGAAAAATGCCACCAAATATACGATCGGAGTGGGTCTTCAGAGAGTTAAAAGTGAGACCTTACCTCTAGGAGCTCATCTCCCACGAGGATCCGCCCATCCCTGCCCGCCGCCCCGTTGGGATCTATCCCCACCACGAACACGCTCATGCGGGAGCGGTCCCGGTTCCCTGCCAGGCTGAGGCCCAGGCCCGTCTTGCCTTTCTCCAGCTCGATCATGTGCAGGACCCCGGGGAGGCTGCCGTAGCGCCGGCTTACCATCCCTGCAAAGAGGCAGGTGAGGCTGGGGCATTAAGACGGAAGCCGCCGACACGGATGATCAACGGCGACTTTGGGGAGATTTATGACAGCTGATGGTAAACAGAGGGAGTGACGATGCCTTAGTCACATGCACCCGTACAGGGCTGTGGCTTCTTGGGCTGTCCAGCCCCATGGAGGGTCATGGAGGAGCGGCTGCATCTTAAAGGGAGAGTCTTACAGCTCTTTGTGGTTGTGGTAGATGTAAGGATGTCCCAATTCTCAGTTTAAAATTGTGGAATTTTAGCATTTGGCCCATGGGCCGGACTTGGGACATGCCTGATTATTGTTTGTTTTTCACATTATATTGAACTTGACTGAAAGAATGTTGTCTTTGTAAAGATTTTATAACTTTTTGTGAACAAAGATTGACCTGTTGACCCCCTTTTTTTTCCTCCAGGGGCAGAGACACTACAGAAGCTCACATTACAATCCTAAAAAAACAATTAGAATCAAACCCTGCAATTTGCAGCAGCGTTCAAACACACAGGGGGACGTCCTAAGGGGCGTAGTTGGCCACTTGACAGAACAAAAGAAAGACATTTGCATCAGTCAGGACCACTCCACGCCTGTTCCTGGTTTGGTCCAGCGCACTGATGGTAAACGAATTCTCTAAATTGTTGAAAATAAAACTTTATTCAGCTTTGCTCATCTTTATACTCATCATTTCTTCATTTCGTTGAGCTCAATCATCTTCTCTCGAATAAAAGACTGGGACGCAACAGATACACCAGGCTTAGTACAGGACAACTAAAAGTTAATGTTACTCGATTATTAGATAGTAAAACTAAAGGATTTTCCTAAAATGATCTGTAAAACACAAAACATACATCAAACCCAAACAGAACTGTGACCCAAAAATTGAGGTTTGAACTGAGTCGTGATGAAAGCAAATAGTTGCAGGTACTTATGACCTATAGACGATGAGGCCAGCCCGGTGCCTCAGATCAGTTGATCAGTTGCTTCTGGAGGTACGGAAGCTCAGAGGGGACAGAGCTTTTGCTGTTGCGGCTCCAAAGCTTTGGAACTCTCTGCCACTGTCCATAAGAGAAGCTCCATCACTGTCCATTTTTAAAACCCGCCTGAAAACCCATTTTTATGCTCTGGCTTTTAGTTCAACATGAGACTTCTGTTATTGCTGTGTTGCTGTACTGGTTTTATTGTTTTTATCTCTCTCTATTTAATCTTCTGTTTTAAGATGTTTTAGTGTTTGTTTTCTTCATTTCACTTGTTCAGCACTTTGTGTCGGCTGCTGCTGATTGAAAGTGCTATATAAATAAAGATGAGATGAGGCTGTAAAGTGTCCTTACGCCACATTCTAGCCGTTGGTGAGGTAGGGATACTCGTGGGTCCATGGGATGTCCGTAGGATGCTCACACAAAGTATGCTCAGGCTGATTTCCTACGTTCCTATGTTCACTATGACCTGTCACCTGCAGCATGCCGTAGAAAAAAATGTGCCCCTAACCAAGTGACCCATTCAGATTTGCCCACTTTCCGCCTGTATCCACCCGTAAAAGCGGTTGTGACTACGGCTTAAACCTCCTTCCCGGGTTTCTTCTCCTTATGTCTCTACTTTTCCTGCCTCTGGAGATGGTCACCTTTGAAAGCTTACGCTGTTCTGGGCTCCCTGCCACTGTTCCAGCCACCAGCCCTGGACTAATCTCCACAAACTCACCTCGCCAGACCCAGACTCATCCATCTCACGCTCACGCCATTATCTGTAACTCCCACACGCTCTTCACAGCCCCGGGTCTGAATATCTGCCGTTAATAATGACTTTTCTTCTCTTTGCGGTGGCGACTTTAGAGTTTGTTTGACATTAGAGAGCCCGCATGAAAAATAACTCTCACTTTATAATATCAATGTGAACTTGTGTCAGAGAAACATGTGACGTGAGTGACCTCTAGTGGCAGCTAAGTATAACTGCACAGCATTAAAAAAAACAAGTCAACTAAATTCCAAAGAAAAAGACAAAAGTGAACTCACTCCAGGTGTATCCAAACTCATCCACCGTCTCCTCTTCGCCCTCCTCACCCAGTTCCGCAGGAGCCTCAGCGAGCGCATCCGTGTCGCTCTCCCCAGCATGGGGCACCACCGGGAGGGCGAGGAGGGTGCCGGTGGGGGAGATCTTAGCCGTTTCGCGTTTCAGCGGCTGTCGCAGCACAGGACGGGACGGGAAAGCGGGTTATTAGCCGACAGCGAGCAAGGATTCTTTCTCCGCATTCAGAGCTTGAATCAACCAGAGAGGGGCGGGGGGGGGGGGGGGGGCATACGGGAGCTGCTGATGTCATCAACCGTGGCCATATGCCTCACTTTATTAACAGCCTCCTTGATTTCATGTCAGCTTTAAGCCAAGTTAGGAAACAGATCATAAAAGTAGAAAAGCGGACCTTAATAACCCTAAAGACTACAGTGATTGACCTAAATTAGTCTTTTTATGACACACTTACCAGAGATCCTAAATCAGTTTGTCTTAAATCTTCAGTAGTTACTTTTTAAAGATGAGTTTCTAGCAGCTAGATGTGAAAAAATAAATAAAAATAAAGAAATAAAAACAGCCGGAAAGATCAAAGCTGCTCTCATTTGGACAAACAGGTGGGAGACATCAGGACACGTGTGTGTGCGTGCACAACATGTTACAGCAGGACATCCACACACACACACAAGTGCATTCTGGGACATTTTTGTGTAGGTGCACACGTATGGGGTCGAAGCAGCACCGCTCAAAGCGAAGGTAAAAACCGGATTGTAAATTTGAAAAATAAGGCGTTGTTAATGATTAAAGAAATGTTTTAAAACAGTTTTAGACTTGAGAGTAGTGAGTATACATTACAAATTGGAAAAAAAAAAATTGGAAATTAAAAAAAAAATTGGGAATTTGGAAAAATAAAAATTTACTTTGAAGAAATACGGAAAAATTGAATAAAAAAACTACAAACCTAAAACTGTTACCATAAAAGGAAAAAGTTATCTTTATGTTTCTCCCCCATTTGCTTTCAATTTACAGTTTCAATTCACAATTTTTCTTTTTTGGATTTAATCCTAATTTAACGGGGAATGGAGCTTGGAGCCCATTGGCTGCCGGGACATGATATACATCCGGTGATGTCATTTTGGCTCTTGAGACCCGTCTGTTGTCGGCTCATCTTGCCTCTCACCAACTCAGTTGTGGTAGAGTGTCCACCCTGGGACTGGAAGATCGTGGGTTCAAACCCATGGTCAAGTCATACCAATGACTTTGATCATGGGCCACTCATCTAGACACTCAGCATTAAGGGATTGGATTGGTGGAGTAGTCACTCACTTTATGGGACTTTAACTCTGATATACCAAAATAAAATAATATACCATAGGGTTGCATGACAATATCGGATACCGATAATTAGCGGCCGATAATGACGTCACAATATGCCGTCATACCAATAGGAAAAGAATTTGCAGATAACTAAAAGCTTAAACTGTCCTCACTTCCTCTCCATGTTCTTCCTCACCCGCCGCTCTGTATTTACTTGTGCCAGCAAGGTGTCTGCTCACCCCTCCCATCCTGCAAAGCTTGTTTAGCGTGTAAGTGACGTCACGTCTCAGCGCCAGTCTGCAACACGGTGCAGCTCTCACCCATGTGGGCTTGTTTTACCATGTGTGAGAAGGACGACTCACTCGCTGTTCGCAAAATATGTTCGACAGAAGAGTCACAAAGAGGGAGAAAAGGTCAAGCTTTAACACCACAAATCTCACAAGCTATTTAAAAATTCACCACCGCGATGTGTGGAAAGAATTTGAAGCTGCCGTCATTGCTAGCGCTCATTCTGGGGGGAAAAAACAAACAAAAAAAACCCAACAAAGACTGTGGTGCTTGCATGGAAATAGCTGTCACCAGGGATGGCAGTTTTTGTCTTCTGCTGCAAATGTGCTGGATGAGAAAATCAACAGCTAACCTGTCAGAAAGCAGAGATGCTACTTGTTGTCAGGAATAATCTCCCGTTGATCCAACCACAGGTCAAAACAGTTTATTGCTTTTTGTCATTCTGCTTTGTAAAATGCCTGAATCCCTATGTTTTTGAAAAGTTCATTTCTATGAGCAACCATGATTAATTTTGCACATCAGTTAATAATGGTATAGTTATTATTTTGCACTTCAGCAGCAATAATATTTTTTCTTAAGTATTTAAAAGAAACATTGGTTGAGTATCGGTATCGGCTAAAAGAGGCAGGAAAATACTGTATCGAGTATCGGTTGTAAAAAGTCATTGTCGTGCATCACTGATATACCATACTTTGGGCGAGAATCACTACTATATGCCACATTAGAGAAGGGAAGACACAGTCGAGGCCAACAGAGGCAACAATGTTGTCACCATAACCTTTTGTCACCTAATGTTGATCATGTCCCGATAGCCAATAGGCTCACAGGCCCAATATGTTCTCTTTTTCACGATACATTTTCTTTAACCCTTGTGCTATCTTAGATGACCCCAACCATTGCATTGATGTGTTCTCCCTACCATGACAAAGGTGGATAAAGGTGGAAAGATTTCATGTAATCCATGGACACCAGTGAAGATCACAAATCATTGAAGAAAAAAGGTTCAGAGCACTGTCTAGTGGGTCTAGATGACCCAACTCCCAATGTTAAAGTGCCTAGGATAGCACAAGGGTTACCATGCAAGATATTCCAGTTATAAACTGAGCAATCAGAAGCCTCAATGGCAGAATGTGGTGCCTGCTGGCCTCCACGTCAAAAACGTTTGAAAGTGTTGAAAACCTAAACCAAACGTTGGGAGATTTTTTTTCCCTGCTGTTTACCACAACCTCTGTCATCTAAAGTCATTTATAGCCAATGGGCTCAAAGCTCCACCCCCACAAACAATCAACTCAAAAAACAAACATTGTGAATCGAAACTGTGGATTGAGGACTGAAAGGAAAGAGGGAGAGAAAGGAACAAACAAAAATTTCAAATACAAAACAGCAGCTGTCAAAAATACACTTATTTTTGGCAACAGTTTAATAATTAGAGGGTTTTTTTGTAATACAAGTCTTAAGTATTTATTCAAATTTCAAGGAAATATTATTTATAATTGACTTTTTTTTTTAATCTTCATATTTTTTTTAAGTTTACAACATGTGCCAACATGTAAAACTCTTCAAAACGTCTACTTTTCAAGTGTGCAATCTGGTTTTTCATTCACTTTAAGGGAGCAGGACAGAGGGAACACAGAGACCCACAAACCTTAAACGGGGTAGGAGTGAAAGGGTTAGTTGGGGAGAGGCGGAGGAAAAGTCTACTGTGACTGTCCCCCTCCTACAGAGAAGAAAAACAACTTTAGAGGACATCACATCCACCGATAACTACACCTATTCACACACGCGTGGGCTTTGGACTAGACAACATCTGTAGACTCAAGTGAGCGGCAACCGGAATACCAACCTTGTCCTTGACGTCCCTCGCTGTGGCGGCTGCGGCTCTCTCCTCGGCGCTGTCCGTTATCGATGACTGTTGCTTTTAAGATAGACACGAAGGTAAATCACTCTGCTCTGCGGCCGATAGGAAAGGGCTTTTTTTTTAATTCATTTGGTACACGTTTCCAGTGCAAATTCATAATATCCACTCCACCGTCAGCAGATAGCAAGAGATATGCTATCGTGCTGGAAGCCAAGACAGAAAAAACTGTCCAGAAGACGGTTTGGGCAAAAAGGCCGGAGCGGTTGGAATGACTAAACTATGACTCTGTATGCTGCGTTTCATTGGAGTTTAAACACTGAGGAAGCTACATGAAAAGGGGAAAACTTCCAGGAGATCTCAAAACCGTTACTCGCTGACAAGTATGACGGACGGAAGCACCTGATGCCCATCCGGACCGCTTTTTCCTTTTCACTCCGCGATTACAATTCAAAATGACAGAAATCTCTGGCTTCTCATGGAAAAAGTTCTTTACATCAGAGCTTTTGCATCAAAGGCTGACAGTCCAATCTGTTTGTCACACTGGGAGACAAAGCGCGACTGGAAAAAGACGGAAACACTCCATCTTAGGTTCAAAAACACAACCTTAATGCTGCAAACGAGGAGATGATTAGCTGTTACCAATCAAAGCCCAATAAGGGATAAATCCACAGCAGGTGGGTCAGTCATACACAGGATAGCATTTGGGCGTTTAGCCATAAACCCTTGTGCTATCTTAGATGACCCCACCCTTACATTGACGTGTTCTCCCTACCATGACAAAGGTGGAGAAAGGTGGAAAGAGTTCATGTAATCCATGGACACCAGTGAAGATCACAAATCATTGAAGAAAAAAGGTTCAGAGCACTGTCTAGTGGGTCTAGATGACCCAACTCCCAATGGTAAAGTGCCTAGGATAGCACAAGGGTTACATACAGAAACTACTGCTGGCGACAGCAAATAACACACATTCTCTGAGTTATGGCAAGTCTCTAACTGTTGTTAACGAAATTCCAACAGATTCTGAAGCTGAAAAAAGCCGCTTGGAAACGATACGCAAAAGGTGTTGCATATCAGCGCAAAGCCGAGTCAGAATCAGTCACTTTACTTTATTTACGAAAAGCACTTTACCACAGGTAATATTTAACACTGTTAATACTTTACTACTGTGAAGGGTCACATTTTGGCGCAAAGATGCTTCTCTCTGCGCTAGAACAGTCAGTTTTCGTTAAAAAACACTTTACTAAAACTGTAAAGACTTTACAAACGCAAAGTGTTGCATATCGGTGCAAAGCTGCTTTTCTTCGCATTAGAATCAGCCATTTTATGTTCAATACAAAAACACTTCACTACTGTAAACACTATTCAACTCTACAGTGTAGCATATCGGCGCAAAACAGCTTTTCTCGCCGCCAGAATCAGTCAGTTTCAACACTTCACTACTGAAAACACTGTAGCACTGTAAACTGTAAAGATTTTACAAACGTATAGTGTTGCATATCGGCGCAAAGCTGCTTTTCTTCGCATTAGAATCAGTTATGTTAATGCCGAAAACGCTTAAATACACTAAGCACTGTAAACTGTACTGTAAATGTGCACAACAGTAAAAAGTTTTTGTCTTTGTCAGAATCACACGGTTAATTACGAGTTGAGTTAATTCCTAAAAAGAACTTTACCAGTGTAAGCTGTAAATACTACCATTGTAAAATGTTGCATGTCAGCGCAAAGTCACTCTTCTCAGCTTCAGCATCTCTTGGAAAAATGTTAATAGCGTACACAGAGTTTGGGTACTTCAGAAAATGTCAACACTGACACTGAAGCTGTGGGGTTAACACCCAGAACCCCACCTCCCCCCAAAGAAAAGAAATGAAATAAATAAAAGACTTGAGTAGGGATCTTAAAGGAGCCAAGATCCTTCCATACGAAGTGAGTAAAGGCTATTAATCCCATTTTAAAATTGTACATCCATCCTTTTACAGCTGAGAAACACAAGAGACAGATGTCAATCTGGAGGATTTAGGGAAGCAGTGAGCTCCAGCTCAGGATCTCAGAATGATATTCTGAAGCAACTTTATTCTAGTATTAAAGAATAGACATGAAAACTAAAAGAATCTTTCCTGGGCTTGGTTGGATTTGGGGAGGACGAAACAGCTGCTTTATTGTATTCCAGAGCATTTATTATATTCCGGTACTCCAATCAGTAAACAGACTTCAACAATCTTAAAAATACTCTCTTTGATAAGCTGTGGAAAAATCAATGTCAATGAAGCAACTTTTCAAGTAAAATCCAGCTGAAACCTTACTAAAAAGGTTACAAAACTGAAGTTTTTACTTAAAAAAAACTAAACTTATTACGAAAAAAAATAACAACAAAGAAGTAATGACAGTATTTGTAATTTAAACAGGTTACATTTACTTATTTTTCAGGCAGACATTTCTTGGTCTCAGATTTTGTTTCTACATAAATCTGTGCTCTAAACATCCTAGAAATGTAATATTTAGCTCAGGTTTTCCCCTTCAAACTGCTCTACAGAGTCATTTTGCACAGATGAATGTCTGAAAGCAGAGGTCGGTATCAAGATGACAGTTCTGAGCACTTTAGATTAATGCGAGTAAACACAAACGCGTCAGGCAGACATTTCTTTCCTCTGCTTTGCATTCGTGGCACGCAGCTTGTTAAACTCCAACTACAGTTGCACAGGTGGGGTTAAAGTAGACAGACAAAGTTGCCAGTCTAACCGGGGGGAGGGCAATTGCTAAGTAGCTCTGATTAGTGTGGGGGCGGCTTCTAAACACAAGGGCAACAAGAGCTGCAGACACTTTCACTACACTGAGGTTAATTTCTGCTGAAACACAATCTAAAGGCGTCTGGGAGGAAAACTATATGTTTTATTTCTTTACATTTCTTTCTTTAGCTAATTTATTATTTAAAAAAATAACAAAGATTCACATTGTTTTCAATTAAGTATTTTGTCTTATAGTTTTAAAAACATTTTGCACCTAATCCAGTCAGATTACAACACTTAAAAAATAAACACACAACAGGTAAATTATACAATCTACCCCATAAAAGGAAACAAATATTTTAAGTATCATATTAGTACTGCATACTTAAAAGCGTTTTTTTTTTAAGTGCATCCCACAATCCATAGTACATATGGGTTAAATCTGGTTGTGTTATTGATGTTGAAGCGATTTTGAGATGTACACAATGCTCTGTCATTATCTAAGTCTGTTTTTGACAACTAGTTGCAAAGAAGGTTGGGTGAATACGCTAATGGGGCTAACGCTTAGCATTGTATGTTGTTTTTTACACGTTACTAACAAGGTTGGAAGTTATTGTAGTCACAGTAAAAAAAAAGAATTGCTGTATTAGTCTGTTTTTTCACATTTTGCAAACAAGATTAAGAGTTACAGGTATTGTGAATATGCTAACACAGCAGTTTTTTTTACGTGTCTTTAACAAGGATGGAAGTTAGCATAGTCACAGTGACGTCTGTTTTAGCTGTATCAGCTTGTTTTGCTGATTGTTGCAAACTACGTTGGGAGTTACAGGTATTGTGAATACTCAACTAACGTGAAGCGCTTTTTTTTTCCTGTACGTGCTACTTAAAAATGTTGGGAGTTAATTAAGTCACAGTAATGTTTTATTTAACATTACCAGTCTGGGTTTTTTTTTTCGGATTGCAAACAAGTTTGGGAGTTACAGGTATTGTGGATACGCTCCCACAGCTTTTGTGTAGCTGCGTCGGACTGTGTTGTTTTTTACGTGTCATTATCAAGGTTTAGAGTTAGCATAGTCACAGTAATGTTTTAGCGTTATCAGTCTATATTTTTTTTTACTAACTAACCAATTGATTGCCATGGCTTTTTACAGGCATTTGTTTGCACATATACTGTTGCCATGTCTAAAATTTCTGAATAGAAAAAAAAAATGCTGATTGTTTGAGTTTGGAGTTACAGGTATCATTAATATGCTAACAATGCTAACACTTCTAACGCGGCTAATGTGTGCCGTGTTACAAACAACTTCCACTGTGAATGCAGTTATTACAGTTTGACTAACTGACAGACTTATCTCTGATCCGTGTGTCTTGCTTATTGTGCCTTATATTTCAGTGTCTCTTATGTACGACATAATTTTAAAAAATAGACCGTTCGTTGACATGGCACGTTATAATCTGGTACAGATTTTACGGAAAATAGGGTACGCATTTTGTAATAACTTTTTTTAAAAGTTCCTCTAAATTGCTAACAGCGGGGAGCAGACGAGTATATTTTGCTTGAATCGTCCAAGGCAGTTAAAAAAAATTGCTTTTCAGATAAAAAAAAATGTTTTCCCTTTAACTGCTTGCTGTTTAAATAAAAGTAAAAGCAGCATTTGTGCCACACATCTTTGTTGAAGTAAAATAAAGACAGCAGGACGCCTGCATATTAAAATAAAACTCCTTTATGTTCCCCTCCCTGCAGTTCTACTGCACACATGATTTAGTTTAAAGATAAACAGGGATCTGCAGGGGAATAAAAGGTGGCTAAATAATGAGATAAAGAAGAAAGCGGAGGCAGGAGGGGGAGGGAATGAAGCCGATGTGCTTGGTGACTGATAGCTGCCGTGAGAAAGATGAGACAAAAGGAGACAGATTACCTGTCGTGTGCGCTGCTGCACGCATGTTAGCATGCTTTTCTCTACAGCAGCTGTAGGAGCTGGGCTGTGAACAGACATAGGCTGAAGGAGCCCAGAAAAGAAGACGGTGTGAGGCGGCTCTTCCAGAGATACAAACATTTGTGATGAGGGTTTCCTTCGCTGAACACGCGTTCAAAACGTTTGATTTTATGCTAGTTCTACCTGCAAATCAATGAAAAACCTTAATGTACTACGGCTAAAGGACAATTTTTGACACGACTAAACAGGCACAAAACGTTCTAAACACAGAATAAAGAAAACACATTCAGAAAAAGCTATGTCAAGGACCAAACTAGACACAAACCAACAAGTTCTGTGGCTTAATACATTTTGAAGCTATGAACACACCAGGCAGTTGTTCAAGAATTCGCGTTCACACTGCACAAGCAGGGAGGGGTTTCTTCTGCTTTTTCTTTTTCTGTTGTTACTAGCGCATGTCGGCCACTAACAGTTGGAAGAAACTTCGTACGAAACGTCTCATGATTTGGGCACAATACGGTAACGGTTCGGTTCATTGACAGCGTTGCTGCGGTGGCGAACATGGATGCCAAGAGGGGGGCCTCGGTTTATCTTAATTTGAAAAACAAACATCATCAGAGTCTTTGACGGGTTTTGGTTCACCAGATAAACCAAATCTATACGTCACGACCAAATTTGAGTCCTTGATTGGTAATTTGACCTGCTTTCACTGTGCGTTTCATGGCCAGACGTTTTGTAAGTATGAATGCGGACAGCTGAAACACGCATTTACGTGAATTTTTTATTTTAGCTTCATATTCTAGTCCCAAAGATTTTTTCTTTTTTTCTCTGAGATTCGGTGAAAATTTTACCTCCTGAACATGCACAAAAACTCACCAAAATTTCCAGAAACATCTGCAGTTGTTCAAAAATATTTCATCATAAGGTGGATGACTCGGCCCCACAAAGGAGGACATAACAGTGGCTCTGAACAAATACTTTTTTTCGTAATGTAAAAAACAAAAACAGTTACGATAGAGCCTCTAAGCTGCTTTCTTTCAGATTTGTTATGTTGAGCCCCCTGCAACCCCATCAGGGACCTTCAAACAAGACTTACAAATCATTCTGACAATGACCTTTGACCTATAGACATGAGATGCAATTTTGCAAAGTTTTGCGATAGCGTAAGGTGGTGTCTGAACTCCTTCACTGCTCACTACATAGTGTACTCTATAGTGCGTTCGCCATTTTGTAGTGCAGTATGAAGCTAAAATACCAAAATCAAGTGCCCTAGAAATTTCCCATAAGTCTCTGCAAAAAAACAGTCTGCATTCGTGCTCACATGATTGGCAAATATAGACCACAATGCATTGCGTCTTAACAATTTTTTGCAAAAAAAAAAAAAATGTAAATGTATTTTTTAAATAAAATATCAATGTTTTTATCTTCATAACTTAGTGGGTTCATAAATGATCGTCACAAGACGCTCATCTCAGTGAGATTTTCACTTTGTGAAATCGATGACGTCATATTTGCCATTAAAAAAATAAATAAATAAAAGGTAGTGAGCATGGTGTCGGAATTGCTTGTAAAATTCAGGGTACTACATCGTCCTGCATTATATAGTTGTTTAGTGGTTAGGGAGTAGGGTGGGAATTCAGTCACAACCTAAGAAAATGACCTGAATGATTACTGAGGCAAAAAAAAGTGAGCGACTTGACCTTTAGCCTTGGTAACCATTGTGCTATCCTAGGCACTTTAACATTGGGAGTTGGGTCATCTAGACCCACTTGAAAGTGCTCTGAACCTTTTTTCTTCAATGATTTGTGATCTTCACTGGTGTCCATGGATTACATGAAATCTTTCCACCTTTATCCACCTTTGTCATGGTAGGGAGAACACGTCAATGTAAGGGTGGGGTCATGTAAAGGCCCGTACACACCGTGACGAATATTCGGCAGGCGTTATTCGCCAGCGTTTTTCGCCACGTTTTTTGTGTTCACACCCAGGCGATTTTCGCTGACGATGAGCCAAGTGAACATGCAATTTCACTCCCTGACATTAGATGGCGCTTAATGTAAAACAGAAATACTCCTGTACACAAGGTGGCGCTGCGCAACTTTACGCTTCTTAAAGTCTCTTTTCACTCAGAAGAAGAGAGCAAGTATTTACGCGCTTGTCAGAATCATACAAAGAAAACATGAATATTTCAAGCACCAGTTGCTCCAACTGTTTACTTTTAGAATGTCCGTCATTATTTCTTCGCAGCAGTGTAGACGCTACTTGGCGTCTATCTTCTTCCCTGGTATGTGTGCTCAGCAAGGCAGTTTTGTGTTTGAGCGCCCCCAAGTTGTGTTTTACTGTAACTTCAGAGGCTCCAGACACGTGTGCAAAAGCGCCATTCTCATTGGTCGAATAGATTTCGACACGGCGCGTCAAAAAAAAGAAAAAAAGGAACCCGAGGCGTTTATTAAAAAGTGACGCTTTGACGCGCGGCGTTTTTTCGCGTTGGTGTGCACACTCACATTGGTGCCCTTTGTTTAGTCACGAGGCGTTAAATGTCGGCGAAAATCGCGGGTGAAATTCGTCCCGGTGTGAACAGGCCTTAAGATAGCACAAGGGTTAATGGGCAGCCGTTATGTGACGTCACAAAAATGATGTCACACAGACGACCGTCTACAAATGTTTTACTTGTCAAAGGGAGCATTAACTTCATGCTGAGACCTCTTTGGCTAAGCAGGGTGGGAAAGGGTCATTCATGACTGCTCGCAGATTTAATTATCTTTTATTTTGTCCATCTTTGGAAAATAGATATTATTGTTATTGCACTCCCTTCAAATTCGAAAGACTTACAAGAGCAGGATGGCAAAAACAAGGTCTGTTTTAAGCAAAGGTTGACCGAGATTGTACAATGATTTATTTTAAAGTTTATTAAGTCATTGTAGGCAACAATTCTTTATTATTTCAAGAAATTTACATATTTCCCCCCTCTATATTTAACACTAAAAAGGTGAACATTTGGAAAAAATGACAAGGAGTTTATGTCCTAACTTGCACACTCAGGGATTTATGAAGGTTTGAGGTCTTTACCGCCACAAAAAACGAGTCATTTTTACAATTTAAACGGGGAAAAATCTCTCGACTATCACTCACTTTTAGAAATTTGAAAAACAAAACCCTAAAATGTTTTTTACAGGGCTTTGTTTTTTCAAATCTAAAATAATCTATGGCCGGCTTTACACTGCAGGTCTTGATGCTCATATCTGATTTTCTGACTATATCCGATTTTTTTGACGACCCGCTTACATCATCTTTTAAAAGTGACCCGTATCTGATTTTTGCATTTACACTATACAATGCTGAAACTATCAAATGTAGACGTTCTGACGACTACGTGGCAGTATTTCCGCATTCCGTGGACCTCCTTCAGACTTTTGTGACTGCGGTTGTCATGGAGGCAAGGCGGCGACGGATGGAGGCGTTGCCTTGGGCGCTCCAGAGGGGATGCACGGGGATGTAAAAAGGAGGGCTGCTCGGCCGTCTTATGTGCTCTCTCTGAATTTTGAATGAGGAAGTGTTTGCAGACGTGCTGTACTAACAGTTTGATCCAAGTGTTGAACCTTTCCTGCGCGATGACTTCTCTTTTCCGACCGTAGTCAGAAACACACGGGAGATTTCCTCGGGGTTCACTTTTCCGTTCTGAACCCTCAGCCTCCAGAGTGGGTTAAGAAAGACACTAAAACTTTTGTGGGAGACACCTTATTTTTAATTTACGGTTCTCCGACAGTCCCCCGCTCCGCGCTCACACCTCCTCTCTCTCCTTACGCACACACACACACACGCACACACACGCACACACACCCAAACGGTCCCTATCTTACACGCCCCCCAAAGAAATAAACGGCTTCTAGCCTGTTCCATAGTAACGGTGTCCCGCTTCATTAGTTACCGTTTGCGTCCGGACCGGACATAACAGCGGTTTCCAACTACGGTCTGAAGCCTGAGGCTGAAAGGTAACACGCTGACAGCGTGTTAATGAGTCATGTGATCTCAGTTGGTGGTGTCCTGAATTGACGTCACTGACATACGACTCGCATTTACTGGGGAAAATCCGATTTGTCTGCTTACATGGCACACGCAAATGCACGTATCCGATTTGTTTCCGATTTATTTCCACATATGAGAGAGGCCTGTATCCGATCTGAGAAAAACGGAATCCATGCGCTTTTGTCCTGCTTACACGTTCACCGATCATATTCGATCTGTGCCACGTGAGAGGAAAAAAATCAGAATTGGGTCACTTGAACCATGCAGTGTAAAGGCGGCCTAAAACTCTTCAGCTTTATGAACACTAAAATCTCACTGTAGTCATTCGGAAAGAAGTTTTGTCACAGTACACAGAAAAACAACAACATATCACTGCACTTTTTTATTGTATTTTATAACCTAATTAATGACCATTTTTTATACAATTTAACTGCTATAAAGAAATGTGTCTATTTTCTTATCTAATTATTCTGTAATCAGATGTTTTATCAAGAATATTCCTGGTGGTGTGACAAACATCCATGATGTTTTTACAAAACTAACTGTGATATAGAAAAAGGGTTTTATTGCAGAAATGTTAGTGTTACTTTAATCACGTTTCTTTTAAAATGACACGATTTTAGGGGGATGATCACAAATGGGAGCATAAGAAGAGAGAAGTACGGCTCTTTATGTTGACTATATTAGAGTTGGGACATGGCCGGTCACAAAAAACAGGCAAAAAAATATCAAGCAGGAAGATGTGAGCGTTAGCATTTTCCAGCCACATCTTTAGAGTTCCCAGAAGATCCAAACTTTCTAAGACAGTTTATGGGACTAAAAACGGCAGTTTAACAAAAGCCCACATTTAAGCTTCTGGTAGACCAAACGGCTGTCGTTTCAGCTGACTTACACGGGGTCTCTGGACGATGCTCTGGACCAGAAAGGTCACAGGGTTTCCACCTCTCCGGATGGCTTCCACCGCCTCCTCGTGGCTGGCGTCCCTTAAATCCACCCCGTCGACCTGCTCAGGTACGACAAAGCGACGCAGCTCAGGTGATCTGAAGTCTGAGCTCCTGATTACCGGTAGGCGTCTGGAAGCAGGGGGCGTCACCTCCACGATCCTGTCTCCAGTCCGCAGAGTCCCGTTCTGCCCCGCTGGACTGTCCTCCAGGATGTGCTTGATGAAAATGCCCCTCATCACCTCTCCGTTGCTCAGCCGGCTCCCCATCCCCCGGCCCCCGACGATGCTGATTCCCAGGGACTTGCCGTGCTCCCGGAAGAGCTCCACTCTGTGGACGGCACCGATTTGCGTTTTAGAGCTGGGACGTTTGTTATTATTGAAAACCATTTGGATCGGCTCACTTTCGGGGCTGGTTCCAATTTCCATAAGACGCGCTCTCCTCTCCCTCGCCGTCCTCACGCTCTGGTAGAGTTGAGATCATTCTAGAAGACGGCGGCAAACATTTCAACTTTGATAGGGATTCTTGTCATTTTAACACTCTCTTTAACGACCCACTTACATCATCTTTGAGCGTTCCCGGTGATCTTTTTTATTATAATTACAGTGATCCCTTGCTATAACGCGGTTTATTTTTCACGGTTTCGCTACTTCATGGATTTGCATCGTGCATTGTGTTCTGCATTCTGATTGGCTAAAGAGTCACTCTGCTTCTTTTCTACCTGTGCGTCAATAACGTTGCAGTTTAATATGTACACATACGTAAAACAGCTTGCCAAATTTACATTACGTACGAGCAAATTCTCTAGCAATTTTGAGTTTCTCTAAAACCCATTGAAAAAAGAGCGACAACAACTGCCAATCACTGTGTTCTTCCCCCGAACAAACACAGCTGCACCGCGGGCTTCAAAAGAAGAAAACACTGCAGAGTGGAGTCAGGATGCAGCGGCTCAGTCTGAAGAGCAGTGAAACACACATGAGTCACTATTTGTCCCACTTTACTTTGTATTATATTCATAATCATTTTAAATTTTCTCCCGTTTAATCCAATTACTCGGGTCGCGGGGGCGGGGCTAATCTCCGCGATTTGAAGCCTTCTGTTCACATTGATGATTATAATTATTTTTATTAGACAGTACAGTACAGAAGTTATTTGTTAAAAAAAACGTTTCTAAAGTACTTTGATTTGTGAAACAAATGCTTGAGCCTGTAAAATGGTTTTCTTTTCAATGTATAATAGAGTATTTAATTGTATAATAATAGTTTTTAAAAAAATAAAGGTTTCTACTTTACAGATTTTGCCTATCACGGGTTCTTTTTGGAACGTAACCCCCGCGAAAAACAAGGGTTTACTGTATACAATTTTTAGGATTACAAGCCAAATTAAAAAAATGTAAAAACCTGTTGTTGTCTGCGGAGCGACAGTAGTTCATTATTCCCCTTTAGCTACATTCACACTAAACACATGACACGCGCTCTGGGGCACGTGTTTCACGTATGGTGTTCACACAGAGCAAGCATATGGAAGCATTTCTGCTGCATAATTAAAAATAAAAGTCAAGAGCAGAAATGCTTTTTCATTTTCAAAATGAAGCTGCGTTTGTTGACTCAAAAATGAAATGAAAAAAAGCAATCTGCCAAACGACTTTTTCTTTTTTTTCTTCAACACCCTTCACTCTGTCACTTCATTAAAACGATAAAGAAAATGAAATTTGACATCTCATTCAGCTTCAATTCGAAAATGAAAAAAGATTTTATGGTATTGACTTTTTTTCTTTTTTATTATGCAACAGAAATGCTTCCATACCAGCAGGGAGCGCTGGCTTCTTCTTTTTCTACTGTTTCCTATTGCATGAATAGTTGATAGAGGTTTGGTGCAAAATGTTGAAGCGGTGCAAATCTTTTTTTTCACACAGACTTCGGCCGGCCAGAAGCTGCATTTATTAATTTCTACTCTGTAATCAATCTTAAAAAGGGTTGGAATTTCCTTGAACTATAAGGGACACCGTCCAAGCTTCACTACCAAATCTGAGTCTCTGATTGGTTCAAACTGTTTTAACTGTCGATGCCTGTTCAATGGCCACATGTTTTTTTGTACGTAGAGGTTAAAAACTGTCTTTAAAATGTGTGTAGCTACACATGACATTAGTTGTGAACCCGTAAGCCCTAAATGCACGTTTACGTAGGCTTTCCGTTGAAAGTGGTTGCTTCCGAGGGCGGTGTGAACGTAGCTTCTGAGTTGTGGGCGGGACTGTCGGCGCAGAGTAACCCCATCCCCCCTTCCCCCGGCCAATGCTAATCTATCCGTTTACACACCCTCCTGCTAGCTTACAGCCCCCTACACCCCCAAGCTAACGTTACCAATGCCACAAAACCGACGAGCAATTTTAAAGCTGTACAGTTTTGAGCTCGCCCAGCCTATTTTTTACATCTCAAACGCGCTTTTTTAAACAGCTGCTCCTAAATTGCAACGATTTGAATAAAGAAATACAAATATAAGGAAATACAATTTCAAGATACGTTTTCTTATTAACACCAAAAGAACTATTTTCATTAGAGTGGCTCTTCAAACCATCAATGCTTTCATAATCCTAAAGACAGCCTATCGTATTTCAAATAAATTATCGTAAATACAAACAATAGTTCGTTAAGTGAAAGTTCCCAAAAGACTCACTTTGGAGCTAGAAGAGAAGATGAAATGTCCTCAGAGAAGACGTCTTCCTGAGCTCGCTCCAAGTTGGCCTTGTACTCCTCCAGATACTCAGCTGGGACATACGTGATGCTGAACCCAACAAAGACACAGAAATTAGACCGTCTTTGTCTCGGGGCAAACATCATATTTGTTGCCTCCTATTAACTCACCTGAGTCAAAATGCATTTTTATACCAAATTCAGGTTCCTATCTCTAAAATGTAATAGAACAGATTCTTTATCCTTTACACCAGGGGTCCCCAAACGTTTCCCAGTGAGGGCCACTTGACGTTTCCATGTTCTGATCAGGGGTCAGTTTGAAACAGGAAAAACTGTGACGATGTAAATAAATGTAAACATTTGCTGTTTCCCAGAAAGCCACGCCAATATTAATAACCCAATCTGATATCAAATACTCCTCTCTGGGTTCTTCACGAATTTTTTTTTTTTTATAATATATATATATATATATAAGAATCAGCATATATATAATAACACTATTTATGAAATCAATAAAAAACAAATTACCCTCTCAGGGTTTGTTACATAAAAAGTCAGGAAATATATTGTAAAAGTATTTTAGATTTTAGAAAATAAAGAACTAAATAAATCTCTGTGGGTTGTTCACAGAAATAAAGCTTCTGTTGTCCATGCACAATCTTAGGTAAATGTTCGCTGTGTTATTAAGTAACCCCAAAGTTTTTTGTGTTCTTCTTTCCTTCCTAGTAGACACCACCTTTTGCTCTCTGACTTCAACTTCCTAAGTTAAATACCTCCATTCTGAATCAATGTTTCCTTCTCAACCTTTTGTTATTTTTCCGCTCTGATGGGGGTCACGTTCAAGTTCTATGACTGGGGCAAAGCAAGGTTGCAGTAACAACATTTTTAGCTTAGCTCACATTTCAATTATTATAAAACTTTATCCCGCTTTCCATTTTCATGCTTCCATGAGTCTCGCACCCACGGCCAGACTATGTGATAATGCAAAAAGTACAAAAAAAAAAAACGGGCCTCTTTCTGGTATCGTTCAGGGGGCGGGGTCAACAGGGCTGCCCCTGGCCGCAGTTTGGAGCCCCTCGATTTACACTAAGGGCTACACGATAAGGAGGAGAACTTGCGATAAAAGTATTATTTCTGGTCAATACTGCAATGGCGGCTATGACTATGATACATAAACTATCAAAGAAACAAAAAACAACAAATACATTATTTTCATTTTCACTGCAACGCGATTCCAATAAAAGCTCATATAATTTAATTCCTACAGGAGGTGCATCTAACCTAAAAGGGCCGTCTGATAGGTCAAAAGGGCTCTATATGATTGGTTGAATACTTCAAGCTGGAATGTTATTGTGTTAGCATGTGCGTAGTAACCATTTATCGCAGCTTACGTCATCTTTGCGTCGCATATACACTGGTATCGCATGACAATGTATTTGTGATTTCACGTGCAGGCCTAATTTATTCTGGAACTTTCTCCGGTTCCTCCTCCTCACTATAAGATACCGAAGACATTGCTATGGAGACCACTACTACACATGCTCTACATCAGATGTTTACCTTGGACAGATGTGACAAACAGTTTTTTTCTTTTGACTCCAGAGAGCTGAAGCAGACCGCTAATTTAATCTGAGGCGGTGATGGCTGACAAACCGCCATCCACTCGAAAAACCCAGCTCGGAACACCAGAGTAAAAGCGAATTGGTGTATTAGCACATCTGAGCGAGGCTGACGGCGCCTCGACAGATGGCTCCATTTTGGCTTTTTGAAACACGATGGCCGGCAGAAAGCGGCAGAAGTGGGGAGGAAGGGATGCCGCAGAAGAATGAAAAGAGATGAGTCTGCTTATCCAATCAAGACAAAAGGCAGTTGAGGGAGAAGATGCAGCTTTTGATAGATGAATCTACTGAAGTGAGCACATATGCTAAGCGTGTTGTTAGGTATGAGAAGACAAAAACAAAAAAGATACAGGTTTAGTGAAGTGTGAGTAGCACGGGCAAGTCAAGTACTTATCCAGATTGGTTTTAAGTTGCTCTTAATAAATATTGGTTTAGGAATTAAATAAAATGGAAATAAAAGATAGAGTCTTCTGGATAAACCTTTTGAGGCAGCAGGGCAAAACTAAGAAAAAACAAGCATAAAAGCCATGAACACCACCAGCGTGGAAGTATTTACCATTAATATACAAAATGGGCACAGATCGTCCTCAGTAACAATAAGCAGATCTAGAATGTGGAAGATATTTTGCTTTTATGCACCAAAGCCAACAAACGCCATATCTAGTTCAGCAAAGCAGATTCCTCCCAACTGGTACATGCCTTTGGGGAAAGATATCTGCTCTCGTGAGTTCACTGAACACGGATACAACTTTCATTTCCAAAGATTACAAATGCAAATATAATAGTGAGCTGTGCACCCTTGTTGGCGCGCTCGACTCCGAGCATTGGCTGACTGCCTCTACCCCAAGTCCGTCCATGAGGAGTGCCTGAGACATGGCCCTGCTTCCGGGCGCTGCCCAGGTTGGTGCTTGGCTCTCCGTTGATGGCCAGGATGAGGTCCCCGACCCCGAGGCGTCCGTCACGGCTGATGGATCCCCCGTGGATTATGCCAAGATCAGCATTCCCAGGCCAGCTGCTAGCTACGCCACCGTCATTCCTTTAGGTAGGACATACATCTGTTGAGCTGATCTTCATATTTTTGCAGCTGGAGATGTCCTTAACTACTGTGCTGTACTCTGGCTGCCTCTAAAGCCTTAGTCACAAAAGCCTTTACGGGTAGCTCTGGTCAAAAATCGCAACCTGTATGGGGGCAATTATGGTCTGCGCCAAAAGCAGGCTTGTGAAAGGGTTTATGAAACTTTTTTATCCCAATAGCTAAAATACCCTTGTAATGCAACGGCAAGAAAGTATCGGTAAGAGACACAGAGGCTATCGACAAATCTTTTTCATTTTGTTTGACCCCCAAGTCCTGCAGACTACACAAGGGGACCGTCATAAGCACCACGCCGATACATCTGCTATGCATCCTTTATGCACTTCCATCTCTAACATCCCACTCTCTCCAACAAACGACACAAAAGAGGTTTATATAAATATACACCTCGTGTGTCAGAAGATTCACAACCCCCTATTGTAACGGTAAAATATGGACAATCAGGACAAGAAAAAAAAAAAAGTGCACAACTTTGCATCAAAACCAGAAATCAGAGAGTAGTTTGTAAGCATCTATGAACATCCTATGGACACTGCACTTATGCACTCTGCTGAGTGCGTGCAGGTGTGTAAGGGAGCAGTGTTTGCACCATAAAACAACTAGTGTGTGGCGACAGTCAACAGCCTTATGACCAGTTGAACACACACAAGACACACCTGCGCTCCCCTTAAGATGCAGCTGCACCTGCTCACACCCCTCCACGTAAGCCGACAACCCAAACCTGCAGCACCTATTTATGGGTCAACTCCCACCTAAGGCTTAAGGTTCATCTAAATATCTGCAGTTTTTGTTCAGTGCAACCTGCTAGTAAAGCTAGCGAAGGCAGCTTTTGTGTGTGTAAACTTTTCAAATAAAGAGATCTAACAGGGAGTTTGGTCTTAATATGCTTTCTACAAAAACAAAATGCTATATTTTGATTAAATATTAGAAATCTATAATTAATCCCCACTTAAAAAAAAGGCATAATGTATGTATTTGAACCATGATGACAAAAAATGGCACCTAAAATGAAACCCCTTGACTCAACGTAAATGAAAAGGGTTAATACAGGATGGTGAGGATATGTCAACTTAAATAGTCCACACAATCTTGGGCAGGATTTAAAAACAAAAACACCTTAAACTGTCGTAGATAATAATTGCATGAATGGAAACAACCAAAAACGGTTTCTAATGTCACATTTGAATGTAAAGTTGGGTCATTTTAGGTGGGAGTGGCTGCATGCCACTTGTCAAAACAAAAACCACCTAATGGTTAATTACTGAACTGAACTGCCTCCAGTTTGGCCATTATTATCTAAGCACCTGCACCAAAACTATAGACTTTGCAACTGTAAATATCTTTTTTTTTCTTTTCCTTTTTGATGGTTTGTTTTTTCTGTGAGTGCGCCTCGGTATAATCCACGACCAGTTGTTCCCAACTTTCGTCTTTTTTCTAGAATAGGGGTGAACGCAGATCTTTTATTTGATAAACGGGCAAATTGGAAACACAACAGCCAAACATTTTGTGCTGAATATTTCTAACAGGCCATTACATGCACGCTCCAAAGAGAGTATAGCAAAAAGAAAAACAACAAGCTTAAATAGAGGGTCAAGGTTTTGAAGACTGTCTTCAAAACTTATTTGTTTCTGAAGATCAAACTTGTTATATTCAGAGCCACTAACAGCCACTTTATTTGAACAAATATAATGTGTAGTATCTAAATTAACCTTTGATGCCTAAAAAACCCAAAAGAAAATAGCTGAATCATTTTGTTTCAAAAAGTGGAAGTTACAAAGAGAGAGGAAGCGTAAAGGCCAAAAAAGCTTCTTCAATCTTGAAGCCTCATTAACACTCGCAATAGGATGGGAGGAATATATAAAAAGGAACAAATCAAGAAGCTGTTGAGAAATAAGCACAAACCAAGGCTGGAGCAGTTCTTGGATCAACTGTGATATCCTTTCCTTAAACTGCCCTGAGGTCAACCCGTCTTCTGCAGGCTCTTCCTCGCCAGCCTCGCCGTCCTTTAAGGTGATAATTCAACACATTTAGCCGTGGTAAATGAAACAACAGATTGTTAATAAACAGTTTTAGCCCTAGGAGACACATGAGCAGCAGGTTGCAAGTCAGTGCTTGACACTTTTTAGCTTGGAGAGCATAGTTTTAGCTTAGAGACTTTTATCCTCACATAATCCAAGTCAGCCCAGTTTTTAATGTTTAATTAATCCCAGCACATTTCCAACACTCCACAGAGATGGCGGCTTCTTTCAGATTATGGAGAGGACCCACAGATGCTTCCCGGTCAATATATCTGCCCTCTATTTCAGTTAAAGTGCTGTATACGCTTGAAGGCTCTGGTTGCTCTTCTTTGCTCTGATGTTGAGCCAAATATTGATCAGAGCTACTTAGGATGGCACTAACGGCGGGCATGTGAGCGGTCGAGCTCGTAGGACTGAAGGAGTCTGACTTGTCTGGAGGAAACACTTGAGTGTCGTCCGTAAAGCCTGGATGTTCACTCAGCACATTCAGGCGAGCCGTCAGCTGAAGTGAAAAGAGGGAAGAAGATTCATAAACATTAACTTGCCGAGAAATAAATGCCCCACTAATGTAATGAAGCACACATACTGGTAATATTTGTAGAGAACCTTTCTTTACTCTACAAAATGAGTAATGGTGAACTGTCAGTGGACAAAAATGTTCATTTAGTGTATTAAAACCAGCTTTCTTGCCCTTATTTAATCTCTAAACCACTTTAAGGCTCTTCAATCCTCTTAATTGGCTGTAATGTTATAGTTTCAGCAATAAAACAGTTCAAATCTGACTAAAATGCACTTCGTGTCAAGAAATTTCTCTTCCTTTTACAGTACGATACTTAGGGGGTATTAAGGTGGTATTAACATGGTACTCTTGCCGCACCCATAGGGTACTTACTCTGATCTTGCTATGTATTTATGTGGTACTATTTGGTTCATACTTACCTACCGGCTATTTATATCATACTTTATTATATTCTTTACAGTACTTCAAAGGTAGTTTCTACTTACCTACTATCCTGTTCCACATTTTAAATACTATGAAAAGATAACATAAGGTAAAAGCTAAAGGTAAGTGTAATATTATCATTCAGTCAGCAATTACATACATGAACCCACAGGCCACTGCACATAAATTCATAGCAAGTACCATGTAAGGACACAGTAAGAACAACAAAAGTACCATCTAAATACCACTTAAATACCTTGTAATCACTGTAGTGTAGAAGGAAGTGTTACCAACATTCTCAAGTGCTTTAACGAGAAAAATTAAAAGATTGTGTTCTTTCAACCATAACACACTTTGAGCTTCGCACACATGATGTAAAAATTACCCAGCTCCACAAAATTACCCAATATGCCTTGAACTACCTGGAAATTACTCAATGTACGCGTGTCAGTGTAAAGAATCAAACAATGCCTGGATATTAAAACAATAGAATCTGTTCTTAAATATAGATTGACAAAACACAAATAATGACATATCCAATTATTTATCGCGAAATTTTGATTAGGAAATAGAGAAATATAATTATGGAATTCTATTGACTAACGTGAAAAGTAGATAAAGGCGCCTGGCCAGGCTTTTGGCTTGCCCATCTCCTTTTCAAACGTTTTTGTTTGAGTTCCATCTAACTGAGACATTTTGTGTTAATCTATTTATTTTTATTATTTTGTATTGTTTTGAATGATTTATTGTCCATATTTGAAAAAAATCTCAATCAAATCTGGTCTGACCAATAAGATCGGACTGCTGTTTCTTGTGTTTTTCTTGAAGTTCCTATAAAAAATGGACCCATGGTTGCAAAATCAACAATAACTTGACATGAAGAAAGAGTATTCTATGAACAATAAATAAAATAATAAACGGGTATATTTGCCGTAAAAACATGTTTTAAGTTTAGAATGTATTCTTAAAGTATGACTTGTAGACAGAAGCCCCAAATGGTTTGAAGTGTTTTCAATTTTGGAGAGTTTTGCTTTTTTCTAAACATTTGTATCAGGCAGCAGGATGGAAGTTTATTTTTCATATAACTTAAGGCTACTGAGTAAATGACATTTTGGCTTGAAGCTGATTATTAAGTCAAATAGTGTTTTAAGTGGCCATATGTCTGCTAAAAAAAAGTGTGCTTAATTTTGATCTGATCTACATTTTAGCACAATTAAAATACAAAACATACTTTAAGAATTCACTGGGGGAGGGGTTAGTGTCTGTATATCAAGTTTAAAAGCATTTCTCATTTGGAAAAAGTCCTACCTAGAATTTCTGTTAAAATTGTAGCATAAACATCAAAGAAAGATCCTCCAAAACTAAAAAGCATGCCTGGCTCTTAGGTGTGATGATTGCAGATAATCCAGGTCATGCTGCAGGCACTCCCATGCAGAGCAATCATGGATTACCTGAAAGTCCTCCCACCCCTAGTAGGTGGATCTAACATCCTTTTCATCAGAAAGGTTCCCTCACAAGGATCAATCTGCACCCATTTATTGTCCAGTCAAAGTCGAGACAACCAAGAAAAAGATGCTAATGTTTTAAATCAAGGTACCTAAACAACAACAAACCATTTGACTTTTATACAGGGTTGCCGCATCGCTAGTTTTACCTTTTAGGGTCTCTAATTCTTCTCAGATTTTTTTGTTTTGTTTTGTTTACCATGTTGCTTGCCTTCTCTTATATTTTATTTTTTTTCTTAGTTTTTCCGCGCATTTATTAACAGGATGTTTTCTAATACACTGGTCACATGGACAACACTAATATAGTTGGTGATCTGATTTCGCTGCTAATCCCACTTTATCAAGTAACTTTATCCGATAATGACATCGGATTAACAAATATAGACTTTTCGCGAAAATCTGGCGCGGTATCCCATTCTTTTACCGACATCAAGAAGCTGTTTTACATCTGCGTGCTCAAAAAAAATAAAAACTCGACACCAAAGTCAAATTAGTGTTGTGTATCCATGGCAATGAAGTGTTTTATCCTCACAGTGTACAAAGGAAATAACATCAAAGTATTGTTTGTTTGCAAATTCAGCAAAGCAGACGCTACGCACTATCTGTTCATTTAAGAACAGACGCTTGTTTTGAGAACAGATCGCCTATCGTGGGGTTACTTTTTAGAATGTAACTCCCGCTGAAGTGAAATCCAGGGACCATCAGGATTTCTTAAAAAGGTTCTTTATTCAACCTTTTTAATCATTTGAAAAAGCCATTTCTGTTTTTTTTTTTTTTTTTCATACAGCCAACTAACCAACCACAATGCAGTTCAGCTCGCAAAGGACGCCCTCAGCCAGCTCTTCCTCTCCTTTCTTCAATCAAACATTGCTGAAGTCAAAATGACTGATGATGATGGAAGATGGAGTTACTGTCTGGTCACCATATGGGTGTAGAGAGTGGGAATATCCACATATTCCCTAGGAAAGTGGGAGAAAGGCTTTCAGTCTTTCTACTTTTGGATAGGTGAATTTCATCAAATATAAAGAATGAATTAGTATGAAATGAAGATGGAGATCATTAGGGAATTTGGGAGCTGAACTCTGCTGTGCTGGGCTTCAAGTTCCTGGCGCTTTGATTTTGGTGGGAGCATGCAAGTGCCAGAGAGATGCACGAGGAAGCGAGAGGAAATATATGGAGGATTACACGCGTCAGGTTCAATTTTGAGAGGCCGTGCAAGCAAAATATCCCCTCCCGGAGCACTTCCCAATGGGTTATGTGAGCTGGCTAACCCTGGCCGCCCAGAGGTCTCACGCAGTAATCCCGCGGTTGATTCAATAACCAGGAAAGAAAATGCAGCTCTGCAGCTAAAAGAATGCAAACTGCCTTTTGGAAGAAAGAAACACCTTAGAACTAATAAAAACAAGCAGATAAAACTAACAGAGTTGGGGCCACATGTATAAATCTTTTCAAAAGTCAACACAATGTGTTTTAAATCACTGTACATTTTAAAGATATATTTTTTTAAACAAATGCACCATGAAGTCTAACAGTGTTCTTCATTTATTTCTGTGCTGTGGGACCAATAACGTTTCAAGGGAGCACACTCACGCTAAGTAATCCCAGACCCAAGAATCTCAAACCAACAAAAGTGCACCAATGGCTGATAGCATGCATGTCCAAAAGTCCGGATCAGGCCAACACGCCTGTATGAAAAAAATTCTTCTAGCCCGCACTCCAGCAGCACTTCCTGAAAACTGTGTAGACTGTGCTTTTGGATCGATTTCGACTACATTACTTTTTACATAATCTTAAGTAAAGGAGAAGTGCTGACTATCACAGATTTAGACACAGATTTAGAACAATTTTACAGAGAACTGGTTATTTTGTGTATGTGAAAATGGTTTCATCTTTTTGAGTTCATACCATAAAAATGGGAGCAATAACAAAAGTGTTAAGGGCGATATTTTGGTCAGTATATATATATATATATATATATATATATATATATATATATATATATATATATATATATATACACGTTAGAGGTGTTAGGAGGTTAATTTACCCGCACTAAAAACTAACGTTACTGTGACACGCTAAGTAGCAATTTTGCTAGTGAAACGAAAATGAAAAAAATAGAAACACAGCCTGACACCGCTCCAAGTTAGCCACGTTAGCGCATTCACAATTCCCTCCAACCTGTTTCTATCTTGTAAAAACACAGACTGATACAGCTAAAACAAACGTTACTGCGACAATTCTAACTCCCAATCTTGCTAGTTACATGTTTGACACTGCTACACGTTAGTCACGTAAGAAGTGTTAGCCGCATTAATACCTGTAACTCCAAATCTTGTTTGTAACACGTAAAAAACAGAATAATTCCACTAAAACAAACTGTGAATACACCAACTTCCAACTTTGTTGGTAGCATGTAAAAAAAAAAGAAACTCAGCCTGACACCGCTACAAGTTAGCCCGTTAGTGCATTAGCAATTCCATCCAACCTGTTTCCATCTTGTAAAAACACAGACTTGAAGGTAATGAACAGTCTTTTAGGTGCACCTGCTAGAGCGGAGAATACGGTTTGTGTATAATATGCAAGTCCTCAGACTTTTTTTCTCATCATGTAAAGTTTCATACATGTGGCCCCCCAGAGGTTTGACAGATTAAGAAACAGTTTAAACTTGATTGAGGGAAGCAAAAGGTGCAAATTATTCAAGAACACTGGGAGAAATTCAACTCCATGCAGCCAACCTCACCTTCTCTTCCCCACATCAAAATTTCAGCTCATGTAAGCTGAGAACACTGGACTGGAAGCTACGATACAGACTACAGCTCCACATCAAACAAAACTACTGTGATCCATCTTATTCTGCTGCACAATTACACACGTACAACAATCATAAAAGCGCGCACATTCATCACGGTCTAATCTCTAAATTCAGATAGGTGTGAAACAAAGACAAAAGTCGGGATACTAACACTCGGGCTTACAGGCAGCGGCTTGGCGACGCCAATCTGGACTTTGCCAAGCTTGGCCCCCTTCAGGGCCTGGACGGCATCCTCCAGACTCGCGTTCTCCAGGTTTGTGTCATTGACATACATGAGTCTGTCTCCTGGCAACAGTCGGCCATCCGTCTCGGCGACGCCGTCTGGGACCAAAGAGCGGATGACAATCACCGTCTTGGCAGGGTCCAGCGGGTCCTGTGCAGAAAGGGGTTTGCACCGACAGCAAACAAGGATAAATGGAGGCGTCCACAGAGCAACTCATGAGAATCACGGAGGATTTTAACACCTGGTAATCCAAAATACTGAATCCCAATCCTCCTTCTCCCTTCTCCAGCTCAATATTCTGGATGTCTAACTCCCACATTGCCAAGGAAGATCCTATCCCCTCCTCTGTCACGGTGTCCTGCGTCGCTGCTTCAGTGTTTCCCGCCGACTCCTCAGTGACTTGTTCACTTCTGGGGTCTATCTGATTCTGTGGAGAGAGGGAAAAGCTTTACGATATAACGCCATGCTGTCCTCACTTCCCTCCCAAACTGTAAGCCGCTACGCTCCGACTGTGTCTCTGGCTCAGGTTTCAGGCAGGGGGATAAAAGAGAAAATATCTTTGGGACCCCGGAGCCTTAGTACATTATCAGGGATAAAGTCGCAGAGATGAAACTCTCTTCCCTAAAGGGAAGCGGCATTTTGATGTCTCATATCTCCAGCATATGATCCTGGTTAGCGCTGAGGTACTGCTAATACTGGTTTAAATCAACTTTTTGGCCTGCGCTGTTCACAACTTCATCCTGATCCGTCATGGCAGACAATGTGGAAACCCAATGCAACAATCCTGCTACAAAAAGCCTTAGTCACATACCCCTCTACGGGTTTCCGGGTTGTCCGACCCGCAGAGGGTCGTTGAGAGGTGCGGCCACATCTGTCAATTTTGCACATTTTATTTATCTTTTTTTGCACATTTCTTTTGCACATCTTTTTACCTGCACTGTTCTGTAAATAGCTTTTTAAATGACACCACCTTGTTGTTTGCATTTACGCTACATTTTTTTGTTCTTGTTTTTTTTATATTATTCTTTTTTTTCTCTGCTGTCAGTTGCTATGGTAACAAACATATTCCCCACGTGTGGGATCAATAAAGTAATTCTGATTGTGAATACATTGTGCGGCCACCTTAAGGGATGTCATGAAAATAAAATGAGCGATTGTCGCTAGGCCCGGGCGATAAATAGATCAAATGAATTAATTCGAATTTTTTGTTACGGGCGATTTCAAAAATAACTAAATCGAGTTTTTATGTGGCGCATTTTTGGCTCCCCAGAGCTTCCGTACCGTTAGTGTCACATGGCGACACGCGACAATCGACACACGAAGCAGCTAGCCACAGCATCGCTACTGGTGACAGTGTGAAGTTTGTTCCCAAGAAAGGAATAAAATCATCTGTTGTTTGGAACTGGTCTGGGTTTACTGCCACAGACGTGGAGGAATAGAGTCTGTTCATTTATTTATTATTCATCCCAGAAATGGGGGTTACATTTGTCTTGGGTTTGATTAAATAAAAGCAACATTTGCTTGAACTTGTTTGCCGTTTGTACTTATTGCTTTCCTTAAGTAGGGTGGGGGGAAAAAAAATCGTGAAAAAAATCGGAAATCGAATTAAAAAAAATAAAATCGGAGATTTTATTTTTAGGCTATATCGCCCAGCCCTAATTGTCGCGTGTGTGGTTGGTATATCGTGAAGTATTTGTAAGGATCATGTCAGCTGTACTCACTTATGACATACGGGGGATGCTGGTGTACAGAGCAAAAAACGCTGCATGCAAAGGGTTTCACGGTGATACACGTAATATTCCCACACATTTACCGATATTCTCCCCGTAGACAGCCCATATCCACCCTCAGAGCAGTTATGACTAAGGCTTACGCCTGATTTACACCGGTTCATCTGCGGTGCGTCATTGGGAGTCTGTCCTATGACTGTCAGCTAGTTTATATTGTCTCATTTGCGTCTTAGGTCTGTCCCCCCCACCCACTGGAGTGGTTTGTCCTGCCACCCCCGTGTTAAGAAGTTCGTCCCGCCCTTTGGCGGGACCTCATTCTCTCTCCATCCTCACCGAGTCCTTGTTAAAGGCTTGTTTGGTGTCATAAATCATGTTGTGTTTTTGTACCACCAAAACTTTCATCATGCACGGCAAAAACTGATGACGGCGTTACGCCCAACGTTAACGAGCGTTATCGCGTCGGCACGTCACCTTGAATGCAAAATAAAATGTCATCCATTTTTATCTTCAAACTACAATGGAAGGTTTTATTTTGAAACCCGGACCCGTTTCCTGTTTGTCTGGCTTTTTGCCGGGGAAAACTGAACTCCTGCGTGAAGCTTGTGTTGCGTTGTGGAGGGACAGACGTCAGTCCCAGACATGACGGGGGTGATGGACACATTCCGCCGCATTAAGGCGCGTTCAAAGCAACAGGGATGCACCGCAGACGGACCGGTGTAAATCAGGCTTTAAGCTACACTTTAAAGACGCAGAGGTACTACGACGCTGCATGTGGACACTATTTGCCACAGTCTTGTAAAGGAACAGTGAGAGCAAATACCTCTGATTCAGCCTTGTTAGCTTCTACGGGGGTTTGAAGGTCCGGAGCCGGCCTGCAGCACGTCATGTACACACAGATAGGAAGCTCCTTCAGGATTCTCACCACATCTTTGTGGGTCTCACCAATCAGGGAAATACCATTAACCTAGACAGGGAAAGAAAACGCTGTTCTTCAGGGCAGAGGCAATGTCCTACAAACCTCTCTGATATTTTAACAGCTAGCCTAAATTTCTCTTTTTTGCCTTGGTTTTTGTCTTGTCCATAAAAAGGTCAAAAGAAAGAAGCAAACTGAAATAAATATTTGTTTATTTACTTGTTTGACAAAAGCAGAGAACATTTACTTTTTCGACTCTGACTCTGCTTGACTGATAAATTGTCATCACAGATATGTTCAAATCAGACGCAGATGTTATAATAAATTGTATTAACAAGAATAAATCCAGAGTCCTTTTTGCAGGGCCCTTCTCTAACTCGGCGTTGGTTTGTAGAAGTATTTGATAGGGTAAGCACACAAAAACAAAACACTAAATTATGTATATCAAATGTATAAATATTGAACAGCTTTTTGTTTGGTTTAGTTTGGCTTTGTTTATCGTATCCTGACTGTTTATCCCGGCTGAGCTGATTTTTCCTCAACTGTTTAAAACTTGTAGTTTCGCAGTAATAGTTTTGTAGTTTAGTAGATCTTCATTTTGGATATCTTAGTTTAGAATATTTCCACTTGCTCGGTTGTTGGGCAGAACAAGTTGAAAAAACTAAATAAAATAAATAATATTTCCACTTGGAATATTTTGGTTTAATACATTTGACCTTAGTTCCATTTATATTCCAGTTAAATTCATGCACTTACAAAAACACAAATTAATCAAAAAATGCATTTCATCCGGGTTTAGCATTGCAAAGTATATCTTATCCTGACTCGATTTATTGTGGTTAAACTTACCCTATTTTGTCCTAAATTTGTTCTGATTATGAGTGTAAATGACTATAGACACAAAACAAATTAAGCTTTAAGCTGCAATGCATAAAAATAGTCTTTTTTAAAATGTTTAGAAAATTTTATTTCAAGTTTTCTTAAATGTTGTTTGAAATATTTCTCAATTTTCCCAAGTAAATGTTTGGATGATGTAAAGACTGCCAGGATGGAACGCTTGCAGCTTGGATTCTAATCAGCTTAAGCTCAGTATTTCTGTCAATTAGATGAATTCTAGCATTTCTAAATACCAAGCCCAGCTCCTAACTTCACCTCCACCAGTTCATCTCCACTAAACAGTTTGCCACAGCGTCCCACAGGTCCTTCAGGAAGAACAGAGCGGATGTAGTGATGCCCTCGGCTGGCTTCAAGACTGATGCCCAGCCCACTGCTTTCACTGAACTTCTCCACCTGAGCCACCTGGAAATGAAGCAACACACGGATATGAGGACGGGACTGACTGACTCCTCCCCCACTTATTTTTTTAAACATCTTCTTGTTTATCTGAATTGTTATTTTTTTCTGTAGTGCAAGTTATTTCGGTTATAAACTGGTGAAAGTCTACGATCTCACGGCAGACATTCAAAATGTTTGATGGACAGATACTCCTGAGCCAGCTTTCAAGTGCTAAGGGGCGTGGCCCGCCGACATGCTCACTCCTGATTGGCGAAAGTGGTTTGTCGTAGAAACGCTGATTTAGACTGACTTGGACCAACTGCTGAATACTGACGGCGTCTGGCTCCAACATGGCGGCGTCCGTGTGGCGAAAAAATGCCGACTCAATTGACTTAGTTTCGTTGGACCGTCGCCTTTAACCATCGCCGGGGGGGGGAGCCAAACAACCCAGCACAACGCCTTCATTGTTTGTGCGATCTACGTGGATCCGACCATTCTGATGCAAAGAATATAATATAACCTTTCTGTGTGTATCGCTTTCCTTTGCTTCAGAGTTTGCCGGAAAAACGTTAATTGCGTGAGAACAGATGGAGATAAAAGTTCTGATGTTGACGTTAAACCGTGGAGAAACACTGAAGAGGGAACTTACGATAACTTCATTACTTGGACCCAGAATCTTCTGCCACTTCTTTATAACTTCTTCCTCTTCCAGTGGTGTTAACTTCAACCCTTAAAAAAACACACACACAAGCTAATTTAAGGCAAAATCTTTCCTTAAAACAAATAAAAAAACGATTATTGAACTCCTGTAGGTTTCCGTCCAGTCGGCCCCGTGAACAAAAGCTCTTATCTGTCAAATGTGTGGCCAGGAGAAATCCCCCCCCCCCCACCACCACCACTACCACCACCACCTCTTACCCTGTGTGTCTATTGATAGCTGATCCATGGCTGGGGTGACACCAGATCCATCACTCTTTGTGTGGAGCTGCGGTTCATCTGCCGTGACATAACACACAGTCAATCCAGCACAAGCACAGCAACAGTAATTGGCACAGAAAATGAATTTTTCATAAACACACTATTATCCTGTCACGTTTCCTTTAGCAGATGTTAGTTTTCAGTCCTCCATGGTATAGAGCCAGCTGTTAAATAATGCACCTAGAAACACCATAGTTACTGGATTTTTCAACTTTTTTCCTTTTAAAACGCCCACATACTAATTCCATTTATAACCTGATTAACATTCACTGAAGTTCTATTTTTTTTTTTATTTGTTTATTTTGAAAAAGTTGTTTTTTGAAAGGATATAGGATCGCCAAAGTCTCATTTCATGACCTTAAAAATGATCGTTTGTTTGACTAATCAAAGTTTCTCTCAATATCTGCGTTTCCATTGGCTATTAAATGGTGCAAATTTGGATTTGCGATGACAAATTCGCCAAATGAAAACACCAACATAGTGAAAAAACTCTCATTCATTTTGGAGGTGGCGGTTTCTTAGGCAAATCCAAATTGACATATTTTGCAAACCGGCGTGTTTTCTACCAAGTGATCCATGAATCGGTCCGCCATCACGCCGTCCACTGCTGTTCGCTGTTGTTTTAGTGCTATTGGATTCACTACATTACCATTGACTTGTGTATTCCAACAGATTTACCTCCCAGAATGCAAATGGTCAAAGCAGTCTGATCACAAGGCGTTAGTTAAGAAATAAAAACGAGCCAGAAATAAAATCTTTAGTCTGCTCGTCACTGTAAGCTTTTTTTTTTTTTTTATATTTTTAACCTAAAGCTAGAGCTAAATAAGCGAATTCATCATGTCATCCTGTTGTTGTTAACCTGAATCTTTGCTCTGGTTTGTGTTCTTTGCAAAGTACAGAGCCAATATTTTTATCTGTATTAACTAAACTGCCTAAATTGAAGGTTGCCCCTCCCCCAAATGTCTGGCCGGTGCTTTGATTTTACAAAATCAAACATCTAATAATATTCTTGGTAATTTTTTACAGTTGTTTTCTTTTACACATCATCACTTCTAAAGGCATTTTATTTTGTATTAAGTACAGCAAATTTAAAAAAATAAACAAAAGTATTCTATGGTAAGTTGTTACTTTTAAACAATATGTCATCGGTAAACAAACACATCCGTCCTACCTTGGGCGGGCTCCTCGGCCTGCCTCCTCTCCAGCTCCAGCTCCCTCATGACCGTGGCGGTGGTGGGGATGGTGGCGGACGGCGACAGGACGGAGGCGCTGGGTGACACGGCGGGGGGGATCTCCTCGGGTCTGAAGCCCCGACGGATCAGCTTAAGGCGGACGGTCTGGCCGGTGTGTCTGAGCAGCTCCACCGCCTGCTGATTGGTGTGTCCCTGGATGTTCACGCCGTCCACCTGCAGGGGGCGATCATCCATGACATCACGGATTGAAATTAGAACATGTTTTGGTCATGGAACAAAGACCGCACACATGTTTTTGTGCTATGTTTTTATATTGTGTAGTAAAAACAGGAAAATTGTTCGTTTATTCTAGGACTTTTAGAAGAAAAAAAGAGTCAAATAAAATAATTTTCAGATATAAATCTGATTCACAACGAATTCTCAGAAATGCTAGTTTCTTTACATCATTTTAAAAATGCCACGAGAAGATATTAAAAACACTTAAAATGCAATTTTTTTAGGATTGGTTCTTTAACTATATTTTCAACACAATGAATTTAACAAAAGGGTTTTAAAGCTGTTTCCTCCAACTAAATTTGCATTACAGACCAAAAATGAAAGCACCTCCTGTATGATCAGTTCCTTAAGACGAATTTAGCTAATTTATTCTGTCGAGATAAGGATAATTTAGTGACATGTTGAAGTACAAAAACATTTCTAGCATGTTTGACTTTTCGTCAGAGAACAGCAGTCATTGCAACAAAGAGGGTACTTACAGCTATTATCTGGTCTCCCACATGGATGCGGCCGTCTTGATCAACAGCGCTGTCTTTTGTGATGCTCTTAACAAAGATACCAGAGGGCTCTGAAGAATCATGAATGACAGAATTAAAAGGAGATATTGATTTTTTTTTTTTATTCAATGGAAACTGAGTGTGTACACAATTCCAAACTACATATTTGATCTGGAGTTAACCCACTAGAATAGAATAAGGCACAAAGTGTTATTAAGTTGAATCTAAAAACTGATGAGTCCTTGACTCTTGGAAGTATATTTGGCTGTTTTCGTCCAATTTTTGAGTGAACTTTTGTTTTTTCTACTCTAAAAAGTGAACTTTTATTTTTATCTACTCCAAAAAGGTGTTTTTCTCACCTTGTTTGGTATATTTTTTGACAACACAACCTCAAAATAATAATAATAATAATAATGATAAATCTAAATGTAAATGTTGGGGTTTTATTGTGAAAAATCACAAAACTTTATTTATTTATTTATTTTACTTGAAAAAATATGTTTTACATTTTTTAAACGACCAAGTCTCATAAAAACCTTTACATTAAAATACAGTCAAAGTCTCTGCTGTTTTTCTAAATTCAGGTTTCAAAATAAGACAGACACGCAAATCCCTTATAGCCCTGCATGGCGAAAAACAAAACAAATTCCTAACATAAAAATGCCAACATCTGTTAAAAATTGTCACAATAAGCTCTCATGAGGACTATTTTACCCAAAGGAATAAAGGGGGATTTCACCCTTTTTACTTTCACTAAGAAAATGCGCATCAGGTCATCGACGTAGCAGTAAACGCAGCTTAAAATGATCAAATAAATAATTTGACATTAGCATTGGGAGATAATAAAAAACGTAACAAGTAAAACCTCATTGGGTCAGTAGTTTGAAGCTCCGACTTTACAAACCTGGTGGAATGGACAGTTAGCACATCTTTTAAGTACTAGAAATTTCCTTTTAAAATTGGTCACGTGACCTGAACTCTTGAGAATCCAAATCCTCAAGGTTAACCCACAGATTCTAATAACAGCAGCAAAAAAAAAAAGCCATAACGCAAAAACAGGCGGCCTTAAGTTGATATACTTACACTAAACCAAACACAGTTCGCCTGATTTTCTATCGTGTTTATCATTTACATGAAGTGAAAAGAATCCAGACTCAAAAACCATTCAAATCAACCAGAGAAGATGGTTAACTAGAATATCAGCATGTGAGGAATTCAATTTACTGCGCGTGTCTTTAAACGTGTATTTTGAACCCTCACCTGAATTTTTATCGCCCACGTAGCCGGCAATGGTGATCCCCAGTCCCTGTGCGTTCTTGGTGAGGCACACGTTGAAGCTTTCGGCCTCCTCTTCCTCGTCAGCCTAGGGCGGGATCATTAAATCAACAACAGTATTGACATTTAAACCAAAACTCAAAGTAAATGTAATGTGTCGAATAGCCTTGTTGATGTGGGTTTTAGCCTTGGTCAGTGAGCACTCTAAACCTGAGAAGGTGTGCATTTGGGGGTGTAGGATAATGGCTTCTGTGAGTCACTGACATTCAGCCACAGAGATGATTGCACAAGAAGAAAAACGCTCTTGAAAGCTTCAGTTTTTCTGATTCATATTTATAAAGCTATTTCCTGTAGCACGATAAAAAAACCACAACAATGAAATCTATATGTACCGTATTTACCACACATGCACCAGATTGGTTTATTTTCAAAATGATGTCATGCATAAGGCCCTATAAGAGGCATCAAGCAAGACAAAAGTCACAGATGAATCTGTCAGTCAGAGTCTATTAACTACGTTCACAGTAACACTAGAATTTGCTTGTAATACGCTAAACTACGACCCATTAGAAGCGTTAGCCCCATTAGCATATTCACAATCAATACCTGTAACTCCCAATCTTGTTTGCGACCCGTAAAAATCACAGTCCAAGACCACGTCGCTACATGGTAGCTGAGTTAGCCTATTCAAAGAAACACCAAATGCACCCTTAGGGGGGTTGACCCATTATGTGCTGGGGGGGGGTTTGGTTTGTTTGGGCCGTGGCGGGTCACAAAGAGGTGCTGGTGCATCTTAAGGACTTAAGGGGAGCGCAGGTGTGTCTTACAGTTCCCTGGAGGCTTGTGTTGCCAACTCAATAGACTTCACGAAAATGGTACGTACCATTGTCGTGCGTGTGGTAAGTGTGTTGTGAAGTATTTGTAAGGGTAATGTCGTACAGGTGATGTTGTCGTACGGTACCCTTTACGCAGGATTCCACCCCTCAGTAAGGTACGTGCACTGGCTCCATACTGCCTGCGTGCAAATGCTGTACACATGTAGTGTGCAGGTGATCCGCAAGTACACATAGGATCCCCGTAAGATACCATCACAAACAATGCCCTGATTTCCTAATTTGGTCTTTTTAATTTGGTCAAGGGACGCGCCGGAGGCACACAAGGAGAGCACACTTTTCACATGAACAGTACTAACATGTTCCTTGCGCAGGGTTGGGGGGGGGGGGGGGGTAGAACCTGCCTGTGTCTCACCCACTTCCCTGTCACTTACCCTTGAGTGTTGTTTAAGTTTTTGATACTACCTATCGCCCAAAGCATACATGTAAAACGTGTAGAAACGTGTAGAAAACAATGTGCATGAACATTTTTCACCGGGCGGTCTACGGGTTTGATAGTTCCTGCGGGCCACCTATGGGTACAGGTTTGACGACTATAGTGCGGAATATACAATAGTACAAAAATGCATTAAATATTAGTCCTTTTTTTGGTTAAACTGGACTTTGTTTTTATTGGTACCTGTTGTTCACTGACGGTAGGAAGCACTACTGACATGACCGCAGATGGCGTTTCCTCCACCGGAGCCCTGGTCACAACCAGCTTAACTCTGTTGCCACACTGTCGAAGGACCTGCGCCACCTGCTCGCTTCCCATCCCGTGGAGGTCGGTGTCCCCAATTCTTAGGATGTGATCTCCACTGCGCAGCCGTCCGTCCTTTCAACACACAATCAACATTAGGCTGGTTCAAATATCACGACCAAATTTAGTGTTGGGTTTATTGTCACAGTGCCACTTCTAGAGAGGTCACATGGACAAGAAACACTTTTTAGTTTTATTAGACCCTTTAACATCAGAGCTTTGTATACTTTTGACTAACTCTTCAACCGTTTCAGCAATTAACGTAATTCCAGCGGATTCTGAAGCAGAGGAAAAACTGATTTGCGCTGATATGCAACACTTCACAGGAGTGAGAGCTTACGCATTTAATATAATTCCAACGTGAGATTTTGTTAATTGCATCAATGGTCAAAGAGCTGCACTAGTTCAAAGAGTGTGTTATTTAGGTGTCGCCGGCAATATCTCCTGTGTTGAAGGGTTAACTTCTAAATTTAGGTTGGTCACCTGGTCAGCTATGCCTCCAGGAAGAATAGTTTTGACAATGACCCCTGTAGTCTTTCCTCCAACAATACCGAACCCAAGACCGGTGCCATCGTTCACCAGCTCAATTGTCTCCACATGTTGCCACTAGAACAAAAGCACAAAAACCCATATTTACCTTGACCCCTTTGTTTGATTACTGTACTTAATTTTACCGACCGGCCCAAAATGTTTGTTAACGTACCGCGCTGGAGTTGGCTGACAGAGTACTGGCGGCAGACGGCGTGCGGGACACGATGGGACTGGTCAGCTGGGGAATTGGGCCCCGAGCCACTGTCAGCTGCACTCTCTCGGACGCACTCTGCAGGAGACCAATGGCTTGCTGGTGGCTCACTGTCTGATCGAGGGGCTGACCGTTGATGGCCAAGATCTGGTCGGCCTCCTTCAGCTTTCCATCGCTGATGGAACCACAGGCGGTGAAGAGAAAAAGGGTTTTGCAATTCCTTTATTTAGGCTGAAGAAAACACTTTAGCCTGTAGTTTGTCCCTTTAAATTGGACTTTTGTATTTCATAGCAACAAATGTGTATTACGGTAGTTTGGGATTAAATGGCATTTTTTAATGAAAAAACAAAATTTCGATTTATGCTTCAAACTGGTCCAGTTTTGATGTTAAGTCAATATACAAGAAAGTTCTGCGGCGCATTTTGAATTCCAACGTGCATTTAAATTTTCGCCTGTGGTGCGATGTCTTCAGAGTTCTATCTGAACTTTGGTGATAACTCTGCATCAGGTCAACCAATCAGGAGCCCAGCTTTAGTGGTAACGTGCTAATTCTGTTATCAGCAACTGAAAATCAACTTCCGGAGAAGCTGATTGTTGGGATTTGGGTTCCTCCCGAACTGTGTGATGTTTTTCTTGGTCATGGCAAATTTCTTGCTTGTAGAGCTTTCCAAAACCAAGCTTCTCTCCCAACACCATCTACGACTTCCATCATGTAGCAATGATGCAACTAAATTTGACAGAAGCTCCTCCCACACACATTAGGATGGACGTCAAAACAGAAGCAATGGGCGCAAATTCGACTCGCAAGTTATGTTTTGTGTGAACGTAGCATTAAAATCTAATTCAGATCAAAACATTAGCCCAACATCTCTAAACTCTTCGGTCTCCATCTAATTCCATATTTCTGGTTTATCAAAAGTTCCAATAGAAGTTTAAAGTAGTCTACTATACGCCATCTTTATGATTTTAAACCGGCATTTCGCTTAGGTCTTTTACACAATGGAGCGTTCTTTCTTCCTCACCAGTCAGCAACACTCCCCGGCTGAATCTCTTGAATAAAAATGCCGAGTTCTCCGCGGTTCTCACTCTTCAGGCCCACCAGGCTGAAGCCGAGTCCTCCTGATGCTGGCTTCTGCAGCTCCACGTGTGCTAGGTAGCGTCCCTTTATTTGGCACACAAGCATTGGGTCAAGAGCGCAAAACAAGTTTAGATCTTCCATAAAGACTTTTCTCTGTCATGAATGGTGTTGCTTATACCTGCGCCATCGATTGGACAACCTGGTCGAACTCCTCGGATGGCGTTCGGCCGTTGACGCATGCGGTGGCGGAGCTTTGCGACTGGCCTCCGTGGGGCTTGACTGCTGTGCCATGGTCGTGGTGTTCGTTCCCTCTTAACGCGGGTACACCACCCTAGACGAAAACATTCAAAGGCATGAGTCTGACGCCTATACGGGCCATGGGCAAAAGGAGCAAACGAGTGTAGGTCTATATTTATAGTCGGAATCAGTCCAACTGTGGACGTAAATAGTAGGTTTACTTTTAGACAACAAAGCCCTGAATCTGGTCGTCTAAAACCACTGGGATAGATGGCTTGTTATCCGGCAGCGATTAGCCGGATCTATGACAGCCTAATCCCTCAGGAGATAATGGCTCTTAGCTGGTGTTCCAACAACAAGGAGGCTCCAAACACAGCATTTCTGTCACAAGGGGAAGGCCATCTGGGTGTCTTAATATGCCTGGGCTTTAATTACCCCCAACTGCTTTAGATTTGTGACAGATGAATTACCGAAAAATTAGTTGGCAGCGTAAAAGGGGCCTTTTTTTAATTTCACGATTCTATCAGCCATTGCTTTTTTGGCTGTCTAAATTTGATTGAAGAGAACGGACACAGAGCTCAATGACACGTCAATGTCAGCAGTGGATTTCTGAAATGGCAGAAAACCACCTGTCAGTCCAGTTCTAGGTTCTGTTCTAGAGAAAAACAGGATGGGTGTACCGAGCTAAAACAAACACCCCCGATAAGTTAGCGTCGTCGGCTGCTATGTTTTCGTCCTCGCGCATCAGCTTTTGTTAGCTGGGGCCCGGCTAAGAGGATTAAAGTTCCAGTTTGGTTCTTGCACATTTAAGAAATTGTTTCTGCCCCACTTCACGCCGCCGGCCTTTTTCCCTCACTGGAGAGGGGAGTCCCGTCGCCATAGCGACCGGGACTGAGCAAGGCCTGACTAGCAAAAGCTCAGAGATGAACACTGTGAGTGTTTGTGCGTGTAGCTGCTGCATTAAAATCCAACGTTTCTCCAAATGGAGGGTCAAAGAATCAAAACGGCAGCATCAAGACCAAACATACATCTTTGGTCCGTTTTATCTGACTCACGGCTCTTTAGCCTTTTTCTAAAGCCAGTTTGGAATCTTGCTTACAACTCACACAGAAGCGCACAAGCTTCTTTTGAAATAACCCAAACCGATTCTGCACTGCAAATACCAGAGGGGCTTTCATAATCCAAATTCTGCACAGGGGTGAAACGCTGCAGCGTAGCGCTGCCTCCCACTTCATAGCTGACATATTTCTGAGTCTGTCTGAAAGGCTTACCCTGGCCCCTTGCCACTGTGACTTAAGAGCTGTTTGCCTTCACAGAAATGTTCACTTCTCAAAAAAAATAAAACAACAGCCCAAAGAGTTACTGACTTGGACCAACTATCTCTGCTCATAGACTCGGATCATATCAAACGTCTGTGAACTTTGGCAAAATTTTGCTATAGCGGCAAACACTACAGGGGATTGAAAGGGAAGCAAAAGAGCCAAAAAAAGAAGCACTGAGAGGACAATAAGAATATAGGCAGAAGCAACACTCCTTCTTTAGGAACCGTGCTAGTAGGAGAGGCTTCAGAACTGAACAAAAATGTAAAAATGCAAATAAAATAACAGATTTAAAAGGTTTTATGACTTGTTTTAAACTATACCCACCCTTCACTCACTGCACCATTGCTACTTTCTATTAAGAAACTTTAAGTACTTATTTTCAGGCTCCATGTTGAAATTGGTTTATCTTCACTTTTCATCTAAGATGATGGATTGAGTTCCAGATAGAAAGGGAGAGCACTTTAGAGTTATCTCCAGCATTGTCTCTGTTGCATGCTTTGGGTAACTGTCTTACTGAAAGACTGGTCAAATCAAAGGTCCGGAACAGTCCCCAGCAGATCTTTATACTTTGCTTAGCTCTTCCTTAAATTGCACTGACAGCATTATACTTCCTCCACCATGCTTTTAGCTGGTAAGAACTCAATTATGAAGAACCTCATTTCCCCAGAAACATGATGCTGTTCTACTGACTAACCTTTATTGAAAAGGGATTTTCAAAATAAAAAACCTTCAAATATTTGCTCTAAAACTCATCTTTTCAAAAATAATCTAAATGGTAATTGGCGTATCATAACTACCTTCCTTGAAGGCCAAAAGCGGTTTATATTCACAGTCCCGTTCACCCATCCAAACACATTCGTTCACACACTGATGACTCCACTACCAAAGCCAAAGAAATTTTGACACATAGGTGTGCAGAGCGGGAACCATACCTGAAATATTCAGGTCAGTGGTCGACAGCTCTACCTTTGCCCCACGGTCGCCCTAATTCCCTGAGAAAATGCTATTTGGGAGCAGTTTTCTTCCAAAAATGAGCGGTTTGGCTAAATCACAAGAATTTCCTTCCAAGCAAACCAAGATGGGTTTTTTTTGGGGGGGGGTGAACTGGGTTTGACTTCTTGGGTCCTCATCATAGTTCAGATGAACTTTGACACCGGACCAAATGATGAGGACTATTAATAGAAACTGGTTCTAGTCTGGACCAAACATCCAGGTTGAGGATCCTTTGGGTATTTTCTTGGATTATATTGAGAATCCATCTCATCATATGAGTCATAGAATTCGGATTTAAAATCTAACAGCAAAAATACTCAGTCCAGAAGCGATGGCAACAACAACTGGATAACTAAGAATCTTCATAAACAGCTACCACAAGGTCTAAGTCAAAGGAGTGCAGAAACCTGAGTCAGTCTTTACCAATATTTCCCCAACTCCCATAAGGAATCTCTGGACCTTCCCCAAAGTGACCATTAGGTGTTTGCTCACCTTTCTCTTTTGGAGTCCCTTCTTCCCTGTTTTTTGAATGAAAACTACTGTCTAAAGATCACATTCATGTAGCAGATGTTTATATATATATACATACACTGTGTATGAGCTGTATTTGTATGTGTTGGATGTAGCAGCATATAGGAAAGTATGGACACTTGCAAATAATTCAAGTCATTTACAAGAAGTAAGATGTAAAAACACAAGGAAGATTAAATTAGACCCAATGTTTACTAGTGAAACCCATTGACTGTATATGAGAACTGGACTGAGTGACCCCCTCCCCCCCTCAACCTCTAAAAGGGAAGTATCTGCTGGCTTGAGGAAGCCAAATTAGCAAAGACTTCATTGAGAAATAAACAGCTATTACTCAGTCATTCTATTTGTCAGAGTAATCATTCTTACTCTGCTACCTTTTTTAACATGTTATTGCTAATCCTACTTGTGTTCATGATATTTTTTCTGTAGTGCAAGTTATTCAAGTTATAAACTGACCAATCAGATGTCTCAATAAAAGTAAGTGGTCAAAACATTTGATTGATAGATTTGGTGTAGCCCACTCTGAAGTGGCAGGAGTGTAGACTTCCAACAAGTTCACTCCAAACGGGCTAAGGGGGGTGCCATAGACGTCGACTTGGATCAATCACTGCTTACTGATGTTTGACTCCGTCATGACATCGTCCATATCGCAAAAAGAAAATGGTTAATTGAATTGACGTCATTTCCTTGGAGTGAGCTGTTTTCTACGGGTGACGTCACTCGGTCCAGTTCTCTTATACAGTCAACGATTAAACCCTGTCAACGCGCCATTTTATTTAGCAGATATTTGGCATTCCTGCTATAACTTCTACCTCTCTCAGGCTGTGGTTAGGATATCTCCAAAGAGGGAGGCTTTTATTTACCTGCTCTTTGAGATGCTGGACAGATTTCTGGAGGGCCAGGATCTGATGGAAGAGGGGACTTTGAAGGACAGATTTGAGCAGGCTGAGCTTCTCCTCGGTGGGCACCTCCCCCCTCTCCTTCAGTTTGGCCTGGAGACGCTCCACCGCCTGCAAGGCACGCTGTGTGTCTGCGAGCCGTCGCATATTTCAGTGACGGTACCAGGCAGGGAGCAGGGACGGACGCAGCGAGAGGAAGGCGTGGGGGAGACAGATTTATTAGAAAAGATAGTGAGGCTGGAAAGAAAGTTTAAACAGTAGTAGTACTTGAAAAAAGAAAAAAATTAAGTTTTTCATCAATTATTTACCAACTTTGTTGGTGTTCTAACAAAAGAAATGGTTTAAGTTGGGTTTAGCCAAGACTAAACAAAGCTCAATAAACTGTACCAAATGTCTTGCATAAAAACAAAGACGTAACTTCCAATGCTTTATTTGCAAAAACCTGAAAGAATACTTCCACTTTGTGCTGCTAGCATCCAGGAGCACTAAATGGCTTTAAGTGTAGAGAGATAAGTGGACCAGGTCCTCGGTGTGTTTGCTTGCTGGACCCTACATAAGTCCTATCAGGCAACTCCAAAGCATCTTGTTAGTGGGGGGAGTGGGAGCCAGCTGGACGTCGACCGGGCATGAATAGAACAATTTCTGGAGCTTCCCAACTGTAACTAACACCTCAAAAGACATGCACATGCTCCACAGGCCCTTATGCTCTGAAGGACTTCATTACTTGAACAAAAGGTTGCAAACGGTCCAGAAACACTTCCGCCTGGGGACATTTTTCGTCTGTTTGCAAATTGTTTCCTGCCGTGTCATTTTCATCTCCAGAGTGATGAGGGAGAAACCCCACCAGACTGTGGCACATGGTCTAAACTGTACAGTATATCCTCCAAATGACAAAGTGAACCCGTAAGGAAGGCATGCGCTCTGACCACTGTTAGCTGTTAAGTACTTGATTTAAATTCTACATTTTCTAAAATTAAGAGCTAATTTGTGATTCTGTTTGGGATAAACTGGGGCGCCGCTTTAAAGGCCTCATTGCCCCTTTGTGATGCGTTCACAGTCAACACGTAGGTCTCTACAAAAGCGCAGATTGTTACTTCAACCCTTTAACAATTCAATTCAACTTTATGTATTCAGCCCAATATTACAACAGCCGTCGTCTCAATGGGCTTCAAACGGGTAACTGTATAATAAACATTAAATCATAAAAGAACATAAAGTCATAGAATTCAATAGGTTATTGCTAAATTAAACAAACAGACTAGGCTAAGCTGGGCATCCCTGCCCTTAGAGCCTCGTTCTCTGTAAGGAAAAATAGATTTCAGGAAAAAAAAGAAGAAGCCTCAGGGATGTCCACATGAAGGAGGGATCCTCCCCCAGGGTGGACAGGCGATGGACCAGAACTCATAGAGAAGAATTAGCTTATCTAACTCTACAACTACATGTTTAAATGGTCCAACACTGGTCTATAGCTTCAATGTCTTTTGTCAACCGGCACTTTTCATATGTTTACGCAATGAACGCAATTTCAGCACATTCTTACATTAGCAATGTGTTGCATAACTGTTTAATGTCATTATGAAAAGCTGCTGTTCTCTGCATTAGAATCAGCTAATTCACATGGATCGCGTAAACAGTCAAAGGGTTACAGTGAGTGAAAGAGACAGGTGTTGCCGGCAACATCTCCATTGTTAAAGGGTTAAAGGGAAAAAAAAAAGGAATGCCTGCAAAAACGTACGACGATTCCAACGCAAACAGAAAATCTCTTTTTGGTGGCAAAGTTATCTGATGTAGCGGTACAGTCTGTATTGACATTCCCCACGCCTTGAACCACGTTTGGGCCGGTTGAGAGGACCTAGCAGGAGACAGTCGTATGATGTGCAGCCAGAAAGTACAAGACACCCAACTGACAAACACAACATCCAGGGCCAAAAGTTGCTCATTAAAAAGCAGCACTCATATTTAGAAGTAGAACTATGCTTTTGTGATCACCACTAAAAAAAAATTTAAAAAAAGAAGACTTACCCATTGTTTCTATCATGTTGAGACCTCCAGATGAGTTTAACGTCTTCCACTTTTTTCAAAGCCTGAAAATGAGATTAACAATTACCAGAACAAGATTAGAAGATGCTGTCTTCCTGTTGCCTGACTTCCTTAAACATCAAATAAATGAGCAAAACCAAACTCCCTCAAAAAACATAAAAAGAGCTTTTTAAACAATTTCAACAAAAAAAAAATTTTTTTCTTATTCTTTATTTACAGGAAGTGTTTTCATACCTATAGGCCTGTTGGTTTCTTGGGATTGTTGCATCATAACCACAGATCTTAACTTTGTGCTGAAGAGCTAACTTACACAGCTGAGTGTGCAAAAAGAGCCACGAGATAAGACATCTCTGTTTCCACAAATAGAATTGTGCTTTGAGACATATATTTAAGGAATGAATCTGTCATATAACTGTACATTCTTCAAACCTCAACCTCTGTGAACGTTAGTATTTGAATTTCTCTGACAAAAAAAATAAAGTTTCTAGATGTTAGAGGGGAAATCTTTCTGCTTAAAGTTAATTAACATTCATTACCCACACTTTACATGTATATTTTAACAGACACAAATGTTTTTATACAGGTAAGAAAAATGATAGTGTTACTGCTTTTAAGACTACTATATACTTAAACGTTTCTCATTGGAAACTAATTATGCTTAATTACCTTTTTAAATTGTCTATATATGCTAATACTCACAAAAGTGTTGAATATAGAACTGGTAAGTATGATAGTTTATTAGAACTTAATGTGGTTCTTAATGTTTCAAGAAGCAGCCCTCTTAATGCTTGAGGGCTGCTTCTTCACTTGAATTCGTATCTAAAGTCATTGATCAAGAATGTTACGTGGTAAGCAAAGTATAACAAAATACTCTAAAAATAAATAATAAAAACACTGCATGAGAAGTGGTCTGAATGACCCCTTCCTCCCTCACGTTCCAAACAGGAAGTGTCCGCTCGCTTCAAGAAGCCAAAACACCATTGACTTCGACTGAGAAATAAACCACATTAGCTCAGTCATTTTATTTGTCACTATAACCGTTCTTGCTCTGTTTTAAAATGTTCTTGCTAAAGTTGTTCACTAGCCAATCAGATGCCTCAATAAAAGTGGGTGGTGCCTGCTGGCCCCCCACGTCCAACATTTTCAAGTGGTAGGAGTGTGGACATCCCACAAGCTCACTCCTAATTGGCAAGAGTGGTTGCCTTAGAAACAATGACCCAGGCCTACTTGGACCAATCACTGCTTGACGACGTCTGGCTCCAACATGGAGTCACAAAAATGGCGACAAAATTGACTTCATTTCTTTTGTTACTGAAAGTAAGCCAGTTTCTATGAACGATTGTCACTCTCCGTCCATACCTCATATACAGTCAATGTAAAAAACTGTAATGGCCATTAAAAACACAGCCTTACATGTATGTTTTACAAAGCATGAAATCATTTGAGTAAGTCTTGTGTATTTTGCGCTGGAACAGGCGTAGAAAAAAAGAACTACCTTATTTTTCACAAACAGAAGGTGTAAAAATTAGCATTTCTGTCACATTTGAAAACACAAGTTTAAAACCAGCATTTTGTTTTAATAGAGGCAAAAACATTACTGGAATCAGGTCAATAGAAATGGCCTAATGGTAACTGTGATGACTCAAAGTCATATTTTAACCCAGAATTGGGGGATAAAATCTAACCAGTGAACAGACATTGTAGATGGTGTGTACCATCTTTTCCTTTTGGTGACTTCTTTCTAATGACTAAAAAAAAAAATTTTTGTAGCTCTTTTTTTTATATATATTTCATTTGCTAATATAGACTACTGAAATTATCGGGGAAAGTATTTTATTTACACTATTCAGTCATCAAATTATTAGGCTAAAAATCCTAATCTCTATTTATATATTGTTGAGAATACAGGAATGAACACATTTTTGTTGAACTCTAATCCGTGCATCCATCACTGCAAGTTATGACGTATTTGTAAAAAACAAAACAAAAAAAACTTCTTAGCGTTACCATATAGGGTACCTACAAACATTCTGTTGTTGAAAAATTAAAATACTTTTCAAAATGTCTGTGGTTCAGATCCCTGAGCCATAAATTGTGAATGTCTTTTAAACTTACTAAAAAAAATAAAATATAAAAGGCCGTTTTTGACCATCTTACCCCGTTTTTAGGTTGCGTTTATTTTTTCTGACGCATTTTGATCCTTACGGCTTGCCATATTAAAGGTAATAACAGTTTGCGATGTAGCAGCGATTTTCTCTCACCGGTTCAACAAACTTAACAACTAGACCTGAAACGATCAGCCAAATGACTGCTTTGCTCCTACAGACGGAGGAGACCGTTAATAAATCCGTCAGTATTTATGAAAACAGCTCCTAAAGCAGCCGGGACAATCCGCTTTTCTCAACTCCTCCTCCTCCTTCTTCCCCATCTCCTACACGGAGCGAGAAAGCAACAGGCGACGGAGAAGTTTAACACCGACTCCGCTTTACCCAAAAAACTGGTTTTCTCTAAATTAAAACTATTATTGTTTACTAAATAGTACTGACACACATCTCGCCTGTTCTCCTATTTTCAACACCGACCGTCTGTTACTAAGCTAGACATGGACAAAGGGGCACTCTAAAAGCCCAAGTTGGCTTTTTGTTTAATATTTCCGCGCGGACATTTTCCGGAGCGAAGGTGGCGCTTAAACACAGACTTACATGAGCGTGGAGACGCCGGACGCTCTTTTGGTCGGTGCTCCGTACTTTCCTCTGTTGACCTTCAGCTAACGGCGCTCTGAGTGGGGCTTAAAGATGGGGCGTCGTGTAACTCGATCCTCTGGACATGTTAAGCGATGGCCGCGCCGTCGGTGGAGCTAGCTAGCTGGGACTGAGGCGCCGCTTGCTGGTTGCCGGGGCGCCATGGCTCCACATCAGGCCCGCCCGACCCCCCAAAAACAGCCACTACACTCCAACATTTCAAATATTAACCAAGTGAACTAAATTGTTTCTAAATAAATATTTTTGAGATTACATTAGAAATATCTTGCACTATAAAAAAAAACCTTAAGCATAGTAAGTAACTACCAAGTTGTATAGTTTAAAACTATGTCAAGCTAGCTTTTGTTTGTTCGCTTTGTAAAACAAAGAAAATGTTTTTTCAAACTATAAAATAAAATAAATAGAAATGCAATACATAAATGAAACAAACCTAATTTATTTATATAGTACTGGAGTTTTAGGGCCAGATTACACTTTTTTTTTTTAATTACGACTTTTAAGTCGTAAATTTACGAGAAAGAAAGTCATAACTGTTAAATTACGAGATTTTAAAGTCGTAAATTTTCCATAAAAATCTCGTAAGTTTACAAGTTTTTATCCCATAAATTTACGACTTAAAATCGTGTAAATTTACGAGAAAAGGTAATAGATTAATGAGGAAAAATCCCCAAAGTTTTCCGTTTATCTGAGCCTAGCTGGAAGATGAAATATGTGGAGTCTTTTGTGAAGCTTTATTTCCGGATAGGTTTAAAAAACAAAGAGATTCTGAACCTTTTGGTGACTCAAAATCAAACTATTGTCAGTGGAGCCGTCTTTCTGGGGTTCGGTAAAATGGAGTTTCATATGTAAAATAAGGAGCTCAGAAACACCTTTGGGTGTAGAGGACCGCTGCAGCCTTTATTTTCCCTTTCATTCACAGAACCAGAAGTTCATTTGTCACCTTATGTCATGAACCTGTCATCCGAACACCAATGCGGAAGTAAACAGTGTTACATACGCCCCCAACTCCAGATGAAACGTCCCGTTTCAACATAAAACAATAAAGATGAATGAAAGTGGTCTGTTATATTAGCATTAGAACATTGACAATCCCAAAAAGTGCACCTCCTCAGACGAAAGTGTCACACAGACGTATAGATCTAGTCTTTGGTGGAGGAAGAAAGGAGGGAAGTGGACATCTGCAGGGTTACGCGGAACTTCATCAACGGCTGCAGAGATCCTGCTAACCACCCATCAATAATTAAAACATGAATAAATCGTAAATCAAATGAGCTTCCAAACATTAAGAACGTTATCAATAAACATTCAGTTTACCTGTTCAATTGAATTTTGTCGGTCTGCTCTGCTGCTGCGCGGCATTCACTTGCTGCTGCACTGTATGCTCACTTCAACTTTAATCTTTTTTTTCGCGTAAATTTACGACTTAAAATCTTGCAATTTTATTTATTTATTTTTTGGTGGCCCTAAAACTCCGTCGCAATATAGCCATAAATTGTTTGGGCTAATTTATATACCTCTTTAGTACCTGTGTAGGTACAAAAACTGTTCGGCCTGCAATAAGGCTACGTTCACACTGCATGCTGAAACGACCCAATTCCGATTTTTTTTGCCCCTATGCAACCCAATTCCGATCTTTTCATGACAGTAATGACACCGATCCGATCTTTTCAATTGCGACCCAGGCCACTTGGGTATGCCGTCCTGATTCCGAAACGTATTCGATCTTTTCAATTGCCACCGCCGTCTGACCTTCCAGGCGGCTTGATTCGGAACCATACGTCATCGATACGCAACAAACGTCGTCATTTTGCGTTGAAGTAGGCGGGAACGAGAACATAAACAACAACCACGGCGGACGATGCTGCTGAGACCAGTCAGTGGAAGGGAAGCGATGTCCCCGATTGGATTAATATTTGGGGCTCTTATCGCAACTGGGTGGTTTTTGAAAAAATTTCCAGCTAAATGGCCGAGTTTGATGTTGAACCTTTCCCGCGATGACTTTTTTTTCTTTCTCCCCTTTCCGACCGTGATCAGAAGCGCGGGGGACCCAAGGCGGATCCTCCTCCTCCTCCCTGTTCTGACCCTTAGATTCTCCAGGTTTCTCCAAATGTGGGTTAATAAAGAATCAATAGCATTTATTCTGGGGGAAACCTTCTTCTATTACCGTTCTCCTTCCTCCGTAACACACAACATGAATGCGCACCCACACTGCCCCCCCCATTCTCCACCGCTGCACGCGCTCTTCTCCTGTCTCTACGGCGCGCGCGGCCCAAACATACACATCCTCATTCTACTACAATGGGTACAGACGATCCCAACTCCATTGCCTTCTTAAAATGAGAAGATTGTAATTGTGCTGCTCCTTCGTAAAAATAAATTTAATATTGCAAAAAGAGCTCCACTGTTGACAACACTGTTGTTGACATCCATTGTTCACGTTGGCTCTACAAACAACAAGTGACGTCATTCACCGTTGAGTACTCTTCTGCGCATGCGGGTCAGGTTTGGGTCATCTCACGGTCACACTGGAGACCACAAAAGTTTGGATTTACTTGGAAATGTGAACGGTCTTGCAAAAAATTCGGATTTTTCAAAAATTCCGAATTGAGCATTAAGCCCTGCAGTGTGAACGTAGCCTAAGTGTTCGGGGATGATGACTGTCATTGTCAAGCTTCTGCAGAGCCTGATGTGGCACTGAATCAGGTGTGCATAAGCAGGGCAACATGGAAAACATGCAGGACAGTGTGCCCTGAGGACCAGGGTTGGTAAACACTGCTGTAGTGCAGTGTTCCCCAACCTTTTTAACGGTATGACGTCACACAAAGTTTTCACTGACCGGTCTTTAAAATCCTTAAGATCTGTCAGACAACTATTGTAGCAAAGCTACGATGAATACGTGACAGAGACATAACAATACGATCTCTAAGCTCTAATTTTGACAGGCATGTCAAATAGGTGTCACCATCCTCTCCCCTTCCCACACTCATGGTTCAAAAAAGAAGTACTGTCTATTAATTGTACCTTTCTTTTTTTTGGAAGTCGAAGGCTCCTCTTCTGTCTCCTGGCTGGGCCTTTTCCTCTTGCCAAAGAAACGTTCAAGACGTTTGTTTTTGCTCATTTTGCTAGCTCCTGGGTTTTATTTTAGCGGTAACCTATCACGTGACCGAGGAGAGCGCCTTGGCCTGCGTCAAGAGAGACATAGACGGATGGAACAGAGAATCAGGCAATTTTTTCAAAATAAAACATCTTTCAGATTCGGAGATAAATAAAATGGAAGTCATGTAGGTTATTTATTCTTTCTGTGCGGCCCGGTACCAAATTACCTATGGACCGGGGGTTGGGGACAGCTGCTGTAGAGGACAGGAGCAGTGGAAACAAGATTACAATAGCTGGCTCAGTGGTCGGACTGGACTCTGTGGACATTACAATAGAACAAAGGATGTGGTCCAAAAATAGAACTGTTTTGTCTTCAAGGGTCCATCCCTTGGATTGCATCTTGAAATACTTGAAGTTCTATCGCCTGTTTTATTAATTTTTTGGCCCACAATCCCTGATCCTTCCGTTTACCAGCCCATTTGGAACCATACCAGTGTTCATTTGTAAATGAACCCTGTTTTTCAGGCAAACGGAAATGTCCTTGTTTAATCCACTTTAGAGTTCAGAATAGCTTTCATAGTTGTCCAAACTAAACTTACTAGCCAAGAAAAATAAACTTTGGCGTGGACCTAACAGAACAGTGTGAAGACACCCTAAGACAGGATGGAAAAAGATACAGTTTTTAGACAAAATTAAAACAACCGGTGCCATTTTCTAGTATGTACATAGTTTCTGCCGACTGGCTTTAGTTTATTAGAAAATTGAGAACTCTCTGTTTATACGCTCTCCCGATAGCTTATAGACCATCATACCCACCACCAACCAGTACAACAAAAATGGCGAGCATTATCAGAGCTATCCAGCCATACAGTTTTGAGCCAGATGCCAGCTGAGTTGAGGAAAATGAGGACGAACGTGAATGTTGTTATCTATTAGCAGATGCATCAGAATAGAGCAGAAATGGGATCTTGTGGACTGTCTAGTGTCTGATTCACAATGATTTGAGTAAAAAATTACTCTAAACTACAATTTGTAGCTTAATTTTGTCAAAATATGTCCTCAATTATTGGAAAAATGCAACAAGAATATGTCAAAAACAGCACAAAACGTCATTCTCCTCTGAATTGGTCTTTAACCCAAGACTGGCCCTGTGTATAGTTGCTGATGTGCATGTTCAATCTCAGTTGCAACATCATTTCTTTTCACGACTCTTGGTTGTGAAATTGTTTGCGTTTAGATGCATGGCTTCCATTTGAAACCCATTTTTAAAGATACCAAGGAACATTTAGTTTTCTAGAGACAAAAACATTGCTAAATTTGAAGTAAGTCAACATTTTTGGTAGGTTATGTCAGAAGATTGTTCAGGGAGAATGAACAGCATTTTTTTGTCTGACAAGCCATAGCTTTGAAGTGTTGTAGATAAAAAAAAAGATCGTCCTAAACTATTTAAAAAGTGATCAAAAAAACATATTAAAATACATATTATTGATACATTAGAGTCAAACCAAATTATTTCTCAAATAAGAGAGTGAGAGTAGATGAGTTTTTGTCAAAAAGTTGAATCAAGATTTCCCAATTAGTGGGTTTGACAACCATAGGCACCTGTTTGTTATCTTCACTTCAAACACCAAACTCAAAAAAAACACCAGCCCACTTCTGACACCAACGTAGGAGCATGTGAAGGTGATGCGACTGTAATTACCGTTGGCATTTTTTAACATAAGAAAGCATCCTAAAAAAGCTAGATTTCCTCCACATTTGTTTACCAAACTGCCAGCTTTGTTCCGGGGCGCAAAAGTGACAACGTTTCCAATTTGCTTTGAGCTGTTACTCTAGAGGAAATGACTGAAAACCTCACTGGGAGAGAATATGCTACCCTGTTAACTTGTGACTCGCGTTACAAGCACCAAAGTAGCTAAGTGATGATTGGACTAGAATTGTTTCTCCTTCATTGAGAGACTTAAAATAAAACTGCAGTGGAGTTTGTGTAGAACGTATTCTTCACAGTCTGGTCATACAGATAACACCCACACTGTTACTGTTCACCTCAACCATTTCGAGGCCTCAGAGGAGAGCGGGAAGGACCAGGGTCGCTCTCCTCAACAAGGGAGAAAGGGGATACAAGCCGCTATCAGATAACTGATAGCGCTAAATCCCTTCATCATTTATATTGTTCTTCGACCTCCTTCCTATCAACCCTGTAGCTCAGTTTTTACTCCCACAGTAAGCCACTTTTCCCAAGGAGGTATGAGTCAGCTTAGATCTTGGTTTTCTATATCTATAATACGGGAAGCTTCTTTTTTTTTTCTTTAGGACGGTTTGAACTTAGAGAGTTTACAGTAAACAAGAGAGAAAAGTTATAACATGTCTGAGAAAAGTGTGTAGCAAGAGATTTTACGGCCAAATGACTGTGACATCACCCGTAGAAAACGTCTGACTTTGGGCTCCAACAAAATGAAATCACTTCAGCCGCCTATTTTTAATTTAATTTTTTATTTTTTTAGCAATATGGATGTCGTACTCCTCTCCTATCCAACCTTCATAGACGTTTTTCTCCTCCCTGCAAAAGCTTGATCACCATGAAATCTATTTTTTTTCTGAGAACCTGTGGGTTTTTTTTTTAATGTTGCTCTGCTAGCTGGTGGATTCCTCTTATCTCAGTATGTTGCCGTCTCCTCCCAAGTTTGTCTGATGTAATTGTTTTATTCAAGGATGGCTTGGTTCACACAGGGCTGTCTTGTATTCAGAGTCAAAAGCAACTTCGGCTCTTGAAACCCTTAGAGGATAATTGACCTGCTTTACCGGGGAAGAATGAATCCCTCTTTGTCAAACATCAGAAGTGCAAATGACATCGGCGTCCAAATTTAAACAGGAAATTGTATTCAAATTCCTAATTTTAAGGCTGTCATCACAGAGATGTGGACACTTATCAAATTTCTGATGTTAATGTCTGCTGTTATCCTTTTTACACAGCTGTTATGTGCTCTCCAGTGGTAACCAGTGTTAGAAGGCACACCGAAAAAGCATGATTAGCTGCAATGATTAACGCGATCAGAAGCACGTGTATTTTAGGCGTCTACATCTGTGGCGTGATTGGTCCGCGCGGTAGCTGTGGCTTGATTGCAATTTAAGGGAAAACGATTGTTCAAGGTCAAATAGATTTAAGATTAAAATAAAATGGAAGGAAAACGATTTCCTTTGTGAGAATGATTTGTCCGTGTGACGTTCCACTCTCAGGCCGCATGGTTCCAGAGCTGGATGGACAAAGTCAGGCATATGTGAAGAAATGAAGGAGGCACACATGTGGAATGGAATGGAGTGGAATGGCTTTATTGTCATTGTGCATAGTACAATGAGATTTAAGCATCACCATCAGTGCAAGAACAGTAAGGAAGGGAAAAGTAGTAAAGAAAACATCGTAATATAATAAAATCAAACAAGCAAACAAACAGTATATACAAGTGTGCAATATAAGCTGTAAACTGTGCTGAAGAGTGGCGTTCTAGTCTGCAAACACGTTTATTCGTTTCCATCAAACTTTATGGTGTTTAAACAGAATATATATGACAACATCAAAAGATCAAAAGCTTTATAAAAACACTTAGACGTAGGATTTTAGTTTTTCATACCAAAAGAGGGGATGACTGAATCTAAAAATAGGTTCCTTTTTTTGGTTTTACTAAAGCATAATAAATATTTCCACAAATTCTCAAACCCTTTATTCTTAGAAAATATACAAAAGTAAGTTTTTATTAAAAAAAAACACATTCGTTTTAACCTTTATTTAACCACAAAAGACGCAGATTGATGCTCAGACATTTTCATGGACATTTTTGTCAAACACAATGTAGCGAACAAATTATTTGGGAGGGCAGCTAAGCTATATTTATGAATGCATTTGTCTCAAAAGTCAGAATAGGACTTTGAAGCTATAAGGTTTTGCTCTTTCAAAATAAAAGCGGAAGTACAGGAAACCTATTTCTTTGTACTGATTCTTGGGATGCAGAACATTAGAGGTCCATCAGACATTTGGAACCTACTTAGAAACTAAGAAAACAAACAAATACTTCTTCACAAATCTTTTCCGGGGGGGGGACCAATACGCCACAAGAAGAGGCCGTTCAGTCTGGGAAAGCAATTTATATACTTTTTTTATGCAGAGAAGGAATTTTTCTTACAGAAAATACTTAATTTAAAATGACATAACATTACAGACCAAACGTTTGGACACACCTTCGCATTCAAATGGTCTGTACTGTATGTATATTTGATATTTTTCCAATATATGAGACCCTAAAGTTCAAATTAGGATTTAAAATTCTGACATTTTGATAGAAAACAACGAAACTGGCCATCCCCCGTTGGACGATTCTGTGCTTGTCTTTTAAACAGAATTTTGTGTGCTGTTTCAAGAAAAAAAAAACCTTAATATTTCTAATATTCTAAAAAGTAATAACTAGATTTTTCACTAAGTCCCAAAGTCACAAATAAGCTTAACTATAAGACAGGTGTAACAACACGTTTCCATGTACAAACCTTACTGAAGTCCCCCCCCCAAAGAAAACGAAAAAAAAACCCACAGCAGAGCAGTTGAGGAAAAAAGCTCCGCTGAGTGAAAGCACAGTCCGTCAGACTGTCACAGCCCGCCGCCTCCGAGATAGACCTCGACCCTGATGATGTGAGTGACAAGGTTGAGGGGGAAATAAAACTCCTTAGCGGCTTGTTAACGTCAAGTACGATGGACACATGTATTATTTATTGAGGCCGCGCGTTTTCTTCCTCTTTGATGAAGCCGATGCTTTCAGCAGCTTTATTGCAGCGGACAGTTGTCACATCTCAAACAGTGCTGCTGTCAGCTCCTATCTGAGTAGGCTGATCGTCAGGAATAAAAATGAAATTATTAGGTGAGGGGAAAAAAATATATAAATATATCAAGGTCTTGGACCACTCGGTGAGTCCGAGGAGCGAAAATGTTCATGCACTTTTTTTTTCTGCGGGCAACAAGTCACAACACGTAAGGGTAAGTAAGGGGGAAGTAGGTGAGACGCTGGGACGCCGTACGGATTATTCCTTTTTTCCACCCCTCAAAGCCTTGGCACTGCACTTAAAGTTTGTTAGTGCTCGTTAAGTGATTACTCCGTGCTTGCATCTCAACTGTTAGAAATGAGGAAACTAGAGCCAGAGTGTAGTTTGTTTGGACATCCCACGTGCACTTACGCATAACATGAGTAAGGAGCCAGTATGCACAGCTTACAAATAACTGGAGTGGAGTTTAGCTACAGTAGCTGTAAAAATACTTCGCAATACTCTTACCACATGCACGACATTCATTTGTTCCATTTTCGTGACATTACTGAAGGTGGCTGCGTGAGCCTCAACTGAAAGACACTTGCGCTCCCATGAAATGGTAAATAGTGTTTACTTCTTAGAAGGCCCAGTCCTGTTCATTCAAGCACACACTGTCTAACACTGGCACCAACCTGAAACCACCAGGAGCAATGTGGAGTTCAGTGTCTTGCCCAAGGACAGTTCAACACATAGGTGGGCAGGGCGGATGACAGAAACTTTAATCTTCAAGTTTGGCCTCGATTCCAAAAGGGGTTTATTCAGACATACCTCTGGTTTGTCATCATGACCCCTGTTGTTAAAGTAAAATATGTCCAACACAAGAGGCCTTCAGCTCTCATCTGTTTGTCCAGCTGTTGGACAGAACAAGTTTGAAAGAAAAGAAAAAATACAAACTTTAATCTTCCAATAAAAGGTCGACCACTCTACCTTTTCATCACGGGCCTCCACGGGCCAGGACAAGTCAGAAGGTCACAGCGCAGAACCCCCCCCCGTTTGGGTGCTTGTGGCTAAGGCCTTTTGTGAGCCTATTTTAAATGAAATTATTGGAGCATCATTATGACACAGATGTGCTTTATTACTTTATATGGATATCAGTTGGGTAAAATGACTGAACTAGGTTAGTTATTGTCAATAGTTTGATGCTCGGCCACAGTTTCATCACAATTGTGGCAGAACACTATAACAATGTTCTTTCTTCCTGTTGCGGCTCACAGTTTTGTTCCCAGTGGAGGTAGTTTCAGCCACTGGCTCACTGAGAGCGGGCACCGCTACCTCTGGTGTCAACGGAAAAGGATTTAATTGGCATGTTTTCCATTTAGGTATAGCTGCATAAAAACCCAGACTCCTGTGTAATCATCTAGTCTTTTGTGTATATAAAATATGAAGCTGCTGAACCGTATCGTAGGAAGAACAGACACAGCTCCGGAATGAAAAAAAAAAATCTTTGAGTGTCACAACAATAATCCTTGGTGTATCATACAAACGGCAAACAGAAGAAATAGGGTCTCTTGTGTGTTGTGCTCATTGGTTAACTGTTATTATGAAACGTTGAGTTTAGAAATGGGTTCTCAGTATGATCTTATGGATTTACAAAACAGAAAATACTGCCATTTGTCAATATAGTAATAAACTAAAGCAGCGTTGTATGACCCGCAAGAGGGCACCAACCATTTCCTCACACGCCTTTACTGGGCGAGTGGATGCTACAGGCCCCTCCCTTTCTGCCACAGAGCTGCACATGACAAATTCATAAAGAAAAAAAATGCTGCTTTTCTTTTGGTACTATCTCCATAGCAACCATTTTATGTTTTGGTCACCTTGGAGTGACTAACAGGTCTGTGTACGTTTTTTTTTTTAGAGTCGGCAAAAGTAAAGTTTTAGATTCAGCAATGGAGGTGTTTTGCTAACCGTGCCCACATTCCTAATATTTTTATATCGTGTATGTCATATGGTTTCATTTAAAATGTGCAAATGTGCAAGCTTGCCACGGTAACAACTATGTCAAAAAGTAATTTTTACCAGGTTCAAGGCGTGTGCAAATTTTGGTTAGTTTTTGAGTGTGTGTGTGTGTTTGTGTGAGTAGGGATTAGGGTACTTTAATTAATGACCGTAATTTCCGGACTATAAGCCGCTACTTTTTTCCTGCGCTCACAGCCCTGCGGCTTATACAGTGACGCGGCTAATTTATGGATTTAATTGGCGGCCGCCATGTACGTACTTTCGGACTCAGTGAATGGTTGAATTCTCTATCTAACACCAAGCACAAGTCATTTTTTAACACACCTCTAAGCAGCCAAACAGCATGGACCTCACTTCAGGTCTTAGACACTTCAGTCATGGTTCAACAAAAAGAAACATGCATGCCCGGCCGCATCCCAGAATCCTTTGGTGCCATTAGACCCAACGTGCACGTGATCGCCGCTACAATATGATGAAGCTTTCAAGTTAAAAGCAATCGTTAAAAGCAGTGTGAAAAAATCCACCATCACCAACGGGTTTGGAAAAGCCGGTCAGCTGCGTGACGGAGAGAACAGCGCATGCTCAGGAGTGAATTTACCCCAGAATCATAGTGACTCGGATGGCTGCACGTAAATATGTGGGAATAACATCAGCCTTTATTTTGTCGGGACACGACTGGAAACACAAATCCACGTGATCGTTTTTACGGTTTCTAAGGACTGAGGTGAATTTTGCATTGAAAAGCTCACAGCCTCCGTGTGAGCTGGAGACATGTTCTCCTGCTGCTCGATCACTTAGAGCTGCGGGGCCGATGGCAGTCTGATGGCTCCCACATGTAACAACGCATCCGCCCCCTCATCCACAAAACGTACAGTATTAAGCCCGATTGCTCTGCACAGACACGATTTGCTCCGTCCACCGGCACAATGGGGACGAAGCGGTCCTCCCTGCAGCCGCCCTGGCCAGAGGTGTCGGAGAAGATAGGAAGGGGAGACAAGTAGCGCGCGGGCCGAGTGCGGAGCGCAGAGGCGTCCGCGGAGCAACAGTGTTTGTTGTGGAAGGAAACTTCTGACGCACGCACCGCGCTAAGGCGCACGCTTTTCAGTCGCCGCTGCTTTATTTTTCTGGTGTGTTTTTTTAACCAGCCCCGTTACCACCATAATGCTGCTGCGACACAAGCGGAAGGAGAGCTGTTCCTTTTCACCCCTCCATGCACTGCTACTACTTGCTCATTCTTAAACACGTACGACAGTGTGGCGAGCCAGGCGTTGGCCCCGCCTTTAGCCCCTGAAACTCATGGGAAATGGGGGATCGCGGATGTAAATTTCCTCATCATAACTGAGGGATGTAATGTTGATTATATGGTTACTGTTTGTAATTTTATGTATGATACCTAGATTGTCAATAAGTAAAAAATAAAAAATAAAAAAACCATAACTGAGGAACTTGTGAACAGAATAGAGGTCCATGCTGTTTGGTTGATGTGGGTGTACTCAAATACATGAGCCTGAGGCAAGGCTGACCCCTCCCACAGTGTGCTAATGAATCACACTTACTCTGGGAGTCAGGACGTGCTTTGTCAGGATGATCATGCTGCCTAATACATGCGGCTTGTACTCTGATGCGGCTTGTGTATGTATAAAAGTAGCTAAACACGTGGAAATGGGTGTAATCGGGTGCGCTTTATAACCCGGAATTTACGGATATTTAAATTTGTTTGATTTGTTAATAAAAAATGTGTTTTTAATATTTTATTTTGCAGTTTGTGGGAAACATTTGCATTCTCAAGGGGGTCCGACATGGAGACGCATTGCTTTTTACGGAGTGTTCACTTACTGTTCATGTGCCAGAATGGACAAATGAACCATAATTTACTTTATCATCTTCCAGGAGCCTCTCAATGATAAAGATCAACCAGAAGTAACACACTAGAAGTGGAAGGCTACCTCCAGTTTATGAACAGAGAAAGTAAGCAGAGCGAGGCCGCCAAAGAGACTTGCTGACCCGGTTGTGGAAAAGTTCACACACTTCATGCTTTATTAACGCCCACTTCATTAGGTTTGTGTAGCCAATGTGGGAGGAGGATAAAGCTTTATTAAAGGATTTTAGAAATTCTACTTGAGGCTTCAAAATAAAACAGAAAAACTATGCAAATCAACAAATAAAATTCTTTATAGCTTATCCATCCTCAGGACGAGGTAGCTGGAGCCTATGCCCGCCACAGTTGGGTGAAGGCGGGGTTAGTGTTAGAAGCATTTGCCTTTACACACACACGGTCACATTCACACCTTGGAAAAATTCCAATTTAACCTATGAAGCATGTTTGACTTTGGAGGGAACCAGATTACCAGGGGGAAAAAACACACGCCGGCTACACTGAAAATACTGAAAATAATCAGATTTTGAGTCGCCAAGGGTTCAGAATCTCTTTGTTTTTTAAACCTATCTGGAAATAGAGCTTCACAAAAGGCTCACATATTTCATCTTCAAGCTAGGCTGCAGTAAACAGACAACTTTGGTATTTTTTCCTCGTTAATCTAGGACTTTTTTTCCGTAAATTTACGACTTAAAGTCGTACTTTGAAAAAAAAAAAAGACAAAGAGCGTTAGATGCAGATGTCACTATGTGGAGAGGTGGGTAAATTTATATTTTTAGACAAACATATATTTGTAAGAAATTACGTTATCTAGTAAGAAAATACCCTAATCTTGTCCAAATATCACGTAGCTCTCAGGAGCGCCGAATAGGTTGAAACTGAATTGGGGTTTTTTCGCAGGTAGGAAAAAAAATTCTCGTTTCCGTTGTGCTGAGGTCAATGCTATTCCTGCGGTTATGTCGTAGTGTTGCGGGTAATTTCGTTGTGCTTCGGGTAATGCCTTTGCGTTTTTTCTTTTGTATGTAGTGTGAGCCCTGTAGGCCACCGTATAGACGGCCCAGTCCTGTTCATTCAAGCACACACATTCACACACTGTCTAACACTGGCACCAACCTGAAACCACCAGGAGCAATGTGGAGTTGGATCAAATAAGCCAGGAAATTTTTGAGCTCCATGCTTGGTTCACTACTCCTCTCTGTTCGGGACTCACGGTTGCTAGGCGACGAGACATTCGCCGACGTAACGGCTGGAATTATCTAGAGGCTAGACTCGTCCAAATTGACAGTCGTTAACATCATCCCGGCCAACGTCGCCTATAGGCCATTGAAGACCCTATAATTTTTTATTATTATTATTATTTAATTTTTTTTAATTGTCAATTAAAATAAGATAACAAAAGAGCCTTAATATACAAAAAGCAAAAAAATATTAATGAAATTACCGTAAACCAATTGATTCTCAGTGACCCCCTCCCCCCTTACATCCAAACAGGAAGTACTGACTGCTCCAAGAAGAAGGAAAAAACCCACAGACTTCTTTAAAGAAATAACAGCTATTACTCAGTCATTCTAGTTGTCAGAATAACCATCCTTGCTCTTCTACCTTTTTTATAACCGTGTTCTTGCCATCTCATTTTTTCCCCATTAAACTTCTTCTTAATCAAGCTGACCAATCAGATGCCTCAATAAAAGTATGTGGTCTTGCGTTGAACGTACAAAATCCTAAATGGCTAGAGAGGTTACCATAGAAACGTTGACTCAGACCCACTCTGACCAATCGCTGCTTACTGACGTTGTCTGGCTCCAAATTGACGGCGTCCGTATCGTAATAAAGATGGCGACTCAGTTGACTTCCTTTCGTTGGAGCCAAAGGGAAGCCATTTTCTAAGGATGATGTTAGATTCACTCCATCCAATGGCAACACTTTACAAAATGTTGCATAGTTGCAATGTTGCATCAGTGTCTCCGCTTTTGAATTTGTTGCAATTCTGTTGAATGCAGGAACCACTTCAAGAGTCCTGGTAGTTTGAAGAGAGTTTGTTGTTTCCTGTTGCTGGCTACACCTCCGGTCTTAAAGGGTTAATTCGTGTTGTGTATTTGGATTGTCCACTTTTTGTGTGCGTCTCTGCAGACACTTGCAGTCCACTCTCTCTCTCTACACGTTTTTCCAGCCTGGCGTTTCTAAATTCGCAAAGGTCAAACTCAGCTTTAAGAAAAACATAAAAGTACAGTTTCCCCTGTTACCGTGTGTGCTTATTAATAGAACACCTGTTCTCGTGGTGTTCTGACACTTCTCACATGTAAACACAAAAAAAAGCCAAAAGTCCAGAACTCTGATCTCTACACATCTTCCACCCACACATAACCACAATCTTTTGCCTGCCTGCCAGTAGGTGTGTATATATTTGACCCCGCCCACACGCGCACTCACTGCAGCCTCAGCGTTTGCACTCCTGCTCAACCGAATTCACCAGGGAGAGTCATTGATTTACCTTTTCATTTCAAACATTTAGCACATCCTCATTTGTCTCAGCTTGTGTGAAAGTCGTGGGATCTACTCCATTGGATGAAAATGTATTTTCTTTTGATAAGAATTACTATTCTGATGGTGGAAGTTTTGCTTTCCAGTTAAATTATCCATGATTTTAGAGACAGAAATTACATTTTGTTTGCAATAAGAAATAAAATTTAAATAAAAACTTGTAAAATCAAAACATAGTTAATATTATCAAGTGTCTCATTCAGAATCAGTTTGCTTTTTGAGTTGTGACCGCATAGGTTGATAAATCAACCACAACGTTTTTGAAGTGAGAGACAGATTCTTGAGAATTTGTGTTGGATGAAAATAAAGAGGTATCTTGAATGCGGTGAATAAACCAGAATGAAGTGTGAAAAAGGCAAATAACTGTGTGAGTTTCTTGGTGTGGTTTGTTGCAGTTGATATAATAAACGGTCTAGGTAATCATAATTTGCCCACTGATTGCGGGTAGTTTTTATGCCAAAATAAGGAAAAGGAGCATGCTATTTGACCTTTATTATATTGCCGACAATAAAAATAGTTGGCGTTTAGTGTATCACCTAAATACCTTGATGTTATGACCCTAATTTCCATATGACCATAGTCATTTTGATGTTTAAATTGGTTTTCCTCAGGGGCATATCTCTTTTCCATTGCAACTATTGCTAACAAATGGTGAACAGCATTTAGGGAACATCTAGAATATTTTCTTAGAACTTTATTTTTCACTATTTAGGTTAGATATACTAACATGGTAAATAGTGTATCCTTGCATAGCAATTTCTACCTTCCTTAAAGGCCCAAAGTACCCTACAGTCATAGTCCCATCAACACACACTGATGACGACTCTTCCACGAACACTGGCGCCAACCTATAACCACCAGGAGCAATGTTGGGTTTAGTGTCTTGCCCAAGGACACTCATTTGCGCCAACAACAGACGTTTTTCTGGAGCAGAAATGACGTCACCACAACCTCCACTGCCCATTGTCAATTATTCGTTTTTGTAAATTAAAAAGTTTGAAAATGTAACGAATTTGGGAAAAGTTAGAAACCTTCAAAGCTTGTGATCCTGTAGAAAAACAAAAGGATGGGGCTGCATGAGTATTCCCAATGCACTACATCCATCCATCCATCCATCCATCCATCCATCCATCCATCCATCCATCCATCCATCCATCCATCCATTTTCTTAACCTGTTATATCCCTTTAGGAGTCATTGGGCTGCTGGATCCTATCCTGGTTCCAGGCGGGTTACACCCTTGACAGGCTGCTAATCTGTTGCACGGCACACAATTCCTCTCACAAACGCACACAACAAAGGTATTTTGTGAAACACCAGTCCAATGTTAATGCTATTCCATTAGCTTTTTGCTTGAGAAATAGCTAACAGGTGCAGCCTAATGTGAGCATGTGGGACAGAGACTACTCAATTGCATGACTTTAGGAGTGTTTTTTGCATGTCTGCTGTGCCGTGCTCTACAAACATTTTGTATGCTGCACATGGACACGCCCCCTTGATTAGCATCACCTGCTCCTGATTGAGAGGCGATATGATGGAAAACACAAAGCTTCCCACTCCGGCAGGAGGGCGCGCGCCCCCCGGGAACGACTGGACATGCACCCACGTGGAGCGATTGGACCTCCGGGACCGCCAAATGTGGTGTGGATGTGGTGTGAGTTAAGCAAAGCAATGCTGCAGACTGGCTGGAATATGCAAGAAGGCTGGTGGCAGCCTGCATTTTGGAGTGCTATGGTGCTGCCGCCTGTTTTTCCACGCAGGAGTCCCATTTCGTCAGAGGATGGCCAACGGGAAGGGACACGGGGAGGGAGTGTGTGACGCTGGATACAAGCAGGGGCAGAGGGGAGCTCTGCCTTCTGTGTGAGTAATGGAAGCGTCGCCACACTCCTCAGGATAGCCTGGGGCAGCCGTGGTTGCTTCAGACAGATACTTTTGCCTGCAGGTTCTGGTGCGAGTGACCGGAGGGACCCCAGACCAGGGGTGGCTAACCCTAGTCCTCAAGAGCCTCAACCCTGTCTGTTTTCCAGTTCTCCCTAGACTGCTCGATAATGATAACCAAAATCAGGTGTGTTCAGTCAATCAGGATGTGAAATCACTTGAGGCAGCCAATGAACAGCAAGCTGGTTAAGGAGAGCTGGAAAACAGGCAGGGTTGAGGCTCTTGAGGACCAGGGTTAGCCACCCCTGCCCCAGACAGTCAACCGGAGGAGCCGCCTCTGGGGACAAAGTCTGGCTGGGCGCAGACGCTCCTCGGTTCTGGATTTGACTCTTTTCATTGAAGCTCCCTTTTATTGTGTTTTACCTTTTCCTAGGACTTTTAGAACTTTTTATACATTTTTTGTAGTTTTTAACCCGATCTCTCCGTGGTCATTCATATGTTTTATTGTAAATAGTGTTTTTCCGTGGCCAAGGTTACTGCTCCTCTTTGGCAGTTTCAAGTGTGCGCTTACCCAGTCCATTCTCCTAGCTCAAAACAATAATCGAATATTTCCTTTCCCCTTCCATAACCAAGCCGACAGTTCTTACACTAGCAAGAAACCGACTTTTTCAAAAGTGAAATTAGTGTTAAAGCTGCTTTGATGACATGAGTGACAGGTTCCTGTCATTGTAGCATTATGTTTTCTGAGTTGACAATACTTCAGCTGAAAAACTGTAGACATAGTAATCGTGCTAACATAATGCGTCCATGTAGTACTAAGCTAACTTAAGACCTGAGCAGTTTTTAACCGCTGTAACACTTAATTTGCCATTTTTTAAACAAAACACGACAAGAACAAAACCACTTCGAAAAAAAACGACAAACAAATGCTACAGTCATCAAATCAAAAGCCGATATATTTAATGTAACTTCATAGCAGTTGACACATTCTGCTGTTCCAATTTGGAAAACATGTACAACAAGGTGTGCTACTGGCATCTTTAGCTACAACGTATGATAATAGTTGTGGTCAGCACTTTTCTCATTTTTGTACTAATAGGTCTAACATCACAAATACATTTTTTTTAATTCATTGAGTAAATCCACCCACTTCACCTCAAATAGCTGAGAATGTAGAATTGTTTGAGCACTCCAAGCACTCCTGCATATGTAAGTGTCAGCACAGAGAAGATGATAATTCCTCCACTTCCCTGAATGGATCAACAGGGAAAATGTGTTTTACATTATTGGATTGCTTTGCACAATAAGTGTCCTCATAAGCCTCAATTTTCCTTAACAGCTTAAATTTGGCAGGATTTCCTTGCAGCAGCAAATGGTGAGTTGGTGTGCGGAAGTTATATGGTGCTGTGCATCGCGTTATGGTGTTCAATTATCACAGTTTGAGGCGCTTAAGCCTGTGCCTGGGCAAAAGTATTGGCAGCTGAATATTTAACATGTTACGCCTAATTGCCCCCTTTGTCTTAGAACTGAAATGTTGCTGTTCCAGCTTTCACAGGAAGTTTTTACAGCTCTCTTTTGTTCTGCATATTTTAGTCGTTAGGGTTTATTAATGCTCAGTTTGTGGCTCAAAAAATAAAAAACAACCTAGAAAAGAAATAGGTTTTAAGCGCATTGCTCTGCAATTTGTGTATTCTTTATTCTTGCTTTTCTTTTATTAGATGAGGTACACTGGGACTGTGAGAACAAATACTTTAGTAATTAAATATCTGGTGTAAGTACAGCGGGGGGAGGTTAAAGGCCTCATGTTTATTAAAGTCCCGAAAAATACTGTTTAATATTAACAAAAAGAAAATATATATCAATGATGTCACTGTTGCAGTATTTTGTGCTGCTTAACAGGTTTTCAAAAGGCATGGAGTGTATTCATAAATTTCATTCATCTCCCAGACAATTCTATTGAAATCCAAACTTGACGGGGCTGAATGTGTTCTGAGAAAAAAACATCCTTGATTCAAGGCGGTTTGTCCTCACTGCACTTGTACTTGCACAATGTCCTAGGTTGAAGACAGCTCAGCTTTTGGAACATGCTGCTGAGCGCCTCTGTCATTTTTCTAAAAGAGCAAATGGAAATCAAGAAAGGGCAAGAACTGTGATTATAAGTCTGGCATTGGTGAAGAAAGACAAATTGATCCCAGATGTCCCCAATTATTCACAATATCACATTTAAGAGTTACTGGGATCAATAGTGGAACAACTCACAATGAAAAAACAGAGTAAAAAGATTGAACAATAGTAAACAAGCAACAAACGGCAATCAAGAACACTGCTTTACCCTTTAACACAGAGGTTTTAGCTCCAGTATTGGCGTTCTTTGAATTACCGTTACACTTTAACTATTCACGCAATTGACGTAAAACGGCTTTGTGTTCTCTCTTCAAATACAAACTCAAGTGCCCTATAAATTTCCCAGAAGTATCTGCAAAAAACCAGTGTGCACCGATGCTCACGAGATTGGCGAATATAGACCACAATGCATTGCTGGGTTTTTTTGCGAAATATTTGTATTTAAATGTTTATTTTTATTTTTTATCAAACCAACGTTTTCATCTTCAAAACTCAGTGGATTCATAAATGGTCTTCGTAAAATGCTCATATCAATGAAATTTTCACTTTGTGAAATCGATGACGTCATTATAAAAGTAGTGAGAACGGTGTCCGAATTGCTTTTAAAATCCAGGGCACTACATAGTCCCGCACTATATAGTTTTTTAGTAGTTAGTGTTTAGGGTGGGAATTCGGTCACAGCTATAGAGTATGTCTGTTATCAACTTTGGTATATTTTCCCAGGTAAGCTTTGTATTGTCCTTCAAAACACAAATACGTATTTAAATTATTGGTTACCAACAATAAAAACTCACAGTTATTAGCTGCATCAACTAGCTAATTGGATATTAGCAATGAGAGTCAATCGATATTAGCTACATGGATATTAGCAAAAAGAACTCACATAGTACCTGTATCTACTAGCTATTTGGATATTGGCTGTAAGGGCTAGCTAAATTGCTGTATAGGCTACAACTTAAGCTTTGTCTTTCTGAGCTTTTATTATTTACAAAAATCTAATATAATGCAATGACATTCAGAATATATATATATATATATATATATTTTAGCATGTCTTAATGATTTAGTGGCCAAATAAGTATTTCATTGAAAAGTTTTAGCTATTCCTTTAAAGTACTTCTTTTCACATGCTTTATTTTGTGGCCACCAATTTTTATTTTAAAGTATATGTGTGTATATATATATATATATATATATATATATATGCATGTTTACATTATTTTGCACCCACAAATAAAGTATTCATGTTTTATCATTTTCATGGCCGTGAATTAAACATTTGGATTACACATTTAAACTATTCTATGGATATGTATTTGTGTTATGTTCACATGTTTTAATTATTTCTCAACCACGAATTAATTGTTTTGTTAGCGCATTTAAACTATTTTGTGGACACAAATTTGTGTTTCGTTTACATGTAAGTATTTTGTGGCTTTAAATACATTACAGCTTTTTAGTGGACACGGAAACGTGTTTTGTCCATGTTTTATTTATTTTGTGGCCATGAATTAAGTATTTTGTTTGTGTATTTAAACCTTTTCGTGGACATAAATGTGTTTTGTTCACACTTTTTAAATTATTCTGTGGCCATAAATGAAGCACCTTACAACAATTTAGTGGACACGCAATTGTGTTTTGTTCATGTTTTAATTATTTCGTGGCCATGAATTAACTATTATCTTTGCATGTTTTAAACATTTCGTAGAACAAATTTGGATTTCATTTGCAAATTTTAACCATCTCTTGACTATAAGTTCTTTATACGGATTCCGTATGTATAGCAATCTTGAACCCAGTTTAGTTTAAAGGATTTGATGGAATTCAACCTGAAAAATCAAACAGCTGCTAGCTTTGTATTGCGGAAGAGGCATTTTAAAATGAATATCCAAGCAGACATCTTAAGGCCCGTACACACCGGGATGAATTTCCCCCGCGATTTTCGACGTTTAACGCCTCGTGACTAAACAAAGGGCACCAATGTGAGTGTGCACACCAACGCGGAAAAACGCCACGCGTCAAAGCGTCACTTTTTAAAAAACGCCTCGGGTTCGTTTTTTTTTTTTTTGACGCGTCGCGTCGAAATCTATTCGACCAATGCGAATGGCGCTTTTGCACACGTGTCTGGAGCCTCTGAAGTAACAGTAAAACACAACATGGGGGCGCTCAAACACAAAACTGCCTTGCTGAGCAGACATACCAGCGAAGAAGATAGACGCCAAGTAGCGTCTACACTGCCGGGAAGAAATAATGACGGACATTTTAAAATATCCCCGAACCAAGCACCAAGCACTGGTGCTTGAAATATTCATGTTTTCTTTGTTTGATTCTGACAAGCGCGTAAATACTTACTCTCTTCTTCTGAGTGAAAAGCGACTTTAAGAAGCGTAAAGTTGCGCGGCGCCACCTTGTGTACAGGAGTATTTCTGTTTTACATTAAGCGCCATCTAACGTCAGGGAATGAAATTGCATGTTCACTCGGCTCAACGTCAGCGAAAATCGCCTGGGTGTGAACACAAAAAACGTGGCGAAAAACGCTCGTGAATATTCGTCCCGGTGTGTACTGGCCTTTAGACTTAGCCTAAGGTCGACTTCCAGCATGAGAAGAGGAGCAAATACTGTTGTACTGTAAACACAAAAAGGGGCAGCAATGGGATAAAAGGAATGTTTTAGTGACTCTGGAAAGAACAGTTCATAAATATGAAGTTTGACATCTTCCTCCCTAGTCAGCCATTCCTGCTATTCATCATAATTAAAGACTTGTTTGATCAAAGCTTTTTCCTTGAACGGTTTCTGATGAGAGTTCCGACCAACTCGCATAAAACACAAACGCCATTAATTCCTGTTCTGTTTCACTCTTCAAAACACTATCAAAGAAGGCTGCTGCATTCATGCCGTTCAGGGACATTTCCGTTCACTTGTGTGATTCTGTTCCTTTGCAGTAAAACCAGAGATAGAGGATTTCTTAACTTGTCTCCATTTCCATATTTTTGAAATGCAGCTCCATTACTGTACAGCGTGAAAGCTGTTTACACTTTAATCACCAGAAGTGTTAAAAGTTGAGAAAAGGCTGATCTCATATTTGACATGTATTCTATATTTTTCCCTTTAGAAACCTCTCTTTAAATATTGGGGGTATCCTATTTATGATTATGCTAATGCACACGCTATTACTTTGTAATTTGTGTTTATGTGCTATATAGAGAGGGAGTGCATTACATGGCATTTATAAAGTTTCTTTGAAGATTTCTGGGTTTTATGCAGGCGTAATGGCAAGCAGTTTTCGGCCCTTTACTGACAAAAAAAAATCCATTCGGCAGAATGCACTGAAAGCGGCGCCAGGGAGCAGATAAGGCAACATCCTTCAACCCAAGTTACTTTTCATCAATGATTGAAGGTGCTTCTTAGAGCTGAAACAAGGACAAAAAAAATCGTCTCGACAATCTCTGTGTTTGTGTGTCCTCATTAGCGAAGCCCTTATGAGTGATTGGATGATTACATATTGTTTGATTGCAATTAGGATTATTGAAGTGATTAATAGGCTGTGGGATGATTGAGAGGGTGAGGGCTGGCTCCAGCTGGAGATGTGGTGCAGCTGCTGCAGCATTCAAAGTTCATCAGATGAGTTTGTACGTCGGCAGCCGTCCTCTCTCATTGTGTCTGCTATGGTCCAACAACTCTGCGGCACAAATTGAACTTGTAATTCAAGGAGTGTATCTACTGAATGTGAGGTAGATGTACCTGAAAGAAAAGCTGAATGTAGTTCAAGCCCACTTTAAATCAACATACGATTGTTGTATAAGGTAATGAAGGAATTATTGTTAACATTTTGAGTTTTTTAAGCATATACAGGCAAAACACACGTTTATACACTAGCGGTGTGTATTGGTAAGAGTCTGGCGGTATGGTATGGTATCCTGATACGCGTCCCACGATACAATACATATCCCGAGATTGTACCGGAAGACATTTTTTCTCTTTTTAAAAAAAATATGACTTAGAATTTCAATACATCTTTCATTTTAATCTTCTTTCTCTTTGGCTTTTCCCATCAGGGGTCGCCACAGCGAACAAGTCGCATGGTAAACTTGGCAATGTTTTACGCCGGATGCCCTTCCTGACGCAACCTTCTCAAAGCAACCGGGCTTGGGACCGGCACAGAAGTAGAGAAGGGAACAGGGAGCAGCCCGGAGTCGAACCAAGGTTTCATGGACGGAAGGCGCCGCAAACCAGCATGAGTTAAACCGGCTCCCTTTCCCTTTCCTTTCATTTTAATAAAATTGTCAAATTTAGTTTTTGAATAATCACAATGTTAAGCACTGCAACTGTGTCTTAATTATAAGTTGCTTTTACCCAGACAAATTTGTAGTGCTTTTATTTTGGTAACTTAAAAGATAGAAAGGGAACAGTCAGCATTGTCTGATTTCCACCACAAAATATATTTCAGTATAAGAAAAAACAAAGAATGAATGTGTCTTAACCAAAAAGGTTGTAAAAGTATGATTGTGGAAATAAAGAGCTTTTTATTTTCAATATTACTTAATGTAGCTTCTCCAGTACTTAACGGTTCGGGAGCCTGAATGGGGTTTCAAAAATAAAAGTGGGGCACTAATTCTTTCCAGGAACAATAAAGTGCGATGATGAGGCAGCATGACAGGGTGAAGGAAAGTTCCTTTAATGTGACAGAGATGCTTTGTTTACATATCTGCACTGCACCGCTACAGCCACGCTTTCTCACGCAGAAGTAAAGTAACGCTGATCGGCACGATGTCGGCCTTCTTTCAGAGCGTTGTACAATCATTTTGATCGATTGGGTTGCTGAACTAGAATCCATGCTGGGAGGTTCAGCAGAACTTTGGCCCGCTTTGCCAATAGCATTTTGGTTGATGCTAAGTGCATTAGCCTATTATCCGCTGTGCAGCTGCAGTGCTTCACTCGTTCATATCTGAGTCTGCTACAAAGCACCGCAACCGCGTTTTTATATGTTGCTGGCAGCGACATGGTACATAGTTTCAGTTCTGTACCCTTCCCAAGTAAAAACTAAGTAGTTCATGTCTCATTACAATGAAAAAAGCTGCCTCTGGGCGAGGTCTTCCTGTTGTTTTGTGCGGTGTAGAGCTGCTCAAAGAGGCTTTGTGCGCTCTGCTGCCAACTAGCTGTCGGAGGTTGAAGTGGAAAGCAAGAGTCACTCATTAAAGGGCGCTCAAAAATGATTAAATAAACATCGTCCTGACAGCATATTAAATCGATACAAGTATACAAGTATCGCCAAATAAAGTATCGCGATACATTGACGAATTGATTTTTTTCCAACACCTCTAATATACACACATTTATAAGATGTGTTTTTCTATATATTGTTTTAACACACGCACACACACACACACACACACACACATATATATATGTATGGCGTTTACTTGCATAGCGTTTTTTACCTTCTTCGAAGACCCAAAGCACTTTACAGTCTCAGACCCATTCACACACACATTCACACGCTGATGGCCGCTCCGCTGCCAAACACTGACACCAACCATCCACCAGAGGCAAGGTGGGGTTCAGTGTCTTGCCCAAGGACACTTCCACACATGGGCGTGCAAGGTGGGAATTAAACCTGGAATTTTCCAATCAGAGGTCGACCACCCTACCGCTACACTACGGCCACCCCATATATATATATACACACACACACACACTAGATAGATAAAGAGAGAGATCTGTAACATTTTTACATACACTAGATAATTCCATCCTGATCTATTGTTCCCAAATAGATGATAGTGAGCACTTCTTTGCTGAGATAATCCATCCCATTTTACATGTTTGCCATATCAAAATGCTAATTAGACAACATTTACAGGTGCTTAGACTAGCATCAATGAAAAAACACTCTTGAAAGGTGCGTTTTGTTTGTGGGACTGGGGACTGAAAACTGGTCCAGTATGTGGTTTGACAACCATTCGTTCTGCAGTGCAACACATCTCTTTTGCATAGAGTTGATCAGGCTGCTTGGACTGTGCAGTGTTGGTCTATTCCTTATTTAATGGCTGTTTTGAAGTTGCTGGATTTCAGCAGGAACCAGCAGGGCGCTGTTGTATGTGTGTGCCGATCTAGGCATCCCAAATATTCTCAATGGGTGACAGACTGCTGGCCATGCGAGAACTGGGATGTTTTCAGCTTCCAAGAATTGTTTACAGACCCTTGCAACATGGGGCCGCCCATTATAATGCTGCAACATGAGGGGATGTTCTTGGATGTATAGCACAACAATGGGCCTCAGGATCTCATCACACATCTCAGTACATTCAAAATGCTATCGATAAAATGCACCTATGTTCTTTGGCCCTAACATACGCCTGCCCATACCATAACCCCACCACCATTATAGACCGCACAAACCAAACCTGATCAACTGATATGTTGCACTGCATGAACACCAGATACTAATCTGTTTTGGAGTCCCCAGCCCCCAATAAAACAAAAAAACACGTTTTATGGGTGGTCTTTTATTGGGGGCCAACTTAAGGCCCACCTGTGCAATAATCAGGCTGTCTAATAGCATCTTGATATGTACATCTGTGTGAATTTTCTCAGCAAAGGGAAGTGCACACTATCACAGATTTATACAGACTTGTAAACATGTTTGAAACATTTATTTCATGTATGCTATTTCAGTCAAGCAACTCTTGCAGAAGAATATTTATTTCACAACATCTTTAGGTTGACATTCTGGCATTTGTTGATTCTAACCGTTTGGCATAGGCTCCGTTCAATTCAGCAGAACACTATTTTTCCATACACTTTCGGGTAACAACCCCGTAGCAGACCCTGGTTGGAAACCGAGGAGGAGGGAGGGGCAAAGAATATGAGTGCTGAAGGTAGAGAATGAACAATTCTTTGCCTGACAAATAGGGCGGCTAAGCAGGTGGGTTAATTAACTGACCCGCCTGGGGGTAACCGCACGAATTCTGCCGAGTGTCTGCCCGAAATGCGACGAATCGCTATCTCATGACAAATTGGAGCAAAAAGTGAACTGTTGTGTTTTTCTTTGTATTCAGTGTATATGCAAACATTTCATTCACAACATTAGAGGCTAAATTAAATGGCAAATTGTTGTGTATGTTGTAAACGTTGTTCGTCTTTCTCACCGTCCCTTCGGAGACTCTACAGCGAAATCAGCTTTCACTGATTTACTGAGTGGTTATGAGAAGTTTTTATGCACAACACTGTTTTTATCAGGCTGGGCACCGAGACTGGGGGCCAGACTCACACTGGATGAGCTCAATGCGCCCGTCCAGAGAAATGAACCCTGCTGGTTTCTAATGCGCTAGTCAGTAGATGTTATCATGTGTAATATTACAATAGAACTTTCAATATTATTAAAGTAATTTGTGGACAATTTTGATTCTGGAACCAGAGATAAATGGACCTTTTAGTTTCTTTTAGTAAGAATAAAAGGGAAAACCCAAATCATTAAACAAAATGACCAATAAGTCAGTATCTGCTTGGAGTGGACCAATTCAGAACCTGGAACATGAACTCACTGATTCATCCACACTCTTTTGGTTGGGTCTCCAAAAAAATCAACAACAAAAAAACCTTCATAGAGCTCTTAACCCTAATATAGCAGTCGCAGGTGCGCGCGCAGATTACAATAAGACAAGTTGGCCCTGCACCTGCCGCCTGGGGCACTTGATGCGCCGGCTCCGTTGCCTGGCAGCGCGTTATTCCATCTCCGCTGAATGGGCCGAGTATTCAGTGAGCAGCACATCAAGGTTCCTCCTCACCTTTCCACTGGCTCTCCAACTCCCCCCTCCTCCTCCTTCTCCCCCTTCGCTTTTCAGACAGATTTACTCTCAGCCAGTGCGCACAATTGGTTTGTCATAGTCACCGAGAGCGCAGATTTCTTTTCTTTTTCTTATTTTTTCCTTTTGGGCGAACCTTCCTCGTTTCCTCTGATATTGATAATAGTGATCCTAGAATCTCCTGGATTCTCACCCCCTTTATTTCTTTTGGTGCGCTGAGAGGAGCTGCGCGCGCTTAGCTCCCCGAGGCTGCCGGGACGTGATGAAGCCCCGCGCGCAGGAGAGGAGGAGGACGCCTTTCAGACTCTGGGATGTTGAGGGACAGTCCGTGGATACGGTTTGGCTCAGTGGATCCGCAGTCGCCAGATAGAGATTTTTTCCTAAAATTGTTTTCTTTAGTGGAGCGACTTTGGATTCGCGTGGGAAAAGAAGAAACCTTCGCATTTCGAGGACGCAGCCGTTTCTAAATGCGCGGTGAGTGTGTGACGTGCCTCCACATTAAAATCCACGCGTGGATGTTGTCCGCAGCAGTCAATGAATGAATTTCTCCGCAGCAAAAAACAGGCGCTTGACGCACAAATCCATCATAATTACTTTAACCTGACTATTGATGCGTTCGATTGCAATCAGCGCTCAGCAAGCTGACGAAAAATACCCCACCCCTATCAAGTGTTTGCCCCACCATTAGAATAATTCATTTGTCAGGTTTAGGAGTTTGGAATATGTACGCACCGATTTGGCCTCGGAATTCGGTTAAATATAAAGATCAAATTTTCAAAATAAAAGTCTGTATTTGAATGGGATGTGCTGGGTACTCTACAGGCCTGAGCTGTGTGAGGAGTAGATGCAATCTACCATTTTTATGGCTATGTCATTAAAAGTAAGAGATGTGTATAAGAGACAGTATATATATATATATATATATATATATATATATATATATATATATATAATCAGGTGTAGTTATTTACAGTCAGGTGTGGTTGAAGTGCAACTTCATTGGCAGGATCTCTGCTGCAGCAAGAAATCCTGCACAGCGTGCATCAATATTTCATGCTGTCACAAAAGGACATGTTCTGTCCAACATCATAGATATCAGATCAGATGTTGAGTCAGACAGGAACTTAGTTTTTTTTCCCTGAAAGTCATGCGGTCTTGAAGAGCCATATGTCATAGAGACATATAGAAATGAATTTTGTTATGTTTTAATGCTTTTCCTCCCTTTTCCAGCGTGCTGTAACAATTATATCCCCTCTGTCCGGGGCTGCGGCAACATCTGTCACATAATCTGCATTGATGGAATTGCCCTGCAGCAGATGACACACATTTACCTACACACAACATGAACACACAGTTTGCCTCTACCAGCACTTAAAAAAAAAAAAGGAAAAAAAACTCCCCTCCAGGGGAAACTCAAGGAGGACATTTGATGCTCAGTGACTAAACTGTTATGTCAACTTGCGCTTTGTTGGGGTTTTTTGGGGATTTGTAGCTCGTCTCATCCGTTTTGTTTCAACTGACTGCTGCTCCTGGTGGAGCGTAATCCGGTTCCTACTTCATGGAGCCGCCGCTGAACTCGGCCGCTGGTGTGATACCTGATGGGACGCAGTGCATGAGCAGAAAATAATTGCTCCCTCGCCTCTCGTGTCGTCGCTGCTCTTATCTTGCGGTGTTTTGGAGCACAGATTGCTGACTTCCAGCTGTCTTTTTCAATGTGGAAATGAAGAATTTAGCTTGTTTTTAATGTTTTGATAGCTAAGACATCCTGTAATAAAGACATTTCCTGCTACATTTGTTGGGAACTTACTTCTCTGGCTGTGAACAACAATTGCTGCTAGTTTTAACTTTACGATTGGAGACATCTATTGAGGTTGACAGCAAAAATCTTCTTTACTTGAACAATTTCTTATATTTTCCCTCTAAAATGTTCTTGTTATTAACTTCCTTTAGCTGAATTTTCTGGTATTTATTGAAGTCATGCTCAGAAATATGAGTTATTTGGACATTTTCATCTAAAATATTCCTATTATAGCCCTATTGGCAACTTATAACTATTGATCTCATTCATAATAATTGTATTTACATTTAAAAAAAAGTATTTTTCCTTCTTAAATGTTCTTGTTATAATCCTATTATTGGAAAAAAAAAATTGTCACATCTTTTGATTTCCTGCACAAAAATATGAGTTTTTTGGAATATTACTTAAATTCTTAACTAAAATTTTCTTATTCTAACCCTATTATTGATGAATTTTCTTTAAACCACTGATCTAACTCATATAAAGTATGTATTCATATTCATATTGTCATATTGTATGTATTTGTTCAATTTTTGGTTCTTACACCGTTTTTATATCCATTGATTTCACACAAAAAATGAGTTATTCGGACAAAATCTTACATATTTAGCTAGAATATTCCTGTAATAACCCTACTATTGGCAACCTTTCTTATAACTATTCATCTCATTCATATAAATCTTATTTATTTGGGCAATTGATTACATTTTCCTTCTAAAATGTTGTTACACCCAGAGTGTTGTGGATTTTCCTCTCATCTATTCATGTCGTGCGTTTTTAGTCGAATATTTTTCCGTTCTTCTTGTAAAGTGTTCTTGTTATAACCGCATTATTGGCAACTTTTCTCACATCTATTGATGTCGTACACAAAATTCGTACATTTGAGGGCACAATTTGAAGTTAGAAGGACTCCAGGCGGTCTTGGATAATCTCCAACCGGCTTTAACCTTCAGGCTCATTTTGTGGATATTTTTGGGCGTATTAGTTTGGAGAAATATTATTTCAAAAGGAACATTTTCTAAAGCTTGTTATCGTCAGTGTACTCTTCGGTAAGGACATCTTTTTAAGGCGTTCTGTCCACAGCCAGCAGAGTTTAGCTGCAAGCTGAACTCTACAGCAACATAGAAGCTTGGCTGATGCTGCAAAAAGCTGAAACTCAAGTTCAAAACATGGCCTGAAGCTTCAAAAAGACCATAACAAATCTAGAAAATACTAAATTTCTTTTAAAAAGGTCTCCTAATAAACAAGGTCGTCTACCTCATTCTGTTTCTTTTTTTTTTTTTTGTGGGCATCTGGCGATGCCGTCCAGTTGAGATGAGATTAAGCGCACCATCTCTACTTAAACCGCTGGTCGCCATGGATACCGCACAGGCAGCCCTTTCATACATGTGGAATGTGCAGCGTTTTGGCCCTGTTTAGTCCATACAATAACCCGCCAGTTCGTGACACACCAGGCTCCGCCGACCATTCACAAGAAAGGCAGAGCTTATTCGCAGCGGTGCGACGTGCCGCCTGCAGCAGTGACACACACTTATTCAATTACAGAGGGAAGAATTTATAGCCCGCTATTTTCAAGATTGATTGTTCGTGCATTTATTGCAGGAAATAGCTTTTCCCAGTTTCTTGAATGTGAGGAGACTTTTATGATTGCTGATTAAATATACTGGGGGGGTTAATCAGAAGGAGAAAAAGGCCTGTGAGGACTTCAGCTACAGTTATGAGACACTGTGATCTACATCGGATTGAGACAGTTAAGCAGTAGCTGTATGTGGACACGGTATTTTTATAAAAAAAAAAGCATAAATGATTTGAAAAAAAAAAGGGGGTTTGCGGGAACTAAATATATATTTTATTCAGAAAAACACATACAAGTGGCTTGTTCTTTAACTTAAACTACTGTTTTCTGCCAAAATGTGCAATTCAGTGGGAAAAAAACAGAACATTTTCTATCAACAGAAGTATTTGCGAAGGATTTTTGTACTATGACATTTGGAATCAAAACAAACACGATGTGGACATGTCGAAATCACAAAGTGAATGTCGGATTAAAGTTAAAAAGATCTTTTTTTTTTCTGGAGACTGGCTTTGTAGCAGAAACAAAGACTTTAATAAATGAGCTCAAACATGACGAAAGCTGAAACGTGGCAAAACTAGATCGACTTGAAGCACAAAAGATCAAAAAGATGTTTAAAAATGAGCTAAAAAGCGTAAATACACGGAGGACTAATTAGCTGAAACAGCTGTAAATGATTGAAACTGAAACCTGGTGGGACTGTGAGGGAAAGGAACAAAAATCAGAAAATAGGACAGAACTGCAGCAGTACAGCGCATCACTTCAAGCAAAGAAGATAAAACCTCCGTGCTGCGTTCATGCCAGGCTTGGAAATACATGTTTCGAGTGACCAGTTCCAGTGACTATTTAAATTATTTTTCTATGTAAACTCGCGTATATGCAGTTTTCAGGCTTCTGAGTCAGTTTTTTTTTTAGTTAGTTTTCGGACTCTACGTACAAAACACACATCAATGAAACCTGTAAAGAAAGTTAAACCAGTTGAACTCTGACCGATCAGGGACTCTGATTTGGTATTGACATGTGAGTAGTGCCCTTTTCAAAACACGGAAGTGCCGACTGGACAAAAATTGATCACGCAGGAGAAATGAATCATTGTGGTTGGCGCTACAACACATGTGCTAGCGTCGGGTAGGAGACATACCTGTGTGATCACCGTGTGCTCAAGGCGCTGTACAAAAACTCACCGTCTTAAACGTGCCACACATGCCTGTTGTGTACGTAGCGTAAGTGTCCCGGGTGGATACGGACTGTCTGCAGGTAAATAATGGGCAAACCTGGACAGGGCACGAACAAGATATCAATGTCGTAGACTGCACGGTGAGCCCGTAGAGCAAAAACATTGAAACAACACAAAAGGGTAAAAAATTAGAAAAGACGCAGGGACGTCTTAAGGACTTTTCAGTTTTGCACCCTGCCCAGAGAATCTGTTCAAGTGATAACTGCCTGTTAGAATTTTGGAAATTAGACAATAGAGTCAACTTTATGGGGGTTTTCTACGGGTGTCCTACGGCCACTTGCGTATCTCGAGCACAGCCCCATGTGTGTACCATGCGTAGGGTCAAAAAAAAGAGCCAGTACTCGCACCTTACTAATAACTAGAGTGTGGCATAAGGGCACTGTACAACACCAACATCCTCATGTCATATCCTTACGAATATTTACCAATACAGTTACATGACGTCCCTTGAAGTGGTCATACAAACCTCAAGGGAACTGCAAGACTATGGAATTAGGCGCCAGACTGTAAGACACCCTTAAGATGCCGCCACCCCTCTCTATGACCCTCCATGAGCCAGAACAAACAGGAATAAGGCTTTAAACTAAAAGCACACAGATCCTCAGTGGTTTTTCACTAAGGTACTTGTTTGACTTTTTGTCGTTCTTGCAAGTCGTACTCTAACCTGCAGCATGGCGTCGGTTTGCCTGTAGTTTTCACTTGTAGGGAAACCAAAAATGTTAATATTGTTTAAGATTTGTGTTTAAATTGTCTGAATTTACATGCGTATTTTGCAAAGATTATACCTTTTTTTTTCTTTCCCTTTTACACTTATCAGAGGAAGCCTTGCCTGGGATGCTTGACAAATTAGAAAATAAGAGACGCACTCTGGATTGTAAGACATGCTGTCGAAATGACAGATTTTAACATTTATTTTGCAATTGAATGGTTGTTTATCCCCGCGGCTTGATGCTGACATGCTAAGCATGGCGAGAACATCTTCAGAGGATGTGTAGGGGGGCTGACAGCTTCTGTTTGTGGCTTTAAATGATAGGTGTAGTCCTAACTTCAGGGAAACTCATTGACAGCTAAAAGGCTATTATAGGAATTTATAATGTTTTTCTTTGAAAGCTGTCTATTAGTCTGCAGTGATAACAAAAAAAAAAAAAACTGGTTTACCAATGCACATTTTAAATTCTGTAAAATCTGGTCCCTGGTCTTTTAAGGCTGCAGTTATCATGCTGTTTGAAGGGAAGCAGGTCACTCAGCTGGGGCTCTTTCTCTGGCAGGAATGTCACACAAGTGCAGGGGCAAAAGCTAAAAAAAAATAAAAAAGAAAAAGAAGGCTGATGGCCAAGAAAAGGTCTTCAGGGTCTATGCCTCTCAACACTTTGGCTGTCTGGTCTCATAAAGAGTTGGAACACAAAGGTTTCGACACAAGCTTTCACAAGCCCCTGAACACTGAAATGGCAGGAAATGGGTTAGAGTTGGGATGGAAACCTCAGCTGGTGCTTGATGCAGACAAAAGACAAATGGTTGCTTTATGTTGCAGAACCTTAAAAGGACCATATCTGAATTTTTGGGGTTCTTTAAAAGAAGAAGAAATGGTGACAACGTTGTAAAAGATAAGGCGAAACTTCAGGTCTGTACATCGAGACTTCTTATTTAGAAGTTTAAATGTTTGACACACGCTTATTACAGCATCACGTCATCCAATAAGGGGTTTATATAAATACTGGATAGTGCAGATGTTGCTGTGATACCAAACATTTGAAAAATACAATGAGGGGCAGTAAAACACCTGTATATCCTCTGTACATTTCTCGTTGACCAGTTATTTTATAAATAATTCCTTATGAATTTAGGGCTTCATTAGGGAAAATGACAACAGAACTTATTCAATCTGGCATAGGAAGACGTCCTGTCATTGCTTTGCTTCCACCGTTGACTGTGTACAAAACTTGAACCCTCCCCTCTTGCGTTCCAAATAGGAAGTACCTGTTCTATTGAGAAATAAGTAACTATTACTTTGGATTACCGCTCTTGCACTTTCACCTTTTTCTTAAGATTTTCTTGCTAATCGTAATTCTTTATTTATTTATTTTTTTTGATGATACCTTGTCTTTGTCCCAAGTTATTTAACTAATAAATTGACCAATCGGATGCTTCAGTAATAGCATGTGGTGTCCGCATACTCCCACCGTGAACATTTGATTGAAAATTTCCCTGGACCCTCTTTCAGTGGAAGGCTTACTCATGATTGGCTGTGTTTTTCTAACTAGCTAGATGTTTGTTTTCAATTTTAGCCACTTAAAAATTTAAGGTATTCATAAGAAAAAAAAAAGTTCTTTAAAAGTGTAAAATTTACGTTTAAACTTGCTAAAAGAATCAAGGAAAGGTAACTTGATAAACGCAATTCTTTTTTTCAGAGATATTGATTCAAGCCCTTAAAATATTGAACTTACATTTGTGATTATAAAGAAATGTCAGATTAAAATTTACTTCATTTTACTATTTTAAAAAATATTATTTTACTATGTGAGTATTTTAATAAAGATTTTTTTTTGTTGAGATTTTTTACATTTTATTTTAACAAAGGTTGTGTCCAAATTCCTTCACTACTACTTCACTATATTTCCCAGAAATCTATGCGAAAAACAAGTTTGCATCAATGGTCACTAGATTGGCAAATATAGACCACAATGCATTGCGTCGGAACAATTTTTGCTAAAAAAATGTATTTAAATGCATTTTTTTAATAAACCAGCAATGTTTTTAGCTTCAGAAGACAGTGGGCTCATCAATAATCATCCCAAAACGGTCATATCAATGAGATTTCAACTTTGTTAATTTGACGGTGACGTCATATCCACCATTAAAAAACAAGTGTAAAAGAAAGTAGTGAGCATGGTGTTGGAATTGCTTTTAAAATCCAGGGCACTACATAGTCCTGCACTATAATGTTTTTTAGTAGTTAGGGATCAGGGTGGGAACTGGGACATAGCCCAAAGAAAGCTGAATATAGGCGGACCCACTCTGGAATATTTAGAGCTATTTAAGGCCAATCTCCGTGAATATGGATTAGAATTATTCAAGTAAATTGAAGGGCACAACATTTTCATTCTATTGGTTATCTTTGGAAGCCTTTATCACCATTATACACCCATAGGACTTATTTTTCTTTGCATACAATTCCCCAACTGTCTGACTTTTTCCACAATAGATCCATTTGCATATATATTCAAGCAGACAGACCCTGACCTCAGTCACAAATCTTAACTGTGATCTTCGCAAGGCAAACCCCACCCTTCACAAGCCCCAAAGCTTGTAAATAATTCAAGCATGTCGCTTTGATTTGATATTTATTATCACTGTGATGTATGCTAGTTATTTCTAATTCACTACAGGATATTGCAGACGCCTTCATCGTGCGATTACAAATACTTGCCCTGTTGCAGTTCTTTGGCGCAGTGAGACTGTTTTAGGTCACGGTGAAGAGACAAAAAAAATTGACTTTGGCACAAAGTAAAGGAAAAAGAACTATTCCATTCTTTAGGAAGAAGAGCTTTGGGTGTCTGTGACATCTATGTAGGGTTCATTGCCATTCTTTGCTTATTAAATCGGGACAACGCTGAGTTGTAGCTGCATTTTGAGGCTGCTGTGTCACATTCATTTATGCTTTCAGTCAAGGCAGAGGCTGCGAGGCGGGTTCATTGTCAAGTTCTAGTGTATCCTCAACATTGCTTGAATAAATTCTTACATTTAAGATTGCAATTTTAATTATCTCCTAGCCACCCCATCCAACCTTATTTTGACACTTTGGTTGTCCTTGGGGAGTCCAAACACTTAGCAGCTAGGCTTTAACAGAATCTCTTCAGGCGGAGATAGAAAGGGTTCATGAGCACTAAGAATTAACAAGCTCCTGCAGATGTAATTGCAGAATGCACTAGTTGTACTGGAGTGTGTTTTTTTTCCTTTCTTTTTCCCTGCAGATAAAAGATAAGGTAAAGAAAAGTGACCTTTTCAGAAGTTCTTGATCAAATTAGTACTTTTATTCTTCAAGATACTAACGTATTTTATGCTCTATAGGATTATGAAGCGCACCCTCTATTTTTGAAATTACGTCAATATATAAGGCGCACCGCACCGTCTTTTGTCTCGCTTAGGACTTTATTAACCCTTGTGCTATCTTAGGTGACACTACCCTTACTTTGACGTGTTCTCCATACCATGACAAAGGTGTAAAGACTTCATGTATTCCATGGACACCAGTGAAGATCACAAATCATTGAAGAAAAAAGGTTCAGAGCACTGTCTAGTGGGTCTAGATGACCCCACTCCCAATGTTGAAGTGCCTAGGATAGCACAAGGGTTAACTGCATTCACAGTAACTCGAGAACTTGTTTGTGACACGTTACGCATTAGCCAGATTAGCGTGATCACAGTACTCGTAACTCTCAACCTTGTTTGTAACATGCAAAAAAACAGGCCGACACCGCTAAAACAAATGTTTGATTTGATTTGATTTGAAATGGTTTATTTCAAGCAATCAAATAGGAGTAATACACAAAAGCAATATAATCATCAGTTATACATTCATACAGTAACTAATCAAACTTAGGATAATTAGACATAATTAATAAAAATTGCTTGAAAGGGAGTGGAAAGAAGCGAACTTATATAATCCCACCCCGTTATACTATAACCATTTTATTTCATGATTTATCAATATCCGGTTCCTAGGTTTTATCAGACAGAATTAAGAATCATAACGTTGCGTAACGTAATGTTACTGTGACACGCTAAGCCACAACCTGGTTAGAGACCAGTGGCGGCTGAAGGCCCGTGCATCACACACCTGGGCCTTCAGTATTGCCACATCTGAATCACTCCACCCCTCATGAACCATTTTAGCATGCAGAAACGAGCTTTGAGTTGCATTTTGAAAATCTACCTCTAAACCTCTAAATAAACTGAATAAACAAAACAGTAAACAAATCTCGTTATGCAACTACAGACAGCAAAAAACATTGAAAACAACACTGTCAACCCGAACAGTACAATGAGCTCAAAGGTTTAATAATCATAGAACTCAAAAGTAGAAACCAAGTCAAGTCAGCTTAAAACCTATAAGCTGATTCAACTTTGACTTGTCATATCTTTATTGGACTAAAACCTTTTGAGTCTTCTTCCACTTTCGGCTTTGAGTAAATGAAGAAAAATAAAGAAAATCATAAAGAAATGCCCTGTGCGGTGGCACAGCGGTTAGTGGTCCTGCCTCAGAACAAGAAAAGTTCCGACTACCAGCACACCTTTCTGTGAGGAGTTTGCATGCATTGGAACTCTGGCTTTCTCCCACCATTGGTCTGGCAGGCCCAGACCCAGAGAGGACTGTGTGTGAGTAAAAGGTCATAGTTTAAATTTAGTTGTGTAGTGTCAACTCCAACATTCTAAGTTCCGATTAACATGATTTTTAAGTAAGATGCCTTAAAAAAGATTATGTAATTAGTTTCCTCATAAATCTGAGTTGACTGAACCTATTCGGGTTACAGCACATACATTTGGAATATTATTTATTACAATATTTTAATTTCACTCATCAAAAAATTGGATTATTTGAAGACAAATTCCATCCTCCTCTCTTTCCTCAAAAACAGTTTGATCACTCTGTCGTGTAGATTATCGCGCTTCAGTTCCATCCAGAAGTCCTTTTCTATTCCATCAAGGCCAGTGCTGAGAGCCGAGTCTGTCCAGTTGTGTCTCTGCGTAGGTTTGAATTAGCTTTTGAGCCGAAAACGTCCGCTCGACAGACGCAGTGGACACGGGGACGGTCAGCGCCAAACACACAAATCTGTACGGCTGCTTCACGATCTCACTCGGATTTTTCTGATGAAGGAAGTCAAAGAGATCAGTGAGAGATTTTCCCTGCAAAATCATCCATGGAGGACATTACAGTCAGCTCTGATTTTGACTGAGACAGATCAAAAAGTGCTTCATGGCTCTGTGTCAAACATTTGTCTAAGTGTTTGGAGTGATCAGCTGTCATTTATCAACATATTTTATGTGGTTTTGTACAAGTTCTGGTCGTTTCTTAAAAAAGAAAAACTTGCATAGCAATTGGCAACAGGCGTTAAACAACATTAGATGGCATCATCAACTTATATTTTTTGTGATTGCTCATCATGTAACATTTAGGCAAATTTTTAGACACAAAACATTCGCTGTTTTGTGTCTAAAACAGCAAGTCATGCTGTTATTCAGTATGATGAGAATCGCAGTGATGATTAGAGCTTACAATAAAAAAAAAGTAATAATCTGTCTCCTGATTGTAAGCTTACGCCACACACACTGTAAAAACCAAGTACACAACACTGTTAGATAAACTTTCCCTAAGGCGACAGCTGGGTCTAGCAAAACCATTCACTCTGGATCCTCAACGCGTGAGACTTTCGTTTGTCCGCCCGCAGACTCCACAAAGTGAGGGGCTGGCAGATGAGCACTTTGTTTGCACTGCACCCTCAGTCAGAGCCTGGACAGATATCAGAAGGCTGCTTGTGTTTTCCTGAAACTTTTGTCCAATCAGAAGCTCTGAATACTGTGACGTTGCCTCAGCCTGCTAGAAGGCCCTGCTGACGCCAACTCAAAATCTGATTGGTTGAAAGAAATAAATGACCACATTGATTTTGCATCACAGAACCTTCTGAATGGATGGCGAAGGCCTCTCTAGCTCTTGACCTGCCTGGCAACAGGGGACAGCTCAAATGCGATTGGTTAAATGCCCCAATGGGAAAATACGTCTGTCCGGAAGCAGCTTTAAGATCATAAACACAATAAAATAGAATAGACAGACCATTTGGAATGATTTAATGAGTATGCATGGACAAACTGAGACAGCCTTAGCTGCATTAGAAGCGTTAGCCACGTTAGCATATAGCCACGTTAGCATATTCACAATATCATCCAACTTTGTTTTCAACTCGTATAAAAAAAAATCCTGAAATTTTAGCAGAGTTCCTCCCAAAATTATTTCGACAGCAGTAAACACAACCAGATTGAATTCATAAATGAGGCTCTGAATCATAAGCTGCTCTGTCTTGTTTGACAAAAATTAAAGCTTTTTAGTGCGCCCTAATGCTACGAAAAATGTGGTAAGTCCTGTAATTCGAAGACACGTTCATGGCACCACAGAGTTTCCCACTGTAACTCTGAAGATCTGGGAGAAAAAAACGGGCACAATCTCTGCGGACGTAGACCCAAAAAATGTCAACGTAGCATTTAAAGCAAAGCTCTGTTATGACTGTGTTTGTGGTAAAAAGGTATCCAAAAGCCATCAATGTGACACTGCTTGACAGAGCTGCTGTAGATCAAGTCTTTTACAACGCCGTTAAACCGGATGCATTTTGTCTGTGTGGACTTTTACAGCACAACATATATATATATATATATACATATATATATACACATATATAGCACTCAGGCCTCCTTTTCCCTCCATTTTTGTGAACTTTACACCAGTGATAATGATTCAAACAGAGATTCAATGCTTCTCTGAGGCGAAGCTCTAAAAGAACTTAATTTATAGCCTGTTTGTGAGGCAGGTTTCGGCTTGAATGCATAATAAGGAAGTGCACCTGCAGCCGCATACAAATGAATGGAAATGACGGTTGCTGTTTACGCCTCCCTAGACCGTTGGGACCTCCTGATCTGACCACTAATTGGTCAGAAAAAAAGAAAAAAAAAACGAAACGAGGTTCACTTTCTCTTATCTAGTTGCTGCCTCTGCGATTTAGCGTGCTTAGCTTTCTTGGGCTTGGTGACCTCAATCTTTATGAAAACCTGCACATTAAGAGGGAGCTAAAGCAGGGAATGATAGAAGTCTTCTTTAGTAAAGTTGTGTAATCACAGACTAATGGAGGGCACATTATCCGTCAAACTGCTAAGTTTCAAAAATCTCATGTATCGTTGTTCAAAGTGCAGAGTTTTTCAAGGCAGAAAAGAAAGGATGCTTCATATAAATGTGATGTTTTTTAGTATAAATAATCAGTAAATTTATGAAGTTGTACAAAAGCTTGATTTGGTAGTGACGTGTCTTTAGGGTCTAACCTTTGTAAACATGACCACGTAGGAGAAACTATTAGTTGCGGTTTGTGCTATCTGGAATTATATAACAACAAGTTGTACATTTACAAAAATTGAACTGTGAAGCAGCGGTCCTCAACCTCTGGGCCATTTGGTACCGGGCAGCACAGAAAGAATAAATAACTGACATGAATTCCGTTTTATTTATCTCCGAATCTGAAAGATGTTTTATTTTGAAAAATTGCCCGATTCTCTGTTCCATCCGTCTATGTCCCTCTTGACGCAGGCCAAGGCGCTCTTCTCGGACACGTGATAGGTTACCGCTATCCATGGCCGTAGACCGGTCTGTGAAAATGTTGTTTGACGTCATACCGGTGCGTGGCGTTTAGCGTGGCGTTAAAAAGGTTTGGGACCACTGCTGTAAAGCAAAAAGCCTGAAGGAAGATTTGCTAGATTTGCACCGCTTCGACATTCGCACCAAGCCTCTAACAAATGTAGGAGGCAGACAAGAGCTAGTACAGAGTAAAAAAAAAAAGAGAGATGAAGAAACCCCTCCGTGCTTGTCGTGGTGTGTGAACACCACCGGCTAAATGAGCGTTCATGAATCCGTGTATAACGCGTTCTTGAATGCAACACACATGGCTGCTGTATAGATGCCTCCGCAGTCCCATTCACAAACACTTTCATCCACTGATGTAACTATTGTCATAGTATTTGTCACTTTTAGCTACATTTTCTATGTTTATTCTAAGTGATGGAGGATGCTGAAAAGACAATGGAAGGCTGATGACCCAAGTGCCCACCATTGTGGTAAAACACTGGGCAGTAGTTACGCTGTCACGTGAAAAGATCCAGCTAGCGATGCTGATGGTGACCTGTTTGGCGATTGTTGGATTTGTAACAGAGTTTCTCACATGACTGTAATAAGTCATTTTTTCAGAAGAAAGCCCGTGAGCCTAGATTGTTCCGCCATATAACAAGCAACAGATAACAGCACTGGCATGCAAGCGTCGACGAAGACACCCGCCTTCAGACATCCTCCTTCAGACACGAAGAAAGAGAACGACAGGCTTTCATCGCATCCTTTGTCTGCCTCGTTGGGGTCAACACCTTCCTGCAGAAGCATCACAGGGGGCTTTCCAAGCAGCTCAGTTCTTACATAAGACTGGACTCTGTTTTCTATAAACATTTAAATAATTTGAAACTCTTTTTGAAAACAGTCAAAGTAACCAATGATTGACTAAATTACAATTTTTGTACGGTTAATATAGAGTATATAAACCATTTGGCGTTACTTGGATTTCTGCAAGGATCAGTCTGCTTAAAGGAAGTAGCATAAATGTAGTAAGTAAACACCTTTAGGCACATAACTTGTTGCCCATCCTCTGGCACCTATTACTTCAACCCAATTTTTCCTGCAGTTGCAAATCAGACCTGCACAGCGGATACGAGGAGTTTTGGACTTTTTCTCTTGACAAAACGGTTTCCTTTCATCAATATTCTCGGGGTGTCTGGTGTAAAATCGCTCTCTTGAGGTCATTACACAGCATCTCAATTGAGTTGAGGTCAGGACTCTGGCTGGGCCACTCTAGCAGATGTATTTTCTTTTGCCGGAGTGATTCTGCTGTTGACCTACTTCTATCCTGTAGGTAATAGTTGTGTTGCATCACCCATGCTCTTTTGAGCTTTAGTTGGCGGACAGACGATCTTATGGTTTTCTGCTAAATGTCCTGATAAACTTTGAAATTCATTTTTTCTTAATTAATGACAGCAATCCCTTAAAGGAAAATAAAGTAACCCCAAACCATGATGGCCCCTCCACCATATTTTAGAGATTGGATGAATTTTTGGTCATTGTGTTTTCTTTCCCAAAGAACTCCATTTTGGTTGTTAATTTGTCCACGGAATATTCCGCTTGTAGTTGTGTGTGATATCCAGGTGTTCTTTTGCAAATGTCAAATGGGCTGTATGGAAAACATATTTTCCCCTGCTGAAACCATTCTGCTGTTGACCTACTTCCTTGCCTTAGGTCATAGTTGTGTTGCATCGCCCATCCTCTTTTGAGCTTCAGTTGGCGGATTATTACCGTAAAATGTCCCGATAAACTTTGGAATGACCTTTTTATAGATGACAGCTATTTGTCCAGAAAATAAATCCCAAATCATGATACCCCCTCCACCATATTTTAAAATTGGGATAAGGTTTTGATTGTTGTGTTCTCTTTCCAAAGAACTCCGCTTTGGTTTTCATCTGTCCATGGAATATTTCACCACCAGTGCTGTGGAACATTGTAGTTCTCTTCAGCAAATTTCAAATGACATGATTCCTTCTTCTGAAGCTGTTCTTTTCTTGACCTACTTCTAGGCTTTGGGTCATAGTTGTGTTGCACCACCTCTCCTCTTTTGGGCTTCGGTTCATAGACAAATGGTCTTAAGTTTTTCTATAAAAAAAAGGTCTTAATAAACTTTGAATTTTTTTTTTCAATCCATAACCGCACTGTGACTTTTTACATGCAAAAATCCATTTAATTCCAAAGAGTTCACAAAATTTTTCTTGTGATTGTATAAAACAATGATTTCCCTAAAGATTGTGTAGCACCAAAAGGGTTTTAAAAAGAAATAAATAAGCAAACGCGTGGTTCCCGGGGTCTTTTCCCCTTCAACCATCATGCAGTTTAGTCATTCCAGGGGGTCAAAGTCTCCCTTGATTTCACCGTAGCATTCCTCAGCGTGGTAGCATCGACTGGCCCTGCTGGGTTGAGCAGTGCCATATACCGTCCATACATCATCAGGACGACAGGATGACAGACAGTGGGAGTTGAGATGTCAGATATCCCTCTTCAGGCAGCTGACATCCACTCCCTTCCTGTTCCCTGCAGTGATACTCCATCTTCCTGCACAGAGGCTGCATTGATAGTTGCAGCACTGCCCACTTTTCTGGCCTTACCGTGGCAACGGAGGACATCCTCTGGACGTAAAAATCTCTTATGACAGACAGTCGAGCCCTTGTTGCTTTTGGACCAAACCCAGTCAAAAAAAGCCAATTGAAAGTTCTTGACATCAACATTCTTGACATTAAATCTAACACATGACACTTTAACATTTGGAAAGGATGTTCATGCACCAATGTAACCATTAAATCCCAACTCAACTCAGTTGTAATGTGTTTAGACTGCAAACATTAGGCTGGCAAAAGCCTTGCATTCTGGGTAGTAATGTTTTCTTCTGTTTAAGACTCTTCTGTGTTCAAGTTGTTGTGCTACCTTCACACCGGGAATGTTATGTCCGTTAAGGAAACAGAAAGGCTTGAAAACACACACACAGCAATGGTGTTCACACTGGACTGTTGCTACCCGATACGAGCGGATGTTCTTACCGTCGGAAGAGGTTTGGTGTCAAATGTTAAAGCTGTGCAAATCTCATGAACTCTATTCCAATACATGAAAGATTTTGGTGTAGTATAATTGTGGCTAGGGACAAACTACAATTAATAATTTCTACAATTTTAGTTAAGATGACCCAAGAAGATCAAGTCATGTGATTCTTTGGTTCATATAGAGATGGGGGGGGGGGGTGTCAATACCATGTAAATGCCGAAAATCCCCTCCCAAATTAACCAAAGAAAGAAAAATTACAAAAACAAATCCACAAAAATGAAACCTAAAAGACAGAAAACGTAAGGATGGACGACCAGACATATGGACGAATAGGTAAAAGAGTCACACAAAATAACACAAACTAGTCTCCTGCTGGTGCCTGCCCCTAGCCCGGAAAATGCAGACAGTGGTGTCAGGACAAGTACTTAACATAAAACTCCATAGACATATCAAACATATCAAAGGATAATATGACTGATATGATGGTTTTCTAAGCATCTTAGGTGCTCAGAGGGATTTGACACCCAAAGTGAGGCTCGCTTTTTTTTGTTCCAACAACGTTGGGAGTTGCTGTATTGATTTGGGTGTGAATAATCGTTTTATTACGTTCAACCAACAAATGTTTTTTTTTAGAGCTTCTATGGAGACGTAAATGTTATTTTGTTCGTTTATTGCCTCATTGTAATTGGTTTACCGCTCTATGCATGCAAAGATAGATGGCTAGATTAATCTCATCAAAATGTTAAGCTTTTATAATCTTCTCGTGGACCCCTTTTAACCCGCTCATACATAATAAATGGAGCTAAAAGTCATGTTCACATAGAGCTCAGCACATTGAAATGCTAGCTCTACTTGGACAATATAAAAACTGAACTGTGCCACTCCACAATGAGCTCATTCTGGTCAGTGTAGGTCAATGCTTCATGGAATTTCTGCCTATAATGATTAATGAAGTAGTCATTGCTTTGTTAGATGTCAGTGGAATGCAGGAGTTGATCTGTTATCCTGGTTTCATTTCAGCACCACACACGTTTTTTTTCCTTTTTTCATTCCTTTTTCTTCCTCCGTTCTATGTTAAGTTCTGCTAATGAGCAGCTCATTATTGATTGGTGTAGACAACAAGAACCACTTTGTTCCACTTTTTCTTGAACCCAGCTTCCGTCTCAAAAGAAGGATTGTTTTACCCTTAATAGACTATTGAGCTTTTTTGTTTTACTTTTTTGACAGCAGCACTGCTGTCGTCATACAAAGTTTGGCTCCTGTGGTCCTGTTTTGGTTTTTGGTCAGTAGTAAGCCTCCCCCCGCCTTAGCCAGCGCCATGTCGGACACAGCTGGAGAGGCCTTTTCCAATTGCAGCAGAGCAGAAATAATGGATCCAACAGCTCGGATGCAGCCAAGCCACACCGGTAATTTGCTAATTTATGTTTCTCAGCTGGTGTTATCAGTGGTGGACGCTGCAGCTTTCAGTGGTGTAAAAAAGGATTTACACCTTTTTTGTGTTGCCTTAATGGAAAAGGTGGACCAATGGAGCTCAGCAGGACTTTGTAGTTTTTGCTGAACAAAACTGATAAAAGAAGGTGGGAAATGTCAGCATTAATATCGGTGACTCCACCCACTGGAATCTGGAGGGGAGGAGATGGGCCTGTAGCGACTAAACCAAACAGTCGCTGAGAGGCTGACGCTGGGTGGGTCCGGGTTTTGAATGACGCGCTCAAAAACCATAGAGCATAACGAATTTTGTATGTTGTAGTTTTTAATAATGGAAAATGAAGGTAATTGAATCCACTTGTAATATTATGATCAAAAAATAGAAAAAAACAAGGAATCAAGGGAAAAGCACAAAAGCGTATGAAGCGTATAAAGCGCATAAAGCGGTCAACAAAAAATACGGCAACCCAGCTCACCCCCCCTTCCATCTTACACAGGGGAAAAAACCACAGGTGAGTTATAGTCAATTAATGTCACCGCCCACAACCATGTGACCCACCAGCTGATTACCTACACAATAACCTATAATCAAAAAACAAATCTATATTCATTTAACATATGAAAGAACACACTTAATTCATGGCACCTACAGGGCCTATTGACTTCAATTAATACCCAAAAAGTTTGAGTCATGTTGGGTACACCCACATGTCAATTAAAAAACAAACAAACACTCTTCTAAATATGTGCAAATTTATGCTGCGTTCACATTTACAACTGCCACTGCGCGACGAAGATCTAACGGAAGAATTTTTCAAGATTAGCTACCAGTGATTAATGTAGACGGCGGCAGTTAGGCGGGGATTACACCTTTACGAAATCAGGTGGCCACAGCCAGGTTGCTGGCCATCAGCAACTCTGATTGGACGATGTGTAAATGTCCATTCCAAATTGGTCATTTGCAACTCAGATTTTGAGCACACATTACTATATAATCCTGTCAATTTACAAATTCATAGACATGTCTTCTTCGTATTCTTCTCAGCATCCACAGCAATTTGTCAAGACACGGGTCTCAGAGTCTCCGCGGTGCTGTCAACGCCATGATGAGCTTTGTGCAGCATCAATGCCGTATCCCCATTTGGACTGCGCTGCTATGGTACAATTTCTAACAATAGGACGGTGGCAGTGGGACAGCAGCTCGGGGTAGGAGGGTGGCTGGAGGGTAGCAGTCTCAAATTGGCCAATCATCAGACAATTCTGGGGACCTTGGAGAGCCTCCCATCAGTCAATTATCGCATTGCTGCCTTCCAACCCCCCGCCTGTCACTGGACTGCCACCGCACAACCTCCAAAAGACGGCCACTGACCGATGATAAAAAAGTCGTCTAGTTGCAGTCCAATTAAAAAATGCAACTGCAGCTTCTCGGTTACAACTGACACCAGAACACATCATGTTTATTTATATTTTGGTATAAAATGAGAATTTTTAACTTTGAAATCAATGGAATTTTTTCTTCGTTCTGACACCAGCCTCTGGTGGCCATTTAAGGAACTACAGTATTAAGGTTTGTGTTCAATTGGGGAACTGGAACTTCATTATTGGCAGCTAAAAATCTTTGGTTTATGATTTCTAGGGATCGTTTCTTGCTATACCAAATACATTTGTTGCTTAAACATTGTCGGTTTTTTTCATGTTTATCTCAAAATATGACTAAACTATCAAAATAGAAATCCTTCACTGTAGAGAATTGGAAAAATCCAAGACAGACTGAAGGGGAAAATCTATATCAGAACGTCTGTAGAAGCTACTTTTAATTACACTGGCAGAAGTAGTAGAAAGTTAACAGGAATTAAGTGCTTTTTGTGCATTGATTTTTCTCTGCATCTATGGAGGCCTTAAAGAGGGGGAGAGACTGTTTTTCCAGCCGTCTGTGTAACTGCACTGCGGGGAAACAACCAAAACCCCTTTATCTTTTTTTGTTCTTGTTTACTTGTAATAGAATGAGTGTGTGTTTATCAATCCAGGTGTCTTGTCTAGTTAAGAAAATATTCGTAAAATTCAGCAGACCAGGAAAGAGGAAGGAATTTGTCGCAATATTTTTGCGGTTTTTAGGACCAAATTTGACCAACAATCCAAGGGGTCTTTAGTATTTCACAGAGCTTCAAAAGTCTGTATTTGTGGACTTTTATTTTGGCGAAATGCCACTTCACTAGGCTATCCAGAGTGACAGCCAAGTTGATTGCCCTCAGTACCCTGTGGGGTTCCTGCCCTCTTCAACTCCTTTGATTTGACTCCAAACGAAAAATGGATCAGTCGTTTTTGATTTCATTCTACAACCTGTTTCACATATCTATCTTTTTCTTTTTTTTGTAGCACTCATAACCACACTTTTTTTCTCACAGTTACACCAGCAGATGTGAGAATTGGCTTTGCATAAGAAACTACTGCCAGCATCTGCCTCTGCACGTCTTTTACCATACTGTTGGAGTCTTCGCATCAAAACCATGCTAAAGGTATCAAATTATCTCCTGAAACTGTTTTAGGTAACAAGAAAAAAACAGTACTGTGAAAAAAAAGGTTTTAAAACATATATTTTATTAAGCTAAAGTCATATGAGCATGGTCTGACCCATATGGGTGCTTTGGGTTTTAGGGTTGTCAATGGAGAGTCATCTTAAAGGGAGTACAGCCGTGTCTTATAAACCTCGTTTCCACTGAGCGGTCCAGTCGGGTATTTTAAGCATTTCGATTATAAAGTGGACCCATTGATCTGGACTGAGTCATACCATTTTTGGGCTCCCGTTGGTTGTTGGTCCATGGAAAAATGGAACGAACCGGCTAGGGTGGAGCTACTGTTGAAATCCATTGATTGGCTGGAGGTCCAAGAAAGCGGATGTATTTGTCTTCTCTCAAACAACATTAGATGATTTGTATATAGGAAGTACTAGAAGCTTAGTGGAAAAAAATTAGCTGCTTAATGGCCTCCATTGTTGTCGCTGTTAGCGTAATTAATTATGTTGTTGCATATCGGCACAAAGCTGCTTTCTCAGCCTCAGATTACGCTAATATTACCTTAATTGCGTAAACGGTTGAAGAGTTAGGGTAGTTCAAGGAACTAAAGTTCAGGCTTTAAAGGGTTAAAATAGAAGATGCTAGATGTAAAAAGTAATGACAGAAAGAAGCTTTACTGACAACACTACCAAAGGTAGACTAGGAGGCAAAAGAGGGTGCATGAACAGTTCAATGGTTTTCTTTTGCAACGTTAATGCACCAACTTAAGATGATGCAAGAACAATGAAATATCCATCCTCCAATATCCTGTCACTAGCCCATAATGCCGGCTAGTGTAAAATACCAAACGTTGAGTTAGAGTAATCTGTTCATCCATCTTTGCATCCATCCTCCAACTTCCAGCTGTGTGTGATAGGGGTTAGCGATCCCGCAGCAAGCACGTCTAGACTTTTTCCTCCTCATCATTTTCAGCACTTCAAGATGTCTACTACCTGACCAGATGTTCAAATCCCCACAGCTGGCTCTGCTCAGTACGGAAAAATAGCCGACCCCGGGAGACTGACCCTATCCAATGGCCACACCGTGAAAGAACTTTATTTTTGCATTATCCATCTATGGCTCTATCCACTCCTTTACAGCCTGGAGGTCATGACCTCAGGTGAAGGGTGGGTATATGAATTTCCTCATAATCTTAGGACAGCCTCTTTTTCTTTAAGTTCTTTGATGCCTTGTTTCCACTGAGCGGTCCAGTCTGCTATTTTGAGCATTTCATTTATAAAATGCACCCATTAAGCCGGACCATTTTTGGGCCGCCGTTGGTTGTAGGTCCATAGAAAAATGGAACGAATCGGCTAGGATGGAGTTAAAGTTGAAACCTGTTGATTGAAGGTCATTTTGACAAAAGAAAGCATAAAGAAAGCGGCTGTTTTCCTTTTTGCCGCCTAAAATCTTCTCTCAAACAACATTCAATCAGTTGTTGTTGTTAGCTTCACCCCAGAGCACTGTCTAGTGGTCCAGATGACCCAACTCCCAATGTTAAAGTACCTAGGATAGCACAAGGGTTACATCCTCTGTTTCTTCAAAGTTTGTGCTTGCAAATTGCTCCTGGTGGTTATAGGTTGGTGCCTGTGTGTGAATGTCTGGATAAAAAAGCGCTTAAGGCCTTAAACAATATAGAAAAGCGGGATATATACAAGTATACACCATTGCTCGAATAGCAAAAGTATAGTCAACCGTTTTTTCCCCATTTCCGTTCCAGTTGTTCTGGTAAGTCCTGCCACATGTTTTAATAGTCTTAAAAGACAGAAATTTGTCCTTCCGTGATTTAAAGCAGCTAGTCTTTCTTTTGATGTTCCTCAGGGCTACATGTTAAATATGCTTCAGTAAATGTGATTTAGCGGGCGTGGTGCTTTGGGACTCTGGAGGTAGCAGCGGAGAAGACCTCTGCTGTGCCGCGTGCATGGCAGCAGTGGATCTAGGTTAAGGTTATCTCGCTGATATTGTCAAACTGGAAAGAACAGCAGAAGGAATTCCCAGAGGAAAGGCACTGCGTCTTAAAGAAACAAAGCCCTTTGATCTCATTTTGACTTTCAACGAGTCAGGCGATAAAACTTTGAGAGTTCCAGGTTGATTAAAAAAAAAAAAGTCAGTCTTTCCATAGCGTTGCTTTTAAAGAGCATCAAAGGCGCACATACATTGTTCCATAGTTGATCACAACAGCAAGACGGTGCAGAAAAGATGTCTGCGCTTCAAATGTCTCTTTGACTGACATGCCAGGATCTCTATACAACTTTACCGTAAACTTGTAACATTGCCTTTAATTTCAAATAGTTTTTTTCCCGTCTTTCTGTCATGGCTATCTTCCTGCTTGATATGGGACGAATGTCCATAATTGTATTATTAATTAATTAATTGTTTGTTTGTTGATCCACATTTATAGATTAGAGTTAATGCGGGATATTTTTCGCACTAAAAAATGTTTCTAGGACAATTTGTTCCTTTGAACTTTAGCCATATCAACTGGTCCAAAAAAGAAAAGTTTCAGTTTAATCTAATGATTCCCTCTAAAATGCTGCTTTATATCATGTTTGACGTGCAGCTTATATACAACTTTCCTCCGCTCCAGTAAAGCGAGGTTGATGTGGGCTCGGTAGCTGTTACCATGGCAATGCGTCACACGGCGTATCAAATAGCCAGGTTCTTGTGAAAAATGATTTGAGGCTAAAAATAACAACATTAGAGGATTGATATGTGATTTTAAATTTATTGACCATGGTATAGGCGGGGTAATGCCCTTCGAGGTGTCTATCATCCAAATTAATAGATGACGCGGAGCCGGGAACCATGATTCCGAAGAGTTGGGCTTTATTGCTTACATAAACAGACCAATCAGATGCCTGAATAAAAGTAGGTGGTAACTGCTGGTCCCTACATTGATTGTTTAAAACATTTGATAGATTTCGTGCGGCCCGCACTTAAGTGGTAGAGGTGTGGCCTTCCAACAAGCTCACTCACCTGGTTGGCAAGAGTGGTGTCTATAGAATTGTTGACTCAGATTGACTTGGCCCAATCACTGCATACCGATAAATTCTAGACCAAAAATTGCCTTCATGTTGTTGGATTTGAAAGTAAGCCATTTTCAATGTTGTATACAGTCGGTGTATAGTGGCGGTGGTGGCATTGTTCATGTTTTGCAAGCTCTCATCGGGTATCCGTTAACGAATGCAGTAATTCTTCCATATAGGGACCATTATCTGTCACTTTCTGGCATCAGATCGCACGCCACCAGAGCTCATCTCTGCGTGTTTTCGTTGCGCCCTGTTTGAAATTAGCATGCAGCTGCGGTGTGCTCGACTTGTGAGTTCATTACACAAAATTGCTGGAAGAAAGACTTTTTTTTTTTTTTTACCTCACACAGGTTATTAATTTCAGAGATAATAAGAAGAATTGCTTACTTTGAATGGCCACTTTGTTCATCCTTTTGAACAAAAGGGGAAATGGCAAATTGGAAATTAATCAAACAGCCCCTATTTGCTTGTTGGGATTTCGTATCTTTTCAGGAAATGACTGGAAGAAAAAATACTGTAGCAATTCAGGTCTTGCAAAGCAAACCTTACATCAGTTTTTTAAAGCATGCTTGACATCTTTTTAGCTCCAACATGGCGCTTCATTAAAAAAAAAAAACAGAACCCGTCAGCAGTCATCGACGACCTCAATCCGTCCCACATCGGTAGACATCTTCCCTGCATGAGGTCAGGCTGTCCATGACTGCTGATGCAGTCATAGTTATGTCTTTCTTTATAGTTGGCAGTGAAAGGTTGATGTGCCCCGAGATGACCGGCCCCTCCCGGCGGGGGGCCTGTGATATCTCGCTTGTCTGCTTTCGGGCCTGAATGGGCGCATTGTGCTGCTGCCTGCTGCCGTCCTGCAGACCACTGGACGCTTTACACACACCTGTCAAGCCATGTCCTTGGCGCCTTGGGTGCTGAGACACACCAGAGTTGCCTCCCTGCTCAATACCGACCCTCAAATGTGTGATTACGCACACAAACACGCCTAAAAGCAGGAAACAAAAAGACGCATTAAGAAGTAATCTTTTTTTCAAAAAATCCTTTTAATCCGAAGCCATTTAAATATGGATTAATTCTGGTACTGATGTTGACATAGACATGGCGCTCTGTCAAAATGTCAGTCGTTTTTGTTTTTTTTAACAAGCTCCAAACAACGTTGGGTATTTGTGAATTTGTATGTGTGAAATAAATCGGTGTCGGACTGTGTTTTTTTTTACATGTTCCTAACAAGATTAGAAGTTAGCGCTGTCACTGTAATGTTGGTTTAGCAGTGTCAGTCTGTTTTTTATGTGTTGCAGGCTAGGTTGGGAGTTACAGATTTTGTGAATATGCTAATGTGGCTAACGTGTAGCGGTGTTGGAATGTGTTTTTTTTATGCGTTAACAAAGTTTTGAGTTAGCGTAGTCACAGTAATGTTTTTTTTAGTGGTATCGGACGGTGTTTTTTATGTGTTACTAAGAAGTTTGGTAGTTATCGTGAATACGCTAACATCGCTAACATGTAGCTGTGTTGGACTGTGTTTCTTTTTTTTTTTACGTGCTACTAACGAGGGTGGGAGTTAGCATAGTCACAGTAACATTTATTCTAGTGGTATTAGTTTTTTTTTTCACCTGTTGTAAACAAGGTTGGGAGTTACATGTATTGTGAATATGCTAATTTGGCTAACGTTTAGTGATGTACTGTGGATTTTTATGTGTTACTAAGAAGGTTGGGAGTTACAGTTAATACGAATAGACTAATTCGGGAAACATGTAGCGGTGTCAGACAGTGATTTTATTTTTTAACATGTTACAAACAAGGTTGGGAGTTAGCCCAGTCACAGTAAAATTTGTTTTAGCAGTATCAGTTCTTTTTTTATTTGCAAGTTGCAAACAAGGTGTTAATGTAGATGCACTTTTCTAGCTAACCTGTAGTGGTGTCGGACTGTCTTTTTTTACGCGTTGCTAAGAAGGTTAGGACTTACAGACATTGTGAATATGCTAAAGTCGCTAACGTGTTGTACTGTGGTTGAAAGTTAGCCTAATCACAGTAACATTTGTTATAGTGGTGTTTGCTGTTAGTTTTTTTTTTTAACATTTCAAAACAACGTAAGGAGTTACAGGTATTGTGATATTATGCTAAGGTGGCTAACGGTTCTAACTTGGCTAATGTGTAGCATGTCACAAATGAGTACTAGAGTTACTGTGAGCGTAGATAATAAAGTCTGACTGATGGACATATCTCTGACTCTTTTAATGCACCTTATATATAACAACATTTTGAAAATAGACCATTCATTGAAGGTGTGCCTTGTAATTGTGCAAGTGCGCCCTATAGTGCGGAAAATACAGTGACTTTAAACTACTTAAAACCTGGTAAAATATCTTGAAGGTCTTGCAGTGGGGAAGGTTGTTTGGTGCAAAAATGTGTCAGAGGGGTGGTAGTGGGGGGTAAGGGCAGCAACAGTGCACACGCTCAGTCATGGAAACAGGATTCAAGAGTAAACGACCGGTAACTTGATCCACGCCGCCAATCGGTTGCAGATTTTTATTCTGCAGGAAGCCAGAGTTTTCCTCAGAAGGAAACGATGTTTGACTTTTTTTTTTCTCCTAAAGGCTGCCTCAATTAAGCGGATAAATTCCTCAGCAGCTCTTTAAGGATTGATTATTCATTTAAGATAAAATAGATCTTGAAGATGCTGGCTCTTCCCTTTGGGAAATTTCAGTGGTAATTTGCAGTTTTCTGCAACTTGCTAAATCAATTATTTACTGATTTGTTTTCCCCCAAAAGCTGAAATTAGTTGTTGCAAATATTGTTGGTTACTTTTTAATTTTTTTAAAACTCTATACGCTTATTCACGGTTTCACGTATTTGCAGATTTTCTTTAACTCACATGACTCCTCCGATTCATCACAAAAACTCAAAACACACAAAAACACTTATTAAAAGTGGTCTGTGCTCTCTGGTCTGTAGTTCATTTTCAGTCCACTAGGGGCAGTAGAGGGGCCTTTCCTGCTTTGAATGATATCTTAAAAACACTCTTGCTTTGTTAGTTTTTTCAAGACTTTATGGTGAGAATAACTCATCCATTGTTTCTCTTTTTTTAAAACACTATTGGCTGTATAGAATAATTTGCAAAGTTAATAAATTAATTGTTAATGAATTCTTTTTAATTCAGTTTCACCGTTTTAAAAATGTTTGGATCAAATTTGAGACATTGAGTGAATAAGAGGCTTTTTTCCTAAATACTAAGGTTAATAATTTTGCATTTTAAACTAACATAATTGATACTATAAATATCTTGTAAAAGTTGATTTTCTGCCAGTTACTTGATGAAATGGGCTTTACAGGGTTGAACACAAGTATTGTTTTTTTAAGTCAGTCTGCAACACAACAAATCCCAATCGACTCATCCCAAACCCTCCAATCTGTCTGCCTTATCTGGCATTTCGGTTAAAAAACAGACCATTTGCCGTTTGGCAGCTCATGAATAATTCAGCCGACATCGCTTCTCAAACTATTTTCATGCAACCTGACGCTCTGTGAAAACACTAAATGCATGTAATGCATGACCCGGCGACAACGGCAATCCTCCTTGACGTGTTGCGGCGCTCAAGTGCGTCCTCTCCTCCTCGTCTCCCTGAGGGCGTCACTCTGCGGCCTTGCACCGGTAACACTGACGGAGAGCGCACGGCTCAGCCATCGAGGAAAAAAAACGCTTAACGGCTGTTTGTGCGTGTAATGCGCACACTGGTGAAAGGCCTGCGGTGTCGAGTCTGGCTAGTGTCACACGAGCAATTTTCCCCTCAATTGACTTTTGTGCTTTTAGTGAAGGTTGGCCATTGTGATGGAAATAAATATGATTTCTTTATGGCCCTGAGATTTCCAAAAATGTCAGCCATGTTGTTTCTTTCCTAAGAGTATTTTTCATGCATTGCTAAGTGTGAAAGTATGAGTGTGTGTGTGTGCGTGTGGCCCTAAGACAGAAGGGTGACCTGTACCCAACAGTTGCTAGGATAGGCTCCAGCAGTCCTGCGACCCTGAAAAGGATTCAGCAGGTTTGGAAAATCGATGATTGATGGATTGTGTTAGGGGGGAAAAAGTAAAGGGTTTTGGTTTGAGGGGCATCAAAACACCATTTAAAGTATTTAAAACCCCACATTGACACTAAAAACATCTTATTTTTTATTTAGCTAATGAATTTTTTCTGGAACCCTTATCACTTGATAAGGGTTGTTTTCTTTATTGCCAGTTATTTGAGTTACAAACTGAGCAATCAGGTGCTTTGATAAAAGTATGTGGTTTATTAGGTTCACTCCTAATGGGGGAGAGTGGTTGCATTAGAAATGTTAACTCAGACTGACTTGGACCAATCACCGCTTACTGACGATGTCTGGCTCCAACATGGCGGCAGCCATATAGCCAATAACTGGTGACTGGACTGACATAATTTGGTTAAGCCAAATTCTATGGGCAATGTCACATACACTCTGTCCAGTTCTCATATACAGTCAATGGTCGTAGCGAACACTCATACAATGTGTAGGGTAAGTAAGGGTGATGTGATAAGTCATTCACGATCATTTGGATATTTAATTTTTTTTTGCCTCCTTCAAATTCTGCACACTCTTTGCGTGATAAATGCGAAAACAGTGTATGCACCCTGAATTTTTTTGACTGATTTGACATTTTTAGACGATCAGAGTGTAGTTTGCGTGGGTATCCTGTGGGCGTCCTACAGGCAATTACGTATCACCTACCCACCCGGTTCGTGCGGCAATGGTGTGTGGTCAGTACAGCTTACTAACGACTAGACTGTGGCGCAGGGACACTGTACGATATCGTCAACTGTACATCATACGTGTGTGCAACTTCCATTAGCCTTACGTAGACTTTACGATACCACACACACAACAATCGTACGCTCCATTTTCATGACGTCCCTTGAGGTGTCCATAGGAGCCTGAAAGCAGATACAGGACACACGGACACTCCTCTGTACCCAAAAACCTGCAGGTCAACCCCCGGACAGGTGTGTGTGACTAAGGCTTAAGAGAAACCAAGACTCACATCCCAGGATTCTATTCGTTCTAATTAAGACCAATTAGGAGTAATTGTACAGGAAACCTTTTATGTTCCAACCATCTTTCATCTCATTATCCATTATAGACCGTGTGTTCCAGAACATGTTTTCCATTCGAGGCGGCTGCATCCAGATAACTGGGCAGAACACAGACGTGTGAAAGCAGAGATGAGGAAAGCAGAAGTTCATCAGAATACAGATCCAGAGCTATACTTCATTTTCAACCAGTTGCCAGCAATCTCAGTCAATTGTTATCAGCTTTGCTGAATTTAATGCGACCCTCGGGGAAAGGGTTACCGCTCGCGCATCCCAAACGGATCCCCTCGACTTCAGGTGGTGTTCTTTTTTCTCCAAGTGAGCCGATTCCGACGGCCTGTGATGGAGTGATTATAGCATCGGGGTGTAATTTGCTAGAGTCCCTCCTTCAGGTCCAGAGGCTCCGTTTATTTGCCACACTCGGATGCTGAGATGAATTGTTCCCATTAGCTGCTACTCTTTTTGGTTTTTTTCTTTATGATATTTCTCATCCTAAGAGATGCTGTGCAAAGATTTAAAGCCTGGATTTAAGACAGTCAGTAATTCAAACAAGTTTCAAGCTTTTTCTCAAAATAAGCCCAGGATTAAGAAATAAGGACATTCTTATTAAAATGGGTAAAAATCCGCTAACTTTGAGATCAGAAAACTTAATGTAGGACTAAAAAGCTCAAAATGACTTCTTAGTATGGCGGAGGGTTTACATCACGCCTCCCAAAAGGGCTTTATGAACAACATGATACACTGAGGACAGATATTTGAAGACAATGACAAAAAGAAGAGTATATGCAATACTGAAAATAAATTAGAGCAGGAGAAGTAGGACATAAAGATAAAATATGATATAAGAAGAAATTTCTTCTTTAGTGTTAGATACGACACAAATGCAGGATTTTCCAACAAAAAACTCGGAATTTAATTGTTAAATTGCTCTAAGTCAAAAATATCCCAGTAATCAGAACAGCACACAACAATCTGGCAAGTGCAGGGGAGACGCAGACTATAAACATGAGGATTGATTAAACAATTACAAACAGGTGCGCACATCAGGGAGGGCAGGTGAACACACTGAGGGAAGGTCAAGACAACTGAAATGAGAGGACATGTGAGATACAGGAAGTAACAAAATAAAAGCAGAACAAAAACCTCCCTGGCTCCAATACCTCACATTTAGACCGGGGTTTAAAGGTATATACCCCTGCAAAAATCAACATTTTAAGGCTTTTAAGTGTATTATATCGTCTATTTCCTCTCATTCATTCATTCATTCATTCATTCATTCATTCATTCATTCATTCATTCATTCATGCATCTTTTAGTGCCAGTCCTCCCAATTCACCAAAAAGAGTATTCCCCACACTGTACATAAGAAATGGAAGAACAGCCCCGTCCAGGAAGAGTTTGCACTGCTAGCACCGCCCCAGGCTAACACACACACGCCCACTTTTTCCACGGAGCTTGAGGTGATTGGCATACCGCCTTTGTTCTATATGAACATCCATCTTTGCAAAAAATCCCGTAAGTTTTTTGTTTTCACAACGCAGACACGCGTTTTGCGTCGACTCCAGGTTGACGCTATGAAATGGGCGGCAATCTACATGGAGCGAAAAGGCGGAGCTCTCAGCAATTAAAAACGTCTGCGAAAAGTGAGGAGCTGCAAAAAATATCGTTTTTCAGCGTGCCAAAAGAAATATAATAATTTATATTAATATAGTTTATTCTGAAAGGTTAAGAAATGCATGATACATATGGAGTTAATTCAGTCTCAATAATCAGAAATGCACACAACCTGTTTCACAAATACACACGCTCTGATTCACAACTGCAAGGAATATGTCAATCAAACTCATCAGCAAAGCAGGCGTGCTCGCTTTCAGCCAATCGAATGACCCCTTAGACTTTCTCAACGCTTCCACACAGGTGACAAAAACCCCGCCCATCTTTGATTCTATACTGGTCGGTCATTAGCGTGTTAGCTTTAGCATGGCTCAAAGGTTTATTGCCTTCAGTCATCAAAAATTAATGGCTTTTTCAACTTTCCAGTGGACTTGGAAGCAAGGCAACAGTGGTTGAACGCAGTTGGCATTGAATCCAGCAAACTGTGTCCTGGTGATGGGATTTGCCATGAATGTTTCACTCGGGATAGTTTGCTAATACTATATCCTTGTTAGCTATGCTGCTGGCGTCCTTTTTGCACTCAGACACCGGTTCCCTTCGGTCCGGATCATGAGAAGGTGGAGGAGAAAAATCTTCAACTTCCACAGAAAGTTCTGTGGAGAAACTGGCATCACTTTGTACCACTCTCCATGTTATAGACGCAGCGTGACTACGTTACCTCAAGCCAACCTTCCTGTCAATGACAGATCAATGCACCCCCCCCCCTTTTTTTCATTCTTCAAATCTGGCTTGAGGGTGGAGTCAGCCTCCAACTGTCCTGTTGCATTACCCCTAAAGTTAGAATAGAGTTACAACACTGACTTTAATCATAATTTATGATTTTATTTTGTTACTCCTAACTAGGGAGCTTTGCATTTCCTGGACTTTAAAACTTTTCCGCCATGCTTGTGTGTCGTGCACCTTCAGTTCTGACATCAGTGTGAAAGCTGGAGAAAGTCTAAAGGGCCATTCGATTGGCTGAAAGCGAGCACGCCTGCTTTGCTGATGAGTTTGATTGACAGATTCATTAGCGAATGGTGACATTAGTTGACCTGCAACGTGAAGGGAGTCTCAATATTCAACGTAGAAAAATCTCTCACAAATATGGGGAGAATCACAAATGAGACCAGGTTTGTGAAAGCAGATTCTAAAATTTGCACGATCTGTGAGTTCATATTACAAGTGATGTTTGTGAAGAATCTATTGTGCATTTCTGAAAATGTATTGTTAATTTCTGAAAAATGGATTTGTGAAACAGAATGTGTGTGTTTGTAAAACACAGGGTGTGCATTTGGGAAACACAACGTGTGCATTTCCAAATTTATATTGTACGTTTGCGTAAAATTACAGTGAATCAGAGCATGTGTATTTGTGAAACAGGTTGTGTGCATTTCTGATCATTGAGACTGAATTAACTCCATAGACATAGGCCCTTTAATTGTTTTAGTCAAAATAAAAGAAAAGTTGGTGAGGTCAGCGGCTTTTTGCGAAATTTGTCATTCCATAAACCTGAATAACTTCCGCCGCTTCGTACAAATGATGGCAGAGTAGCGAATGTATTTCCCCGTTCATTAGCCGTGTCTCTGGCGCCCGCCGCCCCAGCTTGTCAGTCCCCCCGTGTCGCAACTGCGGGGTCATTTAATTTCGAGGCCCACGCCGCAGATTAAGGCTTTTTTTGTTGTAAGCATTCGCACCGACTGTACTGCGGCTGTTTGGGTCAGCGGCGGGCACAAATGGCTTAGTTGCTCTCGCCGACTTCCCACTCGCCACTGCACCCCCCCCCCCCCACCCGTCCCCCCTTCCCCTCTCCTCAGCACATTTTCCACTTGGCTGATAAAATAAGCCACTCTTTGATGAGCTTTCAGCGGGCCGCGGCACTGTGCTTCAGTAAACGCTTTTTTATAAAGACACACCAAAGGCTGTCAACTTGGATCAGACGCACAGAAGCCGCAGCGAGAACATCCGCCGCTTCCTCCGTGTTGCTTTTGTACAGCTAGCAGGTTGTTGAGATGCGCGGTGATAGAACAGGCGGCAGCGGCAGGAAATGTTATTTTACTTCAAGATTAAAAACACAACTCCTTCTTTTCTGGGCAGAAAATAAAAACACAGTCTTTACAGTTAACCGAAATGATGCCACACTAATCTACATCAGGATTTGTTGTCTACCTTATAAAAAAAACAGCTTATAGAGGAGCGAGGCAAGGACAGATTGCAGAAAAACAGATGGTGCATGCAGACTTCATCTTGATTTAGTCATGAATCACTTTGCAGTGGGGATTGTTCGTCTTTTTGCCTCCCGGTTATACTCAAAATACACTAAAATTCCCCAAAACTGCACTTTCTATCTGACGTAAATGTGTTCATATCCCCTTACAGGTCAGAGGAATTTATTTTTAGCCGAAATCTGGCTTCTGTACTTCTCTGATAAACTGCCAATCTCAAGTTCTTCAACACCTACAAGCTAAATTATTCAAACTATTGTATTTTCTGCACAACATAGCACTCTTAAAAAGCTTATTTTCAAAAAAACAATGCACCTTATACCGATACTGGCTGTGCTTAATGAGGGTTTTTAAAGGTTTACGGCACTGTGTCAAACTGTCATTTTTACTTTTTACGAATGTTTTGGTGTTTTTGTCAATATAGTAACGAGTAGCGGTGTCATATTTTTCATTTTTATTCTTTTGGACAACAACAAGGTTTGGAGTTAGTGTATTCACAATAACATCTGTTTTAGTAGTATCTTTTTTATATGTGTCGCAAACAAGTTTTAAAATCCCACGTATGGGTGTGTTCAAATTCGAGGGCTGCATCCTTCAATGGCCACTGCATTCCCGGGCAACGTTGCCTGTGTCCTTTGTGGAGCGAGTAGGGCGGATGTTAATGGTTGAGAATTTGGACGAGTCTAGCCTTTAGATCATTCTAGCCGTTACATTAAATTACATTAAGTTACGTTAAATGTCCTGTTGCCTAGCAATCGTGTGTCCCGAACAGAGAGGAGCAGTGAACTAGGCATGGAGCTCAAAAATTTCCCGACTTATTTGATCCTGAAAGTGTAATTATAAAAACAGGTATAATTATCTCCAACTTCGGGTCCCGCTTCACAATAGAAGGATACACCAGACCAATCTTTTAAATCAGGTAAAAGAAGGCCGTACTCGTTGGACACATTTGTAGGGGTCGTTGAATTTGGACAGCACTTTGCGCGGAGCTGTGATGTAGCCCAAGTAGAACGCAGCCCTCCAATTTGGACACACCTGTACTGTGAATCCACGGACCTCACTTGCACTTTTCCGGTGGCTAACATTTCTAAAATAGCTAATGCTTTTAATGTAGCTAACACTTCTAATATATGTAACGTTTCTAACGTTGCTAACACTTCTAACTAGGCTTACACTACTAACGTGGCTAACACTTCTAACATGGCTAACACTTCAAACGTTGCTAACACTTCTAACATGGCTTACACTACTAACGTGGTTAACACTTCTAACGTGGCTAACACTCCTACCATGGCTAACCCTTCTAATGTGGCTAACACTTCTAATGTGGCTAACACCCCTACCGTAGCTAACCCTTCCACGTGGCTTCTAATGTGGCTAACACTCCTACCGTGGCTAATGCTTCTAATGTAACTAACGCTTCTATTGTGGATAACGCTCCAAACGTGGCTAATGGTTCTAATATGCCTAACATTTGTAATGTGGCTAAAACTTAACTTGGCCAGCACTTCTAATGTGGCTAATACTCCTACCGTGGCTATCGCTTCCAATGTGGCTGACGGTTCCAATGTGGCTAAAAGTTCTAATGTGGCACCATTTTTGCTTCATCCTTAGCTGTCCTCTTGTCACAGGGTCGGCAATGACCCATTTTTAGTTTTAAAAGTACTAAACTTAACTTTTACCTCAACAAAATTAAGTGTTTGTCGTTTATCTTTACAAATCTATATTTTGGTTCAAATCTATTCTGCTGTCCTTTTCTTAAAACCGATCCATATAGGTTCAAACTAACCACAATATCATAATGGTACTGCTGTTGCTAAATAATGATGTGTTATGTCCTCGCTGCGATAGATATGTAACACAGCAATCTTTTTTCTTCTTCTTTTTTTTCAAAATTGAGGGAAATGGTGAAAAAAGGTCAACATGCCCAGACCAAAACATTGAATGTAAGAATTTTCATGGATAAAGAGGCCCAATGAGATCAAAACTGAAAAAATTATGGGGATGATAAATAATGGCTTTAGTGAATTTTATAGCAGCGGATAATATGGGTCAAATCTGATCCATAACCAAAAAGGCGTGGTAACAGAAGGCTAACGGAGGCGGATTGGATTCTTCAGCCACATGTGCCTGATTAACTAAGAGATTTGACCACCACTGGTTTGGCAGAAGCTTTGCTTGTTTGTTGTGTGGCAACACAGTGCCAGAGACATTAATCTGGGAAGGATTATACAGCCTATCTAGATTAATTAATCTACTCAGGGAGAGAGGCTTTATGAAAAGTGAAACCCTCAAGACTTCTACAGCTGCTCCCACAATGGAGGATGAAGCCAAACAAAACATACAGACGCTCATATTTCATAAAAGCTGTCAGGCACGGTAGTGGAGGTATGATGATTTGGCCTTGTTTAGTAGTTGTTTGAAGGGTTGGCGATGGAGATCAGTTAGTGCCAAAATAGTCTACCGTTAAACACTCAACCATCTGCCTGACAGCTAAAGCTCAACTGAAACTGGGTTAATGTTTCAGCAAATTACCACTGTTTTAAAAAAAAAAAAGGTTTAATCCAGAAACCGGTAAATTGCGGACTTGTTTACTTTGTTATTGCACTTAATCTGAGCTATAGTTGATCTAGATTTAGGAAATATTGTCATTCCACTGATACTTTACTGGGTAGTAGGAACAGGGCAGGGGATTGTGGGAAGTCCTCTTCCACACTTGGGTTATGTCCGAATTACCTTACTACTCTCTAGCCCTTAAAAGACTATATGGTGCGGTACTATCTATGTTCTTATGCGCCAAATATCACCCATTTGCCGAAGAAAAAACCCAATAAATACCAACATTTTACCTTTATAAGTCCAGCATGCTCTGATGGTCGTTTAGATCAATACATTGTGGTCCATGATCACCAATCTAGTGAGCATTATTGCACACAGTTTCTTGGAAATTTCCAACGCTTCTAGTAGAATTTTTCTTGTGTTGTGATGCCCTTCCCTCTTAGGACAACCTTCAGTCTCGAAATGAACTATGAACACTCATTTTTGGGTCTGTTACTCTGATCATCATATGTCTTAAAATAAGTGTATTCTGCTCAAAAGAAGAGTTTTATACATTTGAAGTAGATCATTTTTATACTATATTTAAAGTGCCACAGCATTCCAACTATTCTTACTTCCAGGCCATAATTATTTCAAAGGAAGACCAGAATTAAACATTTTAAGATACATTTGTCTTAAAATCGTGCAAGTTAGTTTTTTTAAACAAGATAAGTAAATGTAAAACTTGTTTTATTCAAGATTTTGCTTGAAATAAAAATGTTTTTCAAAATAAAATGGCTCAGCATGATTTGAGATTTATTACTGACTTTTTACTGGAACGCTAATCGGAAGTTCGTTTGGGCCAGACTAGCAGTAATGCAAATGTGTCATCTGTAGAGGACATTTCTAGACCTGAATATCTCCAATTCTCTGCGTTCCACTGCATGAACTCCTGACATTTGGGGCTTTTCAATGTTGCGGAATACGAAGGGGTCTGGCTCTAGGTATTTTAATTTCTTTGGAGAATTTAAAAAACGATTTATTGTCTTTGGTAGCCAGGAGGATTTTGATTGTGCTAAGATATTTAGACTAGAAATGAGATAATTAAACCTTGGTAAAGTTTTGTGTTTTAACAGTCCCAAAGCAGTCGCAGACGGGGGGCCCTCCTCTGCGCAGCCGCTCAGCGAACTCCTGCACGCTGTACCCACAATGAATCACATTTGGAGTGTGAAATCAAATTTGTGTGCAACTTCACGGCAGGAGAAAAACTGGATAGTCATGCTGTGTTTTATCACTTTGTAATTTCCAACGCGCTCCGGTCGACGATGGGGGGTGGGGGGGGGGTATAGAAAGGATAGTGCAGCATTTAGAGCAATATAGAAAAGGGCCAATTTTCTGTGCATTACCGCCATTGAGCTGCTGCACAAAGTGCCTCCTCCTCTCACACTCATCCACTCCGCCAATGGACGATCATTCACTTTGAGCGCCGTGATCCTGTACGATTTAAATCGGCAGTCAGAGAAAAAGTCTTCCACCCCCCCCTCACCCCCACCCCCACCACCCTTCTTTAAGTAGCCGCATATCTTAAGCAGTCGGTGAAAAGTTAACGACATGATGTAAAATTAATCCTACTCGGAGTTCAGTCTCATGATGGAGACTCAGCAGGTCTGTACTTAACAAAACCTGCAAACATTTAGCTCCCTGTTATTTCAAATGGCCTTTAAGGATGCTTTTGAATTTAAAAAAAAAGAAAAAACTCTGGAAAATGTCCGAGTGAGATGTGCAAATAGAACAACTTTTTATGCAGCATGATTAGCAGAGTGACTGATTCCTTTTCATAAAAATAAAAAAAGTTTTTAGGCTCATTTGGACTGGACTGAGTGACCCCTTCCCCATTGCTTTCCAAACAGGAAGTACTCACTGGCTCCAAAAATCCAAAATACCGTACACTTCTATTGAGAAACAAATAGCTGTTACTCGGTCATTCTATTTGTCAAAATGGCAGATACCTTTTTCTGAAACGTTTTTGATAATCCTAACTATATTTTTCTGTGGTGCCAGTTATTCAAGGTGTAATCTGGTAAGTCAGATGCCTCACTAAAGGTAGGTGGTGCTTTGCTGGCCCCCATGTCCAATGTTCAAAGCGTTTGATTGATTGGTAGGGGTGTGGACTTCCAACATGCTCACTCCTGATGGGCAAAAGTGGTTGCCATAGAAATAACAACTCGGACCAATCACTGCTTACTGAAGAAGTCTGTCTCTGTATTGCAAGAAAAACAAAAATAGGCGACTGCTTTGACTTTGACATCACTTATAGAAAAGTCTTACTTTCAGCTCCAAATAAACAATGATCTGTAGTCTAGCTTTATGTACAAAAGGTGCGGCCAATAAAGTTAAACCAGTTGAACTTAGACCAATCGAGAACTGAAATTTGGTAGTGACGTATGGGTATCGTACTTTGTAATTCGCCAAAAAACTAACCGTTTGAAAATTGATCATGAAAGCCAAATAAATAATTGCGGTTTGTGGAACTATACAAGATATCTATCTATCTATCTATCTATCTATCTATCTATCTATCTATCTATCTATCTATCTATCTAGCTATCTATCTAGCTATCTAGCTATCTAGCAATCTCTTGAACACACATCACATACCTGGTGTGTACATAGCTTTTAAGTGTTTATTTGTATAAAAATGTTAAAAATCCCTCGTATTGATCTGATACCTAATAAGCTTTTAGCTTGTTGCTTGCGGCTTCCCCCTAATGATGTCGGGTTGGGACTCTGGTGCCCAGTGTGTCAACTTTCATGGCTCATCGTAGCTATGAGCGTCCAAGTCATCCTCGTTGGAGGCCGTCTTGGGCGCCCGGAGTTGGCCCATAACTCTTTGAAGATATTTTGGAAGCGCCATCTTCCTCCTTTGCCAGAGCATTAACACCACTGATTACCAGAGAGCAATATGTTTGGCTTTGATACCGTCAGCTGCCAGGGAGAGCGGCAGCAGGTACAAGGCTGGAATCAGAGATATGTTACAGCTGCAAACCGTCAAAACGTCTGTTCTACAGCCCGTGACATAAAGGGAACGCTGTTGTTTTGAGAGAACAAGCTTTTTTTTCCTACTCGTTTCTGCAGTTTGCGCTGCAATATGGTGCAAGCGTCTTCCTTTCCAGCGCTCGTGGGCCTTGCTGAAGAACTGGCAGATGCTCCGTTGACCCAACTCGTATCAGCTTTTCGGCAGAATTGACCCGTCGCATCTGTATTTGGCTGCCAAAGTCTTACGTTCCATCAGACATAATGAATAGCAGATTTCATGAAGCGCGCCCTGCGCTACTTTGTTGGAAAGCCAAACGCATTTGTTGGCTTACTTGTACAGTGTCTGCTAAAACTAACCAAATTGTCCTCCAAATTCCAATTTATTTTCAATTTTACTAAAAAAAACGTCATTTTGAACTATTTAATTGTGAAATTGTGATCCACAATGGACTACTTTAGCAAAAAAAAAAAAAATATTGTTTGTTTAGGTCAAAAAGTTGCATTTTTATTGCAAAAATTAATTAGTCTATATCCTGAAAACATATTTATGGTTATCAAAAAGATTTGGTTTCTAATGGATATTTATACAAACAAATTAACATTTGATCTAAATATGATTGTTTTGCAGTTTTGGCCAAAGCCCTATGATGGAGCATACAAAATTGTGTTTTTAAGATGTTATTGTAACAAGTTTTTTGATAATGGAGGACATTTTCAAAGTAAATTAAGCAAAATATGTCATCTTAAAAAATCGTTTTCTGATGTTGCTTCCTGCTTCCCTTCTACAGAGAGCTTTCAGCAACAAGGAGTCTTGAGGGTTTCATGTTTTTTTACACCGAAATTGTAAGGTTGGGGTAAAGTGGAGCTCCTAGCTAGCAGGAGAGTATGCAAATAGAGAGCTCTCAGCAACGGGGAGGGGTTGTTCTGTCGTTCATCCCACACACAACTCAGAGAAAATTTCAAATGAACTACTTCCGCTCTGTAGAAACTATGTCCTAAAAAATAACTGTTTTCTTTTTTAATTTTTGCTAAAAAAAACACACACACGACCAAAGCATGCACAGGGAGAACATGCTAACTCCACACAGAAAGGTCCCCCGCTGGTTTTCTGTTTTAAGTCGCCCAGCCTGGACTTGAACTGGGGGTCTCCTTGCTGTGAGGCAAGAGCGCTACCCACTTCCCCACTGTGCAGCACAGGTTTTCACCAGGGTCTCTGGCTTCCTCCCACCGTCCAAAAACATGCTTCATAGGTTAAATAGTTACTGTAAATTGTCCCTGGGTGTGAACATGAGCATGGGTGTGTGATTGTGGCCCTGCGATAGACTGGCGACCCCGTGACCCCGAAAGACACAAAAAGGGGTTTAGAAGATGAATGAATTAAAAAAAAAGACATATTCATAATTAAAAGACCACAGGAAATGCTTTTACAATAGATCAAAGGATGATTAGAGTGTAGGACTGTAAAGTCCTCAAAGTCACTCAAACATCTGCCTCATTAACAAAGCAAACACAGTCCTACCGAAGAGTCCTTTTAAATTCAAGCTCTTTATTCCAGACCATAACCCGCTTTAGACACCTTCATCACAGGAGCTCTGGTGCTCATCAGTGTTTGGATTGAATTCTGGATTTGATTAGAAATCGTGCTACGGCACTTCTAATCAGAAAAAGATTTTCTTTGTCTCCTTTTTTATCAGTAAAAGTAAAGAAGAAATTCATCTTTTTTTTGTAACCCTGAATAAAGTTAGAGTTTACCTATCGAGTTCCTCATTAATTCTGCTCTAATTGAAGGTAAACACTCCGCCGTTGTGCTCCCATGTCAGGTGAATGTTTGGAAGGCCTGACGAAAGGGTTGAGACCAGGAGGTTAAAAAAAAAGGAGGCGATGAGATGGGGGGGGCGAAATGTGATGTGTGTGTTTGTGTGTGTGTGTGGGGGGGGGGGTCATCAAAATGCTAACGTTGTATGGGATATTTACTGCGGCGTGTTAATGCAGTTTAAAACAGGCTCTTTTGTCCTGCGAGCCCATCGCCCAGCCTCTGCCGGGGCTTTCATAAATCAGCCATTAAAAAAGCCGATGTGACCTGAATGGCGCTTCTAGCCCCGCCGGGGGGAGCGGGGGAAAAAACAGTTGAAAAATTCATGAAGGTGTGGCTCGATGATGGCTGACCCAGAGGACACCCAAAAATGAAAGCCGTCTGCGCCGTTGGTGCAAAAGAAAATCAGTCTTTTTAATTTATCTTTCATAAAAAACAATGTGTCCTCTGTAGAGGACATATCTACACCGGAACGTCTTCAAACCAGACTAAGCGAGTGTGACACCATCCATAGAAAATGACTAACTTTGCAATGCAGCTTGGAATACAGACGCCCCCACATTGGAGCCAGACGTCGACAGTAAGCAGTGATCGGTCCCAGTCAGTCTGAGTCATTGTTTCTATGGCAAACAACTCAACCACAATCTGTAGTCAGGTTGTTGGAAGGCCACTCCCCTACCACTTGAGAGAGGGGGTAAAAAAAATCTGTCAATCAAACTTGGGGTATGGGGGCCAACAGGCAACACGTACTTTTATTGTGGCATCTGATCTGTCAATTTATATCTTGAATAAAATATCCTGACAAATAGAACGACTAAATGAAAGTTTTAAATTTGTCAATAGAAGTCTGTGGGGTTTTGGCTTTTTGGAACCAGTGGGTACTTCCTGTTTGGAACACTGGGTTGGGGGAGGGGGTGTCAGTCACTTAGTCCAGTTTTCAAATACAGTCATTGGTATCTACAGATGAGATCTGGGGCCTTTCAGTAGCTAAGTTTCCATTGAATATGAAATTGCGCAAATTGGATTTGCAATGATAAGAAAGTGTTTGCGCTTGGAAGTGTTGGTTTTTGAGGCGTATCAAAATTGACATATTTCGCAAAGCTGCAATGGGAACGGTTCTTTTGAACCAGATGAGTGACCAACAAACAGGTGGCATGGCGCTTCTTGGTGGGAACTGGCAGCCTTGGGTTCTTCACAGCCGGCGCCACTAGAGGTCCCACAGCGTCACACAGCTCGTGAAAGGTTGAGCGTGTCATGTGGGATTGTTGGATCCACAGCTCCTCTGTAAAATCACCAACCACCATTTCCATAAATCGCTTCATCCCTGAATGGACGTCAACGTCTCCTTTGACAGATGATGATGAGCGCTAGTGCCGTGACAGAAATTTCAATGTATCTGCTGTAAATCAAAGTATTGTTTTCATCCAAAGCTGTGTTTTTAATGACTTATCACGCGACTTGCTTTGTGTTTATTCGCATTTATGATTTAATAGAAATGATGTAATTGTGTTTCTTCTGCAGTTTTCTGACGTTTTCTTCTGCAAATGTGACGGGGGTGGGGCTCTGGAAATTGTAATTTTTCGTGCATTTAAAGAAAATGTTGACCGTAGTGGGAGTCAGGTGGTTAACCCTTTAACATTGGAGCTTTAGCTCCAGTGTTGACATTCTTTCAACTATATCGTAACTCTTAAACCAATAACGCAGTTAATTCCAATGGATTCTGAGTGTCGCAACGCGGCTCAAAGCCGATACAAACATCTGTGAATCAGTGACCCCCTAAATGGTCAAAGATTTACAGTTGACATCTCTGGTGTTAAAGAATTCATTCTGGTTATCTACAGGTAAAGGCCGCCCACTTCATATTCTAAAGCGCGACTTCCTGGCACATCGTTTTTTTGGGACGTTTGAACTGTTGCCGCAGACTCCTAACCCGTTCTCTTGTTCCTCTTCCAGGAAGGAGCTCGCCTCTCTTATCTTGAATGTGACCCTCTCCACCCCCAGGATTTCTAATCCCACTCGCTAAAAGGTATTGTATCATATCCACTTCTATTAAACAGACCTGAGAGCGTCAACACTTCCCAGATTGTGTGTGTACAAGATCTGCCACCCCCCCCCCCCCCCCCATTTACACAGCACAGTAATAAGGAGCATTCATGTGAGTCAGTCGGGCTTGTTCTTTCTGTGGAGTAGATGTTTATGGAAGTGAATCGTGATAGTATCTCCGTATGTTAATTTCCCCGCTACACTTCTGGTAAGTCTTTAATTTCTGCAGTGAGCGACAAGGAGCTTCTATTTTTTCGCTCCCCTTCTTATGTTTGTCACCCGTACGTATTGACGGAGCGTGTTTGGATTTCATTCTCTGATGCAAATGATGTTTTGGCTGTAATCATGCGAGGGCCGCAGCTGGCGTCGGTTTCTCCACGCCTGGAGTGCGATGCCGCGCCCTCGGCATCGCCCGCCTGTCTGGACCAGCGAGAACGTGGTGTGTTCTCATCCGGCTCCTCTCTGCAGCTGCCCCCCTTGCTCACCGCCTCCTGGGGTGAGGCTGGATAGAATTCAATTAGGGAGATTGTTTATCCTCCAGAGTTTACAGGTGGACGCAGTGGAGGATGGGTTTGCCTCCAGATTCCTCCCCCACCCCTTAGGCTATAGCCCTTACGGGTTGATCCGAGCTGCGAGTGGCACGCCTGAAATATCAAGGTCGTAGACCACTTGGGGACCCTGTGGAGAGAAAATGTTCTTGCACGTTTTTTTCTGCGGACATTGTACGAGCGACAGGTCGTAGCGTATCGAACAATTAAACAACACGTAATGGTGAAGTAGGTGAAGGGCAGGCAGATTTTTCATCACATCCTGCGGACTGCACAAGGCGCTCATAAGTGGTGTTCATGGGATGAGTTTTTTCTTCTTGCCTTGTTGCCTGACTGTCAAAAATGAGCAAATTAGACAACCAGAGTGTAGTTTGTATCAGCATCCCACAGGCACTTATGTATCACCTGCACAGCCTGTGTACGTGACATCTGTACCCGGTCTGTTAGGAACCAGTATTCGGATCTTACTAAAGACTGTATTGGGCCGTGAGGACACCATACAACAGCAACACCTGTACTTCATAAGTGTGTGCAACTTTGCGATACATTGACCACATGGACCACGATAGTATGCTCCACTTTCCTGTCATCCCTTAAGGCTCTTAAGGGAATTGCGAGAAACGCCTACGCTCCCCTTAACATTAAGAATGTGCTGAACGCAGGTTCTTGAACATGCTTTCAGCGTATGGTGTTCACCCTGGACTGTCGCTAGCGCTTGTCCGCCACTTACAGTTGGAAGAGGTCATTGTCAAAGCGGTACAAATCTGGTGAAAGCCTTTTTCGTTCACAGCTCTATTCCAATATGTGAAAGACTTGGTGTCATTTAATTCTAGTCCGGCACAAACCCCTGATTATTCATTTCTCCTTTATGATCAATTATCAAACGGTTCACTACCAAATACGAGCCCCTGATTGGTCAACGTATGACTGGTTTAACTTCCAATGGCAGCGCATGTTGCACAAAGAGCCCAAAAACAGACTTTAAAAACGTATGTATTGATGCGTGAACATTTGAGTTTGGAACGCGGAAGCCCGAAACGGGCATATAGACGTGCATTTACATAGAGTTTTGATTGAAAGTGGTCTATTGAACACATGTTGCTGAGCCCGGTGTGACCACAGCATAAACCCAACATCCCTCAGTTGCACCTTCTGTTTACCTCTTTCTGTTTTTTTAACCCTTGTACTATCTTAGATGACCCCACCCTTACATTGACGTGTTTTTCCTACTATGACAAAGGTGGATAAAGGTGGAAAGATTTCATGTAATCCATGGACACCAGTGAAGATCACAAATCATTGAAGAAAAAAGGTTCAGAGCACTGTCTAGTGGGTCTAGAAGACCCAACTCCCAATGTTAAAGTGCCTAGGATAGCACAAGGGTTACACTCAACTTCTTGCTGTTCCCATCATGACCCGTATGATTACGTCTTTCACAGATCAGAGGACATTAAATCCTTCTGGCAGAGGAGAAATACAAAGAACTGTACCAACAGGTCAACAGATTTAAGGGAAACAGCATGTTGTCTATGTTCCTAACATTTGAGCTTTTGTCCATTTGAAAGTGAACAAACATCTGGTACAGTCGCCTTCATTCTGTCTTCATTTCAGCATCTCGTCCTGGAACCTGCTTCTCTCCAGATGTGTGAAATCCGACGTTCTATCAGCGCCAAAAATGCAAAATTAAGAGGAAAATTTTGATTGCGTAAACAATGAAACGGAACTGTGACTTTTTATGGTCTTTTTTAAAAGCTAACCATAGAATAAACAAAGGTAAATAGATGAGAAATGTCCAAACTCACTATACTCCCTATAAAAAAGGAAGATGAAGGATTTGCATACCCAGCATGGTTTCCCATAGCACCAGCCATTCAAGTTAGTTCGACCATAATGGCCTGTGATGACATGAACCTCGGCCGAGATTTGGGTCTGTTATTTCAAAGCCTCCCCGTTTGTTTTCATAGTGAGATCCTGGCCGGGGCTTCTCCAAATAATGCAAAACAGGCTATTTGACTAGAAAGGGAAAGGTGGGGTGGGTGGCTGCAGGTCCAGGTCAGCCGTGGTCTTGAATTTGAATTTTGCCCAGAGGTAGTTGACTTTTCAGGTCTTTGTCGTCGGGTCCTGTTACTTAGGTAACTACGGTGGGGCAGAAAAGCAGCTTGCTTTAAGGATACCAGGCAAAGCCCGGAAAACCTCAGAGTGACCTAATTACATGAAAGGCTCCCTTTGCTTTGTGTGCTTTATTAATGATAATGATGTGTTTTTTTTTTTTTTTTGTGGTCTTCTGTGAAAGTTTTGTCATCGTGGCAACATGTTGTTCTGGTTGTCAGGACACTAAAGGCTCCTGTGATTGTGTGTTCGGTTTGAAAGAATGTTGTTCTACCTTTTGACACGTCTGATAGCCGGCTATTTGTTCCGGGTCTATTGTGATTATGACTAATGGTGGTCTTTATGTGCTTTTTTTCTTTTTTGAACCGTAAAGGATGAAAGAAAATCCACATTTGAGAGTCTTATTCTCTATAGAATTATATACACTAGACAGAGGATCTCTGACTTCACACCATTGACCGTAAATGAGAATTGGACAGGGGAGTGTGATCTAAAAATTGGCTTTCTTCCAGTTCTAATAAAATACACTCAATTCAGTCACCAATTTTTCTGCAAAACGAACGTTGCCATGTTGGGGCCAGATGTTGTCACAAAGCGATTGGTCCGAGTCGGTCTGAGTTAACATTTCAATAGCAACCGCTCTCGCCAACCAGGAATGAGCTTTTTGGAACTCTAAACCCCCTACCACTTAAAAGCCTTGTCGCGGCTTTAGGCATGGGCAGTATGGGCGGTTGCCCAGGGCGCCAATTCAAAGGGGGCACAGGCTCAGCACTTGGAGAGACAAAAATCTGCCCTGCTATGATTTTCTATGACCTCTTATGTCACGGTGTTTAGAACGGCGTGAAACCAGCGAATCGGTGCCCTCTGTAGCTGCGCGGGATGTGTTCCTGTCAGCTGAGAAGGCACTGGAAAGGGGGCTTTAGAAAAAGAGGAGGGGTCAAGGGTCTCTCCCAATTCAAGTGGGATAAACATTTTAAGAATCAGTCATACAGTGACATTCAATAGCCTACATTTCTTTTTTTTTTCTTTGCGTGAAAAGATGGAATAACAATAGGGAGCGTGTGTGAAAAGTCTGTTAGGCATACTTGGAAAGGTCATGAATATACACAAATGTTGCAAAAATCACGCCCAGTTGTGTAAGATTTAAAGAACAATCGTGTATAAACTACGTAAAATTCCCAATGGACAAAAACATTTTGAAGAGGGTGAAAACTGAATTCACGTAAAGGCTGTCGGCGGAAATCCTTGACGTACATCTGCGCTGATCGACGAATGAAAAAAGCAAGAAACACTTAATGAAAGACGAAAGTCATGCATGTCTCATGAAAAACCAACAGTAGAAAATGAACAAAATAAACGAAGTGGCTGTGTGACACAGCTTTTAGCTGCTTTTCTCTTGTTGTATTAATGTTTACTACGACCTGTCACCTGCAGTACGCCCGTAAAAAAACATTGAATGAAGATTATCTTTCAACAGATCCAACTTTACTTTATGTTGTACAGAACGTCTGTGTATCCCGTACGGTTTTTCTGTTTTCTTTCCTGCAGACAGCCCGCATCCTCTGATAAACGTAGTTGTGACTAAGGAGGCTTTAAACTTTGGTTTTCTGTAGAAGATATTCTTCAAAAGCCTAAATCCAGGCCTCGAGAGCCGTCCTCCTGCTGCTTTTCCAGAAACCCTGCCTCATCTGCTGCTGATTACCTGGGTCAGGTAAGGAACTTGAATGGCACGATGGTTTGATGGTTTGAAAGCATGTTGGACCTCTTGGCCTGGATTTGGACCCCCCTGAATCTAAAGCGATGTTGCAATCCATCGAGTCAACTTTTTCCAAACCGTTGACCTGTTACTTTCACATCGGAGCAGTTGGAGTTACCAACTTTTTCATTTTTTTTTCTGTTCCAATATATCCCACTCATTCAGACACCATGCGTTGTTACTGGCTGTCACGAACCGCTGCCTAAGTAAGTCCAGTACGGTGAGCACTCCACTTATCTTTGTCGGTACATCAACACGATTTGAGAGAAATTGCAGATTTGGTTAGAACTATACCTGTGTGGGGACGGCGTACTTGGATGGGTGATGGATGTGCACCGGTGTGTGCGTCACCGCTGCCCTGACACTTTTGGCACATCAATGAAACCATGGTCATTAGCCATACTTTGCAGCTTCTCCATCGCCCTATTTTGGCCCCAATTTCTTTCCCCCCCCACTTCTTTCTCCTGGACATGTGGGTGATGAAATTCGAACGCAGCTTTCATCTTTTAGGGTTTGTTTAGAAATTACACCATGTGACAGACGGATCCCACGCAAGCAAAAAGACGCTGAAGGTCCGTAGACTTCAAGGGAATTTGTCAGAGATCCTGTTAACACAGATAAACGGCAACGGACTCATTGAAAGCTACTTCCATCTGGAAAGATTGAACTTTCCGTGCACCCGGAACCAAAAATTCATACTCCGGGAAGATCTGATCCGGTTTCAAAGTGAGGAGGCAGCAGGCGTCACCTGTGGAGAAGTCAACGAAGGAGCTGACTCATTAGTTCTTGTTTCCCCCTGGAGGGACCATCTTCTCGTTTTGTGTTTTATTTAGACCAATTCTCCACCAATCGAATCTCACACGGCTGACCAAACACGGCTCCCCAAGTTGTTGTTGATCACTCAGGAGGAGCTTGTGGCGGTGCACTCCAGTGCTTCTATCCTTTCAAATGCGCTTAATATGCCAAATATTCCACCAGTCACCTCCTTACAACTGTGACACACTCAAGTCATCAGAACTTGTCAAAGTAAAACTGTCCTTGGCTTTTACTCTGAAAGTACACCCACCTGGCACTAATGGCCTTTCTGTCAGCGGAGATCAAAAAATAATGTCCAGTGACCGTGCCATTTGGAGCAAGAAAGCTGTTTGGATGAGGAAAAATGCAGCGGAAGTGTCTTGCCGCTGCTGATCTAGCCCTGTTATGGTTATACATGATTTTCAAGCACACCCTCTTTACATATGCCAGCATGGTGCCTGTCTTCTTAAAAAAAAATAAACAAACAAATAAAAGCAGAATAGGTATTGATTGGCATCTGTTCCTCCAGGATGGAGCCGGACACCTTCCTCCTAACGGTTGAGGATCCCAAAGGTGCCATCGGCCTCCTGCTGCCCCCCCTCACACAAACACACCTCCCCCTTTTAATTTTATTTACAGCCTCAGCCAGGCAATAACGGATAAAATTTATGACTTACTTTTTAATTAGAAATAATGTCTTGTAGAGTTTAGGTGATGGATAGTTTAATCAATATATAGACTGTGGCTGGCCCAATGATAAACGCCACTATTGACAGTGTGCCGAGTAGCCTAACTTAACACTTTGTCTTTTTGAAGAAATATGGAGTGTTTTGTTTGTTGATGGAAACTGCAAGTCACACTGTTTTCCTCTCGTCGGCTGAGTTTTTCAGCCTTTTTGCTTCCACTTTTTCACTGCCCATCGGCGACGGTCCTTTCAAAATAAAGCTCTGGGGAGTTCGCACTCAACATTTCGTCGACATGTCGTCGACCACGTTCCCATCAGTTTTACATTCATGAGGGGCACACCATCGATTCTTTTTAAATAAAAAGACTCCGTCTTACTCAGGTGAAGATTTTAAAAGTCCCACTTCCATCATTTTTCATTTATTCTGTAAGTGTTCCCAGTGGTCCCTTTTTAATTATTGATTATTCCGGTTTGGCCAAAATCCAAAAGGTTTTCTAAGACATAGTTTCTGGAGATCGGCAGTAGTTTGAGTGGTGGGCGGGACCGTTGGCATTGCTGAGAGCTCTCAGTTCACATCGTGCTGGCTTACAATTTTTGGGTAAAAAATAAAAACTAACATATCTTTTTAATTTCTCTGGGAATCGTGCCCCGCCCAGTGTAGTCTCTATGTCACAAATATCAAAAGGCATTTTATTCTTCTGCTCCTGGTTCACAGCTTTGAGCTAATGTTACTTTAGATATGCCCTCCATCATCAGAAAAATGCCACAAGAACACGCTAACATTTTCTTCAGAGTGAGTCTTTAAGGCTTCATTTCCTGTTTTTTTGAAAAAAAAAAAATTCTAGTGCAAATCGGATAGAAGTTAGCGGGCTCAGCAGATAAATGAGAAGCAGAACTGTGGGCGCTTCACCGCTGAGCTAAAATGTTGTCAGCGGCAGATCATCGTGAGGCGTTTAAACACGGCTGCTCTCAACCCTGCGGGTCTTCTTCTCTCCAGATGATGCCAGGCATCAATCTGAAATGACAAGAGTCTTTAAAGTCTCAGGGCGTTTATGTCGAAGCGGTGAGCAGGCGCGCGTGGAATTCACAGTGAGCCACTTTCCTATTGTGTTGTATTGTTAGAGTCAGAAGCTCAGTGAATTTTTTAATCTCAATAAAGTTCTATCAAAGGTATGATTCAATACCTGTGTTTAGAATTATTTATGTTAATGTTAGTTCATTTGACTTCAATGTGATGGATATGGGATGTTGACTTTTTTCATAATTCCAGTAAAACATTTATTTTTGGGCCTAAGTGCAAATGAATTGATTATTTTTGTCCCTAAACTGTGTTCTTGATCATTAGCATTCTATTAGCCATTTTAAATTTTTATATTAGCTACAACTTATATAAACTCTAATTTGGTGTAAAATAATAATTTAATTTTTATTTAATTTGAATTTATAATTTGCAACTAGCATAAACTGTTGACGGAAGGTACCATATCCGATGTTGAATGTGGAAATTGGACTAATGCAAGAAATCTGAATCTATTGGTTTAGTCCATTTGACCCAATATTGCTTCAACAAGTGGTCACTACCAGCTCTAGAGGGGTCAAAGTGTTGTCAAGTAAAAAAGCAACACAATCTTTTGACAAAACACAGCAGGGTTACAATAACTTCTCGACACGACCGCGCTACAATATTTAAGAAGTGCTACAGGAGTGACAACAGAAAATGTTTCCAGGGGACAATTTTTAGTGACGCACTTCAAACTAAAGTGTTGGGTTGTTGTTTTTTTCTTTTCGCCTAAACTTGTCATTTTTCACACAAATATCATTGTCAACTTAATTAGGAACCAAAATGTACCTTTTATGTCCTGGAAATAATAATTTAGCAACAGTGGAACTAAGGCTAAGTGTGCCGCTAATAATCTTCCCCTGCAAACAAGAGACGACAGAAAACCTTGAAAAAGGCTCTGAAATAGATCAGGTATGTTCACTTTAAAAAGGGAAAAATGTAAAGGCAGGAAATTTGATGAGGATAAATGATGAAGAAAAATGACTAATTTAAGAAAAACGTTTTTTAGTGCAGCCATGGCTTTGCAACACTTGTGAAATTGCTAAAACATGATATTTCTAAATCATGTAACTTTAAGTTTTATATATAAATGTTTATATATGGTCAATTTTATGATCTGAAAACTTTCTTGGGCTTACCTATTTATCGTAAAACTATACTTTTTAAAAAGCAGCTGTTGTGGTTTGGGGTTCCGTTTGTGTTTCATCCAACTTCCTGTCTTATTTTGAAGGTTCTCCCTACCTGTCTTAGGTTGACTTTTACTTCCTTTGTCCCAATCTCCCCTGATCGTTTTCACCTGTCTCGTCAGTTCTCTGAGTAAATATGTCACTGCCTTCCTCTTGCTGCTTGTCCATACTGTCTACTTCCCTGTGAGCCTGCTTCTCTGCTTTCCCTGCTCAAAAGCATCTTTAGTTATATCCAAAAAATCCTTTGTTTTTGGAACCACCTGCCGCTCATCTTTGCATTTGTGTGCTGAATCAACCCCGCGACACAACAGCAGTCATGTCCGACAATTTTTATTCTTTTGTGTTTAGAAAAATACAATGATGATATTGGTATTGCCACACAAAAAAATAACACACTGGTATTTAATTTCGATTTCATGAATAGATATAAGTACTTCAAGAAAGTGTCTAAGATATAGTTTTGTTTAAAATAAAACAATATTCACACTTTAGAACAAGTTTTGATGAAGTAGTCTTGATTTTAAATGAATGGTAATGAAACACTAGTATCCTAAATAAAAGTTGAATTGAAACAGCTGTTTTCACTGAGTTAAAATACCACATTTAAAAACATTTTGTTTATTTCAATTCTTCAACTAAAAAGTTTGTAAGTTTAACATTAGATATGTTTAGATTATTTACTAATATCTTACACAAATCTACCAAATTAGTTAAGAATCTTTACCTCCCTGCTCAACAAAACAAATAAAACAAAGGAAGTTTGAGATTTTTTCAAATTAAAAGTTTGTGCTTGAATATCAAATTCATCTGAAGCCCTAAGAATCGCTTGTGGCCAAAGTTAAAGTTAATAATGACTTTTTTTTTTAAAGTTAGTTTAGAAGGTGGTTTGCCTTAAAGCTACAGACTTGGTCCTTCATTTTCTTTTGAAGGTCACCACGTTTTTTTTTTTTTTTTGTCTTTTCTCTATTCCAGACCACATACCAGTACAGAAATTCTAATAAACAGGATTTTCTTATTCATATGGAAGCCCACACCAAGATCATTCCGCCTGTCCTATAAGACGAACAGCAGTGGAGGTCTTTCTCACTGATTAGCGTTGCGTTCACTGACCAAGACAAGTAGAGGGCTTAGTAATAGCTTTATGCTTTGTGCACATACCCTCTGAAATAGAATAACCATGAATGATATAGATCCCGTGCTGTGCGTCCCAGTAGTCAATGGTTAACTGTTCTCGGGTGATTAAAGCATCTGAGCCCAACCGGCCGCCCACCTGGAGATCCTGACCGCGGTGTGTTTTCTCCACGCACAGCCGCCCTCCCTCACCCCACCGGCCTCATTTCTGCTCTTTCCTCTACCCCCCCTGATTGTGCTGACATGTATTAGCTTATCTATCCCTCTGTGTGAAACACAAGCTTGGAGATAACTTTGAGAGCAGGGTTACTCGTGTTCATACCTCAGTATGCTCTGATTCCCCCCCTTTTTTTTCTCTCCCTCAGACTGCAGGTGGCCCCGTGCCCGAACACAGACGGCCCCACCCTCAATCAGAGAATATAGACTTTTAGTCACAGCTGCCTCCTTTTGTTTTTCCACGAGTGCCAGTAATACCCCGGTATGAACGCGCGTCGCCAGTGTACACACGGCTAATCGCGTAGACGAAGCAAAAACAGGCGGCTGGTGGGTTCGGAGCTTTGACCGGGATTAGCTACACACTCTGGCCTCGTTTATTTGTCATCATTGGCCTCTTCTTTACCCCCCACTTACCCTGGTATGCACAAAGCAAACAGCATATTAAGGGAATCTTTAACCACGGTGAGCCTTCACAGGTGACTGCATTTCGCTCGGAAAGCGGCTTAGCCTCACTTGTCGCGTTTCTCAAACACTGACCTGGTTCTTCAGTTTTTGGTAACGCCGGTGATGGAGTAGCGCGCTCACTAACTGTGCCCTAAGGGGGCATCGCCTTGTGACATCAACTGGTCTTGTTTGTTGGTTGGGGTCACCGGCGACCGCGATCTTTGTTCCAGGCGGTTAATTAGAAGTTAAAGCGAGACACGACCCCCAGGACGTTAGGCACCGTCTGAATAATGAACACCTGGAAACGTTAAAGAACTCGTGCATTGCATTAGGACTCTGAACTCCTGTGGTCTTTGTAATTGTACTCCAGTTACCCCCCCCCCCCCCCCCCCCGTGTCTCTACAGGTCTCTGGGAAAATATGATTTTCTCAAATGAGACTCAAACAAATTTTAATGCATTTAGAGGTGCTCATGTCAATGAGGGGCAAATAATGGTTTTGTCTGAATAAAAGACTAATGCAGGAATGTCAAGTGCCCTGGATTTTAAAAGCAACCGAGACACACTTACAATGTTTTTGCTTTTTTTTTTTCTCTAAGTTTGTCACCCATTTTCCGAAGTAAAAACCTATAAATAAGAACATTTTATGAGGACTATTTATGAATTCACTGTGTTCTGATGATGAAAACTTGGATGATTTATGAAAAAAAATAAATGTAAACATGTTTTTTTAATGACAAATTGTTCAAACACAATGCATTGTGGTCTATATTTGCCAATCTAGAGAGAATTGATGAACCTCGGTTTTTCAGAGCGACTATCAGGACACTGAATTTGGAATTGTGCTTTCAGAGACCAGGGAAAAACGGCAAACGCCCGATCTAGTCTCGGAGTTGTAAGGGAATTTGGACAAACTGTATACCTTGCTCTTTTTTGACAATGGGCTGTGCTTCCCAATTTATCAATTTTATTGATATTCGTCCTTACGTCTTCAAAAAAAACAGACTGGCATTATGCAGAGACTTCTGGGAAGTTTTTAGGGCACTGGATTTTGGAATTGTATATTCGGACTCTCCGGAAAAATCGCAAACACCCTATTTAGAGCATTAAGTAGTGAGTAGATAGAGAACTCGGACTCAACATATGTCTCGTCTCTTTCGGAAGAATTCCCCACCTTTTCTTGACGTTTGTCATTACGTCTTAAAAAAATGCACACTGGTTTTTCTACTAAGACTTCTGGGATATTTAAAGGGCACTGGAATTTGGAATTGTAGATTTGGACACCTCAACAAATTGGCAAAAAACAGCCTATTTAGTGCACTAAGTAGAGAGTAGAAATGGAATTTGGACACAACGTATGTCTCACTTTTTTTTGACAATCGACTGCAAGAATCCAATGCTCACTGGTTTTTCCACAGAGACTTCTGGGAAATCTAAAGGGCACTGGAATTTGGAACTGTAGATGTGGAGCTGCACGATATGAGGAAAACTCGCGATATTGGTGATTAATATTGCGATAACGATATAATTCGCGGTATATAAACAAATAGCAAAACAACCAAAAACATAATTTCCATTTCACTGCAACAGTTTAAAATTATACTCCAAATGACCCTTGTCGACGTAGGAGGCAAACATCAAACATAAAAGGGCTCATCTGATTGATCAACAACGTAAACGGGTCCTTCCGATTGGTTAAATGCATAAAGGGATTTATTTCATTTTTTCAATATTTCAAGCTGCCATGAGATTGTTTTAGCACATTTAAGGTAACCATTTATTGCGATTTTCGCCATCTTTTACGGTATGCATATTGCACAGCTTGATGTCGCGATAACGATAAATTTGCGGTATATTGTGCAGGCCTAATGTGGACACCTCAACCAAATGGCGAACAACCTTTTTCAGTGCACCAAGTAGAGAGTAGATACGGAATTCAGACGCAAAGAATGTCTCGTTTCTTTTTGACAATTGGCAGTGCTCCCCAACTTTTGACATTGATCCCAACATCCTCATAAAAAAATCTAAACAAATGCACGCTGTTTTTTTTCACTGAGACTTCTGGGAAATTTCCTGGGCAATGGATTGTAAAATAGTACCGGTAGATTCTGGGAACCCTTCCAAAAAATAGCGATTGCACTAACCAGGGAGCAATAAGGGAATTCGGACACAACAAATGTCTTGTTATATTGACATTTGTTCCAACGTCCTAACAAAATAACCCAATGCACAGACTATGGAAGACTATCAGCTTCTCACACTGTGCCTTCTATTTATTCCCTACGCTCTTCTATACATAAATTAAGTCAGGATGAATCTTAAAAGTGTGACTGAGGGCGATGCCAGTAAAGCAGAATAAACAGGGTATTTCAAAAATACAACCTGTTGTGGGTGTTTGTGTGGCGGTTTTTATTTTATTTTTATGAGCTTTGGCGCTGCAAATTTTTCTAGTGAGACGCGTGTCACCTGGTTGTTGGTATTGTTCCGCCGGTGGCGGCAAAAACAAAGCGGCTCGGGGGCTGCTTGTGTATGCTGAGAGGAAGGCGGCACAGGTGGAGCGTGGGCTTCGCGGCTAAAAATACAGACCCGAATGCAATACATATACATGCCGCATTTAAAAATAAATAAATGAAATATTCCATTCAAGCTGCAAACTCTCATATTCCTGGTGCAGCTGCGGTGTTGATGCGAGCTGACAGGGATTTTTATTTCATTTTCCCGGCGTATGAGACCGAGATCGGCTCCCGTCTGCCATATCGTAATCATTTGGCTTGACGCCTTGATTTGAATTGGGGAGTACGCTGCACATGGAGTAGGCCGGGTGTGATACAGCTGCTCGAAAGGCCGCATTACTGTACCAACTGCCTGTTTTTTTTTTTGTATCTGCAGGTCACAGTGCATTGGAGACGGTACAGTCTCCCCTTCCTCCTCCTCCTCCTCCTCCTCCTCCTGTCTGTGCTGGCAGTGAACACACCTCAGTGCACACGGTCCCTGGATGCAGTCTGGCAGGGCTTAGTGAATCATCTTCCCGTCACAGGTGGGGGAAATACAACAGCGGGATTGGCAGTCCTGAGGTGGCGTCTGGCCCACACTTGAGTGAGGTGTTTGGCTTGTTTCCGCTGGAAGTAACGATATCTATTTATTTATTTATTTTTTTTATTATGAAGGAGAAAAGAAAGTAGTTTGGTAAGTTTTAGATTTCCTACCTAAAAAAAGAGCTCCAGCGAAAAAGCCCTTTTTATGAAAAGACGAGACAATTTTCAATCCGGCGAGTTCTCGCCCCGAGTCGTTCTGTGTGTCTGCCCTCTCCTTCCTCGTCACCCTCCTCCTTTGTGGCGAGAGGCCGTTTCATCTGAGCTCTTGTAGGAAGGTGGCAGCGAGGGGCCGCTGATCAAAGCCAGACTCCTCAGGGCCAACGAGGGGCCGAGCCGGAGCAGCAGATGTTTACCCTCCTCCTTTAGCACCTCAGTTACAGCTATCCTTATTTAACTGGTTCTGGCTAATGGGCCCTCGCCGGTTTCGGATATACCGGATCGCTTTTCATCTCTTGTGTGTGCCGAACATGGGATTGAATGTGAGACGGCGGGGGTATCTTGTTCCTCGCTGACACTCTTATTGTGCTCCTCTGTGAATTTCAGGCCAAAAGAATCCCTTTCACTGTAATTGGGTGTGAATGAAACACTTGTGCTTGGCTATTGTCTACAATGCAGTGTTACATTCATGCCAGTGGTTAAACACGGCAAGAGTTAGTGGCAAACGGGCTTATTGTGGAAAAAAAAATACGAAGTTTAGAAGAGGAAAAAAAAAAAACAAGTAGGAGCCACGCTTTTCTGGAAATGTGGCAAACAAGATGGCTTGGCAGGAGTTTTTTCTTTTCCAAACACTAAAGAAAAAAAATGTGCAAAATATGAACAAACAATGGGCGCAAAGTAGGCAAACATTGGTTTTTCTAAAAAGAAATGTCTAAATCTGGTCCAGATTCTGGGTATGTTGTACACAAGATTGATTGAAAGATTTGGTGGGCCTAATTGCGCTGCGCCATCTGCCCTAGCTGCAGAACCTGCCAGCCATGTGACAGTTTCCAACAGGCGTACTGACGAGCAGATGTGCGCAGGACTGAGTGCACGTGTGGATTTGAGCACGTCAGTCCCTCTTCACTTTGTGATCACATCTTTGTTTCAGCGATTTCAACAGGACAGCCGTGACCTGAATTACAAATACCTAACACGCAATCATTAAAAACTCTAGCCGCACACTGCACGGCCCAATTCCTTTAGAACCTTTTTTAAAGAAATGGTTATTTTTGGAGGAAAAGTCGCTAATAGTAAGGTCAAATATCAGTGGGTCAAGGTTAATTTCTAGCCATCTGCTAACTATTTATCACTTGACTTCCACAATACCAGTTAAACAGCAGAATAAAGGTGCAAAAAGATGTTTTTACTAAATACAGAGAATCCGTCCACCAAGATATGGAATTTTTGAGGGAAAAAAAGGATCAATTTGACAATTTTTGTGAAAAAGATTCTTGTATCTTTGGTTAAACCGTTTGTGCAGTTCACTTTATTCCAGCGGGGTTCGTACAGGCAACACCCAACTGCATGTCGGTGTCACACACCGTTTGCACACTTTTTGCTTTCCTTTTCATGATACATGCGTGATATACGTGGTTCATAAGTGTCCATCATTCGTCATGTGCACAGATGTCCGTCAAGGGTTTTGTCTTGACACGAATCCGGTTTTTAAACTGCTCAGAATTTTTTATTTTTTTGGGAAAATAAGGCTTTAAAGTGCAGCTTATGGTGCAGAACATATGGTACCTGATATTCAGATGTTGGTTCCTTGAAAAACTAGATATATATAAAAAAAAAGCCTTTCCAAGGTTTATTTTACTGTTTAATATAAAATCCAGCTCAAATCTGTTGTACAGTTTAAGAGCTACGTTCATAGTCCCAGTATTGATTGCAACAGAGATACAGGCCGCTTAATACAACAGTAAAGCAACTCATTGAAAATTTACATTAGGGATTAAAGTTTTAATTGGTGTCCGCCCTACAGAAGTGGCATCCTAAGTGATTGAGAACGCTTCGTCACTGCAAAATGGTGAGAATATAGAGAGACGGGGCTGAAAATTTGTGGTAATCGTCGTCAAATTTGCCTCTTTCTGTTCTCCACCTCTTCCTGCATCCAGGCACAGAAGACGATATTGGCATGTGTTTCATATTCTGCATGCTCGTAGCCCCCAAGTCCCTTTTGTAATTATTATTCAGTAGATGCACTGCTTGGCACAAGGACAAAAGTTTGCATAATTTGTGCAAGGCCGTCATCAGTTTTTGAGAAATGGCCCCGGCTTTTTCTTTTGCTTTTAACTAAATAGATGCACGCCAGGCTGGACGTAAAAACGGCCGCGAGGAGGAGAGGCGAACGTTATTCATACATTAAAGTCAAAACGACCGGCTAGAGTCGCCGCATCTAGAGCCTGGCCGTGTCCGGCTCAAATACATTTATTTTGCTTGTTGTCGTGATTGTGCTCCTTTTTCCCGCAGGTGGGTAAAAAAAAGAAAAAAACAAGTAAAAATAATACTCAGAAAGGCACTCGCTCTTCCTCCTTAAACAAACAAAAAAAAAAACTTCTCAGATGAAGTATTTGGAGATAAGCCGCGCGTGATAACAGAACACCATTCCTCAGTTGAGCTCCCTTAGGGCTCTCACCTTAAGACGGCAGAGTTATTTCCAGCGCACTGTTCACAGGAAGAGTTCCTCTGAGGACAAAATAAAGAGACACGTTACTCTGGATCCCAAAAGAAAACGCTCTAAATTGCCTTCACTGAAGGGAAGGACAATAGATACATTCTAATTACTGCACACCTCTACGGTTCTCCTGCGAAATACGTGGGTTTTCTATGGAGTCGCTTTTGTGCCATCCATTCCAAGCGCAACACTCGCTGTTGTAAGCAGAAAACGTTAACAAGTTTTTGAGCTCCAAAAAATAATTTGGCACTCGAAACACGCAAAACTATTTTAAATATGTGCTATCGAAACAATTTTCACTTAAGAGACATTCATTCTCTTCTGTCCTGGAAAAAGAACAGGGGCCCCGCGATGCAAATATGCCCTAAAAGCCGGCCAATCACAGGACAGCAATGTGCATGTCTGTTAAGATTCCAATTGTTTTGTCTGCACCCGTTTGAGTTTAAAGGGCATTTGTCTGATTCAAGTGCGTTTTTTTTGTTTTTTCTTTTAAACACGCAGCATTTTAAATGTTTTATGGTCAACACAATTGGAGCGTTTCCATTGGCTATGACATTGAACAAAGCATTGCAATGATAAATTTGCCAAATGGAAACACAAATATTTTGAAAGAACTCTCATTTATCTGGGAAATAAAAAATGTTGTGCTTAGGAGGTTTTTTATGTTTTTTGAGACTTATTGAAATTGAAGTATTTCACAAAACTGCAATGGAAAAAAAACGTGTTTTAATTAAATGAGTCATGTGACCAACAACCAGATCTTTGTAGGAACTGGCTGCCACAAGATGAAGGTGTCATCCAGAATTCTTGGATCCTCTGTAAAATCACAAACCACGACTTCCCAAAAGGGCTTCATCCGTAGCCCCTCCCACATTTCAGGAGCTCGTCACTCCGTGGCCTGAGTGAGACGCCGATGTGTCTTTTGATAGATGATGATGAGCGCTAGTCCTGCGGTAGAAATTTCAATGTATCTGCCGTTCTTTTAAAGTATTGTTTACATCCGTCGCCCTGTTTTTTAACGACATAATTTGTTATTGCAAAATTTGTCTTTTTCCCACATTTGTAGATATTCCATAACGTTTTGGGCGTGTGTGTAATCGGGAGACGCTGCTAGTGAGTGTTGCGCTTGGAATGATGGCATAAAAATCCCTTCAAAGATTTTCCCGCTGCATTGTTCCTTGGTTGGGATTTCAGGAATAAATTCTGCTTTTGTTGCCAGAACTGGCAGAAGGTTCTGGACGTAGCTCTTTTGTTGGAAATGCACAAAAACGTACAATCGTCGGTTTTGCATCCGAATGGGCTATATTTGGTGGATGTGATGCTGATTTCTGACAGTAAACAGGAAAATTGAATAATACCAGCTTTCTCGTTTTGGTCTTTTGGACTCCTTTCCTCTTGATCCAAATCAATTCTGGGTAAGCTGGATGAGCTCCCTCTTGAAATGATCATTTGTTTTGATGGTACAGGACAGCTTTAATCAGTCCTGCGACGTTGATATGAGAGAGAGGGAAAAAAACATCAATTTGAAGAAACTTCATCATTTGCTGTTTGCTATTATTATTGAAGTCGATACAGCAGAAGGCCCATTAAATGAAGTTCCACGTTTCCAAGCAGACCCAGCTCATCAGTTTAGGCTACTTTTCTCTACACGCAGACATAGTGTCTCCATTTAAACCTGCTGTTTGCATCTGTGCAGCCGATCAATAACCCAGCGGAGCGTGTTATCTGTACGGAAACCGCTGCAGAGATGACAAAAGAGCAAATCTTTGGAAAAAGGAAGCTTTTTTTTTCTTTATAATAAAAAAATTTCAATTAAGAGGTACTGAAGTCACATGTGAGAACAACAATTTGAGCCCCACCTTCTCGTTTTATTAGCGTCAAGGGCGAGAACGAGATAGGAGCGCCGTAAAACAGGTATTCTAGCAGTGCTCTGGGCCGGGTAAGGAAAAACAGATCGATGTGCTTTACTCGGTTAGAAGACCCTGGAGATTCACTGCCTGACACTCCATAAAAAGCTGCGTGGTGTTTTTTTTTTTTTTTTTTTTAACCAAGATCTTAGCATGCATGAAGGAATACAACATGCTGCACGCGTTTTCATAGCTGTCAGAATACCAACCTGTCTACGAGAAAAGAGAAATCTAATATTTAGTCCCAACCCCACAGCCAACTTCACTCTCGCCGTCTGAGCTGTCAGATTTGACTTTTATTAGAGGAATATGAATCTAACGCGAGGCACCAAATGACTAACTCCATTTCGCCACGAGCTCCGCACCAAAAACCAATAATAGGGCGCTTGTAAAACACATGCCCGCATAGCTCAAGGCTGAGATGAGTTTGTAACCTTTGCTGGCATGTTTAGGAGGTATGCCTTTGAAAGCACCGGTGGCGATAGCCCGAGGATACGTCTCCTTTTCTGCTTTTTTCTTTTCTTTCGGTGTCTGCCAGACACAGGTGGAGATCATCCCTTTTGTCCATCACTGACAACGCAGCTGAAAGTGGATATGGAGCCATTATGGCCTCAAACACCCATTGGTCGCCTTAAACACTTCCAACGCCAGCACAAAGTCCATTCTATTTATAATTCATGCAGGCTTGACATATTATATGCATATTTAAACAATGAATGTCCCGCCCTTCTTCTTGCCCCGCCCCTCCTTTTCCTTCTAATTCACCGAACCCATCTCAGTTGTTCTCTGGCGGTTTGGAATTGTGACCGAGGAGGCTGTATTAGAGAGCAATGATGACTGAATAGCTGAGCAGATGTCTTTCATTTTTTCATTCTATGTATCCTGTTGCAACTGTAACCCTTTAACACAGATACACAGATACAAATAACTCGTAGACGTACTGTAACTCTGACCGTTTATGCCAGGCCTCGAGGGCCGGCCTCCTATAGTTTTCCTGCCTTATTTGCTGTTTATTACCTGGATCAGGTGTGTTTAGCCAATAAGGAGCTTCAACGGCAGGATGGCTGGAAAACATGCTGAATTTCGCCCCTCGAGGCCTGGAATTGGACCCCTCGGGTAAATCCGATTATTCTGATTAGAAAAAGAAAAGAAAAAAGACTCTTTGTGCCGTTATGCAACATTTACCCTCCCCAACACTTGATATGTAACACAAAACAGTTTTGCGTAACACAATCATATAATAATATACATGGAAAAAGTGAGAAAAGTTGTGGTCTATACATAAGATTTTCCCAGATGTATCACGAAGGAACCATGATTAAAACCATGGAAGAAGTACGAATAAACGTAGCAACAGGTATGTGATTATTGGTCTGTTTATTTGAAGTTCATTAGTGATTTGTGCTTTAACGTGATTTGTGCGGTGTATATGCGATATAAAAGTTATACATCAGTGGTCATGCGTGAAAAGTCTGTTAGACATACATGGAACGGTCGTGGAAAGCCACAAATTTGCGTAAGCATCTAGCAAAAAATCACGCACATTTGCCGAAGATTTACATAATAATTGCACGTAAATGACGTAAAATAGTATATATTGCGTGATTGCCAATTTTGAACAGCTCAAAACCGAATTCACGTAAAAACCCGTCCACTGAAACCATTACAAAATTGCGCGCTTCGACGAATGACGAACACGAGAAATCACTTCTGAATAATGTAGATCATGCGTGTATCACGAAAGACTGAAATTTTGTACGTAGAAAATGCGCAAGCTGTATGTAGTGGCCGTGTGACATGGCTTTACATAGTTCACTACAGTAAGGTGTCACATATCAGCGCAAGACTGCTTTTCTCTGCTTTAGAACCCGCTGGAATTACCTGAATTGCGTGAATCGTTAAATAGTTATGCTAGTCGACAGAGTGTCAACACTCTCCTAAAGCTCAGATTTTAAACTGAACGCGATGCGCTATTCAAATTTGCCTCCTGTTACTTTTCTTTTGATATGTGTCAAAGTCACTGGTGGAAGCTTGTCCAAAAATCAGTTCATAAATCTGACGCCCATGTGACTTATGTGGGAGGAGCTAACGTCAAACTTTTTCATCCTCAAAGCATTGACTTCAATTTTTGTTAAATGAAAGACTTGGTGTCGTATATTTCTGGTCAGACACCAACTTCCTGTTTATGATCAATTTTTTAAGGGTTGCACTATCAAAATTTTAAAGTTAAAGACCCAATATCACTGGGCTTTTAGAGTCCTTGGTATAACTCGGCTTGGATTTGAGCTCACGACCTTCCAGTCACAGGGTGGACACTCTACCACAAGGCCCCTTTACCACAAGGCCACTGAGCTGGAAAGTCTCTGAATGGTCAAAGTTCGACCTGTTGTATTGTAGAAAAAGAAAAAGTGTTATTGAAAAACTTTTAACATTACAAAAGCTGCAGGTGAACAGGTGCCCTAAATCCGATTCTCTGTCTGACCACATCGCCAAAACAATGCCGCCTATATAAACCATGATAAAAGTTTTCATTCTGCTCATGTTTTTCCTCAAGAAGGTTTGTTTGCCCACCGGGTGAGACATCATTGCTCATCGTGTTCGTTTGAAGTTGATGGATGTACTTGGCGATTGTTTCCTGTCATGCACGAGGACGATGATGTACTTTCATGCCTCTCACTTCCAATTTAGTGATTCAAGTTTTGGTTCTGGACTTGACAACCGAGCTGTGCCGGACTGCTGATGTGCGTACGTTGAGTCCAAGCTTTGGGAGTCGGAAATAGCACTTAAAGAAACAGAAATATGGCACATCTGGGAGAGTCTGAAAAAAAAAAAAGGTTGTCTGTCCTCTGAGGTTGTCGTTTCAGTCCCTTCTGCCTGGTTACTTGGCATCCTATTCTCATTTGTCATTATGCTGTTTCCAATCATTGCATTTACATGCTCAGAAGTAACCTGGTTACAGGCAGCTTCCTCTAGCGTCTATTCCTTAAAATAATGAGAAACTTGGGCTCTTTAATCGGGTTAAGGGATTATATAATTTTGCATAATCTGATTTCGCAGTAACCAGATTTCTCTAAGTAATCAGGTTACTTAAATGCACTTTAATATGAGGGGAAAAAAGAGAAAAAGTACTCATAACATCTATCTTTTTTGTATTTTGTACCATTATTGCACTTCAGCTGCAGAAACGGGCTCTTTTCTTTGTTGGTTGCAAATGATTTGCTTTTCTCGAAACTAGAATAATCCCTGTGATGTCAATCATAGATCAGACTGTGTTAGTTTAGGAATTACCATCTGATGCATCCTGAATAAAGCTGGTTCTGATTCTGACGGCCCAAAATTACGGTAAAGAGAATGACAGAAACATGATAATGCCTCTGGGGAAAACTTGACGAGATTACATTCATGAGATTTGATGCTCGTAAGTATGTTATTGCTTCTGAAAAATGCATTGGAATACCTCCCCCAAAAGCCCTGTGTGCTCGTATGGAGGGATATCTTGAGATTTGGAGAGAAACGAACAATTGTTTTAGTTGCTGGCTAATTTGAAATGTTTTTCCCAATCTGTCATATTATAAAAAAAAAAAAAACATTTTCCGCACACAAAACTACACTTCAAAGCCTTAATGTTCAAAAAACCAAAGTGTACCATGTTTACTCTGGTTGTCTTTACTGATTTTGAAGCAATTTTGAGAGGTACACAGTGCTCTATCAAAATGTCAGTCCATCTTTTGTTTGGTTGTGTGCATGCGCTAATGTGAAGCGGTGTCGAACTGTGTTACTAACAAGGTTGGGAATTAGCCTAGCCACGGTATGTTTGTTTTAGCGAAATCAGTCTCTTTTTATTTTGTGTTGATAAACAAGGTTACAGAAATTGTTAATATGCTAACTTTGCTAACGAAAAACCGGAAGAGGATGTGAGTTCCGCCGAGCGACTGTTTTTTCCCCCAAACTTTATTGAATGTAACAGTTCAATACAAAACAATGTTAGACAGCGCCGAGCGGCTATATACATTGACATGTCAGCTTGGTAATATACGAGACGATCTTCTAAACGTGCTTTTAATAATGTTACGGTTATTATGAAACACCTGTTCGCTCATCGTTTGAATTTTAATCCGTGTGGTCAGTGCTTTTTCTGAACGGAAACGGAAAGAAGCCAGGATTAGCATTATGCTAAAACGGGCTAACAACATTAGCTTTGGGTGGCGCTGTAATCTGCATCTTGGCTGCACGTACACGTGGGAATAACATCAGCCTTTATTTAGTCGGGACACGACTGGAAACACAAATCCACGTGATTGTTTGAACGGTTTCTAAGGACTGAGCGATATTTCTGCTTTGAAGCTCAAACCGCTGTATGTCTGCTGACGGTCCGAGCTGTGCTTAGACACACACTTTTAGACCCGGTTCTGAGTTTGGTAGCTCGTACCCCTAGAGCTGCGGGACCGATCACAGTCCTAAATCTCCCACACTTACCGCTCAAGTAACAAAGCACCCCCCCCCCCCCCCATCAAACACAAAGCTGTAAGTCCGCGCACCGCCGGTCCTCTTGACTAGTTAAGTGCTGGAGCGGACTACTTCTTTTCTATTTTGTTTGTTACTTTTTTTGTTAAAGTCACTTCCCTCAGTTTATACTGGATCATCGCGGATGAGTAATTAGTTGAGAAATAAAATAAATAAAGTAATAAAGTAAAATAACGAATAGCAATTATATAAGAACGAAAAATTTAAAAATAGCCCCCCCGCCCCGATATCATCATCCATCCCAATGGTTGACAGCAAACATCGTCAACGGCCAATTTAAGGGACATCGCCCAACCCTATGACCAAACATACAAAAAAAGGTATAAATAAATAAATTTTCTTTTCTTTTTGAAGAAAATTTAAAAAAAATGTCAGTGTTTTTTGTTTTATTATGGCAACAGATAGCCATGAGATGTTGCATTATTATTATTTTTTTTTTGTTGGATTGAAGCCTTAATGGTGAATATTTTGGCAAAAATCTGCAATGAAGACCCTTTAAACTATAGTTACCCACTCTGGTCATCTTTTGATCTATTTTTAGAAGCGTTCCCCGTGGTCTTTTATTTATATTTATTTTTTTAACCAAATTTTAAAAAGAATTCTTAAAACCGGTGTCGTCTTCTAGGATGAAAATTTTGCAGAGCAACAATAGTTCATCTGAGTTGTAGGCGGGACCCCTGGTGAAGAGTAACCCTGCCCCTCCTCTTCTTCTCCTCGTGGCTGAGGGCTGGTGCCTAATTTTTATCCCACAAATATAATATTTTTCAAACATCACTTTATCGTCTGCACCCAAATTACAACAATTTGAATAAAGTAATACTCAGAAATGCAATTTGAAGCTTATTTTCTTTGTATATGTTCTCTATAATCAGAAAATGCAACAAGAACATATTAAAAACACTAAAAACACAATTTCCCTTGAAATGGGTCTTTAAACAAAACTTTATCATTCTTTAGGTTTCCATTTTCCTGCATCTCTTTCCTACCATAATGCTTCTTCTCTTCCTTGATGCTGCTGTCTTATACATTCTGTTGTGACCATACCTTTATTAACTTTAAATGAGCAGATGCAGTCAGACTTCGTAGAGTTTCTTCTATCATGTCTGCTTTATTTGGACCATCACACCTGTAAGTAAAGACTTGAATTTTCAGTGAGGATTTCCTGCTTTGTGTTTCTTTTGAGAAAGGCATTTGTTGAATGGAAAGAAGGACAATGTCGATGAAAAAATCCATCAGGGGAACAGATCATGTTAGATGTTTTGGAGATATATGCGGGGAAGCAGATTGAGGCGGCCTTAGACACATGATGGTGTTAGTAAGGATTGGAGCTACCAGTAGGAGGACCAAAGAGGACGTCCATGTATGTCGACACGGAGGACGTGAGGGTGGTTGGTGTGGATGAATGCAGACAATAGGATTTTAGATGGTGGCAGATGATTCCCTGTGGCGAGCCTTAAAGGAAGCACCACAAAGATAAAGCAGATTTGTTGAGAGGAACATCTCACACGGAGATAAACGCTGACAGCAAAGACTCACATGTCAGAAAAAAAGGGGCATGATTGATTGGTTTCACCTGTCTGCTAGACAGATGGCAGATCATTTAGCTGTAAAAATAAAAAAATAAAAAGTACAGTCAAAAAGCTAACAATGCTTTGACTTTGTCTTACCACCACTGACCTCAAAGACGGGATTTCAATGCAGCAACATCCATCATAGAACATGCTGTACAGTTATCGACTGAGACTAAGTAATTTGTGAAATAAAACTAGCAGGAACTGAGTCTGGAAATCCTCTCTGAATGTGTCAAACTGTTGATTTTAGTTGGATCCACATGAAGGATGAGTCAGTGATAACGCCCGACGAGATTGTCAGATATGAAATGATTAGGCAGAGGTGCCAGCCAAGGTCCTAGATGAGACAAATCTGCCTGACTCAAATTTGAAAACCAGGTTCCGAAACCAACATGTGCTGTGACAGTCAAACAGAGCGGTACTTGGTCCCATTTTTTAAATAAAGCTACACAAATGAACTGGCGGTTCTGAATTTTTCATACCATAAGGCACACTTAAAAGCCTTGATAAAAATATCTTACAATCGGGGACAGAAGTTAGCGTAGTCACCATAATGTTTGTTTTAGTGGAAAAAGTCTGGGTTTTTTGAGATGCAAAGAAGGTTGGAGGTTATTGTAAATATGTTAACCTGGCTAACATGTTGCAATGTCAGACTATTTTTTTAACATTTTGCCAACAAGGTTGGGAGTTAGCGTAGTCTCAGTAACATTTGTTTTAGTGGTCATTTTGTTTTTATGTGTTAAACAAGATTGGGAGTTACAGGTGTTGTGAATAGGCTAATGCGGCTAATGCTTCTAATGTGGCTAACATGTTGCGGGTTCGGATTGTGTTTCATATTTACGTGTTACTAACAAAGTTGGTGGCTAGCATGGTTACACTGTTTTGTTTTTTTTAAGTGGAAGAAGTCTGTTTTTTTATGTTTCCAAATAGGGCTGGGTGTTTTTTGGAATATGCTAACGTGGCTAATGTGTACCGGTTTCAGACTGTGCTATATTATGTGTTAGTGAAAAAAGTCTTCTTTGCGTGTTGTAAAGAAGGTTGGGAGTTACAATTATTGTGAATACGCCAATGTGGCTAATGCTTCCAATGAGGCTAACCTGTTGTGGTGTCGGACTGTGTTTTATATTTACGTGTTACCAACAAAGTTGGCCGTTGGCGTAGTTACAGTACGATCGTTTTAGTAGAATAAGTCTGTTTTTTTATGTGTTGCAAAAATTGTTGGGTGTTTTTTCTAAAACGCTAATACGCTAACGGTTTTTTAAGTGCTACTGTCAGGGTTGGGAGTTGGCGTAAACTCAGTAACTTTTGTTTTTCTGTTATCAGTCTTCTCTTTTACGTGTTTTTAAAAAACGTTGGAAATTACAGATATTGTGAATACGCTAATGTGGCTAATGCTTCTAACATTGTTAACACGTAGCGTGTTACAAACAAGTTCTAAAGTAACTGTGAATGCAGTTAATAAAGTCTGACTGACCGACGGTCTTATCTGTGACTCTTTTGTATCGCTCTATGCACTTTATAGCACGGTGCGCCTTATATATGATATAGCTTCAAAAATAGTCCATTCATTAAGGCTGCGCCTTATATTCTGGCCTTCTAGAGTGGATTATACGGTAATTAGTAAGATTCAGAATAAGAGTAGCACTAAAGCATAAGGGGAGTAGATACAATGTCCCACTGAGAGTATCTGCACAACCTCGCATGTGTGTCATCCTATTTCACTGATATGATACTAAGAAAATGAAGAGAAACTGCCATAAAGCGGCGTTGACTAAAAATGAAACAGACCTGAATGAGTGCTCACATTGCATATCAAAGTATACCTCACGACTGTAATCAGACATGCGCCGTTGCCTCGTAAGTCATTTGAAATTTGAAGGGACAGTCGAGGAAGTTGTCGCGGGTGTTTACAGAAGAAATCCCTCACATTGCTAAAGTGCAGATGCTATTTGTTCTGTGCCTCGGTGCATGAACACTCGGAGAGAGCGCCGGGCCCCGGCGTCTCCGTCTGGATAATAATTTGAAAAGTCAGACCGAATGGGGAGGGGGGTTATTGCTTGGTGTCATTCCACTTAATACGTGTTCTTTCACGGTGCTGACAGATCCCTGATTTTGACAGATTATGGAGACAGCTGCGGATGCATCTACCACGCTGTTGCCTATAGCAATGCAGAGTTAAATGTTACTTTAACGCTGAAAGACATTATGTGATAGCAACAGTATGACTGACTTGGTCAATTTGCACTTATTTGATGACGAGTACAAGGGTAAATACTTTGACTAAACAATGACTGAATCAGACATTGCAGAATTAGTACTAAAGAGTGTGATGCTACTTTCGCTTTAATGCTTGTTGTTTTTTTAAAACAGAAGTTTAATTATCATCTCCACCTCCTTCCCAGTATCCAATTTGTGCAACTATCGATATCTTGAAATTGCATTATCCGTGGGAATGCGAACGTTGGGTGGACTCTGTAGCCGTCGCCTGATTCCGCTCTGGGCAGTTCTGTGAGGTCAGGAGAGATGCTGCGCGTATGCAGATAAGGCAGCTGCGATCGGGGGCAGAAATGATTGCCATTCGCGCTCACGGGATGTTTGTTCATGCGGGCTCGGCTGACAGACGACAGGCCAGCAGTTGCAGCCGTCGCCGGGGTTCTTTCAGACTCTGCGAGTGTAATTTGTCAAAACAGAGACAGCAAAGAAAAAAGTACGGTAAGTAAATAATGGCGGGGCTGAAATGTAAAGCCTCTGAGTGGAGCGTACGTTTGATAGCATTGCAAGCAATCATCTTGCCAATGTTTATGACAGGCCCCATTTAACGAGATACCTCAAAGGTTTTGTTTTCAAAGTTTGCAGAAAGTAAACAAACGATGTGGCACTTTCGTACCTACAGGTCTTCTAGGAGCTTTTTACGGCGCCGGCTAGCAGACTAATGCAATCAGAAACCCGCATTTAGTAGATGATGTTCACATTGGACGGCCACTACCCAATAGTAGCGCACGTTCAGCACCTACAGATGCTACATGATCAATTTTCAAACGGTTGGCACTTCCATAAGTTAAACAGGACGGCACTTATACATCACATAACCATGAGACAGGCCTTTAGATTGGGTTTGAATGGGAGCAGAACATCAACTAATGTCATGTCTTCATCTAGTTTGGTTTGCTTTCCCACACAGTATTCTCCTGAAGGCTGAACCCGACCAAACTTCCTGAAAGCCAATCTGGTAGTTCGATACACCGCTCACAGGAATGGCACATGGGAGATCAGGATTTGACTCCCTGGGTGCGCATTTATCCAGTATTGGCCCTTTTGGCAATACCCTTGGTGTTGCTGTCTAACTATACAGCCACAATTGGGTTCCAAGTCTGAATTCCGCCCTGTGCCGGTCCCCAGCCCGGATAAAATACAGGGTCGTGTCAAGACGGGTCTGTGCTGTAAAAAATCTCTGCCAGATCACCTCTCTGAATCCCAGAATGCTGATTCACTGTGGATATGCCCAAAAGTGAACAGCAACATTTGATACACTGCTTACTTGTGGGCGACATCACCCTCCAGGACGTAAAAATGAAGAAGACGAAAAGCAATCCACTGTGTGATTTTCATATGGATTCTCCAGGTCTATTTGGGTTCAAATTTCAATACTTTCTATCTTTATAGGTCACCTAATAGTCCAGTTCTTTGAAAACAAGGGGGTTCCTTTTTCAAACTCACAGCCTTCTGCAGGGATCATTTTCCGATGTTGTTACATGCAGAATATCTGACCCAAAAAAAAAAGTTTATTAAAATGTCTAAAACTGCACATGCATTTCCAATTAAATAATGACCAATCGGCCTAGTGAGTTTGATATTAATATGTATAGATATCCATTTTTTTGTCTGTCTTTTGTAGTTTTTTTCTGTTTTAATTGCTTAAAATTCCAAGTTAAAAAAAAATTATTCTACAAAAACTAAAAAAACTTCTGCGTTGGAGCTTTTTTTTAACTTTTCAAAGAAAAGTATTGTACACTGTTAAAAAAAATCTAATTTTAAATACTTTTATTTCTTTTTTTAAATAGCTGTTGAATAATCAAAAAGTATTTAAAATGCAGCCAAGCCAGTAAGAAATTTGAAATTCCGAATTTTTCAGAAATAAATACATTAAATATGTAGGATTTATCACTTCTATAATCTTTTAGACTTTGTAGTTTTGGATATTTGTAAACCTGTTGTTCAGTTGTCTTGCTTCTATCTTTGTTGCATGATAAAGTCAAAGTGTAGAAATGTTGACATTTTAACACTTTTGCTTTCTGAATAAGTCTTAGATACATTGAGAGTTGTAAATGGCGTCATGCAACATCTGTTCTGTTTAGCAGATGTTTTTTTCAATCAGGTGTGAATGAATTCATTTAGGACTATATAGTGCATTGCACTCTGCATAAACGGAATCCTAAGAAAGTAAAGTAAAATCTTGTTTTTTGTGATCCAGGAAAAATAATCTTGCCAATAAAGTTTTTCATTAGCAAAATTATCTTAGATTGAGAAAACATGCCTTAGTGCCTAGATTTTCTTTCCTAAAATAAGAAATCTTGTTAGGACCCTTTTTTTTTTACCCCAATGGCAGATTTTTCCGTCTTAAAGAAGACGTTTTTAATTTTAAGAAATTTTTTAACTCTTTTTTTAATCTTTTGCAGTGTAACCATGCAAATCTGGTGTACTTTGTGAGAAATATTGGCTGCAGAATTCTGTGAAATCCATACAGTTTTAATGGGACCACACCAAAACCATCGGATATTACCAGAACATGTTGAGTTGTGAAGAATATTTCAAAGGAACGTGGTTGGAGTGCATGGAAGGAAGCCTCTCATGGTTTGAAAGCGCCTCTCCAGTTCAAGATGGTCACAGATTGTTGAACAGAAGACCCCCCTCTCCCCCTCCTCTTTTGGACGCTTTAGGTTAATCTGATAATCAGAAATGTTAGCACAACCTTTGGCACAACTTTTTTTTTTTTGTCAATGAAGCGTCTCTGTGGCGTTTGGACCAGAGTCCTTTGGATGGACGTATTGGGTCATAAAATCAGTAAATCTAGCAGTAGTATCTCACACCAATGATGTTATTAGATTTGCTGGGCTCAGGCATCAGCTGTGGTTTTTGGATAGGTGTCAGCACAGAACTCTATAACCCCCCCCACACACACACACACACACACACTCCCAACCCTCGCACTCTAGACGTCCTCCTGTGCTGAAACCAACTGGTCCAGAAATCGTGTGCCAGGCTGGAGGAGAGTCCCAGAGGCGTCTCTTTGCTCCAAGTCCAAATCAAAAGGCGAAGAAGAAGAAAAGAACCAAACTGTGGTGCTGAAATGGTTCCTTTTGAATTCATGAAACTGTCAAAGAAAGAAAGAAAAAACCTCCTTTGCTTAACAGGGAAATAAGGGTCCGGGGCTCAAGGGGATTGAGAAAGGGGTAGCGGACAGGATCGCATTTCAGAGTTGGCTTTAAAGGAGTCCCCCGCGCTCCCGATGGCCCGTTGTGCAAGTTGAATAACATTCCAGTGTCAGATTGATACAAAAATGAAATGAAGAGAATGAAAGGAGAAAGGACGGGAGGGTGGAAATTTCCCCAGCAGCTGAGCTCCTGGCAGCTCCGTGTAGGTGGCTGACAGGACTCCCCAGAAACGGAGACAATCTTGCCCCGTCTGACGGAGTCTCGGATCAAAGACAATCACTGTTGACGCGAAAGTAGCCGCTTTCACAACGGCGCTGAGATGATTTGGGTGCGGTTACAATAGTTTGACACCAATACTAATCATTTCAAGCAAACGAGAATTCAAATGGAAATCATGACGGCGTTGGAGACTTTTGAAGTGAACTCAGGTCGACCCATGGGGTTAAGCACCTACTGTAAATACTGTTAAATTTGATCAATGTAAAACAAAACATTCCTTTAAATGGTAAATTTATTGCTAAACACTGACTTTTTGGAGTATTAGTATCAAAATGTGTTTAAACAAAGTGAAAAGTCACATTTGTTTGGTTGCCGTAGATGCTCATGAGTTAAAAGCTTCTCTATTAGTTATTCAATTTCAAAACTTTAATGGTGCAAACAGATAACCATCCATCCATTTTCCCAACCTACCTTATCCCTTTTGGGGATCCCAGCCACAATCGGCTAAAGACGACGTTTGCCCTGGATGTTCCCAGTCTGTTACATTGACTATAAATGAGAACTGGACTGAGTGAGTGTGACGTCACCCATAGAAAATTGATTATCTCCAGTTCCAACAAAAGTAGGGCAACTCAGTGGCCAAATTCTTCGCAATACGGCCATCAACAGTAGGTGGTTATTGGTCCAAACATAGGTCAACCCGAAAGACTGTATCCTGTACTGATTCAGGAAAGTCCACGATAAACAGAGTCTTGAGTTTCAGCATTGACCCATTAACAGTGCTGGGTTTAGAGTTACGCTAGAACGTTTTTGGATGTATGGTCGCTGCACCTGACAAAATCAAACCTAATTACCTACTTCTATTCAGGCATTCTGAGGGGGCGGAGATAGAATTGTGTTTGCGGTTGTGTGGCGTAAGTGGACAAATAAAATTACACCGGAAAGCAATTGGGACTTGGACGTGAATCAGACGTCTGGATTGTGACGTCATTTGAAATGTTTTTATAGGGATGAAAACGGACAGAAAGAGCACAGATTTTGGAGTTATGGAACTCTAGGATAGAGATTTGCTCAGAGACTGACGCTCCTCTCTGTCATAGACCGTCCGGTGCTTCAGAAAGTACCAGAAAGTACCTGTATTTTGTGTGCTCCAATCACAGTCTTTTTTTTTTTTTTTTAAAAGGCTGTAGTTTAATGTGCATTTCTGTACTTTGACATTCGCAAACTGCTCCCAGCCATAATGTGGCAGCCTGCGGGAGCACTCTGCTTTTAGACTCAGAGAGGTTTCCTGCAGAGTCCAACCCAAACACATTCTGCTGCTCAGCCAAGTGACACAGGGCAAGGTCGTCTGTGTGTGTGTGTGTGTGTGTGTGTGTGTTTGTGTGTGTCTGCACTCACGTTACTCCCCCTGCCGCGTCCTGCAAGTGCTTTCCTGATTGGATGTCTTGCGCCAGGCTCTGACAGAACTGCCGTCGATAACATCGTGTTGATGTCATCCTCTCTTTTCAGTCTCCATATCACTTTATTAAACCCGTTTGTGTTTGCTAAACTTCCCTTTACAAATAAAAAAAAAAGAATTTAATGAAAATGTTGTTTTAGCTTTTTTTAATATAATCGTTTTTTTTATGGGTGACAAATATTAGGAATATTATCCCCAAAATTGCTGAGTATTTATTCAAATCTGTGTTAATCAGGAGCAGACGACATAGATCTAGAATACGGCAAGCCACAAGCTCCCTGCTCCGCCCCATTTTTGACGGATCCACTTGTGGACAAACGGATCCCCGTACGTCTTAGTTTTCCTCATCTGAGTTAGTGTCTGGCTCAAAACTTCTGCGGCTGGATCGCTCGAGTTTTGCTCGCCATTTTCGTTGCACCGCTAATGTTAGGTTGGGGGTGTAAGGCGTTGTAAGCTAGCGGGAAAATGCGTAAAAGGGATGATGGGAAATGGAGGTGGACTAACTCCATGCTAACGGTACCGCCCACAACTCAGAGGTGAATTTCTGATGAACCACTGCTGCTCTGCAGAAACTATGTCCTAGAAAAGAACACCGGTTTTTGGATTTTTGGCGAAAACTGCATTATAATGATTAAAAGACTAGTGGGAACTTCTTTGTGTTTGTTTTTTTATGGGGAGGTTATTGTGAGATCATACTGCTCACTTGATCGGACAAGAAATTTGTTTGTTTGAGTGAGTTTAGCACCAATAGTCGTTTAGAACGGTCTCGGGGTCGAGAATTGGGGCAGCAGCCTGTTCCAGTATTAAATAAATAATCAATTGTTAGTAGTAATGTTACCGTTAGGACCCGCTAAAGCACTTCCCTAAACGGTGATTTCAAGCCTGACATAGAATATACGCTCCTGAACACAACACTGGTGTGAGCAGAAAAATACACACTGAGCTAAGTGCTGAAATCCGCTGACACTCGTCCACAGAGAGGCTCTCTCCGAGATGGATTACAGATGCCATTGTCCGGGTAGGTGCGAGTCTTGTCCAGAAGACTTCAGTTCATTCTCAAGTGACACGGTGTTTTAATTGAGGACATTTCTGTGCCTGTGTGTTTATCCTATTTTTAAGTGACTACAGAGTAACTATAAACCCTGCACTCATCAGAACTCGAAGTCTTAACTGCAATTGGTTGGATCAGGAAGGACAGATGGAGGCGTCTTAAACTGCATTTTATGACTTCTTCACCTATACAGGCTGATTCTTCATAACAGAAATTTGGGGGTGTGATTAAATTGTCTATTTGCACTTGAAGCTGTCAGTTAAATGATTTATTTTAGATACTGGGATCTCATCAGCATGATCCAAACTTTTCTTAATAATCTCTAATTAAAACTGAAGCGTAAAGTTGGGAAATGAGTTTACTCTACCCTGCTGGTCAATCAAAAATACAGACCCCTAAGAAATGTACAAGTTTAAGCTCTATCAACATCTAAACAGCCGATTTGATAAACAAAAAGAACCCCTTTTGGTTTTGGGAGTAACTGTAACATGTGGTGCTTCCTGGTTGACGTCAAATTCCGGTTACGTGTGAACGGACCAAAAAACAAATGAAGGTGCCAAAGCCCAGTGGTAAGACAAAATACCACGTGTTCCGTTCAAGCACAACATTGCAGTCCCAAATTTAAACCAACCCCAAAAAAGATCAAATATTTAAGTTCCTAAAATAGCCACTAGAGGTTAATGTCAGAAATATATAATATTATCAATAGTCTCCCATGTTAAGTGATAGATGGACGGATGGACAGAGTAGATGGAGTACTTTGTTACTCCAGAGGAAACCAGGAGTCCATCCATTGCTTCACATATACACAATATTTTAAATATAAAGATCATAAAAATATATTTAAAAAATTATTAATCATAAAAACATAAACATAATGTCAATCAAACTCACTAAGAATATAATACCTGTTAATTCCCGGCCAGATTTCAGAATTGAAATCCTTAAATTTAACTGTTAAAAAAACAGCCTGGTGTCAAAAAACTCCTCATGTTTGTTGCTTTGTTTTTTTCTATTTATGAAAATTCAGATTTCTTTCTGTTCCAGAGTTTTATTGCCGTTCACTGACTGTGTGCGCATCTTTTGTTTTCGTCAGAAGCTGCAGCTCAGTAGGACAAGACAATTCCCTAATTACTGATGATAGCAGCCAACTCGTATGGTAATTTGATCTTAAGCAAGGCAGGAAACAAAAGGGCAGTAAGTGATGCAAAATTCTGTTGAGAACTACAAAAAAAAAGAAAAAACATTTTATTGTCTAATAGGCATCCACCTTCCCTTTTTCTTACTGTGAAGTTGAAAATTCAGCCTTGCAGTTAACCTCCAGATATTTTCAAGTTAGCTCTTGCCAACAAATCAATCAGTCCAAAGCCAGGTCACCGAGGTCTCAACAAGAGGCTCTCTCAAATTTCAACCGGCGTTTTTTCTAAAGTCGCCAGACGACACAAAAAGGAGCCCACGAAGCAATTCACCAGGGTGCCCTTTGACCTTTTCTGTCAACTGTGTTTAGACGATCCTTAGACATCAGGTAAATGGGAAAGTCTGGTTCTGCAGAGGAACGAACTGCCGTTGGACAACGTTTTCAAGTGTTTGCTTTGGGTTTTCCTCCCATTCTTTCCACGTTGAGCGTTATCTCTCAGTCATTCATTTCAAAGACCGAGTCACGCTGGTTCACCATCAATCAGGCCAAAGCGGCTTAAAGAGAAATGATGGATGGGGAGCAGCAGATGACTGAATGCGTGATGATGGGTTGCCATGTCAACACTGGTTGAAGATTAACTTTGATTGGCGTTGAGGAATACGTGTGAAGTTGCTCAACAGAAACACTGCTATCCAATACATTTTTGGAATTCCTGGATTGTTGGATGATAATGTGAATGTTTATCTAGTCAGATTATTCAAGTTTTTACAATCTGTAAATTAAAGTAAAAAAAGAACAGATGCACAAATTTACACTTTGTCATCAATACTTTCCCCCCATAACAAGTCAGAGCAGCTAACTTAAAGGTTAAAAGTTAGGGCTGCATAAAGTGGTCAAGTTTTTCCAGTTGAGCTACAAAAGTTTCCATATTTTTGTCAATACCCAATTTAGAAGATTCTTTTTTTCTTGGAGGAAGTTTAAAGACCCAGTCCGGTCATCTTTTTATCTACTTTTACGTGTTCCTAATGTTTTTTTTAAATTCTGATTATGCCGTCTTTAGCCAAAATAAAAAAAACTAGAGTTTTATTAGTTTTATTATTTTATATATGCGTACCTCACTATAAAGGTCATTGAGCAAGAAAAAAAGAGTCACAGATAAGTCCGTCAGACCTTATTAACTGCATTCAGTAACTTAAGAACTTGTTTGAAACACCTTAGCCGCATTACCGTATTCACAATACCTGTAATTTCCAACCTTGTTTGCAACATGTAAAAGAGCAGACTGATGCCACAAAAACAAACGTTACTATGACTATGCTAACTGCCAACCTTGACAGTAGCACATAAAAAAAGCACAGTACAACGCTGCTACACATTAGCTGTGTTAGCATATTCACAAAAACACCAAACCTTATTTGCAACACATAAAAAAACAGACTTATACCGCTAAAACAAATGTTACTGTGACTACGCTAACCGCCAACCTTCTTAGTAACATGCCAAAAAACATCGCTACACGTTAGCTTCATTAGCATATTCACAAAAGGACCTAAACTTGTTTGCAACGCGTAAAACAGCAATACGGCTAAAACATCTATGCTAGTTCCCACCTTCTTACACGTAATGAAAACATCATTCGACACTGTACATGTTAGCCGCGTTAGCATATGTACCATAACACCCAGCCTTGTTTGCCACTTGTAAATGGACAGACGGACATAATGACAAAGCGCTGCGTACCTCTCAAAATCGCTTCGACATCTGTTAACACAACCAGATTTAATCCAGAGTTAAGGCGCTCAGGATTGTAAATCACACTATAGTCTTTTTTTAACAAATATTGCTTTTAATTTTGCCCTATAGTGCAGCAGATATAGTTATTCTCTTTATGTCCTTCATTGTCAGAAAAATGCCATAAGAACATGTTAAAACACCAAAACCAGATTGTCATCAAAGTGGGTCTTTAACGAAATCTGTGCTTCTTGAGCTTGACAGGTATAAACTGGACATTCATGGGCAAATTATGTGCAAAGCCACACAGTCAGGCATCTCCATCCTTCACTTGTCGACAGACAACCCAACCCTTAGCGAACCCCTTCCTCTCCTGTTCACCGTCTAATTGACATGTGAGTGCATTCCAGGTGGAGCCCATTGAAATTCCCAGCGGTCCTGAACCGCTGCAGTTGCTCGTGACGCAGTCCTACCTCTCATTTCCGGGCCATTTACAACACATTCTGGCTGCACGGGCCGCAATCATCCCGCCACCTAGACATGCCACGACAATTTCTGGTCAACAACACCGACGCACAGCGCCAGATGGAAAGCACAATTAACATGTCATCAAGCCTTTCTTGGCCCGCATGCGCCATAATGTAGTCATTGCAGACGTGCATTACATTTTGCCTGGTTTGGAAACGCTGCACAATTCTTGTTTTAAGATGCCATTATTTTCTATGCACTGGGCTCAGCATCAGATAATGACATTGAAATGCATGCACCATTGGGATCTGCGTTATTGACATTAGAATTTGCTGCACTCCTGATTCAAATGCTGAACTAAAATTGCTGTTGTTTGCACGACTGTCTTTCCGTGCGTTGCTTGTGATGGGGTCTCTCCCGTTTTTTTCTTTTTGTTTTTTCCCTCCCTTCTGAAATGTGGCCGGGAATGTAGTGTCTATCGGAACATTATGGAAATGTAGTTGGTGTGTCTACAAAATGAAAGGGAATTGCAATCTGCAGAAGTCAAATATAGAAATAAAAGCACGAATTTCCTCAACAGATGTCCTGCAGAATTAGATGGAGCTGCAAATGAAGAAAATCGAAACAGTAGGAGTAATAGCACAACTAGCTTGGCTTCTACGCATGAAAAGCTGGCATGAAAGGTGTTTTATTGTATTTTTCTGTCAGGTTAACGCTTTAACACTCAAGATGTCACCAGGGACACTTAAATAATGCCCTCATTGACATTCCGTAGCTCTTCAGTTTATGCTATCAGCAAATCTTTTTAATCTTTCACTCGCACGGCCCAGGTTCCTAACTAGCCCTACCATGCACTGAGCTCAGTTATGAAGAATTAGATCCATTGACTGTAAATGAGGACTGGACTTAGAGACCACATCCCCCAATATGTTCCAAACAGGAAGCACCCACTGGCTCCAAGGAGCCAAAATCCCATGGACTTGTACAGAGAAATAAACAACCATTACTCAAATTTACTCAAGTGCAAGTCATTCCGGTTATAAACTGACCAATCAGATGCCTCAATAAAAGTGCCTATTGCCCTCAACATTCAAAACGTATGATTGACAGGTTTCGTGCACTCTGCTTTCAAGTGGTAGGGTTCTGGACTTCCAAGAAGCTTTTCACCCGGACCATGGTATAAGTAGGGTGTAACTCTTGAGATGGGAAAATTAAAATTTTCATAGCTTCTAAACATCCATACTATTCCCCTTTAGGTCAATTCCACAGCGCTTTGCTATAAACTCACATTTGACAAATGCATTCTCTGATGCGATTGTGCTTTATTAAAAGGGAATATTGAATTCTTCTGTTGTCGTTAGCGTGCTGCCTTTTTGTTCACATCTTAAGTCAATCTTGGCAACTTATTGACTTGCCATATTTTTCCGGTGCATGCCATTTGTTCCTGGTAGGTGATTGATGGCCAGTAGGTAAGGTTGTCATGGCTACGAATCCACCCTAGCCTTGGCGATAACGGCAGCGTAATGGAAGTTCTTCCCCGCTGGATCTAATCAAACACCGATTAATGACGGCCATACGTCGCAAAATGTCCCATCTGTGTCTTTCGTTCATGTCTCATTGCTTTACCCAAGCATCCTTTTTTACATTTCTCACTAGATTTTTGATAGTCTATCTATCTCTTTCGTCCCCCCCTCCCCTATCCTTCCCTGTCCTGCTTATTACCCCGCCTCCTCATGTCCCTTCTCCTTTTGTTTGAGATCTATTTGTGCTGCATTAGTCAAGATATGCTGGGAGAGAAGAAGAGGGAGCGCATACAAAGAAGGAAGACGCTGAAAGTGGGTTGCGTCGGAGCTTTGCATTATAATGGAGAACTGTCTCAGGGCAGATTTGCTCCGACTTAAAGCGATGAATCCATCTGCATTTATTCACCCGGCTGCGTGTGTGCTCAGGCCGCTGCGCTTTAATTTCTCTCCCATATGGGGAACGCAAGCCATTCCTATTGTGTGCACATGTCCGAGTAAATATTTGTAATGGTAATTTCGTTTTAGCATCTTTTGGTGTGTGCAAATCATTTTCTCTAATGGATTGTGTTGCCATTGTCTTGTAGTTGAGAGGTGTTTTGTGTATTTCTCCAAAAGGGCTCCATTATTTCACCTTTGCCATCAGTCACAGTCAACAAGCCTATCATATTGGAGCATTCAGGGACTGGGTAGGCTAAAGTTAGCACTATTATCTGCCTGTCACCGGCTAGCTGTGTTGGGGTCCCATGTGGAAAAGCAATTCTATGAGTGAACGCATTGCTGCTCACGATGTCGAGCTCCGGGGAGACACTCACTTTGGAGGATGAAACTCTCCACTTACCTTTAGTTTTTCCACCCACTTCATTCTTAACCATGTAAAGCCCACTACATCAAATAACTGACAGAAAATAAAATTCACAGGAATTCAGATGTTTTTCAAACCCTTTGATGTTTATTTTTTAATAGTATATAGATAGATTGTTAGCTTAGGATGCAAAACAGTAACATGACTGTTCAGGAAAAACCCACTGTCTCAAATTCAATACACCAGATTTTAACATGGTGTAAATGTATTATAAAGAAATAATTATCAACTAATTTTGTATTTTTTCAATACAGCAAGTAGTCATTTAATAAAATGAATAATAACACGAGTTATTCTCACCTTAAAGTTTTATAAAGTAGCTTAAAACCTTTCCCGCCAAAAGGGTTTTTAAGATTTAATGAAGGCAGCCATTTTGAAATGACCCCTTCTGTTGCCCCTAGTGAACTGATGGAGAACTACATGGTGGAAAACGGACCACATTCCATTCTATGGGTTTTTAAGGAAAGTTTGGAGATAGGGGTCTCAGAAATGCATGTATCAAACATGATACCAATGCTTACATGGTTAAACCACATTATGTAGACATTGTGATGCTGTACACACAGGGCCAGGTATATGATGCGCGTTCAAGGCATTTTTGAACGAAGGTTGTTAGGATACGGCGTTCACACAGGACTGTTGCTACCTGATACTAGCACAGGTACTCACAATTGGAAGAGGCTTGATGGAAAATGTCAAAGCGGGGCAAATCTCACAAAATTTGTTCCAAACTTAATCTCTCACAGATTTATTCCGATATAAGAAAGACTTTGTGTCATAATTTTGTCCGGACACAAACCACTATTATTATTTTCTTCTCCATGGTCAATTTTCAAACAGTTGGTACTTCTATGACTTTAAAAGAACGTCCCTACCAAATCCAAATCCCTGATTGGTCAAAGTTGAACTGGTTTAATTTTTAATGCGTGTTTTAACGTTTTGTACGTAGATTCGAAAAATTTATGAATGCAGGAGTTTTAAATGTAGACCTAAAAGTAGTCGCTTAAATATGCGTTGCCCAAGCCAGTGTGAACATAGCATAAGACTTTTTTTTGGCACTTTTTTATTTTTAACAATGAGCATCGAAGTTGTAGGAAAGTTTCAAACCTAAATATGGTTTGTCTTTTAATGATCTCAGCTCGTCTCCTCCTCAGATGTCTGAGTTGAGCGCTCATCCATCGGCGTGCATGCAGACAGTGTTCTTGAATTGATATTCATTTTGTGTGAAACGCTTCATTTGCATCCACACACTGTCTGCCTCATGAAAATTAGCAAGCCCTCCCTGCCGGGTGTGATAAGCATCTGGACACGAAACAGTCGAAAATCAGAGACACGCCGTTTAACCCGGCAATGTGATCCCCACTTCGTTTGACAGTGTTTGGTGGGTGGTAGTGAATGGGGGGGGAGGGGCTTTAAGCAGCCATGACTGGTAACATCATACTTAGTGCCCCCCCGCCGATCAGATAACTCCTAGAATCCTGATTCACATTTGTCGCAGTGAAATTGTGTGGAATACATGTCGATGATTTAGAATTGTCTTTTAGGTTCTGGAAACAGGAAGTGACACGTGAAGACATGTCTGTGGGAGGGAATGGGATCAGTATGTCCAAGAAAAATAATTCCATGTGGGTTCTTTCTTTATAGTCCACCAAAACATAAAACCATTCAGAGATGGAACCAATATAAAAGAAAGATGGTGCGGGTGGGATGTCATTGGCTCAAATGAAATTTGGATTTTCTGATTATTGGGAGGGGGGGGTCACCAACTTACATATATGTATATTTTTCTCTGATGGGAGGGGTTATTTGCTCAAATATGCCTTTTTCAAATTTAATAAAAAAAAAGGAAAATTTAATTTGATGATTGGGGGTTATTGGCTCATGTAGGTATTTTGAATTGTCTGATGATGGGGGAAGAGTCACTGTCTCATATAGCCCTTTTTTGATGGATGTGGGGGGTCATTGGCTCTTAATTGTTCTTTTAATAATTGGGGATGTTACTTGCTCTTATATGCATTTTTTCTGACATGAGGGATCATTGGTTCATAAATGCCTTTAATTTATTCTTTTATAATTGGGGGGGGGGGTGCTGCCATTGGCTCATATAGGCTTTTCTTGATAATCGGGGGATCCCTGGTTCACATATCCATCTTTTTTCCCTGATGGGGGAGTTATTTGCTCATATATGCCTTTCGGATTTTCTGTTATTGGGTGTGTTTGTTAGCTCATATTTGCCAAACTACTAATTCTACATTTAAAAATGTGAAACCACCAACAAGAATTTGACTTCTGACTATCTAGTACTTTGAGAGAGATGCAAATAGGAATAGGAAATTTTTCCACAAGTGAAATTGCTCTTGATGGCACATCCAGACATTTTTTTAATAGTTAACTAATTGAGTTTTCCTTTCTTGATATTTCTGTTTCTTTTTCTTATGTTCAGGTGTTTTTTTCTTTTTTTTGTGAACACAGCTTGCCTAATTAGAAAATAACACTTCTGGGTCTCACCCAGTTGGAGAAGCATTGGGCACGTTATCAATGTCAGGATTAGCTGGAGGTGTTTTACAGTTGGAGAGAAGAAGAAGACGAAGAAGAAGAAAAAACATCTTTTATAGCTTCTGAGAGTGAAATGTCACAGTTCCACTAACTGTCTTCAACACCGTTTCAAGGATGGATTTTTGTTTGTTTGTTTGTATTTGTGGCATTATAATGTCATCAGTCAATGCCAATATCATCCAACACTTTTAGATAGAGAGAAAAAAAAGTCGACTAATTAGACCTGGGGAGTCTTTTCTGGCTCATTACTGGAAAAACAAAAGTATTTATCAGAAAAGGTTGCTGTAAAGAGGTCTCCTGGATGTTGGCTAGCTCATCCAAGAGAGTTCTCCTCAATCTCTGTAGTCTGAGAACATGTACCCTTTGAAACATCAGCTCCATAATTTATCATGAGACCCCTTCTGGAGTACAAGGCCAGTTGTCAGAGTGTCTCTTTGCCATCCTATTAAAACATTTCCAAAACTTTCTCGTAAATTCGAATTTTATTGTTTTTTTGTTTGGTTAGAAAACTAGTTTACTTTTTTGTGTTTGGCCACATTGCCTATCAATTCCAAAGTATCACCTAAAGCCTTAAACACATCTTACAGAGAGTGCAGGTGAGGCTTGGATGGCCACCTTAAGGGATGCCCTAAAAAATGGACCGTGCCATTATTGTGCGTGTTGGTAGTCTAGTGCAGTGTTTTTCAACCTTTTTTGAGCCACAGCACACTTTAACCTTGACAAAACTCCCGCGGCACACCAGCATTCAAAAAAAAAAAAGGATAAAAAAAACAGTCTGTATTGATCCACAGTCCCTCCATGATCTCACATGCATTTTTTTGATAATTGTGGCAGACAAAGCTGGAAGTTGAAGCTGTTTTTTCTAATAGATGTAATAAAATCTAAGTTAGAAGATTTAAAAACTTTTTTGATTTGTGTTCGCTGTTGTTTCAAGACGTTAAGACTTAAGAGGAGAGACTCGTAGTGCGCCGACCAGCTCCCGCTGTCACTTTTAACCCATTGCATCATGGGAGATGTAGTTCAATAATCCGCCGACCGCAGAAAGACAAGCGTCTTTGAGCTTCATTGTTTTGTTCACTTGTTCCACGGTCCGACACCGGATTCTGTGGAAAACTACACCACTAAAGACGAGCTTTAGCTGGTATTTTTCTTAGAACTGAGCGACTTTTTCAGCAGAATTCAGAACAAGGAAGTGAAAACTTTAACCACTTCTGATTGGTCAGACTGATGACATGTGATTAAAATCCAAAGAATGATTGGTGGAGACAGTTAAAGGGGCGGAACTTTTCCTGACAGCTGAAGCTGCGGCTAAATCGTGGTATCGTCATTCTTATCAAAATGTATTTAATAGAATCAAATAAACACAAAGAAAAAAGTATTTTATGATCTTTCATATTCCTAACTACTCAGTGTTTTATCAGGGCCTGTAGGGATGAACAAAGAACTGAAATCCTGGAAATGGAAAATGTTTTTAAATCAGTTAATGAGGGCAATTCCCCACGGCACACTTGACCATCTCCCACGGCCCACTAGTGTGCCGCAGCACACTGGTTGAAAAACACTGGTCTAGTGTAAAGTATTTGCAAAGACGTATGGGGGATGCTGTCATGAGGTGCCTTAGTAAGGTGCGTGTACTAGCTCCTTACTGAGCACGTCCAAATGCCTTGGGTGCGGGGTGTGCAGGTGATGATGGCGTGCCCGTAGGACACCTGTAGAAAGTTTACACAAACTACGCTGTTGAAGTCAGCGTCCCGTTAGCCGTCGACCCATTTGACCCATCCCCTCAGGGAGCGGTGAGCTGCAGACACAGGCGTCCTCCAGATACTTGGGAACCCCAATCCAACTCCTCAATGCTGAGTGTCACTGGTATGAGTCTTTGGAATGACACACAACCTTCCAGTCTCAGGGCAGACACTCTACCACAAGACCACTGAGCTGGTTCACCCATAAGGGCAGTTGTGACTTAGGGTGTATTCCAGACTGGAAAGGTTTGTTGGTCCAGACGAGTCCGCTCGGTTTGGTCCGGACCGAGTTCTGAACCTTGTGTTATGCACAGAATAGTGGAAGTCTTGTACTTTGAACTCCTTGTCAGGATAGTTCACTTTATATTTCGCTGACCAATTTTGAACGTCTATATCAACGTCAAGTACAACACTTTTTACTTTGGTACATGTTTTTATGACAGAGATTGTTGGAAAAATAGTGTGAGCAGCAATTTGTATCACATTAAAAGCTGTTTTATTGAGCCTCCATTCATCCGAATACATTTCAATGAGCTGCTGGGTCTCATTGTCATGGTTGCTACGTTCGTATACTGTTCACGTCTCATAATGGCCCGGTTACGGTGGCCGTTTTAGTCCAGTTGTTCTGCTCTGAGTGTATTCAGACTGGAGCAAACTGGAGCTCAGTCTGATAAGAAACGAACCGAGACCACCGTGAAAGATGAGTCAGAGAGCACAAACTCTGGTTCACTTAAAGCTTACCAGATCTGAATACACCCTTAACCCTTGTGCTATCCTAGGCACTTTAACATTGGGAGTGGGGTCATCTGGACCCCACAAGACAGTGCGCTGAACCTTTTTTCTTCAATGATTTGTGATCTTCAGCGGTGTCCATGGATTACATGAAATCCTCTCCACCTAGTCATGCTAGGGAGAACACGTCAATGTAAGGGTGGGGTCATTTTGACCCCACAAGATAGCACAAGGGTTAAGGCTTAAAGAAGTAGCAAAGCTCCGCGATGTACACGTGTTTACACACAGTCTTCCTGTTTCTCCATAGAATTGGCTTTCATCGTTTCTCCCACAGAAACCGTCTTCCTGCTTTTCATTTGCAGTCCTCCCACCCCTTTAAAAAAAAAGAACAACACTTCACATCCAATTTGCCGCTTAGACCGCACGTTTAGAAGCGATTATTCTCAGAATAAAACGTACACCGTCAAGGGAGCCACGTCTCCATTTGTTGTTGAGTTTATTCTCTTCCAGCTGTCAAAGCTCAACATAAAAAAAAGTTTCATGCAGAAAAACAGGTTTGATCACGTACTCTGGTACTATTTTAACTTCTGCCAACAAACATGAGATCGCCGTGCAGAAGATTTGCATCTGGACATCTGCCAAGACGGAGCTGATGAGCACACCAAACCCTCCTGATGTTACACGGCACTCTGCTTACGCCTATTTAGATGATTTTAATCTTGGATTTTTGAGTTAGGGTTAAGAGCCTGTGATAGGGAAGTGGCACCGCTCGCAAGGGGCGCTTTCGCAAACTGCAAGAGACGGACCAATCTTCCAATGGAAAAGCTGATAGAGACATGACTTGAGGTTTGGTGGGGTGTTTTTTCTTTTTAGCTTTCCGAGCGGCGTGTCCTCTGATGTCATGCAGGTGTTTTGACCCTTTGTGACTAAATCGTCTGCAGCACCACACAGAGATGATCTCCCTGCAATAGTAAGTGGGGTATGGGTGTCCTAATGTGCTGCAATAATGATCCTGATGCTTCTGCACAGACAGAGCAATATGCAAACTCTCTGGCTGGTATCACTTTACGGAGATTACGTGCGTGCAGCAGATCATGTCTGATAGAGGATAATAGAAGGGTTTGGATGGGCGGACCACTAAATCTGACTTAACCTTAATAACATGATACAGGTTTACATGGATTATCTGATGAATCTCATCCGAAAGTAGAATACTAAACCAACAAGAACAGCAGTGTTTTTTTTTTCAGTATTTTTACCCCACTTTGGTGCATTTCTTTTCTCGCATTAACACATCGATTGTGTTGAATCATATTTACAGATTTATTCATATCGCTAGTGCACCCTCATAGGGCAAAGGTATCTCCAGTATTTTACAGTCCGAGCATGAGAATCCACGCATGAAATTACAAGATATTTTTTTTAGGTGTAAAAAAAATACATAAATAAATACATGGAGAAATATTTTGTGGATTTTGCAAACTAGATTTGTTCTTTATTAATTGCAGATGCCAGACGGATGGATCACTAGACAGACACCAAATCTGCGTCAACAATTGAAAACCAAGAACACTTTTAAAAAATACAAAAGAGGTCTGCGGAATTGGAAAACAGTGCTCCAGCTTCAAATCCTAATGCTTCGATCATTTTTTAGCCACAAAGTGGTCTTATCAATGACTACTTTCAATGAAAGGTCTATGTAGACGTGCTGATATGCACTTTTCGTGCTTCTGCATTCTGCGCCTTACTACACAAGTTTTAGAAAATGTTTTTGGGCTCTATGTACAAAACGCGACTTTTTTGAATTTATCGTAGCAGCCTAAAAGTTGGACGAGACTGAAGATGGCGTCCGATTTTTGTAACTTCAACTTTGACAGTTATTAAAGAAATTCAATGTCATATTCTACATGAAAGCTAGTGTTTGAATAAAGTTAAGTAACGCCCACTTCTGTAACTTCCGTACAAGCCGGTCCATGAAAATATTGTCCGGTTTTTGTTTAGTTGTTTTATTGCTTCAAATAACAAGTGCAAGTTTCTCTGTTAAAATACATTTTCATTTAGAGTTTAATTTAAATAATAAATATCTAGATTGAATTCATTCTAAGAATTGGACTGTATTGTATCGCCACAGAGTTCATTGCATCTTTTATGTATCGATTTGTGGATCACAAATACAGATACAGCGTATTGAATCATGTGATAGGGAAAGATGCACATCACAAATTAGTACACAAGCGCAGATTTCAAATTTAGCTAAATATTTCTATGAATTTGTCTTACAAATGCCCAAATGTTCTCTTGCACTAGCAAAATGTACCTCTATTGTGTTAGAAATGCCTAAAGAATGTAAGTCCATACCCATCCTCCCGCTTGTCTATACTTAGTTAAAGATTTTAGCAACAGATCCTGCAGGAACTGGAATTGTGAACCAAAATGTATGGCTGCAAACACTCGAACTGTGCAGGTTGTGGCACTCACACAGGACAAAGAAAACATGTTTCTTAGCGAGTTACCAGGGGGCCTCGCAAGAATGCTCCAAAGGATGTGGAGCACACTTGTGCACGCATGTAGAAAAGCGTGGCGCGCGCGACCGTGCCCATACTCCGAAGCCCCAAACAGTGCGTGCTTCATCACTCCCTCATTGTTTCTCTGTGGGAGTGATTTGTCGGTAAGGTGGGGGAGTTAACACTCAGATAAGCAAACAACAACAGATTACCCAAAAATACATTTTGTGGTTCACAGCATCTCCGCGTTTGGTTGATCACACCCGGGCTGAGCGCGGCTGACTGGAGATTGAGCAACTTGCAACCACACCACTTGGTGACAACTTGAAACCCACAATGCCATAAGGACGGTGCATGCGGATGATAAAGCCACAGCGCATCCATCTGCTGTTTTTCTTTACTAAAAACACAAGACTCCTATTGTTCCCTTGAAAAAAAAGAAATGAATTGCCGCATTTCCCGGAGCTCCTGAAGCACGTTCGTTTCTGCTCAGTTAACGCATTTCTCTTCTCTCTTTGTTCTTTGGCAGATTTTGGAAAGCATCTGCAATCGGCGCGACAATAATTGAGGTCTTGTGGGAGCGGTGGCGCATTGGAGGAAACAGTGCCACATAGGAAGCACCCAACGTCGGTATTTACCACGGCAAAGACTTACAACTGAGCTCTACTGGGCCCTTCAGCAGTGGGCGGTGAGAAAAGGAGGCCATGTGGACCGTACGCCTGCTCGTCCTCGCCAGCCTCTTTGCACCGGCCGCACTGGGTAAGTTTGGCCTAATAAAGTATCAGCTGATTGATTTAAAGAACTAGCTCCGATGAAAAGTGTGTTTTTAACAAGTACTTGTATCATTTTTCTGATAATGGAGGACATATCAAGAGAATTTCGTTAGATTCATGTAAGTCTTTGTTTTCGTTGTCTGAGCTGACATCTGGCTCAAAACTGTACGGTTGGATAGCTCCAATATTGCTGCCACTTTTGTTGCTCTGGTAATCTTAGCTTGGGGTTGTGAGGGGCTAAAGACTAGCAGAATAGAGTGTAAACAGAGAGCTCTCAGTAACAGGGAGGGAAGAGGGGCGTGGTTGCTCCGCCCTAATGGTCCTACCTACAACTCAGAGGTACTTTTCTAATAAACTACTGTCGCTCTGCAGAAACGTCTGTTTTTTCCGCACTAAAGGGAAGGCAGTCAATAAATAGTTTATTTTGAAATGTATGTCATATATAGAAACTAAAAGCTGCATTAAGGAAGACACAGAGCCAGAAATAAGTCTGTCAAACTTTATCAACTTCGTTCAAAGTAACACATTTGTATCACGTATCACGTTGGCTATGTTAGAAAAAGTTTGCAACACGTATAAAAACAAACATTACTGTGTGACTACACCAACTCCCAACTTTGTTGGATACACAAAGAAAAAAAAACATTTCAGCTACGCTATGGGTTAGCCGTGTTAGAAGCATTAGCACTGTTAGCATATTCACAATACCTTTAATGCCTTGTTTGGAATAAGTAAAAAAAAAAACTGATTTATTCCGCTAATATAAACTGTACTGTGACTTCGCTAACTCCCAACCTTAATAGTAACAATTAAAAAAAATAAAACAACACAGACTGACACGCTACATGTTAGCCATGTTAGAAGCATTAGCTGGGTTAGCGCTAGCTTGGTTAGCCTAGTTAGCATTGCCTGTAACTACCAGCCTTGTTTGCAACAAGTAAAAAACAGAGTTATACCGCTAAAACAAATGTTACCTTAACTATGCTAATTACCAATCTCTAAAAACAGTCTGACAACATTACATGTTAGCTGCGTTAGCATAATAGCAGTTATACCCGACCATGTTTGCAGCGGCACCACCAGAATTAATCCATATCTAAAGCACACTAAAATCTTTGAAAACAAATGATGTGTGTCTCATAGTATGGGAATATTGTGTGTTCTATAAAACAACTGTTTTTTTGTTGCTAAAAACGGCAAAATCACAATTGAAAGACTACTAGGAACACTGAAAATAGATCAAAGATGATTGGAGTAGGACCTTAACCTCACATAAACATTGTTGGCAAAAAGAAAACAAAAATCCTCCTCTTTTGCTATAGTTTTAGTTTGAAGCCATACCCAATTTATTTGTTTTTGTGTTTTAAATGCCAGATTCTGACAGCCAAATGTAATAAAAGTCTTTGACATTTGGTTTTTATTTTTATCTCACTAATTAGCAGGGTCACAAACTTTTTATAACACTTTTAAAAAAAATTTTCAAGTAAATTTTTGTTTGATTTTTTTTTTCTTTGTGCACTTCTTGGCTACATCCATTGCCGTCTTAACATTATTGCTAGGCGGTGTCAACGTTTTTATCTCTTTTGCTTTTATAAGTGAAAAAGGAAAAAAAATGTACTTTTTTTGGTTAAAATTATGAAAACAGAGTAATAAAAGTCTTGTTTTTTCCTGCTACTTTCTCAGAAAAAAACTTAATTTGAGGTTTTTTGTTGCTTTGATGATTTGTTCCTTTGTTTTCTTCAGGGAGAAGTAAATTAAGTCATTTAAATTCAGATTAAAACAGGTCAATGGTGTTGGTCTGAGGGTTTTCGCATTTAGGTGAAATTTCGATGTGGGACTGGAGCAATGGCCCGGATAAAGGCTAATTTGATATGGCTTAAATCATTATTGGGAGATTTGGGGCTAATTGAATTGTTTTTTAATTTTTCTTTTTGCTACCATATCCTTGGAAGGTGGCAGCGCCTAAACCATCCAGCTCTAATTACAATTCACTTCTCGGACATCACTGGTTTTAATTTAATGGCCAAAGGACAGGGATGAGGAGACTTTGTCAGACGACTTCAGAAATCACTGCTGAGTGTAAATAGAGACCATCAGAGGAAGCATGTGGGGCTTAAATAGTCCTGTGCTTGGGACACGCTTAAACCCGTTAACCTCTTAGCTATTTTTCTCGTTTTACTCTGGGACGTTCTGTAACGGCTTAACATTGGTTCGGTTCCTGTCATGCCACAACATGTGCTCCTAAAGTTAAATCAGAGACGAGCCGTCAGCTGCTTTCAGTCAGACCTCTGAAGGGGGCAAAACTGTAACTTTTTTGTGTAAGGAATACAACATAGAGAGGTGGTAAAAAAGTTACTTTCAACTTTTTTAAATTTTAGAAGGAAATGTTAGCTTAAATGAAACCCAAATGGAGGCAAATCCAGACAAATCTAATCAAATGCAGTGGCTGATACCAGGTCTTGTTATGGACATTGATCTTCTTGACCCTCCTGACCTTTTTCGATTAACGCTGAAGGTCCTGTCGACATATTCGACGATCACCTGGCATTTTCACTCCTTAAGATTTAGCGCCACATCAGATAATAATCAAACACCATAGAGCTTCTTGACTAATTGGATGAATCCAGCATCCACTGAAAGGAAACCTTGACCAAAAGTGGGACATTCTTTTTAGAACAAATACATTTTGCAGGATCATCATCAAGAGCCTTTTTGCATGGTTTCGTGCAACCATCCGTCTAATAATTTATCGCCACTTTCAAGTTTTTCATTGATTTATTTTCTAGTGGTGGCATTTCCGTACATCTCTGATGTTATTCCTCAGTAGGGTTACGAGGTTTGGAGAAGATAATGGTGGAGAGGGGAGAATCCAATGATCTGAAAAGTTGTATCTGCCAACATCTCGAGAAACCACAGCCGTCAGATCGGCCCCTTCTGCTCTGCCGATTAACCGTCACGAGAAATGTTAACATCAAACGGACAAGCTGTTGAATCATTATCCCAAATGGAAGAAATGCCCCTAAGGAAAGCACATCTTTAAGGACTAGATTAAGTGGTTGACGCATTGTAAATAATTTGGCATTTAAGCTATTTAACACTCAGCCCAACGCAGACGTTTTCGGCAGACAAGGCCAGATGTTGCCAGGGAAGTGTTTCTGCAGCTGGGGGAAAGCTTAAGTTGAGACGTTCACCACATTGTCATTGTGTGTGCGATTCACTCAGAGTGTTGGGAATGTGCACTCGGGAGGATGCTGACCTACTTTGGGGGACTGTAGTCCCCTTTTGTCTGCGCACGATCAGACACGCGCTACATAACACCCGTTCCGTCACATGCCAGTTTCTCATTTAGCAACAAATCGCGACATGCACGTTGAAAATTGGACACAGATGTGCGTGACGTTGCAGCTTCCAAGTTTTTTTTTTTTTTTTTGCATTTTCAATAGAAACATGAGGACTTGTGGGTCATGGGGGTCTATTTTGGGGGGTTGTCTTGTGGTATTGTTGGATTTAATGCGGCGCAGCAAATCCTTACGAGATTAATGAAAAGCCTTCGTCTGCAATGTCACCATGGAGTCAATAAATAAGCAAAACGCACTGTTGTTGTTCTCCAAAGCAGATAGCAACAGTGCAGAAGCAACGGCCCGAACCCTGAGTGTACCACATGAATCAGGCGCTTCTGTGCATGTAAACTGCTGCAGGAAGGACTTTATATTCATCCCACTTAATACCACCCCACGGAGTCTGCGATGTTTCGCCGCTGTAACAGATGATAGCTCCAGAAACTGTCTTAAGACATGAAAGCGTGACGTCTGACGCGCATTTGGCACGGTCGGATACAAAAGGCACACATCCTGCCCTCGGAAGTAGATATCAAACCGCTGAGAAGGGCCCGGAGAGCGGTTGGTAATGAGCGACGGCTTCGACACAGATGCAGATGTGAGCCTGACACATCTGTTTCGGTGAGCGCTAGCGTCAGTGCTTCTTTACATTTAACAGAGCTGTGTCAGGTGAGTGGCAAGCCTTGAAAAGAGAGCTCGGGGGAGGAGAGATGAGGGGTAGAGGGGGGTAAAAAAATGTTTGCTGACTTTACACGGAGCTGAATCCGAGCCAACGCGCGCCGTACAAGCACCTCAGCCTGAAGCATCAGCACAAATACGTAAAGGCTAGCCGTACGCAACCAAAACAAGTTTGCCCGACTTTAACGTCAGTCTCACCGTTCCCAGCCGATCCACTTAATTAATCTCCCGGTGCCAGGGCACCAACTTTTTTCTTTTTTTTTTACGCCAAGGCAGCCTCGGAACTGCTTAATTTGCTTAATTAATTGAACAAATGATTTATTTGAGCTCATATTTCAGCGCGGCGGCTGAGTGTTCTATGTAGAGCCTGCTGAGGCGTGTACTGTTTTGTCGTGACGGCGAGACACCTCTCCAAGCATTGTAAACATGTGGGCTTAGGAGTGGGTGGGTGTCAATCATTCCCTTGCTGCTGCAAGCGAATGGTACTTTCGCTTTTTGTACAGCCAGATCCCACACTCTGCAGCTGGGGATCACAAATACATGAAATAGAAGACATTAGATTGGGGGAAAAAAGAACTTGTGTTCAACTCTGACTGGGTTAATTAAAGTGAAATGAGTCCATCATTATAGTTCGATGGGTTTTTCTCTTTGGTGAAATTGCTGATTAAATACAGCAGCACTTTTGAATAACACCGGTTTTGAGTTGGTCCACATTTTGCCAGCGATTGGAAACGACATAAATATCTGTACTCAGTTTTTAAAACAAAATAAACTACTATAAAGTACATTCACTTTTACAAATCATCTTAAAACAATACTAAATTGACTAAAATAGTTTTGGCTGACCATGTTTTATGTAAGGGTTAATGGCCGACGAACTATGCATTATCACTTTTTAACGGACGCCGTGGAAGCCTGAACCGCGATGAGCGTTAAAAAGTGATAATGCACACTTCAAAGGCCAATAACCCCCTCATACCATGGTCACTTACAAAAGAGATAAATATTAACCAGTTTTTAGTCCTTAATTCTTGTTTTGTTTCTCGATTTGGATGTTTTATTTCACAAAAAGCGGACTATTTGTTACGTGGTGTGGTGCCTTGTCATGTTACCATGACAAGGCGCCGCACCACAGCTGCAGTCAAAATTCGGCGATATAAAGCAATATATATTTGCTGATCGTCCCGATGGGTTAGATAAAGCATCAGATCAGAGAGAAAGATCACCTCTTACTGCTTGTTTTTGTCCGATAATGAAGCCAAAGGTTGTTTTAAGGTAGCCGGCGCAGGTATACAAAACATTTAAGCTAGGTGACCGGAACTTCTTTTTGGGGCGTGCGGTTATCACTTTTTAATGCACACCAATAAGGCCAATCAGAATCGATTATTCACCCGGACCATGGTACAAGCTACGTTTACACCGGGCATGTGTCGCGGGTTCCAGAAGGCGCAAGGTGTTTACATTGAAGTGTTGCTTCCTGATACTACCGTGTGTACCTACAATTGGAAAGAGGCTTGGTGCAAATCTTGGTCTAGATTCGTCTTCGTCTTCCACAGCTCCATTCCAACACATGAAAGACTTTGCACCAAAAGTGTAGCCAGGCACAAACAGCAATTATTTATTTCTTCTCCATTATCAATTTTCACACAGTTGACACCTCCGTGAATTTAAAAAGGACGACATTCATACGCCCCTACCAGATCCAAGACCCTGCTTGGTCAAAGTTGGACCTGGTTTAACTTCCATCCACTGCTAACTTTCTGTACGTAGAGCCTAAAAACAGTCGTAGACTTTTCCTGTGAAGTGGCTGCTTGAACGTGCGTTGGTGAGAGCGGAGTGAACATTGCATTCGAGAAAAGAATTCTTCAGTCTTGTGTTTATAAATCTTTAAAATATGTTGACGAATTTGCAGAAATACCTATTACTTACATCATTGTCTATCATTGTTAAGCTCCGTCCACACTGAATGTGATTTGGCTCCAGTTTTACTTTTAGGTGCTCCCTATGGTTAAAAGAAATATACATGACTTCTGATTGGAGAGAAGCAAAAAAATTTCCCAACAGTGTTTTTTTTTTTTTTTTAATCTCTGGAGCCCAGAAGGAAGATTTCTTTCCAAAAAGCATCAGCAGATTCAATCCAATAATTATAATTTATTAAGACTGAAGCATAGAGAATTTCGGTCTAACTCTGTTGTTCCTCGGCTTTCACATTGTTTGCTAAAAGAAGTGTTTTGATGATTCACCCCTAAAAGGAAATTCATCAGGGACTTCAAGGATCTGCCCCCTTTATGGGCATGCAGGTGCAGCCTTTTGATTTTTTTGATTTATTTCTTCCACATATTCACTCCAAAGGTAGCTTTAAGAGTTGCCATTAGGACTCCTTTTCACTTATATTGTGAATGCTAATCACCTATTTACATATTTATTTTGCACTTATAGAAGACTGTGAAGACACAACATGCCAGGCTAAAAGGCAAAAATGAAAAACGGCATTTTTTTGATCTTCCATTTTCAGCTCCACTCTCCTTCGTTATATATTTTCGTTGGCATTTGGCACAGAGCTCAAAAATCCCCTCCTGGTTTTATGGCTCTGTGTAATGAGTAAAAAATCGATACCTGCTTGATATGGGAAATAAAACAATGGCCTTTGCTGCTTGTGGCATCCATAGCGACTGGCCGACAACGCCAAATTGCTGTCAGAGCTTGCAACCCGAGAGGAATGAGTGACAGGATATTAAGAATGGTGAGGTGGGGTTAAATACCCCTGTGTGTTTTATAGCCCCCCACCCCGCCGCCGCCACCTGTGTATATCTCACAAATAAATGGATTAAGCCCAGCGTGGACTCATAGGCATAATTTGGTAAGCGCTGAATGATGCCACTTAAAGTGGGACCTGGAGACGGTCGAATGGTGTTTAATGAGGACAGATATCGACGGCAAGGTCAAGTGGCAGTAGATGTTAGTTTGCATTGGCCCGCGTAATGCACGTTTATTTGTGCCGTCTGGAGGGATCGGAGAGAGGAAAACACAGAGCGGAACCCCGCGGACCGGCTCATGGTGGGCGTACGATACCACACGGTTTCCCACGCTGCACGGCAGCAGGGGTCAGGCTGCAATTTCGGGTGTGGGTGGAATGCGAGGAGCCGGGAAGGGCAAAGCAAGGAAGCATGCAGAGACACAACGCCGCTACATCTGCTTGCAGAAATTGTGAAATTAATTACTTAGTTCCCCACGGATGCAATTGAGCAAGATCCAACCAAGTGTGTTGCTGGATGGGGCGCAGTTGCGCCGCGGTGCTTGCTTAGTCGGAGCATTGGATGCTATGTTACCGTCTCTGCAAATTAGCGTTCTTGCTGTTTATCCTTGCACTGTTTGAACCACCACTTGATTTGAGTGAAGCGCTGTGTCTTAGCCACCCACATAACACATTTTTAATGCACTTGTGCTCCATTTAATTATGCCTTAAGGCTAAACAGCATACACCTATTATTCATACTAAAAATTCTCCTATGCTTCGACTAAAAGTTGTTATTTGGATACATGTTGATACAGTTGGGGGATTTGAGGATGTTACGAAAAAAGATGTACTTTGCTCCATTTTTGACGTCAGAAAAAACATTGAGCTCACACAGAAAACAGATGTGTCCGCGTAAGTCATGGGGAAAGCATCAAATCTCCCTAAATTGCCTTTTCAAACCCATTAACTAAATGAATAATTCACTGTAAAATCTGAGATATGACCCACTCTGTGAAAAAATGGCTGCAACTTGATAAATAATTCCTGCAGAGCATTTTTTTTTCTTTTTTATTGAGGGTGAAACATGCTCAGCATAGCGTGGCCAGCCCTCATCCTGAAACCAAGTGATGACTGGTGCTTTTTCTAATAGGTCGGGAGGGACTGTCCTATCCGTTTAAGAGTCTTTTTATCAAGCAAGCTCACTCTGTCTTAAGTTAAAGACGCACTACAGGAATTTTTTATCGTGTTTTGCCAGCTTTCAGCCAGTAAGGCAAAGTATGCTCTAAAAAAAATCATTTTATGTCATCATATACGTACTGGACTGACCGAAATGAACTACAACTGCTGTCCATTAAGTAGACTGTTTAGGCCAGGGGTCGCCAACCTTTACCACTGAAATGAAAGCACAGGGAGCCGCAACACTAGGGGTGTTAGCAAAAATCATTTTGCCGAGATATCACGATAGTTCATTTGGAGATATGATTGGAGATTGTATTGATTCAAAATGCTGTCAGGATATTTATCTAATTATTTATTTTAATTATTTGTGACCGTGATGTTTCCTTTCGTCTTTTGTCCATTTTCCACAACCTTGAATAGACTTTTCTGTCTTTGTTTAAGGGTCTAAGCCCCACCCAGGGGGGCCCCTAGGCACCATGACAATCTTAGAAAATGCTAGTTATTTTACAAAACCAAAGAGAGCTGCAGCACAAGGATGAAAGAGCCGCAGGTTGCCAGCCGCTGGTTTAGGTGTAAGGACACCAAAAAATACAATTTAAAGTTTCATTCATTTCATTCACTTGGTTTATTATGGTTTGACAATCACATGGGATCTCTCATCAAGCCCAGAACAGCGTCCAATCTATATTTTTTCAATCTTCCATTCTTTATACATGTACATCACTATCAAATATCTGATCATCATTGGATTTTTGAAATTATTGGATTTTTTTGAGTGACATAATAATCCGGTGTCAATAGAGAGAAATTGGATTAACCCATAAAGACTTTACATGAAAAAGCAGACACATGTATATATAAATATATATATTATCTGCTTTTGACATATTTAATAGTTTTACATTCTCATACGTGTAATCAAACGCAGTGGACTAATTGGAGTAATGTTGTGTTCCTGGGGAAAAGTACAAATGTAATACAGCACTGTGTTGCGTATTTGGCTGATAGTTAAAGTAACAGGTAGTTCGAAAGAGACATTATTACGGACATACTTGGTTGTTGAAATACACTGATCATAACCTTGTTGAACCAGTATGTTTTTTTGTTTGTCTAGTCTTTACCAAGCCTCCAAAAGGCCGTAAGGTTGTGTAGTGTCAACCCAGTTTTGTCTGAAAACGAGGAGGCTCTCCGTAAAGTTTAGAGGCACGAATTGTGCTTTAACTCAGTTCAATTGCACTGTTTTTGGAATCTTTAAATGTTTACTCGAGTTTATGCAGTGAGTTGCTTAAACAGCCACACAACTAATACTAATTAGGAGCCTTCCCCTTTCATTAGTGCAGACATGATTTAGATTTCAGAAGTAACAGCTGCCTGTCACCAAAGCTAGATTACAGTCATATAAAACACACAGAATAATTATATGCATACACATATATGTATGTATACATACACATATATGTATGTATACACACACACACACACACACACATATACATATACATATACATATATATATATATACACACACACACACAGATATATAACTATATACATAAACATGGGAACATAACACTGGGAACAAGAAAAGAAAAAAAAGAAGGTCCTTAATTAATTCAACAAAGGACACACCGTAGCAATACCACCTTCATTTGACCAACAAAAGGAAATGACTGTGGAGCAGAAAATGATTAGCCTAGGTCCTTTCTGATCCCTTTTGCTCCTCGTACAGTAGCCTGTTATCAGGCTGAACACTCAATGCACTTGTACACAAAAAAAGATCTGATACCATTTTGCCTTGAACTAGAAATTCATCACAGATGCAACGGGCCAATTAGGGGCAAGGTGTTTTGGGACTGTTTTCTATCATTGAACAAACGGAGCATGCACAGTAATGGGCGATTCGGCCTCGGAGAGTCAATAGTAGGAATTGTAAAATCCGCATCTGAATCAATTTAGAGGGGCAGATCAAAAATAAAAACACTGACATATATTAGTTTATATGCACCTTTAGAAAAAGAAATAAAGAAGATCCAGGAAGGGAGAGGCGACTGTGGGTGGGGTGATACTAGAGATGGCCTTCACCGTGGCCCAGTGCCCTACTAGAGGAATTCAATACAGCCATTGAGAAAAAAATAGAATGCGGCTATTGTTTAGGATCTAGCCTCCTTTGGGAAGCTGGTCCATTTCCTTATTAATTGTGCTCTCATTAAAATAAAAGGAAGAAGAGAGAGGAACCGATAGCTGGGGAGTAATGGTAGATGCTCAGCGTGGCCTCCCGGTTTGGAAGGATGCCTAGGTCAAGTCCAGTTCTACTTTTTTCTGCCGAATGAAAAACATTGTGTAGTTTATCTATATTTTATAGTACACACTCAACACTCCTCTCTCTCCTACACATAGACACAAATCAGACTTTTCAACCCTACCTTCCCCTTTGTTAGTAACAGGAAAGACTACATTTCAGTCAATACCCTGACCAAACGTCTACCCTGATATATTCCCCAATATTTGGTCGTCCCATTTTATGCCTTTATCAGCTAACAGGCAGTATAAAGCTAAAGTAATTTCTGGGTTTAGGGAGAAGGAATCCTGGCAAGATTCCATATTGAGTCATTGAGTCAAACAGTCAGCACCTCCTAATGCTTCTCAGTAAAACAAAGTACTTTAGCAGAAAACTGACACACAGTCTGTATATCGTTCCATTTACTGCTATAATGATGATCATGGCTGAATCTGTGGGAAACAACACTAAAATACTTCTACATGATATGCTGTTCTTACAATATTGCACCAAAAAAACCGAAATGGTAACAGAATTACACACATGGAAACTTGGCTGAAGTTCTACGCCGGACACCTTTCCTGATGCAACTGGACTGTAATCAAACTTGGTCACAAACGTGCCACTTGCTGACTTGTAATCCCTATTTCTGAACAACCTGGACACCATACCATTAAGCATCCATCCTAAAGGATCAATTATCATTAGGTTTTCATTTATTTTAATAATTTGCTTCATATATTGAACCTAAACAACCAGGAATTCTAGATTGACTTTAGATGTATTCATTATCGATTTGTTGAGGATAACAATAATCTCAGATTTGCTTTGAACCCAGCTGAATGAAAATATTAATACAGTATATCTGCAAATTGTGGCCTGTCTCTTATTAACGCCAGTTTCCAATAGTTGCCTGGCTCCTTTAAGATCCGCCCATCTTCCCCGGGTCGTAGGGATGGGTGTGTGTGGTATTTGTATTGTGAGCCAGTGTAGCAATAGCCAAGAAACACTTATTGGATTTAGCGTTGCAACTTTGTTCTGTGGCATACGCCAAAGAACATTCTGGTGAGGAATCTGCACAACATTTTGGGGTGGATCCTAAACGTATCAGCTGTAGTGATGCTGATATTGGTGCAAAGAAATCAAGTGATGAGTTAGAAGAACTGGTTTGAACATGGATTATTGAGCAAAGATGGAAAGGTTCATGTCTCCAGGAATATTTTTATTTTGCATAAAAGTGAAAATGTTTTTTGAAATGGAGATTGATGATGCTTTAAAGAGTAAAAAAAAAACATTCACAGCTAGTGTATCAGAACGTAAGACAATGTTCTCATCATTTCAATGGTGTTTTCTGCATTTCTTGACCAAATTTCACCCCAAAAGGAACCCATTAGTCATCAACGTTCTCACTGTGCTGGATGAAACGCGTTCCTGTGAGATTCCGTGTGTGGCTGCCTGCTTATGGTGGCCAGCTGCCAAATTTTTTTTAATAAAATCCCAGGATACTAAAGGCAGATATGTGGTGCCAAAGATATGTGTGGCATGACACCAATACAATATAAACCACAATACTAAGATTGTCATGACATTCATTTATCTTCTAAATCCGTTTTTGTACGTTTCGGGGTGACAGGGTCCCGAGTCGACCCCTCGTGGGCGAAGGCAGGGTACACCCTGGACAGGTGACTAGTCTGACACAGGGCATGGTCATGACGTGATAATGATAAAAACGTCCTATCCAAACTTGCTAAACCCGTTAACAGGGGACATTTAGCTCGGGTGTCAATGATGTTTGAACTACCGTAACTCTTCAACCATTTTCAGGCTATTAACATATGAAACCGCTTAGATACAACATTTTACAACCCTGACGTTTTTACATTTTTGCTTTTGTCCACAGCAGAATCCGCTGAAATTGTGGCAATTGCGCAAAAAGTGGAAGAGCCGTGGTAGTTCAAAGAGCATGTATTATTTTGTGTCACTCGAATTGAAGGGGCCCTTTTCATAACATTGGGTTGCTGGAGCCTATCCCAACTACTATCAGACGAAGGTGGGCACACTACAGCCCGGATCCGGCCCACCTCCATGTTTGGTCCGGCCCACTGAACAATATCAGAGACCCATGTTTTTTTTTTTTTATCTGGCCACATGATGAAGACGTGACATTTTATTCCCCCCTTCTGCAGAGAAACACTGTCCATACGGAGGATTGCAGCCTTAGCCAATTTTCCCCCTCTGTCCCATGCTCACCATTGCCGCCTACCAAGAGACTGTAGATAAAATAAATAAGTAAATCATTAACATGAAATAAAATGACTTAAAATTAAGATAGATTAGGTTTAAAAAGGTTCAGAATACATAGTTCCCCATGATATAATCAACCTACTCAATTTCATTGGGCTGTCTGTTATTAAAAAAGTTTTTCATTGCTTTGCCAACTCTTCCCATTTCTGCCAGATGTCCACACAAAATCAATGCTGAAGCTATGGAAACATGTTAAGGACATATAGTTCTAGTTGGAGAATATTATTTCTATTTTTGCATGCAGAACCATAAGAAAATACAAACCTATAATAAGTCAAACAGACCTGTCGCCCACAGCATGCCCAGAGAAAAATACGCATCAACAGTTTTTGCTCTATGGGCTCACAGAGCAGCCTACGATGTTAAATGTTACAGGTTTGGGCGTTTTTCGCCCGCAGACAGCCAGTATCCACCTGTGAGGACAGCTGTGGCTACGGCGTTACCTATATTAGTATGTAAAGCAGGAATGAATTCCCTTAGACTCCGTCAGACTCGCCGGTCGCGGGTTAAACGTGTTATCTCCTTATTAGATATGGACATATCTTTAATGGGAATGTGAAATACCACAGTGAGGATGTCGTTTTCTTTGGGGAACATAAAGGGCAGGAGCCATAACTTTTTTATGGACATCTGCCGGTGACGGAGTGCCTACAAAAGACCAACTGTGTCAAACTAGAGAAGAAGAAGAACAAAAAAAAAAAAAAAAACGCAGGTGCACATTCCCCCAGTGGTGCATTCCCTTTTGCCTCCCGCTCCCCACACACACACACATTTCCATGATCGCTGCCCCTCATTCGGTTGTGGGAAGAGGTGGGGTCGGGGTTAAAGGGAGATCCTCTTTCACTGGGGAGAATAGAGTTCTCTCTGTGCCACGAGATGGACCGGGAAGAGGCTTGAAACCAGAGACGCCGAGTGAGCGATGTCCCTCTACAGCCGGCAACGCCGTCGCACAATATGGCGTGCCGTTTTTTTTATGGCCCCGCTGCAGATGTTACTCAGCTGCCTGTCTGCTCTGTGCATACAATGGAGGCTATTTTGCATGGGCGACCGTCCCGGGGACCACCCCAAAACACGGAGATTATGATTTAAATCCCTGGCTCCCCTGTGACACATTTCTCCTAAATGAGCCACATGGGAGTGGAAGTACCTTTTTAATCTTTTGCAAGTTACCACACGTCCTCCTCATTTATTTATTTATTTATTTATTCCGCCCTGCGGCAGTCTTAGGCTGCAAGGACCAGATTTGTTTTCCTTTACAATGCACCTTTAAGCAACAATTTTGCTCCCGCCACATACTTAAAAACTCACCGAAGTATGAGACTCACCTACGGAAGTACCAGGTGAAAAGGAACTTTTGATATAGTGAACGAACACCACTTAAAAGACCAAACAAAGCAAAACAAAAGATAAGAATGATGACATCACAGCTAGAAAGATGCATATTCACCATTAATAATTTCTGCACAGTCAACCCCTGTCTGTTACCTGTCATCTGGAACATAGAAGCAAAGATCAAAGGAGATCAAAGACGTAGCATATAGTAAAACAAGCTAACACTAGCTGCCGTTTTACGGAATCACATTTTTTGTCTGCCCCCATATTCTTTTTGTATTTTATGAGATATGGATGCTCATTTCTGTCATTCATAATCTTTCATTTGTGCCTTTAGTATGACATGCTGGCGCTAACCGTTTAGCTCTGAAACAATACAGCACAAAAAGAAACTCATTCCTTCATAGTCGTTGGAAAAGCTTGTGCAGCATCACGCCGAGAAGCACCAAGAAAGGACAAACATAAGATTAAAATCGCTGCAGGGAGGAGGCGGATCCTCGCAAACGGGGGGAGGGGTCGATGTAGAAAAGCTGTCACTCTGGACATCCATCACATCTTTAAGGTGTGTGCACCAGATTGCAACATCTCTTCTCCCCAATCCCGTATCCCAAGGGAGATGGAGCCGGTGGATAATGCATCGCAGTTGCAACGAGCGCACGCACTTGTAAAAAATTACCAAATCACACGGGAGGTAACACAAGGAGATGGTTGCTTTTAAGTACGGCTTTTAATTTGCTGATGCCATCCGCTACACCAAATTGCATCACAGAATAAAAGCCAACCCCCCCCCCCCTGCCGCCCGCCATATCCAACCACCGATTACTTTATTTTTTCTACCTTTAAACTGCAACATGCATGCAAATATTTCAGGGCTTTTATAGCACAGTGAGTGCAGGAAACCATCAACTGTCTCTGAGGGAATTAAGACTACACTGTATTGTAATAAAAAGCTCATTTTAAAAAAGGGTGACTTCTATTCTGACACTATTAATAGGTCAAAATAAAGTGATGTCTTTGTTAAAAACAAAAAACTGTTACAGATGCATGCATTATGCATGAAATTCTATTTTAATATTGCCATTTTAATCTTTTTTTGTACCTCATTATGTAAGTAAACACTACAGAAGCACTTTAATTAGTATTAATTCATGCTGTTTTGCCCTCAGATATTTCACTGCTACAAAAAATCCACTTGCGGCAATATGAGCAAGAGGGGTGGTGGGGGGTGAGTTCATGTTCTTTTCACAGCAGAGACGCTTCAGAGTCTGAGAGGGAGTATTTTCTTCACGATAGAATGCAAACGAGATTTGCGTTTGTTGTTCTTTCCTTAGATTTGTCTTCAAAAGGGGTAGAAATTGAAGAATAAATAAATAGATAAACAAATAAAGCAGCTACCCACAACCGCAAAATTCCCAGTAAAAACAAGTCACCTTATAAATTGACAAGCCCATGTGCTTTTGTTTTGAAATAGTTTTTGCTATTTTTCCCCTTTTCCAGCTGTCAAAGGAGCGAAGAAGACTTGTTTTGTTATAAGTGCAAAAAAAAAAGAAAAAAAAAGTGCAACTTAAAGGCCAGTCTGCACAATTCCGGATCATTTTACTGCCATTTCCTGACCAGAAACCACCTTGATCAGGAGACGCACAAATTAGCCTTCACTAAGAAGGGGGGAGTTGATAGGGCTTTTGTTGTGACAGCTGGCGTGGCACTAACCTGATGGCCGCTGTGTTAGTGTTGGAGTTCGGCCCCATTTGCTCTCAGTATTGCGCTATTAATACAGCTATAATAAGTCAAGCCCCTGGGATCCATTCACACACCGATATTGCCTGGTTTCCATTTCGTTACAAGAGGACACATTTTCTAAGTATTCTGTCATTGGCCTGTGCTATATTTCATGAAAAGGACCTTCAACGAGGAGGCTGGTTGCCGTGGTGACGGACAAAGTGCACTGATGTATTTAAATGAGTGGTGCTTATTAAAGTTATTGTAGAGATATACAGGGTGAGGATGCTTATGAGTGAGTGGCACAGGTTTTGGCACTTTGCCATAATGAAGGTCCAAAGATAACAAAGGAGTTTTTTGTTTTTCGTAATTAGACATTTAATATAAATGTATAAATTCATTTATTGCCTTGGCTACTAGTTATAAAATGCACAATGTCAAATTAACTAAATGGTTATATTAAAATATATTGTTAAGGAGATTTAATTCAATTTGTTGTTTTTTTTTTAACACCAAATTGAATTAAAAAAAAATCCTACCTAATTTCCATCATAAAATAAACTAAAAAATTTTTTTGGTTAACTTTACACAGTTATTAATCTAATCAATAGGTGTTTCCACAAATTATTCTTGTGAACTTTTTATTTTTTTCACAACCTTTTAACAACGAGGCTTGAGTTATTTGAAATTTAAACGTAACTAATATTATTGGCAAGTTATTGTTTTTTCTCAAATTATTAATGCAAACTTTCACGTAAAGTTTGACATTTTTTTATTATTTTTCACAACCTTTTAACATTGGAGCTTAAGCTCAGACATTTTTTTACGTTTACGAAATTAACGTAATTCCAACGGCTTTATAAGCAGTGGGACAAAAAGCAGCTTTGCCCTGATATGCAACACTTAAATAATGTGCTGTATATTCTTACAATTTTGTAAAAAAATATAATATATTAAAATATAATTTAATGTATTTAAGAGACCAACTCTGAGGAATTTAGTGTTTCTGGTTTTTGTCAACATGTTCTTGGGTGATTTTTCCAATGATGGAAAAAATTAATATAAAGAAAATTTGGCAAAAAAAAGCATTCTTGAATATTTTCTAAAAAAAAAAAACTACAGTTTGAAAAAGTAGCTTATTTATGATGTAAAAAAAAGGCTGGGTGGGCCATCTCTGAGCTCTCAGCAAATAGAAGGGAAGTGGGGGCGGAATTGCTCTGTACCATCGGCCACAACTCGTGTTATGAACTCCTGGGTATTTAAATGCGATGAACGTTTAAAGGTATGTCAGCAAAGAGAATGATGGGTAAAGTTAGAAATCAATGTTTTTATTTTATTTGAGAATATAAATATTTGATGTTGTATAAGGAATTCTTATGTTTTTTCTTCTTTTTTGTCAGTTCTACAAGTGGTTTTTGCACCTACACCACACAGATTGCTTGAGTTTGTTATTGAACTTGTTGAAACTCCTGCCTTTAGTCTGCTGCTAGGCAATTCTATTACCTAATCTGTGGTACAAAAAAATAAATAAATAACAGAAGGGAAAAAACCTGTTTGTCTCACATAAGAATAAAATTAGCCTGTTGTTTCTTCCTTTTGACCTCAATTACTATCAGGTCATGTGGTACTGAAGGGGCCTGTTGAGTCATGTCTGCAGCGGGAGCAGCTTTGTGTGTGTATTTGTGTGACAGGGATTGTGTTCATTCGAGCCTAGGAGGCTGTGTACAGTAGGTGGGGGCCAAGGTGCATTAGTCTTGGCTGAGATCTTCCCCCTGAGTGATGCCGGCAAAATGTGGGTGGGTTTGCTGGATTGGGGGGGGGGGGGGTAGAGGCGATGAAAGCGGAGGAAGTAGCAAAACGGTGTCAGACGTGATGAGAGCTGAACAAAGCCCCAGCTCGCTGTCAGGAGCCGGCGGCGCGGCAGCTGCCTGCTGCACCGACTCACCTCTGGCTAGTACCATCTAACAAAGCAGCCCTCCAAATGTGACGCTTCTGTTTGGCTTGGGGGGCGCGCAAAAGTGGTAGACGTCCAACTTGAGTCCACAGTTAAAGACGGAGTTCATTTATTTCTATGCATTTTACTCACGGCGTACTTTTAGTTCGCACTGGGGATTTTTTTGTTGTTTTTTCTGGTACCACAAGACCTTGATGAGACACTCGTTTCCCGTCCACTCTTTATTTTCTTGCCTCGCTGACTCAGTTCATAAATTAAAGCAATGAATAATTAAATAGAAGTACCTGCTGGATGGAAAGACTCTTCACCTCTGTTGCAAAGTACGTGAATCAAGGCTTTATGGAGTGGTGGCTTGCATTTGTTGCATGTGTGTGGCTGGAAGGACACTTTGCGAAGGCATTTATTTTAACTAATAGTGAGCAATATCGTTACCTTTTACACTTACGAACTTCGTTGTGTCGATTTGTGGCTACAGGAGAAAATGAAAGCGCAGTAGTGTGCGTGAAAGGAGTGCTACATGTGGAAATTCATCAGAAATATGCTGTGGAAAAATCTTGATTTTGGGGGGAGGAAAAAAAGGATACCAAGCGGGAGGAATCTGTCCGCGTAAGGAGAGGTACTTTATTACTACCACTCTACATCCGAGTCCTTCGGTGCTAATTTGTTAAAGCTGACAAGCTCATTTCCTTGCAGGCATCATGGGCAGTTTGACTGACACTTTGCACATTGCTTCCATGCAAAAGAATAAAAAAAAAAAAAACACCATTAGTCTTTCCCCTCAGCTTGAGCTTGCAAATGCGTGCTGTGCTACCAATTAATACCTTCAAAGGCGCGCGTCGGTTTGCGAAACAAATGGCTGGCTCATTGGACGCACGTCCGGCTCCCGTCACACTGACTGATGCGAACTGTGCTCCCAACATCGTTGGTCAAACTCTCAGAAGTTGTGAGCTTGTTCGGGAATCCTTTTGGGAAAAAATACTTTTTCGACTAATTTGTGAAGTCTCACTTTTTATTAGATTTTTTTTACCGTTTCTTTTGACAACTTTTACGCACACGACTTTATAAGACAGATTCTTTATCATTTTGTTCTAAAAAAAATAAAGCCTTCACTGTGTGTGTGTTTGAATGTATGTATATGTGGTCTGGACAGCAAATAGAAAATGTATCAATATCATAAAATCAGCCAGTGTGATACAGGTATATCACAAAATGTTGTAAACTGCGATAAATGGTTACTTGAAATGTTTACAAACATAGTAAAACAATCTCATGGCAGCTTGAAGTATTTAGCGAATGAAATACATACCCTTGCCCATGTGATCGACAGAATGTACCCCCTTTAGGATGTTAGCCAATTGAACAAAGCTCTTTTATGTTATTGTGTAGTGGGTCATTTAGAATGACTTTTATTCACATGAATGGGGATCAGTAGTTCCGTCTTGTTCTGCAATTTATTCATCTTTTGCTAGTTTTATTTTCATCGAAATGTTAATGACCACATGGTTCATCATATGTTTTCCTAATATTTTGCAACCATATATAAAAATTTATACACGCGCATATGTATGAATATATGTATGTATGTATATACGTATATATATACGTGTGTGTATATATATATATATATATATGTATATATGTATATATACAGGTATATATACGTGTGTGTATGTATATATATATATATATATATATATATATATATATATATATATATATATATATATATATATATATATATATATTTTTCTTTTTTTTAGTCCAGTATCCAACAAGTTCACCCCTTTTGGGTGCTTCAGAAAGAGTCTGGAGTCAGATGAATTAGCTCCAATGATTGGTGCTTGAGCAATGCCGGTAAAGTCATGTGATTGTCTCCTACCGCGTTAGTAGGGACAGGTGGCTCTTGGTCCAGGTGGGCTCTGTTAACTCGCCATCAGCAGATGGCAAGAGGATTCCTCCCGATGGAAAAGACCTGGCCTGTATAAACAGGACCAAATACTTATTTAAACATGGAATTATGCTTTAAAAATAAGTTCATGACAAAAGCTTTCCAAATATGCATATTTCCTGTGATTTTCTGATCTGATTCTCTGATCAGAACAATGCAATCACCACAACATAATTCATAATCATCAATTCATAATAATTAACATGCGCATTAGTTCTGTTTGTTTAGAGTACTCACAATTGATTTTAAAATAAACAGTTCATATAGTTTTCCAAACAATTTGTTGTGTTTACATGATCATCTCTGGGATCAGCTGTGGGATCAGCTGGCGCGCGCGCCTGCTGACTCGCACTCGCACACATACATACAAAAGAAAACTGTCACTCACCAGTTGCAGCGTGAGAAAAAACGAAAGTTGAAAGACGATCCATCAACAATCTTTACATTAATTCAATGAAGTCAGAGTCCATTTGAATGCAGACCTCGCTGATGCGCATTAAATCATCTTATCCAGAAAGTGGCACCCCTTCTTTTTTATTTTTAGAGTGAAATCACTAACTTTCTGGACAAACTGGATCAAAAAGTTTGGGATTCTCGTGATTGTGGTGTATTAATCTGCTTTGAGACTTTACACACTCCAGCCTGATACGGATCTTAGAGCACGTGCCTCCTATTAGAAGCTGCCACATGCCCCCTGGAGCTATTTATCCTTGACATAGCGGCTTATGCGCCGGGGTCCATGTAACCATGTGTGGTGGCCGACCTTAACTCCTTCTCCTGCCCATTTTCTTTCCTACCAGATGAAAGAAAAAAAAGGCCCCTGTTTTGCTGCGAGTGATGGCTTTTAAATGTCACACTCCTTTTTGTCCACGCCTCAATGGCTGGTGGCCTCGCTGGCTGTAGTGTGTCTCTGTGCCCGTGTCGCCACCCAAGAATAAGCTTAGCAGCTAGATTTCTTTTCCCTTCGTATTCACTGCAGCCATTAGAAAACGTACTCTCCGAACACAGAAGCGCTGCTCCTTGGAGTGATTGTTAAAGCTCTGCGGGGAGCGACATTTTCCAAATGACCATTTTTCTCTCTGACCTTTCTATTGCCCTTTTAGTGTGAGTAATTGCATTTTTTGAAATATTCATTTGTGAGTTAATTCATTCGCAGGTAACGGTGCAGAAGTAATAGAAGTTTGCAGTGTGGCCATTGCAGTTTGCTTAACCCACAGTGCTTGCTTTTTCTGCTTTCATATATTCAACAGTGTCTCAAAAGATTTACCCGGGGAGAATCTGTAGCGCCGAAAAAGAGATATGAGCTGCATATGAAGATGCTTCCAAAGTCTGAGTTGCAGAAGCCAGAAAAAAAAAAAAGCCAAAGCTTTTGGTGGAGCTAATTTTGATTTTCAATGGATGCAGGTAGACAGCGATACGACCGAAGGAGGGCAGGAAGCTGGCTGTGGTACCTGAGGAATATGAGCCCTATCAATCACCGCCCCCTTGGCCACAAATGTAATTAAGCTTACAGTTGTTGACTAGCCGGGTAATTCAAGACTTTTACTCATTCGCATTAGGGGATTGCTGCTGCTCCTGTTGACGGTGTCACGTTCCCGGATGATTTTCCTAATGCTCGTTTTGGAGTTGCTGGCGTCAGCAGAGATTGGCTCTGTGTATTTTCCAGTATGGTTGTTTGACATCATGACATTTATTTTCAAACCGTTAATTAAAACATAGGTCTAGTATATTTTCAATTTAGCTTGTTGGTAGATGCTGTATCAATTTCATGAAGTAAGATTTTTCAGGTGTTTTTTGTCATTAAAAGAGTTGGTTGAAGGATTTAGAGATACACTCTGTATAATAGTGATAAGGAGTTTTTGGAGACAGTTTTGAAAATTTTTAAATAAGTTGAGTTTCCAAAATTATTCATAACCTTTAATGAAGGAGGAATTTACAAATTTATTTTCTCATTCAGTTCAATGACCTCCTCCAAAGAAAATAGTGTTTTTTTCATGTTTTTACGAAGTTCTTCATCCATTCTTCCATTCAGCGTGATCTAGAAACAATCTGTTGCCAATCTACTCATTAATGACCCATCGGAAACATTTCTGATGCTTTGTTAAATATTTATCAAAGAACATGGAAATATATATAAATATTAATTTTTATTTTACCTTTATTTAACCAGGAAAGTCCCATTGAGATTAAAAACCTCTTTTTCAAGCAAAAAATACGTATAAACGATCATCATTAAAACCACATATGTCATAAAAAGAGTTGCAACATTATTGTATCAGTCTCTAATGCTTTGAGCTTGTTTTTAAAAGCATTTAAAGATACCACTAGTCTATCAGCTCAACATAAATGCTGTACTTCTTCGCTCAAGTCGTGATGAATCAGTAAGGGAAGGGGGGCGGGGCTCCATTCCAACAGCCCCCCCACACACACACACACACAGAATTTAAAACCAAATTTTCTAACGACCTCTTGCCGCTCTACAGAAACTATGTCCTAGAAAATAAAGTGCTTGAGGGTTTTTTCCGCACCTTGATTTTGTGAACCTCTGGTTCCGAAAATATTTGCATTTTTTTATTGATTGGCTTATATTAAAAAAGTACGAGTGTGTTTTGTTATTTCCTCCAATGGGAAGATGTACCCCTCTTTCACCCAAGAGTAGTTTTATTGGTAATTCTTTTTGCTCTCTGTAATTTACATCATTCCAACGAATTACGTAATTCCAACGAAAAGCATGTTGCTTTTCTCTGCCCCGGAATCCGCTGGAATTGCGTTAATCCCGTAAACGGTTAAAGAGTTATGTAGTCAGTTGAGCCAGAAGAGTTAGAAAAGAATGAAAGTTAAACTTTTCGGTGAAAATTCACTGACTTCCGGCAAACTTGTCAGATTTTTTGGTATCTCATTTCTATGCTTACGGCTAACCCATGAAAAGCCTCCTCATAGGTTTAAATGTAGAGGTATTAAACTGGAGAATACAGTCCTCATAATTACAGCTTCTGTCTTCTGTGTTACAGTCGGTTACAACATGCTTTCACGCCAGTCTTTGTTTTCACCTCTCTGGACTGTTTCAGCAGAGTAAAGTGGATTTCTTTTAGGGGATAATCACAGGGATACAAGCAGACAGCGGACGCCCAACATCTCTGCTGGAAAATGACGACTATTATTTAAAGACTTATGAACCAGGCTGGATCCACAGTTTTTCCCTAATCTGTCAGTTTTATAACATTATTATTAAAGCCAAATTATAGACTGAATCTCTACTACAAATGTTTTTATAAAAAGAAAAATCTATTCATGAAATCCAGTCGCTCTTTAGTGTTTTTTTTGTCTCAGACAGGATGGAAAAATTGTCATCAATTTTATTAAGAACCTGTGTTTTTTCATCATTTACTTATTTAGTTTCATCTTGTAATGTTTTCTGTGCTTATGTATGTAGTAGTAAGTTCTATGTTTTATTTTTACCTGACCTGTGACAATAGACATAAAGTAGATTTTGTGCAAATTTTAGAATATTTATGTTCTAGCTATGCTAAAACAGAGTTATATGCATTTTCCTAATATAAGCAAACAAAATTAACTAAATAAATGTTAAATACATACATATTTATATAGTAACAAAACAATCCTTTTTAAAGATGTAACCTGTATTTTGGAAGGATACCAGCCTGAATCTTTTGCTGGCAACAACTGAGGTCAATAAATGTTGGTATCTATATAATATATAAGAAGATTCAACATTTATAGATCTCTCTCTCTCTCTCTCTCTATTATATTTTTTATATATACAAGATAAATGTGTTGTAGAGGGTTTGTTTAACTGTTTATTAAAACAAAACGGGGTAATACTTTGCAGCATGGCTTTTAAAATAAAAGCGTTTATCTATATTACCTGTATTATTGCCCTCTGAAAGACCCACTTTTATGAAAAATTTAGTATCTGTGTTTTTAACATGCTCTTGTGGTATTTTTTCATGATAAAAGGACATGTATAAAGAAAACTTAGCTCAAAAAGAGGGAGACATTCCTCATTCTGATGCATCCGCTTGTTGGCGACTGGCTCAGAACAGTAGAGCAGAACACAGTTTTGCACCGGTAATGTTAGTTTGGGGTTGTGAGAGTGTAAACAGATGGATGATGTAAAGTTGTCTCACCTGCAACTCAGGTTAATTTCTAATAAACTCCTACATTCCCTTAGAAACAATACCCTAGAAAACCATTTTGATTTTGGCTAAAAACTGCCTAATCCTGATTCAAAGACTACTGGGAATAATTTCAAAATACATCAGAAGAGGATCGGAGTGGGATTTTTAATGACCAGGTATGTTAATCAGATTGCTAAAACAAAACAGTAAATCAAAGAATTTACATTTATTCACCTAAAAACGCTTCCAGAGAAAGCTTTTTCTTCTAGTTTGGTGGCAGCTGCCCTGATCCGATCAGCTTGGCAAATCGATAACCAATTTGTCAAGTCAGTTATGTCTTTTTGTCCTTTTCTTGAAATAAATGTATTGGCCTCCTTCTGTGCGTGCGTGCAATGCTTGATTTGAGCCACATCAGTGTTTGTTCAAGAGGTAGAATAATTCTTCCCTGTAAAAGGAAGATAATTGTTGGCTTTCATCAATATTGGATATAATTATTCCATTCTGTGATGTTTGCGGCAAGTGCATGCTATCATTTTTGGGTGTGTTGGGGTTTTGAATGATTTATGAGACAAAAATGAAATGGCACCATAACGAAGGCCCTCCCGTCTTGTCTTTGTCTTTTTCCCCTCCCCACTTTTGTTTATTTGCAAGCAGAAATATAAAAAGTGGCACCTTGCTGACTCGAGTAATGAGAACGGTGGCGCTGCACACAAGCAGCAGTGCAATTGCCGACCGTCCTAATGCACGAGGAGTTTTATTCATTGTTTTTTTTTAACTGGTACCACGGGAGGCGAAGAACAAAGAGCTCTCCTGCAACAGATGGTCCTGCTGTCTCCACTGTGCCTTGATTCCAGCAAGTCGGTGTGGGATTACAGGAAGAGTGGGGTTGACGCTATTGCGCGTAAGCGTTCTAAGATATGTAATTAGACATGAGCAGCCAATGCAACTTTGAATAAAGTGAGGGGGGGGGGCGCCGGAGCCAGCACATCCTTTACAAAAACCATGTTTATTACTTCTTCAAGAGGAATTACAAAAGACGCTTTTTGCCATCACCTGAATCATAACTGTGTCACACAATGGGCTGATTGTATGGGTGAAAAATAGAAAACGTAATGATAGAAAGTAATTGACATTTTTGTGATGGAGTAGTTTATTATTTAAGCATTTGCCACTTCACTCAACATACAGAATACGTTTTGAGAAAAAAAGACATGAATTTATACATTTCTTTCTTCTGCTTTTTTACTTTTTGATTTTTTTGGTTGTTTGTTTTTGTTTTTTTCTTGCTTTAGTGCGGTTTTCATAACTCTGGAACCAAAGATGTTCCAGTTTAAGTGAATGTTTGAAAATCTGAATTGGCAAACAGTGGTCGTTATGGCTACCTGTGAACTTGTTCTTAGTTGTTTGATTTCCTCACAAAAAGAGATTTTGCTTCACTGTTTTTTTTTTTTTGGAATTAACTAAAATCTTTTTTGATCAAATATATTTAAGCTCTCATTTTTAGTTCATGTCTGGTCTTTGGTGACTTTCTCAGCCAGGACACTTGATAGAAGGGATGTTAATAAAAGCCAGAAAAAGACGGCCACAGTCACCGGCTCCCGAGGCCAATGTTTGTGCCCCTTGCCGCGCACACGCTCACTGGTGTGCCAGCCAGGTCTACAGACATCTGCGCACTCCTGCACCAAGTGTTGACGGAATTGCAAAACGTCAGACGGCGGCTGCTGTGTAGCTAATGCCAACATTAAAAGTGAATTTATCTTTTTTGGAAATTCACTTTGGCTCCGTTTGAGACCAAAAGCTCTTCCTGACCCGTGGCTGTGTGTTGTTCAATTACATCCCAGGACAACACCAAGAAAACTTGAGCTCCAGTAAGGCCTTAGCCACATGCACTCGTACAGTGGTTGACCTCTACAGGTGTTTTGGCTTATCCGGGTCCGTGGAGGGTTGTCGACAGGAGTGGCTACATCTACAATGGATGTCATAAAAATGTCCGAGTCAGGCGTGTGTGTATCATGAAGTACTTGTAAGTTGCACTACACGTATGAATAGTCATTAGTACTGACTGCGAGTAAATGCTGCATGCATGGTGGCAGGTATTGTGCAAGTCCTCATAGGACTCCCAAACACAAACCACGCTCCGATTGTCTAACCTCTAATGCTACGTTCTCACCGGCATGAGATCCGTGTTCAAGAACACATTGAACGCGGGTTCTTTAACATGCTTTTAGCATATAGGGTTCACAATGGACTGTTGCTACCTGATATTAGCACACGTACTCACAGCTGGAAGAGGCTTGGTAAGAATGTTAAAGCACCAAAATTTCGCTCTAAACTTTTTCTTTCACAGTTCTATTCCGATATATGAAAGACTTGGTGTCATAGAGTTTCAGCCATACACAAACTGTGATCCTTATTTCTCCTCCATGATAATTGTTCAGTGTCTTGCCCAAGGACACTTTGACGCATGGGTGGGCAAATCTAGGATCTTTCAGTCAGAGGTCAACAGCCCTACTTCTGCAGTTTATTATAAACCGAAAAACAGTTTCTGTTTCATACCGTGGCTCTCTCAAGGCCTTGTGAAACGCTCATCCTCCTGCTCCAAATAAGAAATAATCTGCCCAACTCGCCAGAAGAGGGTAATAACCTCCCTACATATACGCCTCAGCCAGACCTTTAGATTGCTGCCGGGTCCCATCTGTTCTTTTCCCTTTTTCTGCATCAAATGAAGCACCTCAGAGCCCTACCACCTCCAGCTCGTTGGATTTTTTAAGGAAAAATATTCGCTGAAGTCTTTGTTTTGTTTCGCGAGTTTTCAGTCGAAAGCACCCATCCCCATGGCGTGGTGAGGAGGAGCTGTCGCGGCGAGAGTTATCCCCATCAGCTGCGCTGTCCCGCACGGACGCCATCAAGGGATCGAGAGCGCCTAAACTATGGACGCACCGACGACAAGATCTGTGACGCAGACCCAGCGCAGATGGAGAACACAAGGTGTTACCTTCCAGATGCGTACAAGATCATGTCTCAAAGGTAAAGACCTTCAGTTCGGTTTACTCTAACTAGATGGGAACAAACTCATTTGCCTAAAATAAGTTTTAAGTGTTGCATTTAGCATTTCCTTGACTTCCATTTATAGCTGTAAGTATGATCGGCTGCTTTATGACCGTTGAAATCATCGTCTTTCCAAAAGCTGTTCGTGAGTTCTTGACGTAAATTACTTTTGCACAATAATTTGACTTTTGATGTTTATATTTTGTCTTAAATTTGTGTCTGAGACTCTGTGCTTTGTTTAGTCTTTCTTCTGACTGATTGAAATCTGCTCCAAGTGGTTTTTCCAGTTAGCCTTAAGCCAGCACATCTACGTTGGTTGAACAACTGCAGTCTTTGCATTGAGTCAGGTCATCCAGTATTTATGTTTCATTCTTGGTGCTATAGCTAAAACTGTTGCACCAAACTATTTATCATTTTGGAAATGGTTTGTTATCCTTTTTTTTTCATTTTTATGGTTAGACACTTAGCGACACAAGCTGTTGGTCCAGACACAGTCTTCCTCTAACTGTCTTCTTTCCTTTAGCAACTGTGAATGCAATATAGGAACTGCAAGTATTACTCTTCCAAAAACTCTCTCCAAAAAAAAAAAAAAAAAGGCATGAAACTGAACCTGGCGTGATTTTAGCAACAGAATGAAGGAGGCGGACTGTTTGGCTGTGTAAAATAAATCAGACAATGTCAATTACAAATACAAAGATCCTAAGTAAGTTTAAAAAAAATGTTGGAGATTAAAGTGCTTCAAATACGAGTGAGAGGGTTATCTAGACTAGCCAGTTTTCCTCTTAGCGTTTTGTTTGAGCTATCACCATCTGGAAGAATAGGCTCTTGCAGTCATACATGATCTTTCAAGCTGCTCTCCTTCATCCAGTGATTACCACTTTGTCATACTCTGAATATTTTTTTCTTTTTCATTTTTGAAGTGTCGCTTCAAGTTCTGTTTAGGCACCTGAACTGCTTTATTGTTGCGTGTGAGTGGAAAAAATCCAAATGGTACCCATTCCTAGATATAATACTTTTCAGTATTCTTTAAGCTTTTTAAACCAAGTTAGCCAAACCCTTTCCAAGTTTGAAAGCATTCCGAGTGGATTTTATCACAGTATAGCATTTACAAGGCTTAACAAGCCCAAGGAGCTAAAGTAATGCAAATAAATAGCACTGGTGTGCAGAACTGATTTACCTGCTTTAGCATTGAGAGAAACTGCAAGTAAATACTAAAAATGTGTGGACTCGTCTGCAGCCATCTGCAATTTTCTTCAGGTTTTCCACTAAAGTACCAAAATGGCAGTACTTTCACTGCTTCAAGGAAATTAAAGCACACTGCTACTTCTCTTGAAGAGGTTTTTTCTTACATTTTTCATATACGAAAAAACATAACCAGTTTTTCTGTGCGGGTCATCACTTCGCTTTTTCCTTGAAAGAATGTTTAGATTAATAAATTACGTAATTCTGTTAAAAAAAACACAATTGATATTTTACGATAGTTTATAATAAGGTCATGAATCCTCTTTCCAAATGCTAGCAGGCTTGCTAGCTAGCTAACTAGCATAGTGCGATTATGCGTATGGCCTATTTCAAAATTTTTGACATAAATCAGTGTTTATAAAAAATATGTGTTTTAAGTTATTTATGAAACGAAAAAGTGAGAAAAAAAAGTGCTGGATGAGTTTAGGAGACTGCATACTTTTGTTTTCAGAGTTATGACCCTTCTGTGCTCAAAGGACGGAGACCTATTTGTCAGGGCAGAGCCAGTATAGTTTTACCATGTGGAGGCTCTTGGCCACGAAATTAATTGCTAACATTAAGGTAATATATACAAGATTCAGAGTTTTAACTAAGAAGTCCACATTTACAAAATGTACAACTCCGAGGGGAGTGTGTTTTGAGTATACATGTCGTCCGCTCCAGCTGCGTTTGTTGACGTATGGCGACATTAAGAGAAAAATAAAAGGTCCTGGTGAATCATCTCTGCATGGTTACTCATTCTTTTGATGTCAAAACACCCCTGGGCAGTCTAAAGGCTCAGGCTTTATCTAAATTGCTCGCATAGACTTTTTCCTGCCCGCTTGATTTCAAAAGCTAAACGATGTTCCTTCTCTTGAAATTGGATTTACCTCTTTGAGAATACTAATGGACCTTTTCAGCTTTATCAAACAATTTGCTCTTAGCTTTTAGCTTTTTTTTAGTTTTTAGTTCAGATAATCAACTGCATGGGAAAAAAAAGGTAGTTTTAAGCATCTTGTCAGATAGTTGATGCCGCCCTGTAGCTTCCTATTCTCCCAGACGCCCACCAGAATAAAAAAACCAGTTGAATGAATCAACGGGAAAGAACGATGAGCATAAAACACCATGAGGAAGTACATCTTTTCTGCATCTCATTGCTGCTGGGGGCATTAAACCGATGCTGCAACCTGAGTCACAGCCAGAGCACTTTGTCTTGGGACAGGAAGTGAGTAAGTGGATGAAAGATTGGGGAATGGATGCGGTGCCGGTACCCAAGAGGACGGGGTGGGGGTGACTGAACAAGGGGATGGGGGGGTGAGAGGATCCCTCAACGGTGTGTCCACGTTGGCACGTGAGGGTCCCCACAACAAACGAACGCCAACCCCGCCGACCTTTTCATTGTTGAGCTGTCATAGCCGTTGCTAGGCACCTGCAGCTGAGCTCATTAGTGTTGAAAAGAAAACGAGAGGAGAAATGACTAATCTCAACGGAGCGAAAGTCTTCTTGAGATGAAGAAGAGCCGCTACTAAAGCATCAAAAAGATGCGCTCAGGCTTATTAATGAACCGGAATACGCCGACTGTGGCCAATTCAACAAGAGTAATGTGGGAGCGTGTACCTGTGCTGATGGATGTCTTTGTTCCCCCACCATCACCTTGCCGTTAAACGAACCTCATCTTGCAAATTCTTGACATAATCCGGAGATAATATCTTCTTCCCTCTCTGTTTTATTATCTCTGATGAGCCTCCATCAGCTGCTTTCCTTTCTAACAGCTATATTTCTTATATTATTTCTTCATCATCGTCTCATACGCCCCCTTTCCGCTTTTGCTGTCACGTTCATCGTGGACTGTTTATGCGCACTCCAAAACTGAAAATCCCCGACAACAATATAATAGTTTGATTACAAGGCTCTCCGTGTATTAGTTTCCACTCTAATTTATAATTGTGGATTGTTTGATTACTTGTCTGGAAGGATGTGCTTGAAATGACAAAAATAAAGCATCACAGAGCGATAGCTGCATTCACTGCACGGCTTCTTAAGCTTTTTTCTAAGGCATTTATAACGCGTGTTTCTTTGAAGAAATAAAAGATCTTTTGCTTGCTTATTGATGACTACTGTCCAGAATCAATGAAAGAACTTTTTTTGGTTTTTAAACCTAGAGATTGTTTTCATGCTATTGCTACCCAACTCCTGCTGATTACTAGAATCAGACCACCAGATTTGGGATTACCTGATTCAGGTAATGAGCAGCTAACAATGCAGGGGGATTTTGATAATGGGGAAGGTAATACTTACCAAGCAAGTAACTAAAGTTGTAAAAGAGTAAATGGTTTAAGCTTCAGTTTTGACAGAAACCATTAAAGTGTAATGAGGTAAGCTTGTGAATTGTTTGATTGCTTTTTGGAAGAATGTGCTTGAAATAAAAGCAACACAGAAGACGGCTGCATTTACTGAAAGCTTCTTCAGTTTATCTATTTATGTTGTGTATGTGAAATAATTAAGAATTTGCGTTGAGGAAATTTTAATTTTTTTGCTTGCCGTACTTATAGAAAATACATAAATAATCATTTCAGTTGTTTAAATAGATTACTGTATCCAGAGTTAGACTTTATTTTTAAGTAAATCAATTGACCTGGATTTAACCTTGTCCAATCAGGACCGATTTGCCAGACGCTTAGATAATGTGTCTTTTAATTCATGAAAGTGAATTTTGTTTGAAACTTTGTGTCAGATTGTGTCAATTGTGTGACAGAGTCTTTTATATATCGGAATAGAGTTGTATAATAGAAAGTCTGGAGCAAGATTTTAACTGCTTTGACCTTTTAATACCAAGCCTCCTACAATCCATCATAAAAATAAAAAACAACACAGAGGATGGCTGCATTCACTGTTCCCTTCTTTAGTTTATCTATGTTGTGTGTGGTTAAGAATTTGCCTTTAGGGCAAAAAAAAGATCTTTTGCTTAATGTGAGAGTTTAAAAAATCTATTTGACTTCAGTTTAAATGGATTACTGTCCAGAATTAGACTTTATTTTTAAATAAATTGATCCTTTTGGAGATTCCTGATTGTTTTCCAGCTATTGCTCCCCAACTCCTGCTGATTACCAGAATCAGGCAACCAGGACTGGGATGACCTAATTCAGGTAATTAGCAGCCAACAACACAGGGGTATATGGAAAACGCAGAATAGAAGGTAATACTCTCCAAGTAACTAGAAAAAGTTGTAAAAAGAGTAAATTATAGATAGCCTTTTGCCCATCAATGAGACCATCAGTAAACTTAGAATTGTGGATTGTTTGATTACTTTTCTTGAAAGATGTGCTTGAAATTATTAAATAAAAGCAACACAGAGGATGGCTGCATTCACTGTACTCCCCTATGGCTTTTTTTTAGCGTGGTGTTTTTATGAATTTGCCTTAAAAGGAAAAAAAAAAAAGTATTTTGTTTGTTGTATATCCATTATTCATAAGGGATTTCACTTGTTTATATTGATTGTTGTCCAGAATTAACACCTTCTTTTTAGGCAAACTGATTTAGAAGAAGAAAAATAGATTGTTTTCTATTTTCGGCACCCTTATTTGGAATGATCTGATTTAGGCAATCCGTTGGAATATTTAAAAAATAAATAAGGTAATACTCAGTAAGTAACTTGCAAATGTTAAAAAAGTTATAAGATGCAGATTCAGTTTTGACAGAAACCGTTAACGTTTTAAAGCAGAGATATCATCAGTAAGCCTATGAATATCACTTATGATAATATAACTATTGAGCAAATAAATAATAAATTAAGCAATTTGCGTATTACAGTTCTCAATTTTACATTTTTGAATCTGTTTTTTTGGTTTATAAAAAACATACCACTGATTATTTAAACAAAACCAAAGGAAGAAGTTTCTTTATAGATGTATTTTTTTTTAAATCCAAGAAATTGCTTTTAAAAAATAAGTAACCAAGTATTAATTTTACCTGATTTTAAAGTGAAGCTGATTCTATTCCAGTTTTTCCAAGTTAAAAGGTCATCCATAAATTCTGGAGTTCATTTACAAAGCCATCCTGATCCACTGTACATATTAATTATCCGCCTTTTCAAATTTCATCTCCATAGAGAAGCTATTGTTCGGTTGGCAGGCAGAGTCATTTCTATAATCTGTCAACACCCACGACTATTTCTGCCTTTCTGCTCCTTTTTAAGAAATTCCACTTTTGGATTGAATTTAGCATTTCTGTGATTCGCAGGATCAGATATATTTTTTTAGGATTTTCCTCGAAGATATCTTAGACTTTAATACGTGATCTGTGTGGATCAAGAGCATGTTTTGACTGTAAAACCTGGCTGGTAGGGCAGTAAAAAAACTTAATCTGACTCCAGTGATAAAGCGAAAAATAGCCCCATCTTTTCTGTACTGATACCTTCATGCCCCTCCAGTGCATGCACCACCTGCCTCTTCTCCTGGCGCAGGGATAAATAGCGGTGACTGGAAAGCCTCGCCATTGGCATCCAAGTCCGGGGGTTAGTCCTCGGTCGTTAACCCTCATGACTCCCAGCACCCTTCAAAACCCAAAAGTGTAACCACGATAGTAGTTCGGCGAGTTCCTTCGGCGAGGAGTTTGATTCCACTAAGGTCTTTTGGCGGAGCTAATAGTCACCAGTATCTGGAGTAATGGGCACGCCACTGCTTGTGAGTGCTGTTGTATTTATCTTGAAATGGCATAAGTTAAGAAATGCGGCGGTGGCAGGATGAAATGAGTGGATGCCTTTCAATAACACCCTACTTTATGCCTTCAAGCATCTCGGCTGCACAGAAGCCGTTAGATAAACACGTCGCCTAAAGGCAATGTAGGTCAATGAGGCTGCAATTGAAAGGCGCTACTGACGATTAAGTTGACATCATTTGCATAGGGTGTATACGCTCGGATTCAAGCACTTCTGGACGGGTGCTTGAGAACCGAGGAGTTCTTTGCCTTTTCCCGCTATCAAACCGATACCTGGAGGGAGTTGGATTAGGTGGCATCAAACAATCCCGACCCCCCTTTTTTTCTCATGAGCTTCAGCGTTCTCCCCCCTTACAGCAGTGTGGCCTTCGTGGCCGGTAATTACAGGCTATATCAAAGCTATATATCACCTTATGGCTCGCCAGGACCCAGCAGGCACCTTAAGGGACAGCTGATAGCGTTGTGGCAGGCCTGGGCGCCATCCCTGAAGGAGAAAAGCAGGTCAGGGCAGGAAGATTCGCCCCTTTTCCGGCTCGCTCCAACACAAATTCCCCTCCCTGTCCTTATCAGTCCGGACCATCCTTTGTCTATTTTTTTCTTTTTTATCACTTTGTTTCTGTTCTTCGGTCTCGGCGGGATCCATTTCAAGCCTGTGTCATCACACTTGTCATTTCAATGAACAAAAGAGGAACAACAACGCCCCCCCCCCCCCCCCCCGCCCGTCCACACATGCTTCTTGCATTTGCCTGCGACACCGGCGATGAAGGTTAATAGATATTGCAGCTTTAGGAGTCTCGCAAGGACGATGAAACGGAACGAACGCGACCCAGTCACCTGAACCTTCTGGCCACGTGACAGCCTGACATTTGACAACCTTCCTGTTAATGACAATCATGTGAGGACAAATGGGCCCGGGCCCATTGTTCGCCTCGGCAGACTTAGGGCGGAAAGCATGAGACGGATGACTCCTCTGCTGTTGGAGGCATAAGAATGATTGAGGGATGAGGAGCGGTAAGCAGAAGGGAGGATAGGTTCAACTCTGACAATGATCTTTTCCATATGCAACTGCTCTCCTTGGCTTTTGACCTTGCTGAAGGATTTAGAAGATGTTTCCCCGGCTGGGACAAAGGGTTTTTGAATATTTTTTGCACTCGATCTCATTTTTTTTTTTTTCCAAATGACATCTGTGGCGTTTTATGAGAATATTCTGTCTTTAAATGTGGACACAGAACTTGGTCTCAACCCTTTTAACGCTGGAGCTTTAAGGCCGTGTCACACAGCCACTTTTTCTTTGGTGCTCATTTTCCACGTAGGATAATTCCGTCTTCCGTGATACATATGTGATTTATGTAATTCATAAGTGTTTCTTATTCAACGACGTCCACAGATGCCTGTCGAGGGTTTCGGTGGATAGGCCTAGAGATGAATTTGTTTTTAAGTTGTTCACAATTTGTGGTCAGTTGAGAATGATGCAGATTAAGCATATTTGACGTAATTTATACCCAATTGCTATACGAATCTTACGCAATTTTGCGAGATGCACACGCAAAGTGGTGGCTTTCCACAAACGTTCATATGTCTAACGGACTTTCTAAGCGTGAACCACCGATGTATACCTTTTATGTCATGTATACGGCGCACATATCCCGTTACAACTAGGTAATTCGCGCACAATTCACTAAGCAATTGCATAGAAACAGTGCAATAATTACACACAGTTTATATTTTACATTGATTGCGTGGTTTATCCGTCCTTCTGTGGTTTTAACGTGGTTCATTTGTGATACATCTGTTTAAATTTCACTTAAAGACGTCTAACTTTTTCGACGTATAATCACGTATGACCAATTTACATCCGTGCAATAAGTGTAAAATGTACGTAGTGGCAGTGGGACACGGCCTTTAGCTCCGGTGTTGACAATCTTTTAGGTCCGTATGGACATCATAAAAATGGAATGTACCATTGTTGTGCGTGTGGTAAAACTGTGTTAATACTGATGTACATTGGTTCCTTTAACATTTTTAAGGTCATTTAACTGCACAAACGTCTCTAACAAAAGTAAATTCTTATTTTTTTATAAGCCTGTATAAATAAAATGGTAGTAATCCATGCTTGGACAGTATAAAACCATGTGTGTTTGCACTCTTTATGAAAAAACATGAAAAAAAAACAGTCTAAACATGAAAAAAAATACATAGTTTCTTTTTCTCAATAGGTTTTATTTGCTTGTCAGAAGGAGACTAAATCAATTGGAGAGCGGCTGATTTGATTGGAATTGAACATTTTAAAAGCACATCTGTGTGCCAAACCGGAGCCGTGGGATTTGAAAGACATAGCCTGGAGAGTCGGATGAAAGATCTTGTCAGGTTGCATTATGGGAAGACAGAGATCTAACATTTTTTTGAACCTCCGCTTGAAATAGAAAAGTTGGGCGATATGTCAGATATAAACGTGCTTTGTTTAAAAAAAAAAAAAAAAAAAAAAAGGTGAAAATCCCTGAAAAGCAAAGCCCATCAGGCATATGCGGCGCGGTGCGACCTTCCACGAGTGTCGCTGGCGATTGGGATGCCGAGCACATGTGGTTTGCATTGTTCATGCGGAGCTCAACCTCAAGTGGCCAGCTTTGTTTAAAGTCATACTTTGCATAAACATTTCCCTCTGCAAACAGTGAGGTCTCGGATGAATTATTATGCTGATTTAATGTCCAAAGCATACAAATGTGAACTGATCTTTTTTTTTTTTTTTACTTTTCCTTCTTTCTTAATATTTCTAAATAAAATAAGCGTCCATTAGAGGAGCATTGGACACCTGCCAGTTACAAGACTGCAAACAAACAAGACATTTTGCAAACACTTAGACTAGAATACTGACCAAAAATAGATATTTTAAAGCAGAAAAAAACTAAAAGCCACAGAACAGGTAGACATGTATGATATTGGGTTTGTAAAGATGTCTGTGTTTACGCCCAGCTCTTTTGGTAAACATCTACAAGTAAAAGCTAAAATGTTGAACTTGTTGAGTCTTTTCGGTTGTAATCTTCCCCCCTGCTGCACGTCTCTTTAAAAACCCAGTCCAAAAATGCATCTTTGTATTTCTTATCAGAAACTGGCATCTGGCTCTAAACTGTAAGGCTGGATATCTCCAATATTGTTGGACTGTTAATGTTAGGTTGGGGTTGTGAGGGGCTGTAAGCTAGCAGGAGAACAAATGTAAACAGAGAGCATGTGATGGGTGATGGGAGGGGGGGGGGCAGGGTATTTCCTCACCAACGATCCCGTCCACAACTCAGAAGTGAATCTCTGATGAAGTCCTGCTGCTTTGCACAAAAACGACAGTTTTATTATTTTTGGCTGAAAACGGCATCGTTACGATTGAAAAAACACTGTGAAAGCTTTTAAAATAGATGAAAAGATGATTGGAGTGGGTCTTTAATCACTTTTCAACTCCTTCACTCCCTTTTTCCCCTTTTTTTACCCAAACCCCCCATATCTGTCTTCTCCGTCTAAGTTCAGCCCCAAACACAAAGGGGGGTTTATACAAATAAAGTCCTCGTGTGTCCATATAACTTCATATCTGTCCAACACAGGAGGTTATCAACTCTCCTCTTTTTGCTCTGCTGCTGGACAGGAAAAAAAATGTTATCAAACTTCCAGCAGGAATTTAAATTCATCCGAGTTTTCCCTCCAGCCTTTGCATAACCCTCTTCTCCTGAAACGCCTCTAAATCCAAGAGGTCTATTTCATCCACATTCTTTTTTTTCCTGGATTGGATGACATCACCTGGCATTAATTATCCTTTTTTTTCCATTTTCAGCCCTCTCTGCCTCCGACCCCACTCCAATCATCCTTGTTAGGAACGTGCCACGTTCAATTTTGCCCAATTAGATGCTGCATGTTTCAGGCTGGCAGCCTCTCAAGTCAGTTGGGGTCTCTCAGACGCCACCGCCAAGACTCTGTGGTGCTTTTTTTTTCCTGCTTTAAGGGGTGAAAAAAAGGGAAGCATATGTCAGAAAATGGGAAACAGTTAAGGTGAACTTCTCAAATGGAAATGGAAGATAATCGATGGTTCAAATGTACTGTGTCTTTTCTTTGGGGGGAAACTGAAAGCCTGATAAAATTGGAGTTTATTAAAAAAAAATCAATATAAAATCTATAGTTTGCATGTTTTTTCCTTATATTTTTCGCCAAAGTCTCACTCCGATCATCTTGTGATCTATTTTTAAGAATCATTTCTACTGGTCTTTTAGCCAACATTTTAAAGATCTGTGACGTTTTTCTAGGACATAGTTTCTGCAAAAACACCATATTCGTGGGAGTGGGTCTTTAAGTACAAGACCCCAAGATATTTAAACTCCTCCAACTGGGGCACGGACACTCCACCCACCAAGAGATGGCAAACTCCCTTTCTCTGGTCGAAAACCGCAGCCTCATCCCAGCCGCTTCACACTCTGCCGCAAACCACCACAAATGCACGGTGGAGGTCCTGGCTCGATGAAGCCAACAGGACAACATCATCTGCAAAGAGCAGAAAGGAAATCCTGTGGTCCCCAAACCAGACTTCCCCCGGTTCCCAGCTGCGCCTAGAAAGTCTGTCCATAAAAACTATGAACAGAACCGGTGATAAAGGGAAGCCCTGCCGGACTCCAACATGCACCGGGAACAGGTCTGACTTACTGCCGGCTATGCGTAACAAGCTCTTGCTCCGGTCATACAGAGACCAGTCAGCCCTCGGTAAGGCTTCCCAGACCGAAAGAACGAGGTCCTGAATACAAGCGGCTGAAATGAGCTTCCTCCGTAGGTTTGCTGGGAGCTCCCTTAGAGATAGGGTGAGAAGCTCGGTCACCTGAAAAGAAACCGCTTTTCCTCCACATCGAGAGGAGTGGCATCTAGTTCGAATGCTTCCTGTTAGCCTCCCTGCGAAGGTGTTCCGGGCATCTCCCACATCTCCCACTCTGGGAAGACCTAGACACGCTGGATAGACTATGTCTCTTAGCTGACATGGGAGCTGGAGGAAGTGGCCGGGGAGAGAGAAGTCTGGGCGTCTTTGCTTAGACTGCTGCCCCCGTGACCCGGACCCAGATAAACGGAGGAAGATGAATGGATGTATTATACATCAGGTACATCAGGATGTAATGTATTACCATATTTAAGTGGAAAAAAAAATTCAAAATAATTTGCCATTTGATGCTTTCTAGCTGTAATTGTAATTGGAACCAATGAGATACAAATAACAAAGCAAAGGTCAAAAAAACAACACAAACTGCCAATAAACAAGTTTGTGTCAAATGTATAATTAGCCAGTTCCTAAAGAGATGTTATCATTAGCATTAGAGATGATCAGAATGCTCTTCCTAAAGGATGAGGACTGTGCTATTGGATTCATCCGTTGCTGTAACTCTTCCTGAACTGTGTGTCATGCAGCCCTTAAGATATGAGAACCCGCTGCTGAGTAACTCTTACTGGAGAATGAATGGAGCCGGCTCCATGCAAACAGGATGCATATTCAGCAGTTTGGGTCTGATCAAAGTGAATTATGCAGCTGTGATATGAAACATAGATCAGGAGAAAGGGTCATCTGAGTTTTATTTTCTGCTCAAAGACTCACGATCGTTTTACTTGAACTGCACGAGTTCAATCAGGAACTGGAGGGGAATTTAAATTTTTTTTTTCATTTTATCCTTAATGAGGTTGAATGGTAAGGGTGAATGGAATAGATTGATTAGTAAAAAAAAAAAAAAACCTTGAGGTGGACGTTAATGGTGCTATCAAGAGATGGTACTATTCAGTTTTACCAATAATTCGGTTCAAACCTCGACTTTTGGTCGTGGTTTAGTTTTGGTTTTTGTCCGTAGGATTTATGATTAACAAAACAACAAAAAAAACCTTCAAAAACAGAAAATACATAAAAATCTTTTTTTAACCCTTAAACCACCAGTGTTGAGATTCTTTCGACTAGTATAACTCTTCGACTATTTAAGCAATCAACGTAAATCAGAGAGAAGTTGCTTTTTTATGCAGCACTTTACGTTAGTAATGTGTCGGTACGAAGCCAATATCAAAATCAGTTTTCTCCACGTCAGAATCAGCCGAGTCACCTTGATGGCGTGTAAACTGTTAAAGTGTTACGATCCATCAAAGAGCGTGTTATTTTGGCGTCACCGGTGACATCTCCGGTGTTAAAGGGTTAATTTACCGATAAGCAAGTAACAATGAATGAAAAACCTTTCAGTTGGCCTATACTAAGCCTGATGTAATGTAAGAAAACAGTAAACAATAATTCCGTCAATTTGGCAGAACATAGTTTTGACATTTTTGACAAACATACGCAAACGTATGCGGTAGAGATGCACCGATTCCCTTTCCCAACATACATTTCAACTTTAACAACCAGGGGTCTCGTCTCTGAGATCTAAACAACTAGCTCTTTGACGTTTCACCTACTGTAACTATTTGATGTTTTCGTAATCAACGTCAATCAGCTGATTCACGTTTGTCTTGTCAACACTCAAAGATTTTTGCAAGCTTGAACCTCTTTAACCCTTGTGCTATCTTAGATGACCCAACCCTTACATTGACGTGTTCTCCCTACCATGACAAAGGTGGATAAAGGTGGAAAGATTTCATTTAATCCATGGACACCAGTGAAGATCACAAATCATTGAAGAAACAAGGTTCAGTGCACTGTCTAGTGGGTCTAGATGACCCAACTCCCAACGTTAAAGTGCCTAGGATAGCACAAGGGTTAACAAATTGAAACACACTATATAAACCACCCTAACTCTTTGACCGCCTGATCAATTTTTGCAGTTCCAATGGGTTCCTATCAGCTAATTTATGTTGATGTGGTTGACACTTCCCTGCTGTAAAGTGTTACATATCAGGGCAGAGCTGCTTTCCTCTGCTTCAGCATTCAGAATCGTAAACGATTGTAAGGTTTCTGTCGTCCAAAGAACGTCAACTCCGGAGCTAAAGTTGACGTAAGTTAAAGGGTTAACTGAGAATTCTGGCATGCGCAATGCTAACTGTAAGCAACCATTAGGGAGTTGGGAAGTAAACAGGGTGACACTCTTCCTCTTTCGCTCCTTTGGGGAACCCCCCCAGGGTTAAAGGTTAACTGTTGTAAAATGCAGATTCCCATCTTTGTTTCCTCTTGAAGGCACAGTAGCACAATCTTAAGGACTGAGGGGGCCTTGTCTATGGCCTCCTTAAGTTGATGTGTGAAACGAATTTTAAAAACTTTACAATGTTATATAATAGTATAAAAAACTGAGGAATAACGGACAAAACTAAAACTACTGGAAAAGGACAGACAGACAGACAGACAGACAGACAGACAGACAGAGCAGCAAGGCCTTGAGGTAAAACAGTAATAGAGAGGGCAGGACAGGAGGCAGGGAGACGGGAAGATTGCAGGATTAAGGTCGGCACAGGGCGCCTTGTAAAGCTGAGCTGAGCTACGACCGGAGGCTCTCCCAGCCAGGCACTTTGAGCGATCAGTTCAGTCCAACTGCACAACGTCATAGCAGTCTAAACACTGAAAGATGACTTACTGCGGAGCAAAACTCGAAACCCACTCAGCCAACTGTCAAACATTCCCAAAAAAGAATAACCCCACCGAGCTCACTTTAAACATGCAGTATAAGGAACTTGGCACAACTGAGGCAACAGGAAGCTAATTTAAGGAATTCCTGTATATCTCACTTTAAAGGACAGGATTCAGTGGATTTTTTACTGAGATATGCTTGACTAACAAGGTTGTGCAGAGCTTACTTTTTCTTTTTTTTCCAAATAAAATTCAACTTTTGTTGCACATTTAAAGACAAAAGTCTTGCAACAAACCAGCACTCCTGAAACCAGCTTGTTGGAACAGATAATTGTTTAGTGACATTACACATCATATTAAACTATGAGCAAAAAAAAAGAAAAATGACCCTCAGTGCGTACTCTTGGAAATTCCCTATCTTATCACCTGGTTTCTCCACCATTTCTGATTAGTTCCAGTCCTGTTTTACTTTGATTTTTGTTATTTCTACTGAATTTTTTGTCCCTTTCTTTAAGGCCTTCAAACACTAGGCAACGTGTTTTAGCCCAAAATAGGGTTCCATAGTGGGGTGTAAATGGTCCGTTCCATGCTTAGGGACGGTTCAGCAAACTATGCTGCAGAGGGCTCAAAAAGGTGGGCCAAAGTAGAGTTCAGTGGACTTTAAGGGACATTACATCCTCACTAGAGGGCTTGTATTTTTAAACGTGGTGATAAAACCAGCTATGTGAGCTTATTTCAAACAGTTTCATTGGAGTCACAACAACTACTCAACAAGATAGATTTCACATTTCTCTTTAATTGAATGGTGAATATCAACAAATAAAAAAAAAGCTCAACCTGCCTTTTTGTTTTTTTAAACGATGTATTAAAGCTGCACATTCATTACTGTTTTTCAAGTCAAGAAGTGTCTTCAGTAGGAAAGGATGGTAAAGTCCCCCCCCCCCCAAATTCATAAGGAAAAAACCTGCCAAGGGAGCAGTGGATGCAGTTTGTTTTCTTTCCTGCAAGAATTTGTATTTGTAAAGGTTTGTTTACTTGTGTTACTTTATTGATGACATTTTGATCATAAACTGAAATGCTTAGTTGCTTCTTAAATCAGAGATATTGACATAAGCTCAGAAGATGTAACACCCTCACTCATTTCACAAAAAGCTTGATGAAAAAAAAAGCCCTGCCAGAAAACACACACTCAACTGAATAGAGAAAAGCATCAATCAAAAGTTGGGACTTTTCCTTCCCTTGTGTAGAGAACGTGTGAAACAGTGGCGTGTATAGGCTCAGGTGCAGCTTGTTAGAGCTCATGAGGGCAGCGGGCCAACGAGGAACCTGGGAGTGTGAAGAATGGTTGAGCTTTCGTGCTCGGTCTGATGACACACTTACAACCACCTCACACCTAGAGCGACATCAGAAAAATTTTCCTCTGAATTTCACTGTTGGAACTCGGGACACAAAAGTTAGATAGTCTCTGATGAAGCCATATCGACTAGAGTTAGCTCCGCCCACCCCAATGACGCTCAAACGTTGAGCAGAACACAGTAAAGTGTCTTTTACTTTTGCCAACGTCCCTTGTTATAATTAATTCAGCTTTAGCAAGACTCAAATAGGTTAATACCCCCCCCCTTCTTCTTTGAAGTATTCGACACACCAGTCATTCATATAAAATAAAAGTATAAAAATAAAAAAAAACTAAGCATATGTATCTTTTTATCCATTTAAAGCCAAACGTCTTTACAAATTATTTTTTTCTCTCTTTTGAAACCAACCCCTAGTGGTCATTTGGGCAACTACAACATTTGAAAGGTCCTTTTGCTTTAAAGCACAGAATATGTTCTGTACATTATTTGAGTTGGAGACCCAAATAAGATGAAGAAGCACATTTTGAACCTCAATACAACGTATCAGAAATTTATTTAGGTCCTAAACGTGATGTCTATGGGATTTCTGCCACTTTTAACCCTAGAGCACTATCACCCAAGCAAATATATTTACAGGAAGTCCAATGTCAAGGAGTCTGTGTCTTCACCAGCAAAGTCTCACGTGTCCCAGGAATGAGTGGACCAAAGACCAAGTTTCCAGTATTATTTTTTAGGATATTTTTGTTCTAAAATTCCTAAATTTTCAGTCATTTTTGAACATGTTTTTAGGAACTTCCTATGTTTTTCTTTTTCATTTTGTTAAACATACCACAGTTGAAAATCAAAGAAGACCACTCTAATTTATCATGTGTTGTCATGTTTTGATCTATTTTTATGATAAGTACTTTTTGTTGTGTATATTCCATCGGGTAAAACGTACCCAGCAAAAGTGATGGTGTATCTTTTTATAGTGATAATGTTGTAGGAGAGAATAAAAAAACGTTATTTATTGAATCTCAGTGATTTAAGGCGTTGAGGATGAATTACCTCAATATTTTAACTGATTGTTGCATTTTAAAGCACAAACAAAGACGAAGTGATGCCATATTTTTTTTCTGATAGTAAAAGCAGCAATAATTTCACTGTCGAATCTAAATGTGAAAAAATTCCATCCTTGCAAAGGTAAATTTGATATAAACAGGGTAACCTTAGAAAAAGGAAAAGTTTTTGGTTTTTCTTCCCATTTAAAAGTCATTTTTTAAAGGAGAAATGATGCATATCCTGGAAAGTTGTTAAAGGTCAATTAAATTTGCATGTCCTCGCTATATTTTATGTGTGTATGGGGGAAGCTTTAAGGCGAGAGGATGAGAGAGTGAGAGGTAGACATCAAATTGGGGGGGATGCTGCCTTATCCCAACTGCCAATTATACAAGAGAGGAGATCCAAAAAAAAAAAAAAAACACCTGTGGAGTGCCGAGAACATCAGATGGAGGCGATGGAGAAAGCCGACCCGCCTCCCCAGGTTTTGACTAACCACCTGGTCCCTCCTGAATGAGCCCTTCCTTAACTGTTTGAACTCATCAGAATGAAACCGAACTGATACACTAACCACAACTACTAACTTTGCATTTTTGGGTGAAAGATGGAATTCCAACAAAAACATCACTTATGTTGCAGTTTGAGGGTAAACTTAAAAAAATGGTCTTTTGAAGTTTTTAACAGATTTTTGTGTCCTTTTTCTGATAAAGAGGACACATACAAAGAAAATTAACCCTAAAACACTTCAAATTGTTGCTAATCAGGAGAAGACGAAGAAATGCAGTTTGAAAAAAATTGTTTTTGTAGTGTAGAAAATTATCGGGGAAGGCCACATGCCCCTCCTGCACTCCACCCTTATTCATCCACTGTAGACGACTAGATCCATGTACTGCATTTTCGTTTCCAGACAATAACTTTAAAGCCTTCATTTTTGTCTAAAAAACAACAGTCTGCCTTACAACCTTTATATATGGATTTCATTCTGAATATATGGCGCTCCTATTATGTGTTGTGAACAACAGTAGTTATGAACATGCTAACACAGATAACATGAAGTGTGTCAATATGCGCTTTTTTTTTTTACATTTTACTAACCAGGTGGGAGTTTTTCTGGTAAAAAAGACATTTGTTTTAGCAATATCAGTCCTGCTTTTATTATTATTATTTTTTTTGGTTATGTGAACAGGTTATGTGTTATCAGAAATGCTTAACGTATAACATGTAGCGGTGGCTGACACTTTTTTTACGTGTCACTAACAAAAGGAAAGTTAGCATAGTTACAGAAAATGTTTGGTGGAAAAGTTTGTTTATGCACGTGTTGTAAAAAAAAAAAAGGTTGGGTGTTTTTGTGAATACGCTAACGTATAGCCGTGTCGGACTGTGTTTTTTTTTTGTTTCAAATGTGTTACTAACACAGTTGGGGGTTAGCGTCGTTATAGTCACATTTATTTCAGTCATTTTAGTCCGTTTTGTTTTTCGTGTTGAAAACAAGGTTGGAAGTGACAGGTACTGTTAACATGCTAACATGTAGTGTGTTATAAGCAAGTAGTATGGAAAATACGGTATGTTTAAAAATTTTAACTTTACTAAAAAGTATCCTAGCGAGTCACTGACAGATGAGAAAACAGATTTTTCCTTTAAATTTGGAAATAATGCAACAAAATAAAGAAGTCATCTAAGAAGTGATTGACCAGTTTACTTTATTGTGAAAGTTTCATTATGAAACAAATTGAAAACACTTTTTTCACAAGCAAAACAAACATTTCATAACTCTCCAAAATGTAAATGTACCAAAAAAGTGATATTGCATTAACTTTTTTGGTATTTGCATCTTGAAAGCTGCAGCAGATTCATTTCCTATGGACTTTTTTTTTTCCTAAATCCTGAAGCTCTGTTTCTGGTGGTGCTAAAGCGTTACATCCTCTCACGTCACCCCGCTTTGATTCATGTCTCTGTGTTTAATAAACAGATCCGTATTGTTTAGCGCTCGGGCAGATGAATTGAGCAGCAAGGCGAAGGGCTGTCTCTGAACAACCCCCCCGTCAAGGGTCTCGTCTGCGTCTGGAGTGGCCTCTCCTGGCGGCCCCAGACTAGCTTGTGAAAGCTAATTATACCAGGCTATTTTCTGGCCAAGGAGCATGTCACCGTTACACAGTGGGGAGAGCTCTCACTTTGTCCTGCGCCACATTCTTATTCATGAGTGTTAATTCCATCAATGGCCTCCTCAGTCGCCGGAGCGTGTTGCTTTCGGACTGCGGTGTGATCTTAGGGAAAAGTGCGTGTCACAGTGGAGGGCGCCGCCTCGCAGACACCACGCTCCAAAGCCCGTGAAGCAGGAAGAAGGAAGCCTTCTTTGAATGTTAATGCTCGCGGACACGGGGGGCTTACTGCGGGCAAACGGCTTTGGCAGATGTTGCCAGACTCCTCTTGCGGTGTTTCACGAACAGTTAAAGGCCCACTCAGATGAAAATGGGGTTTTGTGTGTTTTTAACCTGTTCAATTCAATTTTATTTGTGTAGCCCAAATTCACAAAAACAGTCGTCTCAATAGGCTTTGTACCGGTAATTGTAAAGTAAAAATAAAATCAAACGGATCATGAATACATAGAATTCAATCGGAGAATACAAAACTTACCTAACTAAACAGACTAAACTAAACTGGGTATTCCTGCCCTTAGACCCTCCTTCACGGTAAGGAAAAACTCCTGAAAAACAGATTCTGGAAAAAACGAAGAAACCTCAGGGGTGTCCACATGAAGGAGGGATCCTCCCCCAGGACGGACAGGCGATGGACCAGAACCCATAGAGAAAACTGCTACAAGAATTGTTCTTGTAGCAGTTTTCTGATCATGGATGACATATAAAATTACATTTTTGTAGATGAGAAAAAGTTATTTGAAAAAGATCATACTTGTGACGTAGAAGATGTGCTCTGCCTGACAACAAAAAACAATTCATATGTATGATTCTTTTATCAATGGACAGTTTTTACTGTTACAATTGGGGGCTATGATCCTTCTGACACACGAGGTGCATATTTGTATAAACTCCTTTTTTATATGAGGCTAAACTTTTTTTATATTGATTTTAAAAAAGGCGGAGCGGGTAGGAACACAAAGCAACAAGATGCTGGTGATTTGTCATCATTCCTGTCAGGTGTAGATTTAGTCAAAAGGGCGGGGTCTGTCTACATGCAAACGTCTGTATTTGATGTATTTCTTGTTTAGCTACAGCGTAGGCTGAGAGGTGATGCACCACTGTGCTCTTTCTCACATCAGACGGCACAATCTCATGCAAATTGAATTGACTATGTGCCTTAAGCTTACTCAGTGCGAAATGTAATGCTTCACTGAATAAATATGCCAACATTGTTGATATTTTTATTACATGTCTTTCCTTTCCATTCAATAGCCAATGTATTTCACGTTTAGCTATCGTTTATGTCATGTTCAGATCTGACATAAAGCTGCAATGGACAGACATGAATAGTGGACACCCAGTAACTCTGGCACAACTGAAGAGGGCGCTTGTGAGCTCACATTTGTTCTTCTGTAGTTGCCGTTGACTGTAGATGAGAACTGGACAGAGTGAGTGTGACGTCACCCATTGAATACGGCTTACTTTTGGCTCCAACCAAATGTTGGAGCGAGACGAGGCTAGTAGTAAGTGTGATTGGTCTGAATCGCTCTAAATCAAATCAACGTCTCTATGGCAACCGCTCTCACCAGTTAGGAGTGAGCATGTTGGAAGTCCACACCCCTACCACTTGAAAGCGGGCTCAGGACTATCTGTCCGTCAAACTTTTGATTGTTTGATGTTCGATCATGTATTTCATTTTCATTGATGGATCTGATTGGCCAGCTTATAACTGTAACTTGCATTACAGAAAAAAATCTCAAAAGGAATAATGCTAGCAAGAGCATTTTTTAAAAATGTATCAGAGCCAGAACGCTTTAAGCATGACCAATAGCGTAACAGCTGTTTATCTCTCAATACAAATCTATAGGATTTTAACTTCTTGAACCCAGCACTTCCTGTTTGGAACACAAGTGGGGAGGGGCTATTTAATCCAGTTGTCATACACAGACAACGGTGGTTGCTAATAAAGTTCAATTGGAGGCTGTTCTTTTATATTTTGCTCCAACTGCTGTAATGTAATAAATAATGTTTGAGCAATGCTGGACCAACATCTTCATTTAGACCAAGATATTTCTAAAACTAAAAGATGATAAGGAGGACTTTTATGCTAAGGTCACAGATTTTTTTTGCCCTGAAGAAAAGGCAAATGGACTTCATTTACTCATGAAGTTCTTCCAGTTATTCAGTGCATGGACGCTGATGTGTAAAATAGTGTACACTAAACCATTGTTTTTCGTGGGGGTTACGTTCCAAAAAGAAGATAAGCAAAATCCGTGAAGTAGAAACCTTTATTTTTTTCTTACAATTAATATACAATTAAATACTCTATTATATATTGAAAAGAAAGAACAAACCATTTTACAGGCTCAAGCATTTGTTTCACAAATAAAAGTGCTTTAGAAACGTTTTTTTTTCCATAAAAATAACTTCTGTACTGTACTGTCAAATAATAATTTTAATCATTGATGTGAACAAAAGGCTTCAAATTGCGGAGATTAGCCCCGCCCACCGCGACCCGAGTAATTGGATTAAACGGGAGAAAATTTTAAATGATTATGAAAAAATACAAAGTACAGTCGGACAAATAGTGACTCAGGTGTATTTCACTGCTCTACAGACTGAGCCGCTGCATCCTGACTCCGCTCTGCAGTGTTTTCTTCTTTTGAAGCCCGCGGTGCAGCTGTGTTTGATCGGGAGAAGAACATAGTGATTGGCAGTTGTCGCTCTTTTTTCTATGGGTTTTAGAGAAACTAAAAATTGCTAGAGAATTTGCATGTACGTAATGTAAATTTGGCGAGCTGTTTTACCTACGTGTACATATTAAACTGCAACGTTATTGACGCACAGGTAGAGAAGAAGCAGAGTGACTTTTTAGCCAATCAGAATGAAGAACACAATGCACGATGCAAATCCGTGAAGTAGCGAAACCATGAAAAGTAAACTGCGTTATACCAAGGGATCACTGTACATCTTCCATGGTGTCTATTGTCGTCTGTAGCATCAATGTCGTTGTTTTCTGGTCGTCAAACATTTTACATCCTCCCTTGTCCCATTATGAACCTGCTATGATTGGAAAGAGAATGCTGATATGAAATATGAAACACAAGCAGTAGTTGGTAAATGTATTGGCTCTGTATTCTTGTAAATCAGTGTCACACCAGCTACAAACCTCACCGCTCATCACTGGTTATTACCACACCAATGCCACGAGAATGATGAATCCACGCATAATGAGTTCAGGCATCAGGACTCAAATCTGCTTCCTTTTGAGATATTTTAATGAGAAGATTATCTATGACCTCTACTTATCTGATGATTCCCATCAACAATAACATCTTAATGTCACGGGAGCGCGCTGGAGCACACCGAAGGCTTCGATTTAATACTGATCTTATTGTAAGTCATTACACACAGGAGGCAGAGCTCTGTGTCTTCAGCATCCATCCCAAAAAAAAAAAGCAAGTATGGAAATTTCAAATTAGCGTGGGACAAGACGAGGCATGGATGGTCTTTGCCATTCGGCAACACGGCAAAGACTAAAAACAGCGGAAAAAACATCCCCTCCTGCTGGCTTTAGCTGCCGTACAGTTAAGGATTCCCTGTGTCACCTTGACAAGCCGGCTGAATTTGTTTCCTCCGCTTGCGCGTTGACTCACTCGCTAAACCCAAGGCTCGCTGGTGCGGTTGCAGTGATTTCAATAATTTGCTCTTCACGCATCAGCCACACACGGACCGTCCACCTTTGAAACGCAGACGCCGTCGTTACTAGAGTATGAGGTAAAAGAAACTATGCTGAGTCCAGTTGGGAAATTAGGAATAAATTAGGAAAATGGGACCACATGGAAATTCATGTATTTTTGTGCGATATAGATTATTTCCACTAACATCTAGTTTTTGTTGGTTATTTACTCTCTAAGCCTCGTTTTGACACTATGATTTGGCACAACGCCCGTTGTGGTTTGCCAATAGAAATGATAGAGAAAAAGTGTCAAACCTTGTAATAAAAATGCAGTGCGTATTCAAATTTCTAAGTAAAACTGAGTCTTTTCGTATAGGAACAAAACAAGGTTTGTACCAGCGTACATTATATTCTATTAACATGAATATAATGTATGGATATAATCTAATATGTTTGAAAGCTTGCTAAACGTATGTCCTTTAACCAAATGTATAAAAATAAAATAGATATGTGTTTGATCAGGATGGACAAAAAATAACAGATGAAAACACAAAGATTTTGAAATAAATAAATGGTATTTATCCCTTTAATAAATGTCTCACTCAGAGGTTTTCGTCTCTGTTTTGTCCAGGTCTTCCTGGTTGACTTCAGCTGTAAACAAAACTTAAACATTACTGTTGCTTTGGATCATTTTCCAAAAAATCCCAAAAATGTTTTCCACAGCGTTCCATCCTCACAGTTTTGCAAATGACAACAAGACAGTAAATGAAGACACAAAAACACCTAAATAAAAATGTAACAACTCATTAACACTCGGTCCTTTCATCTTAAGCGAAAAAAAGTGTTTCCACCTGACAACACTTTACATGAACGTGTTCCGGTATGACTTCTTGCCATGCTAGCGGACAGTCCTGCCACCGTCCCAAAACATCCTTCATAGGTTCATTGGTTACTCAAAATTGTCCATAGGTGTGAATGTGAGAGTGCATGGGTGTGTTATTTGTGTGGCCCTGTGACAGACTGGCGACCTGTCCAGGGTGTCCCCTGCCTTCGCCCGCAAATAGCCGGGATTGGGTCTGGCAATTTCGTAATATTTCTTATTTCATATTCGGCATATTTTTTATTCAAATTGTCGACTACATTTGAGACAAAAGTGTTTTTTCCAAATTTACTGTTTTTTTTCTGCACTATAGGGTGCACCTAAAAAGCCTAACTTTTTTTTTTCAAAAAACGACATGCCATTTACAATCCGGAGCGGTTATATGGAATAGGATTAATTCTGGTCATACTTACTGATGTTAAATCAGTTTTGAAAATTACACAACACTGTCGAAATGTCAGTCTCTTTAGTTTCATTAGTTCTATCAAAGTTGGGTGTCATCGAAAATACGCTAACGTGCCTAACGTGTAGCAGTGTTACTAACACAGTCGGAAGTTAGCATCATCACTGTAACATTTGTTTCAGTGGTATCAGTCTGTTACAGTCATTGTAAATTGTTACAGTTATTGTAAATATGCTAACGCGTAGCAGTTTCAAACTGTTACTGTTACCAACCAGGTCGGCTGTTAGTGAAGTCACAGTAACATTTATTTAAAATATTATTATTATACTGTTTAAGTGTTGCAAACAAAGTTGGGAGTTAGAGGTGTATATACGCTAACGCGGCTAAGGTGTAGCAGTGTTACTAACAATGTCTGATTTAGCCTCATCACAGCAACATAAGTTGGGAGTTACAGGTATTGTAAATACGCTAACAGGCTAACGTGTAGTGTTAGCCATATTAGCTCAATGGATAGTCAAGAATGGACCATTCATTTGTAATCTGGCCCCAAAATGTCAAAAATATTGTAATTTAGTAAACTTTTTTACCGTTAACGAAAAACACGCAATAGTTTTACTTTGAAAATGAGAACCTTCAACATTTTTCTTTGACGATTGTGTACGTTTGGTGACAATGGTTCATTCTGTTTGTTTACTTAAGATATATAATCCAACATCATCCTGCCGTTTAGAGCAATAATTACATTGCTTGAGGTGTATTTTTACGACACTATTAATAAAGATCCCAAATCAGCTATCTCGGATGTCGTAAATACTTCTACACTTTTTCCATGGAAGAGATCGCTGATATCCAAGTAGGAACTGCATAAGATGTCAAATTAAACAGGGTTTTGGGTAAAAGTCGGTACATGAAGAGGTCCCAGACTTTATATCTGACCTGTGCTTTATCTTCATCAGCAACACTTCTGGATAAACTTCATCGCTGCTGCTGCTATTCATTTAAATGGAAGTGAAAGTCTTCTGACCACTCACCTGCTAACGTGTCACATTGAACTCCTTTGTAGCTCTACATGAATGCAGTATTTTTTATCTGATGTGGAACCTCCTGATAATGGGTCTTTTATTTTCCTCTTCATTGATTGCAGGTTTTTTTCGTTTTTGTTTGGGTTTTAGGGGGCGTCGGTACGTAGGAAACCATGGAAACGGGTTTGAACTTGGGTTGCCTTTGGGGACGAACGGCAGGGGTTAAGCCCGGGGTTAATGTCCAATCCCGGTGTAGGAATTTTGGCTGTTGCAAGCAATGTTTTACACACAAACACATCTCAGAAATGTCGGTGAGCAAGGTGAGAGTCTCTCTTGACTCTCAGGACTGCTTTCCTCCTCCTCCTCGTCTTTCGCCTGCGTCTCTAGGAGAGGTTGAGAAGGAGGAGGTGAAAGGCAGATAAAGGTCTTGGCTTTTCTCAACAAATTCGACGGGACAGCAGTCGTGCATGGAGTGAAGTAGAACTGGGCCCTTTATCGGGGGGAAAAAAAAACATATCAATCTCACTGCTCCTTGTTCTTGTCGTTCACCTTGCTTGATCTCCTGCTCTGAGTGAGGCTCAGCATAAATCACACATGCGCTTCCTGATTTAACAAAACAGAGCTTTTTTGTTACACTGAAGAGTGTGAAATGCTACCGCACTTAAAAAACGTGCAAATCAAGGCAATAAATGCATTATTATCCTACTCGCAGCAGTAAATCAATTTATTGGGTAATTTAAGGTGAGCCGGACTATGAGTGTAACGGGGGCGATCTACGATGGGCCAGGGGCGCATTAATAAATTATGGCGCCCGAATCTCTTTAAGGCCCCTCTATGCTATGGAGCAATTACATAATAAAGAACAGTTTAGACATGTCAGTATACACTCCAAGAGGGGAATCAAACCCATTTAAAGTATTTTTTCTTCAATTTTTTGTTCAAGCGTTTTTTACAGTCTTGATTAAAAGGGGAACCCCAGTTTAGTTCTGCTTCACTACTTAAAACGTTGTTAGTTTCTTTTGATAAGTTGGCTTTTCATTTATTTATTTTTGGTTACAATTGTTCTAAAAATAAAAGCATTAAATCAAAGATTTCAAAAAGTAGATAAAAGTTATTTTATCTTTGTAGAGAAACACAACCGTTATTCCTTATTCCTCCAGGGTTTTGGGACTTTGTGGTCACACCAATTCCCATAAATTAAACCCACCCTACCCTTTATTTTTATTTTTTTACAACAAAACAACTTTAACCAATCCCTGCAACTTTGACTAAAAGCTTTTATTTTGAAAAAAAAGCCTTTCATGTTGCATTCTCAATGTACTGCATGCCAGTACATTGTTTTTTGTTTTAGAAACGTTTGAAAACACTTATTGCTCGCAAATAAAATGTACAAAACTTCCCATCCAATCCTCTGCTTCTTAGCCCCTCTGTGCATTCTGGGTAGCGTAGTCCGAACTCAAGTTCCACCAGTCAAAAAACAGTTTATAGCACTTTATCATATCATATTTTATGTATGAGATTGAATTACATTTACTGCTTAGGTTCTTTAGGTGAAAATAGGGTGTGAGTGAACTTTTTTTTTTATTAGGCTTTTGAATTTTCTAAACAGAGCAACTTAGCTGAAACTTTGACTAAAAGCTTTTATTTTGAAAGAATCCTGTTAGTCGCACTCACTACTGATTATTGAAGAGGTTTCACTTTATGTACCTTTCTTTTTTTATATAAACATACATGGATAAAAACACACCTTGCAAAACCAAAAAAAAAAAAAAAAAAACAGAACTTCCCATCAATCCTTCTGACCAATCCCCTGCCCCTTAGCCCTCCTGGGCATTCTGGGTAGCGCGGTCAAAACTCAAATTCCACCAAGTGTTTTATAAATACCACTCTGAATTTGTACAATAGTAGACCTAATTATGTGTTCTTATGTCGGTACACATTTTACAATGTGCATCATTTACATTATTAACTGGCAGAAACGAGAATTCAGTCTGAGTGTTCTTTCCAACTGAAACAGCTGCCGTCTGATGAAGTCTGTTTAAAACTCTTAGAGAAAAATGGAAGTTGAGAGAAAACATTAGTGGTGAAATAAAAGAAATCAAATTAAGACCAAGTAACCCACAGGCAAATTTTACTTCCAACTAAACTGAAGCATTTTTCATGTTGTGTAAATGTATGAGGCACGCTGCTGCTGTATAATTGTTCAGGTTTACAGTTGCTTTTGCCCAGATATGAAAATAAAAGCTTGTTTTACCTTGAAATTAAAGACCCAATTTAATTAAGAATTCTTGTGATTGTCAAATAAAATTAGCTTTGAAAAACCAGGAACACTCTTTAGTTGAAAAATATTGCAACCTTGTTTGCAACCTTTTTAGAAAAACTTGCAAATTCACTTGTGCCAAAACAGCCACAAAGAAATGTCCACAAGGTCCTGCAGAGGCTGATTTACTGTGAGAATAAAATTTACATTTAGCAACTGCTTTTGTTTTCCTTTTCTATGTCCATTCAGTATTTATACAAATCCTCTTTTTCCTCGTATTTAAACTTTATTAGCTCTCATTTAAGCATTCATGCTGTCACAACTGTGTAAATATGGACTCCAATTAATTTCAGATTCACGTTTGAAGCCTTAATTATCCGTTCGTTTTTGTCTGTGAGCTCCGAAAGCCACAGAAAATGTTGTGTAGCTTGGAACATTAAATGTGCTGATAACCAACATGGCGAGTTCTGGTCACGAAGGTCATTCAAACACAAATGTTCCTGCAGGCAGAACTGCAGCAAAAAAAGAAAAAGAAAAAGAAATCTAAGGCAGAAATGTTCTTAATCAATTATAACTGAAAAAAAAAATAGAAAACATTATTTTTTTGTTGCAGCACAGAAACTCCACACTTGGTTCCAGCAGATGCTCCAGGTTAACATTGTTTTACCTACAGTCAGAGTCTCTCACTAAGACGTTAATTTGACCTTTTTCTTGAACTTGAACCCTATAAGTTAAAGTCATTCCTTTCACTAAAGGTAAATGGAAAATTTGTGGGAGTTTATAGTATTGCCTGATTTTAGTTCTACTTTAAATAATCTCTGAATAGTTCTCAATAATGTCCAGTTTCAAAAAAATTCCTCTAGAAGAGTAGCATCTATTTTCCACCCATAAATCCATCCATCCATCCATTTTCTGTTTATCCAATCACACATTCTTCCTTCATCTGTCTATCTATTTTCTGTCTTTCAATCCATTCATCATTTTCCGTTCGTCCATCCATCCATCTATCCATCCATTTCTTGTCTATCCATTGATGCTTCCTTCTTTCTATCTATCCATTAATTTTCCAATTTTTCATCCATCCATTTTCTAACCATCCACCCATCCATCCATTTTTAGTTTATCTATCTATCCATCCACCCATCCATCAATTTTCTATCCATCCATTTTCAGTCTGTTCATCCATTTTTTTGTTTATCCATCCATCCATTCATCCATCCATCGATCCATTTTTTGTTTATCCATCCATCCATCCATCCATCCATCCATCCATCCATCCATCCATCCATCCATCCATGTTCAGTCTGTTCATCCATTTTTCATCCACCATCTATCCTTTTTGGGATCACGGTGTTGCTGGAGCCTATCCTAGTCACTGTTTGGTGAAGGCGGGGTACATCCTGGGCAGGTAGTCAGTCTATATTTGGGCCACACACAGACACACAATCCTCCACAGTTACATCCAAGGGACGATTTAGTCATCAACCTACGATGTATGTTTTTAGACTGAGGGAGGAAACCGGAGCCACCAGAAGAAACCCACGCATGCACCAGAAAAACATGCAAATTCCACACAGAGAGAACCCAGCTGGTTACTCGGACAGATGTTTCCAACGTTCATATGTTCATTTTCACCTGCCAGTTTTAAAGGCTTAATGAAGGTTCTGCTCTAACAGAATCTCATCACACTGGTATTGCGTCTCTCTGACAGTCATTTTTACAGAGACCTGCTTTTGCTACTATTGCTACGATTTTTCTATTATTTTTGTCGCCTAAATTCCCTTCGCTTTTTCTCAAGAAGATAATCATTCCTAGACTCATTTTAAGAGCAGTACCAATCGATCATAGATTCAGGTCTGTGACGCGTCGATCCAAATCTCAATCACATCCAGCTGAAGATTTTCAGCCAATCAGAGCAATTTATCCCACTTAGTCCAACTCCCCCTTCCCTCTTACCCTGACTGCAGGCATAAACGTTTGTTCTGAATGACAGACACTCTGTAACTGATTTTTTAACGTACAGACGCTCGCGGGCCCCCCAAGGCCCGGGCCCATGGGCTTCAGCTCTGTAAATAATACAGGTCTGGTGTGAGGGGAGGTGCTAAATATTTTATTTGATTGAAATTCTGCTTTCATTGACAGTTTTAGCTTGTACGCCCTTCCTGGAGCAATCCAATTGAGTCCACACATTGACTTGAAGCAAATATAAATGAAAATGCTAAATTTAGTTTTAAACTTGGAAAGAGTGGATAAATGTCTCACTTAAAACCTGAACAATGTATTTTTTTCATCAACCTGTTTTATGTTCTATCAATATGGAGTAAAAAAACTGGCAATGTATGCCCAGCATCCAACCGTTTTATATTAAACTAAGCATAAAAGGAGGATGGAGGTTACAACTGACCAGTAACCCTTTAACACTGCAGATGACACCTAAATAACACGCTCTTTGACGTACCCTTTGACAGTTTATCTGGTTAACGTGTATGAGCTGATGCTGACGAAGCCGCCGCTTGTCTCCACAATAGAATATGTTAGAATTAACGGCGTAAACGGTTGAAGGGGGAACTTTACGGTAGTCGAAAGAATGTCAACACTGGAGCTAAAGCTATGGCGTTGAGCCTTCAATGTCACTCGGGGTAAAACCAAAATCGACCAAATGTTGCAGTTTCACAAAAGACCACTAGAGGCTGGTGCCAGAAGGGAGCAATTTCCTATAAACATCCTGGTTTCTTAGGCGTATTTAAGGTTTATAGCTTTAGTTATTCGTGGTAACTCAGAGCAGGGTTACATTTGTATCCATCTTCTGAACCCTTTCTGGGGTCACCGGGTTGCTGGAGCCTATCCTAGCTACTGTTGAGTTAAGGCGGGGTAAACCCTGGACAGGTCGCCAGTCTGTCAAAGGGTTCTCACGGCAATCACTTGCACATCTAGGGACAATTTAAATCTCCACTGAACATGTGAAGCATGTTTTTGGAGTGTCCGAACAAAAGAGTCGTTTGGAATTTGAACCAGTGCCTTCTTACTGTGAGGTGGGAAGGCTAGCCACTACACCCACTGTTCATTTCTTATTTTAAATCATTTGAATTTTTACCTTTCAATTCAGTAGAGCTCAGATTTTCACAATCCATAGGTGTGTTTTTACTTCTTTGATTGACAGATGAGTTGTCCAATGGGTGAGCTTTAAACTTTACTTTGTCCCGTTGAGTGAATTTGCCGGTCTTACTTTAAAATGTCATGATTTCAGATTATCCGTCCAGTGTGTTACGGCGTCCTTTCACAATAATGGTTTTAATTAGCCAATTCTGCGTAGCTTTGAGGAGAAAAAAAAGGAGCAGAGTTAACAAAACAACTAAAAGGCATAATCTCATTAACCCAGCGTTGCTATCAGGACTATCAATGTAATTGCTCCATCTTGTTTCTAAATTAGCACAATCATGACCCTCGTGGGTCACTAAATTACCTCCCAGGCTGCAGCTGTAGGTAGTGACCGTCAGCATCGTGGGCGCTTCGACACGAGTCGGGAGAGTTCAGCCGAGCCCGGGCTCTTAATCTCCGCCATGCATCCCTCAGGCGGAATCCTTAAGACCCGCAGTGATTTCCCGCATGCCAATGCAGCTCTGGACCGCCGCCAAGCTATCGACACCTGACCCCGGCTGCATCGAACACACCGAGGTTACTCATAACCCCCGCTCGTCTTTCATTATTGAGATGTGAATGAGGAAGGGCGGCGGGGGTGCCGGGAGCTGGGGTGGGGGGAGGGAGGGGGGCTCATCGATCGGTCAACACAGGAATATTTGATTGTTGCTTGGGTGGTTCTGCCAAAGACGCTCTCCGTTAGAGCGGACTGCAGGGAGGCGGCGGGAGGTTTTCTTGAAGCTCGTTACAAACCTGCGAAGTGACGGCGGCTCCACTCTCCTGCTGCTTTTGCAGTCACGGCCGCGAGGTTTACTTCCTGCTAAACTGTGTATTGATATTACGTTATTAGAGTCTACCCCCCCCCCACACACACACACACCCCTTCGTGTCATATGAGGTAATTAGAAGCTAAACACTCTTCTAGTAGCAGAACTCGGTGGGTGACCGTTAGTGAGGCAATGCGGTATTAGGCTTTGAAAAGGAGCCTTTGAAGACGGAAAGCGCTGGAAGCACAGGCTGGCCTGAGTCGGACATTGGAAGTTACCATGGTGACAGTGACTGGAAATGAAAAATCTGTGCTTAAAGGCAAGCTTTTGTGCATGTGTGTGTGTGTAAGGCAGGGGAAGATTGCAAGGGTTCAGCGATACAGTGTTCCTATTGATTTGTGTGTAGATTATAAACACAGTCAACGGAGAGCGCTTCCATTTGGATCTGGATGGAGTTTCTGTGCGCTGTGTTCACCCAAACCTCATGTTTACTTATTCACTTTTCCATAACAGATACTGAATAACAAGCTCAAGAAAAAAAGAAGTTTGAATCTGCTTCAACTCCCACTGCGATCATCTTTTGATGCATTGTAAAAGCGATCCCAGTGGTCCTCTAATTATGATTATTAGCCAAAATCTAAGAACCAGGGACATGGAAAACAACACAATCTCCCTCTGAGTTGTGGGCAAGACCGTGCAACCCCGCCCCCACCACCCGTCACCCATTTACGTGGTCTCTTGCTAACTTACATTCCCTCAAGCCTCATTTACACAGGTCCATCTGCGTCTCCGTTGCGTTGACACAGTTGACAACAATAGAACTTGTTAACCAATCGGAATGTTTACATTGCCTCCATCATGTTTGCATCCGATGTCCGACCCTTTGCAACGCAGGAGTTCTTTTTCTAGTCTGTCAACGTGTCGGTGTTGCGGCAAAAAGACAAGGGTTTCAAAATAAGAGCTTCTGTTGTAATTTCAGGACTCAAGACTGTATTTTATATTTAAGGCGACATGCTCACGAGATAACACACAGTACCACTGTGGATAACACTGGCGTCCATTTTTGCCATGGATGATGAACGTTTAGTTTGGAAGTACAAAAACACAACATCATTTATGACACAAAGCATGTATTTTACATGCGAGGAAGGTCAGGGCATGGGGTCGTTTTACCACAGGGGTGGCTGGACAAACCACTACTCTGGAAGCCGGAGGAGGGTGGATGGACTTAAGATGCAATGAAGACAATGGAACTTGTCAAATGAGGAAGACGTACACGAATCAAGTCGTCCACAAGTGGATCCATTGGAATGGAGCAGAGTAGGGAGTTTGTCCCCCGCCCACTGTATTTTCTACGCTACAAAGGTCGCATTTTTGTTTCTGCTCCTGATTCTCAACAACGTGAATCAAGAAATACTCAGAAATGCTATGTAACCTCAATTTTTATATATACCCTCCATCAGAAAAATGCTACAAAAACATGTTAAAGACATCAAAAACGCTATTTACATCAGAGTTAAGAAGCCCTCAAAGAAACACCAGGTGTTTCTTTTTTTCGCACATCACGCCACTTGATGTCTGGAAAAGTCAAACCGGTGGCATTTTCGTCCGCGTTTTTATCCGCCATCCCGTTCCTCTGAAGGCCAGCGGGACGGGGCGCCAGCCGCTATCTGGATGAGGAATCTGTTCCCTCTGCAGAGGCGCTCTCCCGAGAAGGGCTTAGAGCCGCCCGCAGCAGGGGATGGGGAGAAGGAGGACGTCTCCAAACACCAACCCCTGGCCCGTCTGTCACCGGAATATTTCCGAGTGTATATATTCATCTCAAGCAGAGCCTGGAAATGTGTGCCTTCGTTTTCACAGTTGCCCGCCTGCGCGCCATCATAATTTAGATTAAAGCACGCACTCCTCAGAAACGGCACTTCACATCTCTCACAGCTAATTATCATTTCTCCTCAGTATGTGACATCAATATCTGCAGGAAGATAGAAAAGAAAAAACGACCAAATCGCCACTTTTTTGTGTGTGTGTGTGGAACATATCCCTGCAGGAATAAGACTCAGCCAAAAAAAAAAATAGGACTCCAGGCTGAAAACCCCTGGGGGGGGGGGGCTTCCAGAGAAAGATAAATCAAGCGTCACCAAGAAGATATGGAGCTGCATCATTTGTTTGCAAGAATAAGGAAAAAAAAAAATCATCTTGGAAATCGTAAATCATTAGACGGGCGGGCCCCAGTGAATAAGGCTCACCCACCAAACAAATCGATTTTGTGAAGTTCCTGCACATTTCAATCCTCCCTTCAGTCTCTTTACGGGCACCTGGGGAGACGCCGTGGGCGTTGTGATTTACATACACTATACAGCACAGAGCTCAGGGATTAGCGCTTCTTGTTTTTGACTGCTGGAGATATGCAAATCGCTATCTGCCCCTCACTGTGTTTATTTTTGCTTCTAGCGGAGGACCTGGGTTCAAAAACACCGTCAGTGAGTCCGAACGATTGATTTAGTTTTATATTTTCAATACTGATTTTTCTGATCATAAGGCGCAAAATTAAAAACAAAAACAAAAAAAAACTACAGTGCGTTTTGTAATCCAGAGTGCCTTATATATGTTCACTGAAGTCGAAGTGATTGTGAAAGATAGACAGCGCTCTGTCAAAAGTCTTTTTTGTAAATAAGGTGTTATTGTAAGCATGCTAACACAGATAACGTATAGTGGTGGCGGACTGCTTTTTTATATTTATATGTTACTGACAAGGTTGGGAGCTAGCGTAGTCACAGTAATGTTTGCTTCAGCGATAGCAGTTTTTTTTACGTGTTACTAACAAGATCGGCTGTTATTTTAAATTTTAAAGACATGTAGTCGTGTCGGACTGTGTTTTTTTTCCCTCACTAACAGGGTTGTGGTTAGCATAGTCACAGTAACGTTTGTTTTAGCAATATCAGTTGGTTTTTATGTGTTGCAAACAATCTTGCTAATATAGCTGATGTGTAGCGGTGTTGGAGTGTGTTTTTTATGTGTGTTACTAACAAGGTATGGTGTTGTTGTAAATACGCTATCGTGGCTAACATGCATTCGTGTTGGACTGTGTTTTTCATCATTACTAGCAAGTTGGTGAGTTAGCATTGTCACAGTAGCGGTTGTTTTAGTGGTATCACTCTGTTTTTTACGTGTTGTAAACTAGGTTGGGTGTTACTGCTAATACACTAATGTGACTAATATGTTGTTGTGTTGGACTGTGCTTTATGTCAGTTATGAACAAGTTTGTGAGTTAGCATAGTTACAGTAACGTTTGTTTTAGCGGTAATAGAATTGTTTTTTCAGTGGTTGCAATATGTTGTAGCAGTGTCCGACTGTGTGTGTGTGTGTGTGTGTGTGTGTGTGTATATATATTTATATATATACACACACACACACACATATAATGTGTATATTATTACACATTTATTTATTTATATATATATATATATGACACATTACAGTTTTCACCATCTCCCAAACTGTCACCAATTGTGTGTTAAGATGTCAGACGTTGAAATCCCCGCTGCCTCGTTTTAAATGAGCACAGTCAGGACTGACAGATGTGCTGGCGCTTGCATTTTAATTCGTCACTGTCACAGCTATTGCGCTGTATAAATCATGCATGTCGTGCATGTGATGATGACAAAAAAGAAATTTACATAGAATTATGATGGTGTTTGTAATCTGCAGTGGATTTACTTTACTCTTAAAATAAAAAAAATAAAAAAAACTTTAACAGAAGAAAGGCTTTTTTTCTTGTTCTTCCCGTGCTGGAAAGCCACAGCTCAGCTTCTGTGCGCCGCTACGAAGGAAGCCAATATCGGCGAGACTTGGGATTGCAATCAAAGTTGAAACGGCAACACTGTTCTCTGCTGCCTTTGAGCTCTCGAGATGCGTATCTGAAGACATCCAAGAAAATAGCCGAGGATCACTGAGCTCTGATGCCTGCGTGCTCAGAGAGGCTGCACATGTGGGTGCATCAATAAAAGGAGCCGAGCGCTTGTGACAAAGAGGCTTCATTTTACACTGGCCCCATTGTCCCCCAGAAGGATGCTTTGGTTTACTTCATTTCTGGAAGTAACACCGCTGGTGTAATCCAATTAACATTCATAAGCAAGCTTTGTTGTGTAATTTAGATATGCTTTATAAACTCCTGCACCACTCATAAAAACAGTTTTATGGGATTTATTTGAATACCCCCACCCTGGCTGCACTTGTTGAATTGGTCCAACTCCCATCTGTCCTACTGCCAAATCTATACTTCTATGGATATTGGTATCGAAATACAGGATCATGGATTGACCTTTCCAAGGGAGTAAAAAAATACACCAGCTAATAGTCGTTTTGGTCCTTTAATAAGCGGAGCCATTCCAAACAAGCCTGCTTGGCAAGTTTTGAAAGAAAGGCTGATAAGAACAACAGTCTACCCTTCTGGTTAAATGATATATCTTTCAGATTACCCAAAAAGTATGATATATTGTTTAAGAAAAAATAGTGTTCTGTTTCTGTTTCCTCTTTCCATATGAATTTTTTCAAAGAGTTTGACTTTCGTATTGAAGCACCTTAAAAACAAATACCGGTACATCTGAGGCAAAGCCAAAAGATAGATATGTTACAATGCAGTCATGATGTCCACATTGTTTTAAAAAAAAAACAGTTTAAACTGAATCAATACCTGAAAAAAAAAAGACATCGCTAGTGAACCTTTCTGTTATTTTAGCTTTAATTTTGATTGGTTAAAGCTAACACCTACTCAATAGCCTTTTACTTTAATGATTTTACTACTTCTTTGAAGACTTTTATTGAAAAGTATTTGGTATTTTACTGTACAAATTGTTGAAAATATTAGGGAGATCTAAAAGCTTCATAAAGTTAGTTTAAATCGAGTAGCGAAAATGTTAAATTCTAAAGCAAAGTTAGTCATATTTATTAGCTTTTCCTCCAACTTTACCATTTTTTATTCAGATGTTTTGATGCATTTATTATGTCCACATTCAATTCAATTCAGTTTTATTTATATAGCCCAATATTTCAACCATAGTTGTCTCATCTTACAAAAATAAATGTTCAATCTGACTCAATACAGTAAACATGACTATTGCTGGCAAACCTGTTATCAGTTTTAGCTTTCAACAATGTCCTGCTTTTGGTTTATTATATTATATTTTTATGTTATGGTTGAAAAAGTTTAGAGTAAATAAAGTTTAGTTTGATTTGATTTATTTTGATTGCTTAAAGCAAGTTCCTCTTCTCCGTAGCTATTTCTTTTAATAGGCATTTTGCTTTTTCCTAGAAAAACTTTTATTGGACATCATTTTATTTTATATTGTCTAAAGTAAATAAATCCCTGTTCATAAAGTTAACTTCAATCGGTTAGCATAATTCGTCATAATTGCAGCTTTTCCTCCTACTTTCTCTGTCTTGTTTGACATTTTTATAATAGAAATCTTTGCCAAATATTTTTGAGAAATGTCTTATTATGTGATTCAGATATTTAAATAGGCAATCTGCAAAAGAAGGAAGTAATAGAAAGCGATGCGGGGTTTGAATGAGGTTCCCGAGGTGATAACCTTTGACCTTTTCCCCAGTGTCCAAGTGTTTTTCTGACAAAACTTCATCTTAAAATAATATTTTTTCTTCACAGCGCTCCAATACGACCCCTACGAGTTCATGCACAACTGGAAAGGGATTTTTTTTTTTTCACGGCTAATTAATTTCATCTGAAGGCTGTTGATTTATGCAGTTAAACTGCTTTTTTCCACATAAATTTAGGAAAGAAAAAAGTCATGTGGGGATGATCACCGCCCTGCCTTCTGTTGGTGCTTCAGCCGCATTGTTCTTTAGCTGTTGTTGCACTGGAGTGAACTGCAGCTTATCGGGCAAACACACAACATTAAAGGGGGTTAGAACTGTGTTATGTAAAATCTTATGAAAGCTGGTAATCTGTGCAGAACGCTGAAGGGAGGATTATGCCTGTCAGGGATAAGAAAAAAAAGGGCTTAAGATGCTCTTTTAAAAAAAAAAAAAACATTTTTAATGTATACATAGAGTGAAGAGCTCATGAGGGCTGATTTATCCCGACCTTTTCCAACCATCCCTGATGAAACTTATATCAGCCTTTTAAAGGATCAGCAGAGAGAAAATCTGACGGAAATCAATCATCGTCAATAAGTCGTTCTTTAACCACGACTCTCGTACTGAAGGGGGTTTTGGTCACACTTTGACTTTAGTTGAAGAACTTTGTGTGCGTTTGTGCTAAACCATGTGACCGTCAATAGAACACCCACATCCTTAAGCGATCCTCACCCACCCTACCCTCAGCCATTGAGGGTGTTTTTCCTTTTAAAAGTCTCTCTTAACGGAGAGCGCTGAAATCCTCCATTTAGAAAATGATGCTAAACAACTGGACTGCTGCCCTTGACTAGCCATCACCATTATTTTTAGCCGGGGTGTCCCGTTCTCTGGGATCACCAGAGCCCTCTATCTTGAGGAAAGCGTACTGCGGGCCACACCTAGTGTTTTTCTGATGTGCTTTTAGCATATAAAAAGGATTAAATGGGTCAAAAACTGGCACCGATGTAATCAGACAGTTGGCAAGCGTTAGAAAAAAAATAAAAATAAAAAAGCGTCTTTTAGGATGATAGAAAGACAGAAATGGTAAAAAAAAAGCGCATGCGTCAGCTGCAATTGCAGTCAGCTTGTGTGCAGCACAATGTGGGTGCAGGAGAGGCATGGGCGGCTGGTGCCTCACCTGCTGCTTTCTCGTGCATTTAAACAGAATATTCATATATTTGCTACTTATTTTACAACAGAAAACCTACACAGATAAAAGTCATCATAGATTAGACATGTCTAAAAATTAATATAAGATTTTTATTTTTCATTTTAAAAAACTAAACTCATCAAAATGTATATATTTTTAAGCTATTTTTTGCCTCACCTGCCTCCCCTGACTGCACAAATCCATATATGTGAACCTTTGTCACACTAAAGAACAATTTATGTTATGAAATATGAGTTATAGTCGTAGCTCATGTTCCTACCTGGAAATAAGAGGCTTCTGAGGCTCCACCTATCTCTCCATGTGGGTGCTGCCCATTTATTGACGTCAGCCTAGAGCTGAGCTCAGCAGCGTGTCTGTTTTACCCAAGAAAACAACATCTGAACTTTTCCAAAGATGGATGTTCAGATTGTGTCTATAAAATGAAAACGCTTTTACTGATTACTGCTAGTTTTGTGGAGAAAGTGGGCGTGTCTGTTAGCCTGGAGGGAAGTGCTGGGAGGGGCTCTTCTCACTTATCTACATCAAAATGTAAGAACCCACTCGCTTTTTTGGCTCAGAGTGCAGGTCTTTTAGAGAAATACTCAAAAATGTGTGAATGGATCAAAATACCGCTTTGGGGTTGTTTTCGATGAGAAATGAACATTATAATACACTTTAAAAGCTCATACTAATTGAATTTGCAGGATATTGGCCTTTTAAAGAGCAAGTAATAACTACTCTATCTAAAAAGTAATGGATTACCAAATCCCTCTTTAAGGAGAAGTAACAGATTTTTGATTATTTTCTAACAAAATGAGTTTGGTTAGAAAATAATTTTTATTTTTGATCTTTTATATCCGAGTTAAATGGATGCATCAGTTTGGCAGAGAAGCCCAGACCAATCAATAAATTTTTTTTATTTTTTTTGTTAGAAATTCGTGGTAGTTGTTTAATGTGTTGCTGTTTTACTACAGGAAGTAAAGAAAGTGGATGAATTTCCCACTAAGGATGATCAAAGAGGATCTAAGATGAGGCATCTGAGCTCCCAAGATGGTAGAAGATCCACGTGTGGGTGGAGCCGGTGGGTGGAGGAGGGATGTGCTGGGATTCTACAATAGCTGGTGAAGAAGTTTAGAGGAAAAGATGACTCATCTTTATGTCTAAAAGACAATTGGTCATATCTGGATAGAAAAAATAAAATCGAGCAAAGTTTGGGATTAACCAGCAATAGTTATCCTTTAGCATTACGTTTCAAATGTAAAGTCTTGAACAATCGGAGCCATTTTTTATGTAATTTTTAGAAGTGTGCCTGAAAGGAAGAATCTTTGTCATCTGATGAGTTATAAGAAAAGTCTTTGAATAATAAGCTGTGAGCTTTGATCTACTGGGGTTTCCCAAAGGTAAAGGAGAAAAAAAAATGACCTCCTTGTGAGATTCTTCCTTTGAACAATTTATATGAAAACTTGGAGCTCCCAGAATTCATAGGTACTCTGAGTATTTCTTTCAAAGAAAAATCGACCCTTTTGGGTCGTGGCTTAAAAAAAAAAAATATCACACCAAGTATAAAAATAAGAAGATGTGTTTTGGTTGGCAGGAATTTTTATGTTGGCCCCCGTGTTTGGCCTTAGTCACATGCACCATACGGGTGCTGTGGGTTGTGTGCTATAACATGGGGGGGGGGTCGTAGAGGGGTGTGGCCTCATCGTAACCCTTTAACACCAGAGATGTCGCCGGCGACATTTAATTGACACTTTCACATCCCGTAACTCCTTGACTCCTTGATCAACCGATTCTGATAGGCGGCTTTGGATGTCAGCTTTGTGCCAATATCCAACACATTACTAACCTAAAGTGTTGCATACCGGCAAGTAAAAACCTTTTCTTAACCTTACTGTATGGTTTTGCATATCAGCGCAGGGCTGCTTTTTTAGAATCCACTGGAATTACATCAATTGCGTAAACGGTTGAAGAGTAACGCTGGTCGAAAGAATGTCAACACTGGAGCAACAATGCTGTGGTAAAAGGATTTAGGGGAGTGCAAGTATGTATTGCAGTTCCCTTGATGCTACTTGCTCATACAGCGGCCTTAAGGTGCACAGTGATAATGGACCGTACCATTGTGGTGTGTGTGTGTTAAGTTTATCAAGCTGTATTTTTAAGGATAATGTAAGTTACACGCTTGACGTATGAGTGATGCTGTTGTAGGGTTCCCTTTAGGCGGCACTCCAGACGATAGTAAAGTTTAAGTACTGGTTCCCTAATGACCAAACAACACTTTCATTACCTTCAGGCCATGTCACAGAGCCACTAAGTACATTTTGTGTATGAAATTTCGGTCTTTTCTCATATATGTGTGAAGTATGTGTAATTCAGTGTTTCTTGCTTTTGTCGATGTGCGTAGATGTCCGTCAAAGGTTTCAGCCAACGGGTCTTCGACGTGAATTTGGTTTGGAGCTATTTTACGTAGTTTATACACAATTATTACGTAAATCTTGTGCAATTGCGCGTGATTTTGTTCCATGTGTGTCCAACTGACTTTTCAGACTTGTACCACAGACTTTTTTTGAGTTTATACGTTGCACATATCACGTTAAAATTATGTAATTGAAGTCACTAGTGAATTGCACACAAACAGCGCAATAATCACGCACAGTTCAAGTTCTTCTTTGATGTATATGTTCTTTGCGTGGTTTATCTGTGGTTATAACGTGGTTGATTTGTGATACATCAGTGAATATTTTAGGTAAAATCCTCAACCGTTCTCACTGTTTTTATGGACATTCACGTACGTGTACTGTGGCTGTGTGACATGACCTATAATTCCAAGAGTCAGGGTGCCCACAAGAAGCGTGCACTCATGTGAAACGGCCTTACAGGCGCACTCTGCTGGATCTGGGATGTCCTTGAAAAAGCCGTTTGACACGTCTGAATCAACTTCACCCTCACTTATTCTTGTGTGTTGTATTAGTGTTCGGTATGACTTCACCGTTGAAAAATATTTGCTTGAACATTCTCGCTCTACGGGCTCGTTGAGGCGTCAACGACCTTGACCTTTCATGTGGTCCACCTCCTCAGGTTTACCCAATTTTTCGCCGCAGACAGCCTGTGTCTACCCGTAAAAACAGCTCTGGCTAAGACTTTAGTTTTCTAAGTCATGCTCTTGGAACACTCCACTTTAACTGAGTAAAATGTTTGAAGTAAATTTGAGACAGACTCATATTTTCCTGAATAATTGTAGCCAAATTGAACGAGCTTTTAAAAAATAAGACATTAGCGCGATAATGATAATCCTCAGATGGAAGGCCGCCTTTTTCCTGGACTAATCCATCTGAGAACAATTTATTCGCTCATCTTTAGTAGTGTTTTCTTATGAGGTGTGTGGTGGTTGAAAGGTTGTTGGCTGTTGTTCCTGCGACAGAAGACAGCTTGAATGAGAGAAGATGGATGCTGGGACGTGCAGCTGGGAAAGATAATGAATGAAGTCGAGTGTGGGTGGTGAAGACCATCACTAAAGTGTAATGGGTCCCAATAGAGGGATGGGAGAATATTGACTTGTCCGTCACATTCTTTTTTTCCTCCTTTTCCCTTTCTCCTTCGTGCCCAGCTTAGAAATACAAGTGTGTACAGAGCACACAATGATGTAAACAGGAGAAACAGATTGTACAAACAGACACTTTGGTGGCACATGAGATGACTTTGTGTACCTTTTCTTTTTCTTGACACATGAACTGAGACGTGTTCTCTTTGGACAGCAAAAACAAGAGCTGTAACTCCTATTGTGTGCGGTTTATTACAGATATGATGGATAAACAAGAGTTACCTTTGTTTCTAGCTTAGAAGAAAACCCACATGTTGCAGTTCCTCAAATGACCACTAGAGGCTGGTTTCAAAAGAAAGCTGGTTTTCTATTGATTTTTTTCATAGTAAAACAAATGATTTAAACAATGAAAACACCATAACAAAGGGAATGTATTTATGTTTAGCAGCTAGGTGGAGTTTAAAGACCCAATCTGAAGGAATTTGTGTTTTTAACATGTTTTTGTGTCGTTTTTCAGATGAAGAAACAGGCAAATATGCCAAATATGAAGACAATTAAGCTTAAAATTGCATTTTAGAGATTCTCTTTATTCCAAACGTTCCGAATCAGGAGCAGAAAAATAAACAAAGTTACCGGTACCGTGACTAGGGGGTTGGGGACCGCTGCTATAGGTGACATATTATTTGTCCAATGTCCTTGGACACACACCTATTTTGACTTATTTTATACACTTTCATATACATTTTATGAAAAATTGCTTGAAGCAACTTTAGCCTCTTTGAAGCCAATTCAGCAAAACCCTCAACTGATTTTGTTACTCTCAACCTTTCTTTGTATTTTAGCCATTTCCCTCCTGATTCAAAAATATTCCACTATTAAAGAGAAACACACTAACCCCCCCATCACATGCAGCATCTCCCTTGTCTGTTTGACCTAACCCTTGCTGTCGGATCTCATTATTTTCTTCAAACCCATACATCCATCTGCCCTCCCCGCCTCGTTTTTTTCATTATTTGCCCCTGTGTCAGCGGTTAATAGATCCAGGGTATTCGGACCTTTTGCTGTCATCAGAGCCGGCAGGGGGATCAGCCAGCGATTAGAGTGATTACGGTTTGTGCTTACATAGAGCTCCGCTGCTTTGTGCCACATCTCCCCATGTCAGCTGGCAGTCTGGGTTCTAATCTGTCGGTTATAACAAAACAGCCGACAAGAGGAGCTGCAGGAAGTCAGGAAAAATGGGGAGAGGAATTGTTGATTTTGCTGTCCGATAGACAAAATTAATTACTGTTTTGCCATTTTTTGGTTCTACACGCCCAGATCTGATACAGTGGGACAAAAAAGTATCTGGGCAGCCACCAATTGTGCAAGTTGGTGGGAAATAAGTAACAAAAGTTCACCTCAATACTTTCTTGTATAGCCTTTGTTGGCAATGACAGCTGTCTGTCTTCACAAGGTTTTCACAAACTGTTGCTGGTATTTTGGCCCATTCCTTCATGCAGATCTCCTCTAGAGCAGTGGGGCTGTCGCTAGGCCACACAGACTTTGAACTCCCTCCAAAGATTTTTTTTTATGGGGTTCACCTGCAGGTGTGTGGTTCTGGAATTTTTGCTCACTGTTCTTGTGAGATCTTGCGGGGAGCCCCAGATGGAGATTATCAGTGGTCTTATACGTCTTCCATTTCCTAATAATTGCTCCCACAGTTGATTTCTTCACACCACCTTCTTTCACAGCTCTATTCCAAAAGACTTGGTGTCATATAATTCTGGCCGAGCACAAACCACAATTAATTTCTCTTCAATGATCATTATTTAAACGGTCCATGATTTGAAAGGTCGCCATCCATACGTCACTACCAAATCCAAGTCCCTGATTGGCCAAAGTGCAGCTGGTTTGACTTGCAAGGGTTGTTCATTGCCGGTGCGTTTTTTTCTACATAGAGCCCAAAAACGAACAAATAACTTGTGTTGCGATGTGTGAACTCGAGAGTTTTGCCTGAACCATGCATTTATGCACGTTTACATAGACTACTCCTTAGAAGTATTTAATTGAACAGTGAGAGGGCCCTGGTTCAAATCCCGGCTGGGCTCCTCTTTGGTTTTCTCTGGGCACTTAGTTTTCCTCCCTTAGTCCAAAAACATGCCTCATAGGTCAACTGGTGTCTCTAATTGCCCCTAGGTGTGTGACTGTGAGTGTGCACCCCGCCTTCGCCCAACAGTAATTGGGTTTGCTCCAGCAACCCTGTGGCTCAGACAGGGTTTAGACCGAAGGATGTGATGGTATATCGTGAACCATCAAAGATAAATAAACCAAAAAAAAGGGAACATCCTGAGACATAGGTCACTAAGTACACTTTGATTTTTCTTTCACTCTGGCCGTTTATTGAGGCCCGAGCCTTATCAAACGGGTTCGTCCAAGTCAAAGGCACTGCCCTGTCTGACCGTTGACGTCCTACCATGGTGCCCGCTGCTGGGTCCGCGGTTCCCACCGGGGGGGGGGGGTGTTCTATCCACAAGCACGCTCTTCTCCAGCCACGCCCAGAGAGCAGGGGCCACCGTGCCCTCAGCCATGGCTAAGGCAGAAATATAATGCCCCCCCCATAACACAGTTGTCAGCAGAGCATGAAAGGCGATCGTCCCTGCCTTCTGTTTTCATAATAGAACGCCATATTTTTTTGAATTATAAAATAATATTAATACCCACAACAACTCTATCTTACTGCGTAGGTTTTGAGTTAGTGCATATATATATATATATATATATATATATATATATATATATCATATATACTTATATAGAAAAAGAGAGAGAGAGGAGGACAGGGAGATCTACAATGAGATCTTTTGGAGCCTGTCATCTCAAAAGTATCTCGCACGCCACAAAAATGTGGGCTCCCCTGACTGATGGATGGATCGACATATTTCCATTAACATCTTTTTAAAAAACACCACCAGGTGTAGTTCATAGGTCAACTGGTGTCTCTAAATTGCCCCTAGGTGTTTGACTGTGAGTGTGCACCCCGCCTTCGCCCAACAGTAATTGGGTTTGCTCCAGCAAATGTCACCTATGGTGACTGTAAGGTCTTTGTGTTATGTCTTCCTTCTGCTCTGTTCCCCAACTTACCTCCAACTCTCTCTCAACTTAAATTATTTAAATATCAGTTTGCCATTGATGGCATTTCCTTTAGGACAAAGGGTTTAAGCAACTATGCGTGCAGATTTAAAAAAAATAAAATACTAACACTGGAGGATTTTTGGAATTTGGGTCAAGAATGACCGTGATTAAGTCTGCATTCCATGTAATGACTAAACATGATATTTAATCCCTCCTGGGGAAGTTTATATTGTCTGATTCGCTCTTGGATTAGTCTCTAAACCAACAATGTCGGCATGCTCAGACGTAACATCTTTAAACGGATTTTTGGTACCATAAGGCCTCATTTGCCCTTTTATTGAACAACTCTCATCTAGAGTTTTGGGTGGATTAGTGGATGAACCAGCTGTGCACCCCATTAATGAAAGGATTGTCCAACCTATTGGTTCCATCTCTTCATGTCCCTTCCCAACGCACCACCCAATAGACCCTTCTGACTTGACCTCTGACAAATGACAACATCTCCTCCACTGTGTAAAGTTATTTTCCCGTTTTCGGATACAAACAAGCAAAATGATGCTATTTAACCCCATCTTACGTAAATAATAAAACGTAAACTTACCAATTCTAGGGAAATTGACACAATACTAATTTAGGAAATGTGTGTTGGTTTTCCTCTCTTAGATTGCTCACAAATTGAAGTAATCCTCCAATATTTAAGGTTCTATTGCAAATATCAACCTTTGATTGGAGCAGATTTTATTTTGAACGGTTTATATTTTGCCTGATGTTATTCACATGCATTTTAAGTGCTGCGGAGCACTAAAACTGATGGAAATTTACGTTGGCCACACATAAATTCACTGTCGGCACATATTTTTCTTTGCGACCGTCCAAGGCTAAATTTTGTTGTTGTTTTAAGGGAATGGTTATCAAGCGCCACAGCGAATATTTTAAGTGCTGCTAGAAAGCCTAAGGCTGTCACTTTATCGCGTTAGTCGCAATTAATTAATTACAGACATTTTTGCAAATTTTGATTTTTACCCTTTTTCATATACCATGGTCCGGGTGAATACTAGTTCTGATTGGCTGCTTTAAATGGATAATCCACAGTGATGATGCACGACTAAAAAAGAAGTTCCGGTCACATAGCTTAAATGTTCTGTATCACTGCGCTGGCTTCTTTAAAACAAACTTTTGCTTCCTCATCTCTGAACTGATGCTTTAATGAACTTATCATGACGATCAGCACATATATCACTATCCTTTGCCGCTGCAGTCAAGGTCACTCACAGAGCATTGTTGTGTTACCGTGACAACGTGCCGCACCACAAAACAAATAGTCCGCTTTTTTGACAAGAGTAATCGAAAATCAAAAAAATAACTAGAAGAAAGTACTAAAAGCTGATTGAATATTTATTCCTTTAATAAGTGACCATGGTGTAATAGTACAGGTTGGAAGTCTGTTATGATAAAACAAACTTCATAAAGCCACTTTTTTTGTCTTAATTTGAGGTTTTTACTGCACCACTATGTCACAATTTTACATGAAAATGCCTAAAAATTAGTTTTTTTACGGCAATTATTAGGTTGAAAAATTTTGCGATTCAAATCGATTAATTAGCATAATTAACTACCGGCCACAATTAGTTAAACGCACAAAATATTTTAATTGAATGACAGCCTTAAAAATAAGTCAAATGGTGGCACATTTACATTTTTCAGAAATAACGTTACCATGGTCACTTCCTTTTTTCCTATCCATTTGATCATTTTTTAAACTTTATTTTTTTACCGATCAGACCGTTATCAGCAAAAGCAGAAAAAATATTACAACAGTAATTAGTTTTACTTTGATGTCAGACACACTGCAATCGTCTTACTTTTCCTCCGGTTTCAGTGTTTTGTGAACACGGAAAAGGCCAGAACACACACAAAGCTGTCATCAGCATAAATTAGACGAATGAAAATGCTAGCATACAGTGAAGTACTTTTATCCTTTGTCTAACAGAGAGAAATGATCCACGACTCATTTATATCAATTTGGGGAAGCAGCTGGCCAGTTTTCTGTTAGCAAGATTATTCCAATTTGTTTTATGGTTTGTGAACAATCCGAGAGAAGAAAACAAATACAGCTTAGAAAATAAATATCAAAAACATTTTCTTTCCGATTGGTAGGATTACCAGCTGTTATTTACCAGTATGTTGAATAGTGTTGTATGTTGTTTAGTTGTTGGTTTTGCCGGTCTATATCTGTAAACGGGGAGCATAACTTCACACTGTGGCGGACATGACGCCATTTTGGCTTTTTCGTCTTAAAGAGGAGACCACGGAGGCGAGAGCGCCACCTCCATTATTGTTTCCCCCTCTTTCATGGACCCGCCTATTTACTTTGACTGACATTTACCGATTAGGAATGAACTCTTCTCTGCCGGCGTCAGGGGAGTCCAGGGAGAGTCGTGGAGTGAGAGAGACGGAGAACAGGGGTGTGGGGGTTCATGAACCCATAAACGCTCACATGGGAGAAAGCCGGCAGACCATATCTCATTACAGCTTTGCCTGTAAACGAGACGGGTCTCTTCTTGCTTGTCCCTCACTGCTGCGATTGATTCGTCGGGAACCAATCAATGTTAATTAAGGTGTAGAGAATCCTTTAATTGTTGAGTATGAATCATTGTGTCAGACCCCGCCTTGACCTTCACAAGACTTACCCTGTGAGAAGTCCTGCTAGGAAATAAATATGGTTTATGTATTGCTGGGTAATGGTAATCTTTAAAGGAGTAAGGACTTGATGGATGGCGGTGTGCATTTGCGTCACGCTAAGATCCGGACCAAACCAACGTTCAGGTGCTGTATTTTCGCTTCGCAAAGCAAGAATAGATCAATTGCTGTCACAATGTTTAGGAGCCAACTTTGGAAGATAAGTATTGCTATTAGTGGAGGTGTGGAGGCTCTCTGTGCATGTGAAGTGAGCCTCTGATTGATGACTGCCAAAACCGGAGCGACGCACGAAAACACGCCAGGCACCGTAACTGTTGGTTTTTAATGAAGACCTGCATTTTCTTTTGGAGCTGATTTCGCCGCCAGTTGATTGTTTCTACTCCCCTCCCGCCGCCACCGCCGCTGCCATGATGATCCATCATGAATTAATAATGTGGTAATCTGTGGACGGTCCACTGATGGAGCGTCCTGCTCTTCACAAAGAGACCAATGGATCTGATCGGAAACTTTGAATAAACATCAAAACATTGATAAACAGAGCATTATGGGATCGTTTTTAAACAAAAATTTATATTCTTTTGATTTGTCCGCTTTGTTGGGCCCCTCGCCCAATTTTTGAAGAAATATTAAAAATACTTTATTTGTAAAAGTAGAGCCAAAATATTGTATTGTATTTTTTGGACTATGGCCGGCTCAGTGACCTAGTGGAAGAGTGTTCGCCCTGACACTTGGAGGTTGTGGGTTCAATCCGCAGTCAGGTCTTACCAAAGACTAAAGATGAGATGAAATAACTAGCTCATTAACCGTTGTGCTATCTTAGATGACCCCACCCTTACTTTGACGTGTTCTCCCTACCATGACAAAGGTGGATAAAGGTGGAAAGATTTCATGTAATCCATGGAATCCATGTGAAGATCACAAATCATTGAAGAAAAAAGGTTCAGAGCACTGTCTAGTGGGTCTAGATGACCCAACACTGAACGTTAAAGTGCCTAGGATAGCACAAGGGTTACAGGGGTTAGGGATGGTCAACTCCAGGCCTCGAGGCCTTGTGTGTCTGCATGATTTGCGGATATCCAATCTCTATTCATGACTGATGACCTGGTTCAGGTGTGTCCAGCCAATTAGAAACCTGCCAGAGCAGGGTATGTTGAAAAACATGCAGGAATGTGGCCCTCAAGGCCTGGAATTAGCCATCCCTGGTTGACGGCTGAAAGACACGGCTGTGTCTGAAACTTATCACTGCTGGGTTAAAGATGGAAAACAAATGTTACTCAACCAGGTGTGACGACTGATTGGACTTTTAGGAAGCACATCTACCTACATCCTTTAATTAAAAATAAAAAAAATAATAATTAAAGGATGTATGTAGATGTGCTTCCTATCCTTTTAATTGCCCAAGGACCTGTCACACTGGATGAAGCTCATGGCGCACTACAGGAATTGAACCTTGCACTTAACCAACTGAGCATCCAGCCCAGATCAAAGTCCAAATAAAAGGCCTTAAAAACTCTTTGTCCCTATTTCCTGATCAGCAAAAGTCCATGTAATTGTCCTAACAAGTGGTTGTTGTTCCAGTGGCTTTACCACCCTCAAAACATGACAGTCAGACCCACCTTTTCCAAGTGAATTATACCACCGTGTTGGAGTCACACGTCATCAACATGCAACATTTCCATTGCAACCACTCTGCTGGTTACTATGGCAACCATTTTTGCCAATTAGGAGTGAGTTTGTTGGAAGCGGGTCACACAAAATCTGTCAAATGTTAGACATGAGACCACCTATTTATATTAGTCTGATTGGTCAGTTTACAACTAGAACAATTTGCATATTTTACAAAAAAAATGGATTAGAAAGAAAATGTTAACAAAAAAGGTAGCAGAGCAAGAATGGTTATTTTGAAAAACAGAATGACTGAGTAATAGCCGTTAGTATTACATAGACGTCTTTGGGATTTTAGCTTCTTGGAACTACTTCCTGTTTGGAACGTTAGGAGGTAGGGGGGTCAATCAGTCCATTTCCAATATACACTCAATAGATTTACGTGGAATGTGAGTTTTGCAGATTGGAATTGTTGCCACAAATTTTGTTGAAGAATGTCTTTTAGCCTCATTAAGCAAACGTGAAGTTACGCCGTTATGTGAGGATGTTTAACAGAACAACTTTTTTCTGCCCTCAGATGCAACAACCGAACCCAGTGTGCCGTCGTGGCCGGACCGGACGCGTTTCCTGACCCATGTCCGGGGACTTACAAGTACCTGGAGGTCCAATATGAATGTGTACCTTACAGTATGTACTCCACCTTCTTTACTTTTTTATATATATGTTATAACCTACAGTTATATTTATAACTTTTGGTGTAAAAGTAAAAGTGTGCTTTAGGTGTACTGAAGTGGAAGGATTCAGGAAGTGGCTTTTTCCTCGTGAGTCATGTACTTTACTTAAAAAGCAAAAATATTCCTGACAGAATTCTCTACATGAGAATGATGTTGTTTGTCAAAGGGGAGAAATGTTACAATCCCAGCGCCTTTGATGTGCCAGGCAGCAGATAAAAGCTTTCCTTCTCTTCTTGATCTTCGCACGACTTTAAATATTTTCCATCCTCAGCTACATTTCCTTTATCAAATATCCACACTTTTGCTACTTTTTTCCTTCACCTTTCACGATTATCCCTCGCGTTTTACACGTCTTATAATGGCGAGTCCGGGGTAACCAAAGCATCAGCAGACCACGGAATTCCATCTGAAAGAGGTAAATATGAATCATTAAAAGGTAAAAAAACAAGAACAACAACAACATGAGTGAAAACATCTTGGAGAGGAAGTTTGTTTGTTGGGTGGAGAGGATGGAGGGAGCACCGTAGAGGTGACCTCATGACCTAAACCCTAATTTATACGCCACGAAACAACAAAGTATCTCCAGCCCATTGGTGTTCCTGTAGTCTTTGACAGAAACTAGTACTCGGCCATGACTTTTGTTCAAAATCCGTGTGGTCTGTTGCTGCTGGATAGAATTCCAGCCATTCAAATTCAAATCAAACCCATCTTGTGAGCATTTGATGTCCTCACATGGCTCCCTCAGAAGTCCTGCACGGCGGCTGCTTTCATGGCTCAATGCCAGAGTCCTTTTTACCTACCATCCAAAGCCGGCAGATCTGTTAAACACGACTTTTTGCACTTTTAGGAATTTCTTTTTTAACCAGTTTTGCGTGTTTCATCCAGCATGTGAAACACTCTTCCTGCTGAAACTAGACTTTGATGGCTAAACTATTCATGAGCCACAGCAGCTTCCTGCTTTTTCTCATCTGTAAACCGTAGTTCATAACTTTTTGTCTTTCCTGTTTTAGACATCCTGCGGGATATCCTGTTCCAGCAACTCAAATTTCCAACGTACAAGTTTTCTGGCACTGGCGTTGGTGCTTAGGAGCATTTTTTTGTGTGTGTCCAACTTCATCCTGAACTCCTGATGTCATTGCTGTATTTTCTGTGACAAAAAATTGTTCAATATGGATGTCTGGTCTGTAGCCAGATTTCATCTCAGTTGCTAAGTATAATTTCCCACTACCGCAGAGGGAATTCTGTCTAAACCATGTGGTATGAATTATTTCAATCACACACACTTGAACATGTTTAAAAAAAATAAAAATAAAAAGCACCTGGTTTCCATTAGATTTAACCCCCCCCCCCTTACCGTAATCATTTTTTTAAATAAACGTAGTACCACCCAACATCCAGGCCGCCATATGTCCATAGACTCTGTCCATTGGCTTACTGATGCAAAACAAGAGTCAAATTCTGATCCTATAATGGTGGGGAATAGTCTGGTTCTTAATCATGCCAATATACAGGCCAACTAAAGCGGGGAACAACGTTTCGTTCTTTAACTTTTGATCAGATAGTGTCAAAAGAAAAACATGTCTGCCGCTAATGCATTAACATAACAGACGTCATGCAGACGTTTATTTATACTGGGGTTGGAGCAGACTATGTAGATTCTTTTTTAGATCGTTTAACATTTGTGTTTTGATTACGATCTCCCTAATAGAAAGTACTGAAAAAAGATCCCTGAATGCATGTCTTATATCTTAGATTGGATGAAGACATGGCGACTCGGCAGGTGGACGTCCTTGAAGCCTTAGCCACATGCACCTATATGGGGGTTGACCCTAGGGATCCAACTCTCCACAATTTAGATCAAGCTTCAATTTGTGGTCATGGTTTTGTTTGGATTTAATGTATGCTTTGTGTTTCACAAAACCACAAGGAAAAATAATAGTACATAATGATAGATAATTCAGGAAAGGGGAAAGTGACTCTTTGCATCCCTAGTATCTACCCATAAGGGTAGTAACCCTTGTAACCCTTTTGCTATCCTAGGCACTTTAACATTGGGAGTTGGGTCATCTAGACCCACTAGACAGTGCTCTGAACCTTTTTTCTTCAATGATTTGTGATCCTCACTGGTGTCCATGGATTACATGAAATCTTTCCACCTTTATCCACCTTTGTCATGGTAGGGAGAACACGTCAATGTAAGGGTGGGGTCATCTAAGATAGCACAAGGGTTAAACAAGGTCAAGCTTTGACCAATCACAGACTTGGATTTAGTAGGGACGTATGGAAAATGTTCCTATGAATTCATGGAAGTGCCACCTGTTTGAAAATTGATCACGGCGGACAAATTAATAATTGCAACCGGAATTCTATTCATATATTGGAATATAGCTGTGAAAAAAAAAGTCTAGAGCAGGGTTTGCGAGATTTGCCCAGGTACATGCACTTGTACTGGGTAGCAACAGTCTAGCGTGAAGACTGTGTGCAAAAAAAGCATGTTCAAGAACCCGCGTTCAGCACATTCACGTTCACATGCCTGGTGTGTACGTGGCATAAGGGTAGTTGTTACTAAGGTCTACGATGTACTGAAAGATGGAACGTTTAATAAAAGGGGCCGATCCCAGCAGACTCCAGCCGTTGCTCAGTGTTGGTGTTTGGACTCTGTATTCCATCCAAGTCCTTCTACTCCTTTTATTTCTACCCGATCCCCCTCACTTTCTCTCACATCTTGTCCTTTAAGTGCTCTCGCCACCCCTCCCCTCTTACTTCACTTCCACTAGATCCCTTTATTTGCTGCTCCTCTGTTCCCTTTCCAACCCCCCCCATTTCTTTGACTTCCCACGCCGACAGCTTTTATCTGTATTCCGCTGGTAGGAGACCCCCCCCCCCCCCGACAGATTACCCCTACCCACCACCTCTCCATATCTTAATAAGCCGGCGCGCGATCGTACAATCAGATCCACCGTTATTAATGGCAATAGGAGTGTGGTAAATCAATGGACACATACCGCAGATACAATATTGATTTCATTAATTTGCGATTTGATCTGCTCCATCAGTTGTAATGGAAAAAACACCCCACCCCCTATCAAAAAAAAATATTAAAGGGTTTCAACAATTACCTCTAAAAGAGCCTGTGTTTTTGCCTGCGCTGTGTCACAGCAAAAAGGCAATCCATCATGCATCCATTCGAGCTGCTGTCGGAATAATTACACGATATGAGCTCTGGGGTTTCTAGTGGGAAATGGTGTCTTGTTGAACAATGAGGAAGGTGAAAGACTTGTGATATGAGGTGAAAACAATAAGAAAGTAATTGATGTATATTGCATTTAGAAAAAAAATCTGCATAATACAAGAAATGTAATATGGTGTGCTAGTATTTATCCCTTTGAAGCGTATTGGAACTCTTTCACACTGGAGAAGATTCTACTTTAGCATATTTTTTGCATTCCTTTCAATCCATTTAATAGAAATGGGTACAGCTGTCTACAGGCAGAAACAAACCCCCTTTAGAGGATTTTGCTCCAATCGTGGATTTACACTGGTGCGTCTCACGACCAGCAGTTAGTAAACATTGTCTCCGGTCTGTCCCCCCTCCCCTCTGGCTTCCAGAGGAATAGCTTGTCCTGGCACACCTATGTGAATAAGTTCGTCCAAAACTTTGGCAGGTAGGCTCCACACCCCATCGACTGTATATAAGACCTGGACTGAATGAGCGAGGCAGCACCCTTACAAGATGGCTTACTTCCGGTTTCAACGAAATGTTAATTCAGTCCCCTTTCTGTTTTTCTTTTTTCTTTTTTGGCGATACTACCGTCGCCATGTTGGAGCCAGAAGTTGTCTGTGAGCTGTGATTGGCCCAAGTTGGTCAGAGTTGACATTTCTATGAAAACCGCCCTCTCCAATCAGGATGGAGCTTGTTAGAAGACCACACCCCTTCCTATGAAAGTCGGCTTGGTAGATTCTGTCAATCAAATGCTTTGAATGTTCGACACAAGACCACATACTTGTTCAGCTTATGACTTGAAAAATTTGCACTACGGAACAAAATATCACAAAAAAAGTTTGGATTAGGAAGAAGATGTTAAAAAAATCAAAGCAAGAAAAGTCATTGTAGTGAGTAATAGCGGTTTATTTCTCTATAGAAGTCTATGGGATTTTGGCCTTTATGCGTGTACTTCCTGCTTGGACCGCCGGGGGGATGGGTCTCTTAGTCTAGTTCCTTCCTCACTAAGTCCTTGTAAAATGCATGATTTGTGTTATAAATGATGTTATGTTTTTGTACATCAAAAATGAAACTTTCAACATCCATGGCGAAAAAGGAAGATGGCATTATTCACGGCATTAACGTGCGCTATTGCATGGGCATGTTACCTTTAATATAAAATAACATTTAAAAGAAGGTTTTTCTTTGAAAGTACAGCAAAACTTTTTGCTTTGAAACCTGAATCTTCTTTTTTTTGGCTTTTTGCAGCAACCCTGAAGCGTTAACGGACTGAAAATAGAACTCCTGTGTAAAGCTAGCATAGCGGAGAGATGGATGTCGGACACAGACATTAAAGAGACGATGTAAACATTCCAATCGAATAGAAAAACGTTATTTTTTTCTGTGTCAACACAGACAGACCAATCTAAATGAGGATTAACACGTGACCCTGCTCTCCACTCTCACCTTGACCTCCCAAAGCCATAGCTGAATGATGCAACTCCATTCTCTCAGTGGTTTATTAAAGCTGCTTTCCTCTGCTTGTTCGAGTTTTTTGCCTCAACAGTTCCTCCCAAAGGCCAGCTGATAAGAGGTCAACACAACAGTCTTCTCCCCTTTTCCACGAAGCCAGTGTTCTTCAGCATTAATGAAGCACTTGGACACCCCCTCCCCCGAAACTCTCCGGCCTGTCACACACAGAGAGCACCCTCCGAGAGCTTTTACACTTGTCCTTCTCCCCAGCAGAAAAAGTCGTTTTTCATTTGGTAATGAGATGTAGCTGGCTCTGTCGTTTCCATGGCAAATTAACTTATTCGGTCCAGGCAAATGGTTAAAAACACAAAACAAAAAAAACAACATAAATTACAGTCTAATTGCTTTCCTTTTAAGGAAACTGTTTTTGTTCTGACTGCTTTCCAAAATTGAGGTGTGAGTCTGAGTGACGTGGATGGAAAGGGAGAAGCAAAAATGAAAAGAAAAAAACGCCAATACTGCTGGTAGCCTATAGCTGTGCATAAGCCCCCCACTGTTTGTCACTAATAAGGACAATGTAAAACCATCGTCTTACACAGTGTGATCCATAAACCTTGTCAGAAACGGCTTATGCTTCAAAAACCTGGATTTCTACTCCCCCAAATTTGATTTGTTCAGCGTTATCCAGAGCTAAAGCCTCAAAGAAAGTCGCAAATTCACAATTTTTCTTGTTATTTTTTTTATAGGTCCATCTCCATCAATTGGTTTTTGAATCATTTCATTAAAAAGAAAGACACCAAACATGCTCATGAAGGCCTTTTTTTTCTCGTCCTTTTTAAATAGTGGGATGTTTGTTTTTCTGGCAGTTTCTACCTAACACCTGCTACCTGTCTCTTTCCTTCTGTGCTGGCAGGTAAAACCCCTGAAATTGACGCGCAACACATGGCCATCACTTCCAATCCAGCTTTGGGGCATAATGTGGTGTGGTGATTACAGGGTCTGTTCTGGAGAGGTCACGCCTTTACTAAGCAGCACCTGTGTGACCAGGATGGGACTGCATGGCTGTTAAGCGAGCTCCATGCGTCTCTGCGGGGTAGCTCTGAGTCTGAACGTTTTTGAAAACATCCAAAGAGCAATGTTTTCTCTGACGGCCAAGTGTCTCTGCCTGCAATCACTAGCGTGTGATGCCCTACACTTCTTCTTCTTGTAGATTCGAAGTCCCACTCCGATCCTCTTTTGATCAGATCTTAAAGCCTTCCCGGCAGTCTTTTAAATATGATGATGCCGTCTTTAGCCAAAATAAAAAAAAACTGTATCGTTTTACTGGGACATTGTTTCTGCAGAGAGACAGTTGTTCATTAGAAATTCGCCTCCGAGTTGTGGGCTGGACTGTTAGTGCAGAGAAACCATGTCCGCCTTCCCCTTCCCGTTAGTGAGAGATCTCTGTTTACATGCTCTCTCGCTAGCTTACAGCCCCTCCCATACCAAACATTACCGGTGCAACAAAAATGGCAAGCCGTACAGTTTTGAGCCAAATGCCAGCTCGGACGAGGATAACAAAGACGTACGTGGATCTAGTGATCATGCGTCCTGCCGAGCGTATTTTCTTCGTCACAGATACGATCTTTTTAAAACATCATTGCTTCTCATTTACCAAAATTTGAACAAATAGTCAGACATTCCATTTTAAGCTTAATTTTCTTAGGAAATAAAAAAAAACGAATACGAGCATTTTACAAATACTATTTAGGAATTCACTGAACTCTGATGATGAAAATATTAATGGTTTAATAAGAAAATACATGGAAATGCATTTTTTTCCGCAAATAATGTTTAAACGCAATGCATTGTGGTCTATATTTCCCAGTTTAGTGGGCATTGATGCACACTTTTTTTTCGCAGAGACTTTGGGAAGTTTCTAGGGCACTTGATTTGTAGATTCAGACAGCACTACAAAATGGCAAACACAACAAGTAATAGAGGAATTTGGATAAAACCTAACAGAAAAGGCTAGTCATCTTTACCAGCATAGCCTAAACACGCACTGCAACTAAATGTATCGTAAATGAACAACTAATTAATTCTATAATAGCTTTAGCTATTAAAAGAAAAAAAACACTTCCCTAATTTATACTTTTCTATATCCATATTTCATTTTTTTTCCAGCTACGGCTAATTTGTAGTTAATTTATTTAGCTATTACATGTTTTTTTTTACAACTTAGGAGTTCATATCATGTGACAAAAAGTAAATAAAACAGAGAAAAAACATCAGAAAAATGTCACAAGATGTTAAATAATAAAACCTTTTTTTAAAAATAGCACCCGATTTTCCTTGCATTGTATTTTAACATCAATGGTTGAGTTTGTGTAGTAACCCCTTTAACACTATAGGCATCAACGGCGATGACTGAATAACACAGATTCTTTGACGCATGATAAGTCTTCGACCATTTACACAATCAACATATACCAGGCGACTCTGACGTGGAGGAGAGCGGTTGCATATCGTCCCAACAGCGGAGAAATCGCTTTTTTCTGTTGATTTATGTTAATTGTATCAACTGCTATAAAGTGTTTCATATTAGCGTAAAGGTGCTTTTCTTCTGCATGAGAATCCACTGGAATTATGATAATTGAATAAATGGTTGAAGAGTTAAAGTTGCTCAAAATATGTCAACACTGGAAGGTAAAGCTCCGGTGTTTAAAGGTTGAAACTGGATGAACGCGGTGTAAAGACTTCACATTTGCCGGTCATTGACGCTTGTTCATAAACATTTTTCGTATTTACTTACAGACTCATTTATCTAGTTTAAGAGAAATGGTGTCATAAAACCACAGGGTAAATGTTTTAGTCTTATTGTTGGCTGGATTTAAAGAGAAAACATCTTAGTGAATTTTACCCAAAGTCCTCTCCTATTTAGGATTTGTCTACATGAAATTTGAGGAAAAGTCAAATATTTTCTCTGGAGCTAGCTTAAGTTCTTGTATGATGGAGAAAAAAAGAAAAGTACCACTACCCTATTTACTTACCTCAACACAAGCGTTTGACTCCCTTTACTTAATTTCCCTTTGACTCTGGCAGGAATGACATGCTTTGAATATGGCTGCATGACGACTGATTGGACAATCAATTTCATCAGCTAAACGGGACGTGTCAATGGATATGTGGGGCCCCTGCATTTCGCTTTGGAGCAACACTGATTGGCTTGACGGAATCTAACCACAGTGCTGTAACCACAGTCAGCCTGTCTGATTGTGCTGGGATAAAAATTCCATTACTGTATGGATAATCACTACACCAACAGGGCCAGGGGTAGCTAGAGCTGCTTAAACTGAGGCTATGTCCGAATTCCAGCCATACTCCCTAACTACAAAAAAAAACAACAGTGCAGGACTGTCTAGTGCCCTGGATTGTAAAAGCAATACGGACACCAAGCTCACTATTTTTTTTTCTTTTATTATTGGCAAATATGATGTCACCAATTTCACAAAGTAAAATCCTCAAACATGAGCATTTTATGAGGACCATTTATGAATATGCGGCACTGATGATGAAAATGTGGATAGTTTATTTAAAAAAAAAACATTTAAATGTTTGTTTGTTTTTTGCAAAAATTGTTCAAATGCAATGCATTGTGATCTATATTCCCCAATCTAGTGAGAGTAGATGCACACTGGATATTTGCGGAGAATTCTGGGAAATGACTAGGGCACTCGATTTTGGAAATGTGGAATCAGGTAGAAATGGGGAACGCACTATAAAATGCATTACGTAGTGAGTAGTGAAGGAATTCGGACACAACCTGACATAGAAGGGTTGCTGACTTTGTTAGAGTTTAAATCGAGTGCCCTAGAAATTTCCCAGAAGTCTCTGAGAAAAACCAGTGTGCATCGATGCTCAATAGATTGTCGAATATACAATGCATTGTGTTTGAACAATTTTTGCAAAGAAAATGTACTAAAATGTATTTTTTAAATACACCATCAAGGTTTTTTTTTTCAGAAGACAGTGGATTCATAAATGAAATGGTCATATCAATGAGATTTTAACTTAGTGAAATTGATGACGTCATATCCACCATTAAAAAATTAAAAAAGAAAAAGTGAGCGTGGTGTCCAAATTGCTTTTAAAATGTAGGGCACTAGATAGTCCCACACTATGTAGTTTTTTAGTAGTTAAGAGTTAGGGTGGGAATTCACACATTTTCAAATTCTTTGTTTATGCTAGCTCTAACTATAAAAAATAAAACATTCCCCTAATTTATTGTATCCATAAAACTAACTTCCTTCTAGAGCACAGGATTTGTGGATTCAGGCAGCACTACAAAATGGCAAACGCACTTTGTAGTGCACCAAGTAGTGGAGGAATTTGGATACAATCTAACAGAAAAGGCTAGCTAACTATGCTAGCATAGCCTAGACCCGCTACCTAAATGTAGTGCTAATAAACAACTGAATCTTTGTTTATGCGAGCTCTAGCTATAAAAAATAAAACATTTTCCTAATTTTATCTTTGCTATATTCATAAAACCAACTTCCTCTGCGTTTTTTTCATTGTGTTTTTTTAGCTACGGCTAAATTATGGCTAATTTCGTTATTTAAAACACAGTGTTGGCACCTTAGGTGTTCATATCATGTGACAAAAGGGAAAAAAAGAAGAATGATTTGGTAGACAAGTGTCATCACATTGCTAACACTCAGCTGCTAACACAGCTCTGTCAGTCTTGGCTAATCATGTAGCAAACCTTAAGCTTCTCACAGACTAGATCACCACACTTGATGCTATCAGTAAATCTACTGAGTAGATTTAAAGTTCAGTCTGTTTTTTTCTTCTCTTCCTTTCTATTTAAAAGGAAGTGAGGTGACTGCTAGCATTTCACAGAACCACACCCTGTTCAGCTACCACTGACTGAGCCTTACTCTGCTTGTTCAGGCACTTTTCTATCCTCATCTTCGTCTTCTTCCCACCTGAACGATCTCTTCTTTCTCATGTGTGAAGGGGGCCTCTAATGCCCGCTCATCACTCAGTGACGGGCGGCCACCACCCGGCCCACACACCACGCTTTGATGACTGGGACTTTTCTGTCACACATCTCACACCGATGATCTTTCACTTTCTTTTTCCTGCTGTTTTTGTGCTGGTGCACACCCACAGTTTAAGCCATTTCTTGAAATATATCAACCATGCGATTATCTCACAATTATTTGTGTCTTCCGACAAAAATTTACCAAGTAGAAAAAAAAAGTTATGAGTTGGCATTTGAGAAAAATGTAGCAATAAGGCAATATCAGGCTAATAATAGCAGGTTATTACCCGCTGTGTTTGCCAGTGTGGATGAATGTCTGTGATAAAGGGTCAAAGTGGGACACAGGAAAATTGTTTCCCCTTCCTAATAGCAAAATAAACTGCTCTAATCTATCAGGTCCCCGGTTTCGTAGCTGCTCGGTGTTGTTTGCTAATGGGCATTCAGGACTTATCCCTAATTTGGCAAAATTATGGTCAAATCACCCGGAAGCCCATGGAGTATCAGTCAATGTTGGGAATAAAGTCAAGGCTCTTGTACCTGACACCAATACCCTGCCGCTCATGTCTAAAAGATTTGTTTGGGTGCCAAGTGTGGAGGACAGAGCACTAATAAGAGATCTCTCTCCACGGGGGTTTGCTCTTTTAAGTGATCGCCTACTCTATTTAGAACGCCGCTTTTTTTTATATTTTTTCTTTTCTTTTTTCCCGTTGGCTTTTGGAGTTCTCCACACATAATAAAATTCAGTCATTTTTCACCACCTGTCTCTTTCTGTCAATTATTTCATTGGCTTTGGGGGAGTAAAAGATTTGAGAGATTTGAATCCTGTAAGGCCGCAGCTTTAGCCATAGTGTAGACGTGCTTTGAGCTACCGTTAGACTTGAACCATGTATGCAATTAACATAAATCCTGATTTTAACAGTGAAGAAAGTGGCTTTGCGTCGTTATGCGACTCTTCACAGGTGAATTACGTTAATGATTAATGCTTAAATTACTGTAACTCCTCAACCGTTAACATAGTTTGAGCTAGGTCCGATGCCGAGAAAAGCGGCTTTGCGCCGAAATGCAACACTATGCTAACGTTAAGCTTTGCTCTGCATCAATCGTTTATGCAATTATCCTAATTACAGCAGATTCTGAGCCATTACAATAACCCTAGCATAGAGTGCATAACTATATATATATAAATAAATATTTATGCTATTACCACAAATCGTGATTCTAACACTGACAAAAAGTGGCTTTGCGCCATTATGCGACAATTTACAATCGCAGGGCTTTCTCTGCGTGCAAATCTGTTGGAAATACACTAAGGAATAAGGGTTAAGTCTAAAAGCTGACTCTTCAACCGTTGACGTATTTCAAGCGGAGTCCAACACAGAGAAAAAAAAATTTGCGTCGATATGCAACATTATACTGATGTCAATTGTTTACGCAATTGACATCAATCCAACATTCTGAGACGTAGAAAAGTGGCGCTGCGCCATTACAAAAATCTTAGTACACAGGGTTGCATAACGTAACATTTTTCTCAGATTCAGAACTTTTTTAGAATTCTGTTAATTGCGTAATCAATTCTCTGTACCTTTTCAACTATTTACCCAATTCACGTAATTCATGTTGATTCCGATGCAAAGAAAAGCAGCATTGTGCTGTTGTGTTACACTTTACGCTGCATATGCAACCGCTTACCAATGAAACGCTTTTTATCTTGGCTTCAGAATCCATATGAATGTTGCCAATTGCGGAAACGGTTAAAGAGTTATTCTTCGTTACTTTTCTATTCTGGCATGGAGACAAAACGACTTGCACTTTTACGCAACACTTTACGTTAGCGGAGAATTAGTTGGAATTATGTTAAACGTGTAAACGGTTGAAGAGTGTGAATGCAATTAAGGTCCAACTGGTTCTGACGCAGAAGAAAAAGGCTTTAACACCGTTACGCAACACCTAAACAGCAAGATTTTTCTGTGGCACAATCAGTTGGAATTATAGTATTTCCTCATTTATATTATATATATGGAATGATATTATTTTCCTCACAGCAGTACCAAGCCAGACCTTTTCTTTATGCTACAGTTCTTCGTTTTTGCTCAGGGTTCTACTGGGGGGAACTGGGTGGGTGGAGGGAGGAATCTGGTGAGGGAGGGGTCCCATCTGAGTGTGATTATCCTGTGTTTTTCATTTTAAATAATTTTCATATTTTATGACTACTTTATCTACTTTTACGTTAAGGGCTTTGTGTTTTTAACCAAAATGAAAGGCGCTATACAAATCAATAAAGTTTGGAATATTTGCGGTTGAAGTATAGCCCTCCGTCCCTCCTCAGCCATTTTTGCAGTTAATGTAATTCTAGCTAAAAAAAAATCTTGCACAGCACTTTGTTAGTAAACATTAGTATTGTATATGCAACACTTTACTAAAGTATTTTTTATCTCTCCACAGTAGAATTCGTCAGAATTATGTTAATTGCATTGAAAGATCAATAGTAGCTCCCCTTACGTCTACAACCACAATGAACACAAGTCCAGCTGATTCTGCCGCAGCGGAAAATGGCCTTAACTCCGTTATGCACCACTTCACCGACGGAGTTTGTCTCTGCGTCAGAATCCGTTGGAATTAAGTTAATTGCGTAAACGGTTTAAACGTTATTTCGGCACTTTGGTGACGCAGGCGACAGCTGCGTTGTTAAAGGGTTAACGACTGTAAACTCTGTGGCGCGTCAAACTAAAATTTGTTTTATCCTGCACTCCACTGCTTTTGTCGTTTAGCTCCGCTCGATCAACACGAAGGACAAATCCACACGGGTTGCCCCTTGCATTGTCAAGGTTGTGCGATAGCAGCCTGGACGCTGCTTTCCCTCCAGGAGCATGCAAAGGAACAGAGAGAGAGAGAGAGATACTGCAGGAGGGGAGATTGAATAAGTAGCAGAAAAGAGCACAAAGAGAGCAGTCAAGTGGTTGAAAGAGAAAGAGGTGCTGTTGAGAAATGGAACCTGTAATGATGGGATGGGAGACGCGAGTGCCGGTCGAGGAAAACGGCAGGAAAAAGGGGGGAAGGAGAGGGGGGATAAGGGAAAGAATTCAGAGGAGAGGAATGGTGTCTTCCTCCATCCTTAGACACATGCTATTCAAAGCCCTGTAATCTGTGTCATTAATTAAAAAGCTGAAAGCATGGAGTGAACTGCAGCTTTGCACTCGGAAACTCCTTCAGTTGTGACAGAGGGGAACAGAAAAGGGGGGGGGGGCGTCTGCCCTATTTTGCCATGAATCTCTATTAGTGGCTAATGATACCATTCTGATACCTCTCAACCATTAGTGTGAAATTGGGAAGCATTAATTATTCAAATGATAATCCACACAGCCCGCCTCATACATGACGAGGTCGGAGCCGTCCGCTTCCCAACCAGTCAGGAGCTTAAAGCGCCGACATGCTTTTCTGAGTAAACCATATCCATATATATTATCCTTTGGCACACTAAAAAATCATTTTTTTGTTTGTGTGGAAAAATTAGTTATTTTCACAACCTGGATGTGAGATTACTCCATCCCTGAGGCCCCGCCTTTCGCCCCATGTGGGTGCCGCCCTTTTCATGACGTCATGACACGCTGCCTCTGCGGCAGCGTGTCTGCGTTTCGAGAACAAACAAAATCTGAACTTTTGTAAAAAATGGATGCGCAGATTGTGGAGCCTTACAAAAGTGTTTTGCAGATCAGCGCTAGCTCCATGGAGAAAGTGGGTGGTGCTCAGAGCGACATTTTTTTTAGGGGAATACTGGATCAAAATACCTCTTTGGGGTTGTTTATAGCAGCGGTCCCCCAACCCCCGGGCCGCTGACCGGTTTGTCGGTCATTTGGTACCGGGCCGCACAGAAAGAATAAATAACCTACATGACTTCTGTTTTATTTTTTTCGGAATCTGAAAGATTTTTATTTTGAAAAATTGCCTGATTCTCTGTTCCATCTGTCTATGTCACTCTTGACACAAAACAAGGCACCCTTCTCGGTCACGTGATAGGTTACCGCTAAAATAAAACCAAGGAGTTGGCAAAGTGAGTAAAAACAAACGTCTCGAAAATTTATTTGCTAAGGGGAAAAGGCCCAGCCAGGAGACAGAAGAGGAGCCTTCAACTTCCAAAAAAAAGAAAGTTACATTTAATAAACAGCACTTCTTTTCTGCACCATGAGTGCACCTGTGCGATGTACAATGTTATGCGTGTCAAAATAAAAGCACAGAGCTCAAGTTGTCACGTCCCAGCTCCTCCTTAATCGTGGCATTGCTAAAATTATCGTCCACCTCATCTAAAAGATCTTTTTATGATGTCATACCGGTCCGTGGCATTAAAAACGTTGGGGACCACTGGTTTATAGCGAAGAATTAACACTATGATACATTTAAAAGCTCAGAAAGTTGATTTTGTCTTGATTTCATGAAAACAGCAATAAATTGCCGAGGTGCAAAATATTTCAGAAAATCTGAACATGATGCTATCAGCGCTGAAAAAAATAGCAGACAGCAGAGTTGGCTGCTTAGATTTGAGCAAGTTTACACTTCAAATGCTAAAGGACTAAGAATTGTTAATGATTTATCTTGAAAATTATAATGCAGACGAACATTTGAGTTTTAGTGGGAAGCAGTGGAATGTTGGTAAAATAAATAATCATGTTTTTCTTTTTTATAAATGCCACACAGACTTTAGTCAGATGGTCGTCTGTTTGCCTGGAAGGAGGATTAGCAAGGCGTCTGTTGACTCACAGAAAGTGAACAGGCCTTTGAAGTCCTGCTGCTGATCAATTTTAGGATTTTGCACGATTTCCCGAACATAAGGACTTTCCTCATCACCTCTTTACGCGAGTATCTGAAAGTTTCGCATGGCGTTAAAGCCAACTAAGTGTCAGGGAATGACCGTCATACCTTCATGATGCCGTCGTTTCTAATGTTTTTTGTAATTAGCCGAAGCCATAAAGCAGAAAAGACGGTTTTTGTGTGGCGCTTGTGGGAGTTGCACAGCCCCTGTGCAGTAGCAGGTCTGCATTTGAGTGGCTGTTTTTTTAATGCTTTCTTAGCCACCTGAGAGTGCAAGAAGAAAAAAAAGAAAGGAAGGGAAAAGGAAGACATGAAAGAGCTAAGTGCTCTTTAGTGACTCAGTGACAGCCATGACCAGAATCGTATTAAGGTCACAATAGAGGTGGTGGAAAGGAGGAGAGACCCCTTTCAAACAGATCAATTCAGCTTCTGAACTTTTTCCCCCACCCCCGTCTCAACGGGGTAAAGGTGGACTCTCGCATCGTCCGGTGGATCTCGGCGCTGGACTGCAGGCCCCGGGGAGTTGTGCATTTCCTTGTCAGGGATTTCAACCGCATCCTTTTTACTCCCTTCTCACCCCATCTCCCCCGGTGATTGCGTCGCTCTTCTCCCGTCCCCCTCTCCCCGCCACTAATGCCTTTTTTATAGATCATTACCCTGCTTTCCCCTCGCCACTGTTAGCGACCGCTCACTCAGAAAACGCCGGCCTCCCCGCGGTCCCCCCGCATGTGTGGCCGACTGCCCACGGGAGGGTGAGGAGACTTCAATCAGGCGCGTCAGACTGTTTGCTTTGATTGGACGCATCGGGGTCTGCTCGCCGGTGGGCGGCTGGGAATCGCCGGGTTTCCATGTCGACGTCTCGGGCGACAATTTGAGCGGTCGTCTTTAATGAAGCAGGAAGAAGTTTATGATCTAAACTTGTTGAGGGCCCCCTCCGATCACCGGCTCACTGCCCCGCGATAACATTTTTCTACTCTAATAACTTCCCCATCTTTTCAACTTTAGCTGGCCTCACCGCACTGACCCCACACCCCCCCACACACCCATCCAATACTTCATTCTCTTGCGCCCTCCATTTTGGAGGGAAGGACTTGTAAGCCACAGTAAGAGAGGTTAATCCTCTCTTATTGGAAGGGGGGATTACTCTTGGGAAGGGAACTGGAGCAGGCAGACTGGAGGGACGCGAGCCCCAACTTCAGATGAGGATGGATGACAAAATGCCTCGACAGACCCTAAGAGGCTTGTCTAAAGAGGAAGTAATATAAGAGTCAAGGTGCAATAACCTCTGCAGGTTCTCCGTAAGCCCCTTTTTTTTTGGTCTGCTGGTTGAGCGACCCAACGCCGCGTTGGGATGTTGTCTCCATCCGTGCTCAGTCACATACGAATAAAGCAAATAAAAAAAACATTCAACCCTGCAAACGGCTCCCAAAGTGCATTTGGAATGAAGTGTTCAACGTGAACTCCCCAGCGTTTCATGATCTTTTAGCCTTTAGTGCCTTCTACTTGCATTCGTGTGGTCTCAAAGGAAGTCCGAGGCGAGCTCTCTCAGAATAGAGGAGCGTTTAGCAACTGAGGGAGCCAGATACTTTTATGTTGAAAAGAAGTGAGGAAAGACAAAAGCTCTGTTTCTGACAGATGCATTTTTAGATAACCTTTGACTTTGTGTTCAATATTGTTGCTTCAATTTTGTTTCAGTGACTTAATTTCCTTCAAAGGTGGGCTAGTAGGCTTCTTCAGCTACTTTTATAAAGAAAATAGTTACTGAAAACATGACAGAAGATACAAAATGCAGAAAAGGATCAGATCCAAAGAATACTTATCCACTGCTTTCAGATTGTTAGAATGTATTTTTATTAAAAAGCTTTTCATAAGGTGCTTTAATTTTGCCTGATGTGTCCTATTTTTGGTCAAAACAATGTTTTTCATGTCTAATCAATTTCTTAATTTAAGTATTTAAGCATCTGTTATTCCTCAAAACTGAAATAATTATATACATTTTTAGTAAAGTTGACATGACTGCCTAATAAATGGTAAAGCACGGAGGAGGGACTATCATGGTACCATGGGAAGATTGATGACTTTTACGAAGTGTGAAATATCTTAAGACAAAACAGCTGCAACATCACTGCTTTGGGTCCAGGTGGTCTAGATTTTGTCCTGCAGCAAGATTATAATCACAAACATAAGTATGGTTAAAGCACGGAAGAGGTACCACCATGTTTCTGCCAGATTGAAGGTTGATGACTTTTACAAAGGTAGAGGCATTTTAAACCAAACCAACTACATCATTAATTTGGGTCCAGGTGGTCAAAAGTTTGGTCCTGCAGCAAGATTATGATCAGAAACACAGTTGTTGTTAAAGCACGGAAGAGGTTTCATCATGGTTCTGCCAGATCTTAAATCACCATGAGGATCCAAGATCAACCTGGTAAAAACAAGAAGTGGCAGGACAGTTTTCAAACCGACCCATATGGGCAGTTTCATTCCCGTCACCTTGGTGACATTGTCACTTTATAGTCACATTTGCTGCTGTTGCGCTACTTTGCTAACATCATTAAAGGTTAATGTTACGGATGTAAAACAGACTTTTAAATCAAAATACAGAAGCCTCTCCTACACAGTAGGACCCATCTGTAGTTCCCAATTATAAAGCCAAACTTAAAATATTATTCTGCAGTTCCTCAAATGACCACTAGAGCCTTGGTTTCATAAAACCAACCAACCAAACAAAACATTCTCTACCAATTCTCATGTGTTAAAAGTTCAATTTAATACCAACAAAACATCACCAGGTAGATAGACTCAACAAAATTAAAAAGTTGACCTTGTCCTGCCCAAACGCCCATTTTCTGGACATTTGGCCAATGTGGTTTCATCCGAAAAAGTTTCATTTTTTGCTGTTGGTCATGTTAGAGAATATCAGTCAAGGCAATGTATTTTCAGAGAAACATTATTTTCCTCACACCACACTGACACACACATGACAATAGCACAAATTAGGGGATTATACCTTGTGCAATTTTATGGGGTCCAGATGACCCCCCCCTTACATTGACGTGTTCTCCCTACAGTGACAAAGGTGGAAAGATTTCATGTAATCCATGGACACCAGTGAAGATCACAGATCATTGAAGAAAAAAAGTTCAGCGCACTGTCTAGTGGGTCTAGATGACCCCACAAGATAGCACAAGGATTATTAGCAACTTTTGTGGGTACTCTGTATCAAAGGTGGCCACTTTCAGAAGTCAGAAGTTTAACATGCACTTGGGTATGTAAAATAATTCCATATTCGTTTCTGTCATTTAGTTGTAAACTGTGATTTTAAAAACGCAGGAAGACATTAAGGTGTGACATTTTAAAAAAGAAAAAAATCTGTACTAAAGCTTTACCTCAGATATTTTTGACTATATTGACAACTCCACCAAAAAGTAAAGTTTAGAACAACCCGGGACATGAATAAATGGATTTCTTGCAGGCTCATTTATGATTCAGTGTGTTCTCCTGTATGAAAACTTTATGATTGAATCTTCAATGTATCTGTTTCTACTAACCTGGTTCTCTTCTTGCTCTTTTGTGCAACTGAAGTCAAGCCAGTTCTCCTTTTATTAATATTTTTTTTCCCTTTTCTGTTTTTTCTCTCCTCCTCACGCCTAAAAATAGAAGTGGAACAAAAAGGTAACTAAATACCAACAATTCTTCCTTTTTTCACCTCCATTTCCATCTGCATTCATGCTTGCAATGTGTTTATTTTTCTGGTGACGGGTGGCTGTAGCGGGTGTCTGCCGTGATTCCAAGGCCTTTGTCCACTGTGTTTGTGTGTTTTTGTGTGTGGGCTTCAACATGCAATTCACGGGGAACATTTTATTTATTTTTTTGTAGAAACAGCACAAAAATACATTTTTAATTTCAAATTCCCATGAACACGCAGCACCATTTGAAACACTGAATAAATCATTAGGCTCCCTCAGGATCAGAGCGGAGGATTTGGACTTTTTTTTTTTTCTTTATACAAGCTGATGCTTTAAGTAAAGAAAGAATAAAAACACTAGGAACCTGCTTCCTACTGATATCCCATAAACCCTTGCATGTTTTTTTTGTCAGACCATGCAACAACTGAAGATTATTCCAGCATGATATTAAAGCAGAAAGCCATACAGGTTGATCAATAGCTCGTCCAATAACCTGTCAGCATTTTTCAAATCACTCCCTACATGATGATGGCTATAACCTTGAGGGGCGCGCTCGTCAATGGTGGAGGATATATCATTGCAGACGCTAGTCTTCCATTATCAGCATTGTGTGATGAGAGAAATGCATAGACATGCCAAAGCCTCACCGAGAACCCAGGATCTTCCCATCTCTTATGGCTGCATGCTGGATAGTTCAGTGGTGGGGTGTAGAAGACTATAGAAGGGTGGTAAAATGAGAACAGCAGGTTGGAAGACCAGCTTTATTTATGTAGACTGCAGTCACATGTACCAAAATGGCAGGGTACAGCAACCTAAATGCCAGGTTTTCAGCAAAATCGGCAGGCGCCGTGGAAGTGTTGAGAAAAAGTTCCAATTAGACGGCAGCCGGAGGGTTTATTTATTTGTTTAATTTTACATTTTCAGGTCATGCGGTAGAAATCCAGTGACAGGAAGGCGGCAGCTGATGGGAGGGTCTCCAAGGTCCCTAAAAATCTGATGATCGGCTGATTTCAGACTGCCATCCCCCATGCTGCCTTCCCACCGCCACCATCAGATGGTAGCAGTGCGCGGCCACTCAGCAGTGGCTGTTGACACGGCAAAGACCAGACCTCAACCCCAGACACTGTGGGTCTATATGGGGAGTCTATATAGATGTGGTGCGTTCATAGCATCCCAGCAACTCTGAAACCTGCATCTTGACGAAATGCGGTTGATGCTGAGAGGAATACGAAGGAGACAGAACATTAGGGTTTTTCTTGGGAGGCATGTCGTCTAAAAATTGGTAAATTGACAAGAATTTGAAGCCTGCTGAAAATCTGAGTTGCAAATTACCAGGGGTGCAGAATGGCCCGCTTTTTATATACCTCTGGCTACAGGTGGCACTTGACATGGACGCCCATCCGCACATCGTCCAATCAGAGCTGCTCCTGCCTGGCAATCTGGCTGCCACCACCCTGTTTCCCAAATTCACTATGACCTCATCCCTGCCTGACTGATGGGCGCCATCTGCATTTAGGACCACGCCGTTGATGGTCTAAAATAATGCTGCGGGCAGCTAATGTTAAAGAATCTGCCGACGCCTCCCGATTGTGCAGTGGCAGTTGTATATGTGACCATCGCATTAATGCATCCTTGGGCTATTAAAACATATTGATGATTTCTTAATTTTTGTCAATGGTGATACCAATATTGACTGCCCCCTTGTGGCTCCGCCCCTGTGATAGACAAAGTCCCATTAGCCGTCACACACCTGGGTGAGACATTTGCCACATTTACTCTCCCCATTCAACCCCTTAATGCTGAAGCAGGGAGGCATTGGATCCCATTTTTAGCCTTTGGTAGGACTCTGCTGTGGATTTGAACCCATGAACATACAGTCTCAGGGTGGACACTTTACCCCAAGGCCACTGAGTTGGATAGAAAAACAGCGCTGCTAGTCATTACAGATGAAGCTGAAGATGAAAGTTGAGTTAGGAGCTATCGCAGCTGGTCCGATAGTCATTAATTCCAAATCGCTGGAATCTGTAGGGATATTGGGATTTCTGTGCTTTTGCTATGACGGTTCCCTGTTAAAGCCACGATTGTGAGACACAATCTTTCCTACAACCTCCACAGAGCCAGGTGTGTTTGTCAGAACAAAGCTTACCTGCTCTGACCTTGTACCAAAGCACCTCCCCAAACAGAAAAACAGCTCTCTGAGCATTTAGCGGAGCAAATGCCGCGATGTGTGCCGAGGCTCCGTGTCACCAGGAGGCATCTCACCACATTTTCACCTGCCCATGGACAGCATGTTTAATCTTTAGAGACTACAAGAGGGGGGCGCTCCTGCTCTTTTCCCCCCCTTTTTTTCCGCTGTGTTCTTCTTTCATTCCCTTCGGAGCGTGCAGCTTCTACCTTTCAGTGGATCTGTGGCTGGAAGCTGTCAGCGCTTTGTCAGGCTGCTGCCCCACATCGGTGGAAAAGAACCTTCCCACATACTCTGTTTTATTTCTGCTGCCGCCTGGGCCCCCAAAGCTGGGGAGATGGAATAAACCTGTCAAAAATCTACTTCCTCTGCTTACTTTTGCTGGGGAAGATTTTACTCTTTTAATGAGCTATATTTCCTAAACCCCCCTTTTTTTTGGTTAGATCTCACATTACTTTGTAGTCGATATAATTTTGAATATAGATCCTATCTGTGTAGACAGAGAGAACATTTTAATTGCCCTGTCTGCAATCATTAATATTTGTTTGAAATCCATTTTGTTAAATGGTCGTAGTGGTTGACCAGCTCCAACCGTTTCGCCAGCCATGTCCTGGCTTTATCAGATTGCGACTTAATGAGTTTATACATAATTAGTTTATCCCTTTGTGGTGCTGTAAATCATGCTACAGATAAAAAAAATATGAAAGTCATAATGGAAAGGGGTTTTAATAGTGTTTTTATTAATTTTTCTTTCCCCCCTTTTGATTTGTTTTCTAAAGGAGGTGCTTTGGCCTGTAATCACACCACAGCCATTTATCAAAATGCAGGTCTCTAAGTTTAATGCTATTTATTTAGGACTCCCACTGGGATGTTCTTCAGGAACGGCGAGCTCTTTTCACGTCATTTTCCTTTGCTTATGTGGCCGTTGGAATAACAGTAAGAGTTTTAGAAATTGTTCTTGATTTTTCTTTGACTCAGTTCAATAGAAAGTGTAAACTTTCCTCAGTATTTATTTAACATCCCTTTGATCAGTGAAAAGATAGGAAAATGACTGTAAGGGGTCAAAGATCAATTGGCATAGGAATAAAGGTATGGAAGATTGCTTTGGGGCACAAAAACCTTTGAATAACTTGGCATCTCCGTCTTTGATCTTGAGCTCTAGATGACTCTTTTCTCCCTTTCTACTGTCTTAAACCACGATTTCACTACATGCCAATGTAACTCTGTCATTGTCTTTCCCCATTTTTGGCTCCTCAGTATTCCTGTGCCCAGGGCTTCTGCGTAGGGTGTACCAGAGCGAGCACCTCTTTGAGTCGGACCACCAGTCTGGAGCTTGGTGCAAAGACCCCCTGCAGGCTTCCGACAAGATCTACTACATGCCTTGGACTCCCTACCGCACTGATACTTTGACTGAATACTCTTCCAAGGAAGACTTTATCGCTGGAAGGCCGACAACGACCTACAAGCTACCGCACCGGGTTGACGGTACAGGTTTCGTGGTCTACGACGGCGCCCTGTTCTTCAACAAAGAGCGCACGCGGAACATTGTCAAGTTTGACCTTCGGACTCGGATCAAGAGCGGCGAGGCCATCATAGCCAATGCCAACTATCACGACACCTCCCCATACCGTTGGGGAGGGAAGTCGGACATAGACTTGGCTGTAGACGAGAATGGGCTTTGGGTGATATATGCCACCGAGCAAAACAACGGGCGGATCGTCATCAGCCAGCTCAATCCCTACACGCTGCGCGTTGAGGGCACTTGGGAAACAGATTATGACAAGCGCTCAGCTTCAAACGCCTTCATGATCTGCGGGATCCTCTACGTGGTCAAGACGGTTTACGAGGACGATGACAATGAAGCAACAGGGAACAAGATCGACTACATCTACAACACAGAACTGAGCAAAGATGGGTTCCTGGACATCCCTTTTCCCAACTCTTACCAGTACATTGCTGCTGTGGATTACAATCCCAGGGACAATCTACTGTATGTTTGGAACAATTACCACGTGGTCAAGTACTCTCTGGACTTTGGAGCATTGGACAACAGATTAGGTAAGACTGAGTTTCTTGTCTCGTTGTTCCAGCATTGGATAGAATGTGTTCAGGATGGTAACATTGCATGTTATGGTTGCAAAAACTCTAGGCAAAGAAAATCAGAACTGTGGTCATAATTTCTGTGTAAAGATGATGTAAACAGGAGTTTAAGTTGAACAAAAACAAACAAGTATAACCATGTCCGCTGTGCTCAACGTCATTTTGCAACACGTTTTTTAACCTATGGCTATGTCCGAAGTTCTTCTCTACTACCCGGTTAGTTCATTATAAAGGGCGCTTGTCATTTTATTTCATTGTCCAATTTTACAATTGAAAAATCTATTGTCCTTGAAATTTCTCAAGTCTCTGCGAAAAACTAGTGTGCATCGATGTCTAGTTGATTGGTGAATCTAGCCCATAATGCATTGGATTTGAACGATTTATCATTTTAAAAATGCATGTAATTTTTTTATGAATCATCTAAGTTCTCATTATCAGAACACAGTAGATTCATAAATAGTCTTTGTAAAATGTTCATATGTACGTGTATTAAGTTTTTGCGTTGGGAAACGGATCCATCCTATTTGCCATCAAAAAAAATGAAGTAGCAGTGCCTTTAAAATCCAGGGCACTGGATAATCCTGGGTTATGGAGTGGTGAGAGAATTTGGACAGTCTATGTTTATTACTATCTTAAGAAGTTGTTTTGACTTCAGACATCCTTGTAACGTTTTGCAGGTAAAGAGATTTTCCATCAACATCTTTTGGTTTTATATATTTTTTGCTTTAAATACAAACTAGGGTTTTTTGTCATGCCATATTCCATAAACTATCAAATGTTTCTGGTCAGCACTGGTGGTGCTGATCTACAGTCAAAGATTTCTATTTCAGCCTTTGCAGGAAGTTAAAAAAGGAGATCTCTGTGTATTGCAGGCCATGTTTGTTTATTTTGGTCAGATGCAATTAGGGGAAAAGAACCGGGTAGTACATGGGCTACTAACTCTTTCTTATGAAGGAGGTGAAGTGGTGACATTTGTACGTACCTCTCCCCTGAATAGTTTCAATAGAAGTGAAGCGAAGCTAAATATTGCAGGTTAATCGACCTGGAATTTCTTGCACAGCATCGGAAAAGCCAGCCGTTTATTTTTTTATTTTTGAGAGGACTGTTGTCGTCTCTGAAAGCAGGGATCTGTATGATCGCTGTCAAAAGAGCATTGCATCTTTTTCTACTTTGTCAAAAACCCAGTGAGTCTGAAAGGCTTCGTGCCAAACTGATCTCTGATCTTTTTTTCATGTTTTTTTTTTTTAACCACCCTGGATACGTCGTCTATTCTCCAAGGTAGTTTTATTCTCTTTTAGGGGTACAAGGAGGCAATGCTGCCTTTAGTCTCTGGTATGTGGTAAGCTAACATGCAATCATTCACCAATTAACCTAACGTGCGTCCTGAGATCCATCGGAGACCAAAGTACGCAAAGAAAACCCACACAGGTACAGACAGACACATTAAAAAAAAGACTCATGAAAGTAGAGTCCATCCTGAAATGCATTTCTGCAAAAATCTGTGACCACATTTAATCAAATGGCATTGGTTTGGCTTTTATATAATCATTCCTGCAATAACAGAAGACAAAAGCAGTTTTAATTTGAAATTAACATTTGCGGCTGCTACACGCCCCTCGCTCTCCCCTTCAACTAGCCACCACTGGACATTATAATTTCCTAAGAAAACCAAGGACCAAGATTTTGGTTAGCCACTGCCACATTCCTATCTTATTTATATTGTTAGTTGGTTTGATCTCCATAGCAACCATTTTGTTTTTGGTTTTTCGGGGAAGGCGAACAGGTCTATGTAATTTTTAGAAGAATTGGCAAAAGTAGATTTTTGGATTTCCTTAGCAACCAAGGTTTTTGTTAGCTACAGGCCACATTCCTATTTTCACATTATTTGTTGATTTATCTCCATAGCAACCATTTTATGTTTTATTTGCCTGGGTGAGGCGAACAGGTCTATGTACATTCTAGAAGAATTGGCAAAAGTAAATTTTTGGATTTCCTTAGCAACTTAGATTTTTTGTTAGCCACTGCCAAATTCCTATCATTTATGTCATATTGTTGTGCTCAGCTTGAGCCAAAGATTAATGAATTAAATTTCTTGCAGCACTGCGATTAAAAAATATTTGAGCAACAGGGGAACACCACTTGGAAGCTTGCCACGATAATGCGGTTCAAAATCTACAAACTTTAAACCTAACCTTTTTTACTCTATCAGCTTCCGATTGATGGGACGGAGGCAGTAAATTGATGCCCTAGTACAGGGGTCGGCAACCCATGGCTCCGGAGCCAAGTGTGGCTCTTTCATCCATCTGTTGTGGCTCCCTGTGACTTTGGAAAATAATGAGTATTTTATAATAACTACATTTTATTTTAGTTTTTTCATTTTTCATGGCATTTCAAAGGCGCTGATGGCTCCGTACGAAGCGCGAGCCACATAAAAAACAGCTTCGTAATGAGCTCGTATTTATCGGGCGAGACCTGCAGAGCTGATAGCAGGTAGAGGCACGCGGGGCGGCTTCAATAAACACTCCGATCTTCTGCCGGGAACTTGACGTACTGCGGGGCAGAGACTGATGACAGACTGAGAGTTCACGCCAGCGTTGCCAGATAATCACAGTTTTCCAGCCGAAAAGTCATCTGTTTTTGGCCAGACCCAGCCAAAAACCGCCCAACACAGCTTTTGTTGATGTTTTTTTTTCATACTGGACTGATAAAATCAAATATTTTTCTAAATAAAAGATAGTTCAGACTAATGATAAAATGTGTACACTATTGAATATTTCTTCAGCGGGCCGCCTTCTTTCATTCATTTGCTTAACCCGCTCTATCCCCGCTATAACCTGCGTCTGGCTCTTTCATCCTTGTGCGGCGCTGGAGCGCCTCGACCACCGTATTTAGCGCTCTCTGTGTGGGACACACCGGGAGCGCGGGGGAAACAAATCTCAGCTGCAGCGGATGTGAGGTGAACAGGTGAGCAGGTAGAGAGGAAAAGCAGGTGGAGAGGCGGAGGAGGGGCTTTGGCTTCAAACTCTGTCAGAGAGATGCAAACACGGGCGTCAGATTCAGACGCAGCTTTCACTCTGGGAGTTGAAGCAGAGACTTTGGGATGATTTTATGAACTCAAACATGGAAACATGATTACCAAGTAGAACTCTTCAAAATAATAAACCTGATCTCTCCACATTCTCAGTTTCTACCACGCATTGATAAACACATCGCTCCATGCAGCGATCAGACCAGAACCAGTAGCTCCTCCCACACGCAGTATCATCCTTTAAAGAACACAATGTGCATTTGCAGCGACGTATGCTTCAGACGATGTCCGATTGGCCAATCTACATGTCAATCAAGACCCGTACTTCTCAGTGAGGATTTTGATTGGCTAGTGGATTTTAAAGAAGTACTTTTTTTTTTTTATCTTTTCTGGCCCGCGATCTACACTCATGTCATTGAAGATCGACCGGTCGATGCGATAGACATAATGAGCACCTTTGAATAATATATACATGCATAATATATATAATGATGTCAAAACGGGTTGTGGCTCCAGGTGCTTTCTTTTTTATTAGGGGCGGTCCCAAATGGCTCTTTGAGTAAAAAAGGTTGCCGACCCCTGCCCTAGTAGGAGTTGCTGTTATTAGAGGGGATTGCTTTGGAATTTTTTTCTTTGGCAATCTCTTCCCAAAGTCAAAGGTCAGTGAAACTTCAGTAAAAGTTGTAGTATATGTACAATCAACTAGTATTGTGTGTGTAAATTTTCATTTGGATCACTCGAACAAAATGTTTCCTTTCCCATATTTGCAAAAGCGTAAAAAATTGCAAAATTTCAAACTTTGCCACAAAATGGCTGCCAAACTTGTGCCCATCCCATTGGATGGGCACAAAACTTCTTTTCGATATTGGTTATCCCCAACACTTGTGGTTTGTCTTCACTACTGGATTTTGAAAAACATTTTTGAACCAAAAGAGATTTTGGCCCCATTCTTTGTTTTTTTTCTGTTTTTTTGCCATTTTTGCCAGCTGTGATGCCGTCACTTTTTGGGTTATTCACCATGTCAAAAGTTCATTTTCACTGTGTAATAGAAGCATACACATTTTGGATAGTTTTCCAGTGTGTGGCACGAGGGAATTTTTTACTGAGACACGTGTTTGAAAAAGATGAACTGCAAAAACAATACGGTCCTTCCGGTCCAGAACCACTGCGGGACATAAGACACGGTTTTGTCTCCTTTAACGTCTTTTACTTTCCAAAACTTCCCAAAAATTATTTACTAGGGTTCCTTTCTTCACTCCATTGTTCTTTGTATAAATTGGCGCTTGTTGGAAAGCACAAGAAAAGAAAAAAAAAAACCTGTTTGACACACCAAAGTAATTCTTTGCACTCCCTCATCAACAGCTCCAGTCAAAAGTGTCACAAGTTATTTAACTGTGAAGTCCCTGCCTCTTAGTGCTGGTAGCTTATCTCTCCTGTGTTTTCTCTCTTCATCTGCCACTTCCCTGTTGATTTTTGAGACCATTACTCCTCTCCAAATATGTTCCAAACATAATTTCTCTTTGTTTAAAGCCAGATAACAGTAATCCATTAAAGAAAAATAGCAATGTTTGGGGGAGTTTGCTCATAACTACCCTCCTGGCATTTGGCATTTATAGACTATGGCAACACAAACTGGACATAGACACCAACTGCGCTAAACTTGCTTATTAAAGAATTGTTTGGCGGCTCTCCAAAGAGTTTGATGCATGAATACAGATAGTAAAAGGTTGCATTAAGTGGTTGGATGGAGTTGGGAAACAAATATAAGTGTCAGGAAGAAGCGGCGGGATTGACTCAAGGTCGAACAGTCCAGTTTGATCGACTTCCAATGTGTGGAAACTACATTTGGTAGAGGGATAAGCCTTTGTGGTTAGTGTGATGTGGCATTTTCTCGTCGCGCATATTTGATCAGAAACTGGATTTGAAGCCTTTTATAGTTGCTTTGATTGGCATTGAGCAATATTCCTAGATTAGGGTTATGCAGTCCTGCTGGTAGACAGTAGGCCAACCCCACAGCTGGGGCCAATGCTCAGCCACGAGGGCCAGACCACAGCACATGCTCTAACAGGGCCTTCGGCAAGAGCACAGTCACCATACCAGTGACGGCCAAGAACATAATGGACGATTACCTAACGCTGTTCTTTTTTTTTGGGGGGGGGGGCTAATTTCCTAGTGTCCTGGCTGACGCCGGGTGTACTCCTCCCTATGTAAAAGCGGGAAATGTAAAAAAGTATTGCTGATAGAAAAGCTGTTTTCAAGGACGGACGAACACCTGGAAGTGCTGCCATGACAACTGCACAGATAAGATGACTGAATGTGCAATAAAATCAGCGCTCCCAGTAAGCAGCTCTAAAAGCTCTCCACCGCTTTTGCATTGTCACATTCGATTGGGAGAAAACACAAGGACAACAGGAATAAATTGGTACATCGTCTTTTAAGCGCACAAAAGAACACATTGGAACCGAACATATACACACACGTGGAAACGATTACAAAAAGGGGCTGCAGAGCTCTTGCCGCGGTGTTTCACAATTCACTGACAGCTGAGGAAATTCATCCTTATCTCAGCTGTCCATGACCCAGTTCCGCATATTCACCTTTAGAAACTGTTTTTTTTTTTTTAAAACCTCTCATCCCTGTGCAATTCTGTTCCATCAGACCATCCATCAGGAGCTAATTTAATTAAATCCCAGTGTTTTTGGTAAATTAAGAGTCCATCTGATCCAGTAAGCAAAGTTTAACTAGTAAAACAATAAAAAGGTTGGTTGCTAGGACATTTACATGTCCTTGTCGGTGGCCATTGGTAAGACTGGCAAACTTTTATGAATTGTTTGTTTGTAGCAATTACTCAACAATAAATCCAAGTATGTAATTTTCATCTCAGCTTTTTTTATTTTATATATTAAACTATTTATACTTTTTGCTATTAGACATCAGTGTTGCTATTTGTTAACATCAAACCTACAAAAACAGCTTTTCAAAGCGTGTGTGGGCTGTAGAATATGGATTCAGCCTTTTCCCCCTCAGAGACTCTTACTTTTCTTCCTTAGACTCATATTTCCCTCTTTGGTTGGAATGAATGGAATTAGGTATTGTTTGAAGAGGCTCGTCTGGAATACAGATCCGGGAAATAACTCCAGATTGCACTTTCTCCATCTCTATTTTCACAAATCGATACACAAGTGCTATTGCACTGAATAGCCCCTTGGGGTTGGCTTTTGTGGATGCAGGCAAGTAGGCTGCATGAAAGTCTGGGTAGCAAAAAGTAAACAAACAAACACCATCTTGGTTGTTGATTTATTAAAGGAATACTTCATATTGGCACCTTGCTCAACAATTAAAAAAAAAAAAAAAAAAAGAATATCCTTTGGATTTATCCCAATATGCAACATGTTTCCTTTTCCAAAAATATATCCAACTATAAAAAATACTTTGTAGTACTAGAATTAAATATAATAATACTATGTACATTTGGCACGTTTTCCACGTATGAAATGTTAGTATTCTGTGATACATGCGTAATATATATATAAGTAATTCATAAGAGTTTCTTGCGTTTGTCATTCGTCAACGTACTCAGATGTCCCTCGAGGGTTTTGACCGCCAGGTCTTTACGTGAATCGGGTTTTGAGGTGTTCCAAATTTTTGGTTGGATGGGGGTGACGTAGATTACGGTTATTTTACGTAGTTAATATGCAATTACTACGCAAATCTTTTTCAATTGTTTGTGATATTGTCGAAATGCATACACAAATTTGTGGCTTTCCACGACCGTGCCGCGTGTGTCTAACGAACTTTTCCCCCATGTACCACCGATGTGTAACTTATATATTGTGTATAAGTCGCACATATGTTAAAATTGTTCACGCATAAATTTTGGGATAGATTCAGTCTTTATATTGATTTTTGTTCTTTGTGTGGTGTAGTCGTACTACAGTGGTTTTAACGTGGTTCGTTCTTGATACGTCTGTGAAAATTTCACGGAAAGACCACAACTTCTTTTTAAACTTTTTTCACGACCAATTTTTATCCATGGAATATCCACAAAATGTATGTAGTGGCTGTTTGACACAGCCTTTAACTTTCGAGGGAAAAAAATGAATCTTTATCCTCTGTAAAGTAACTGTAGTGGATTCAAACTTTCTTTGTACACTACATTTTGTACGCAAAATCTAGTGTACAAAGAAAGTGTACGATTTTCCCCCTCAACTTTATCCTCATCCGTCTTTTTTACGATGTGGCAGATAAATAGAAAATATAATGCTAAAGCAGTTGCAAAAACTTTCTAAATTTAATAAAAAACATATCTCAAAATGTATTGGCAACATCCTCGTAACATTAGAGTTGATCGCTGCATATTACACTCAACAGATTCAGTGCGTAGGAATTCAATTCAGTTTGATTTATATAGCCCAATATTACAACACAGTTGCCTCAAAGGGGTTCACAATTTCATCCATCCTCTTAAACCACTGGATACCTTTTGGGATAAAGGGGCAGTCAGAGCCTGTCCCGTCTATTTTTAAGTCTGTCATAGGGCCGTAGGAACAACTGTCGCCAAAAAAAAAATCCATGTTTTGAATAAAGACTCCTGGTTTTGTCTTTCAAATGCAGATTTGCTTTAAAGACTAAAGTTTGTTTTAGCCTCCTCACCAATTTCTCTTTTCCAAATACATTTGTCTCTTTTTAACTTTGCTAACTTGGAGGTTTCAGTTAAGCGGTTGGAGCAGCCACTAACAAATGACGAGAAGAACATGTAGACATGCATCAAGGTTTAATCGTACACAGATGTGGAGAAGAGAATCCAGTAGTTTAACAAAATAATACATCTTTTAGAATCAGATAATAAATCAAATGGAAACATTGCAAGTTTTTTGAATAAGTAACCCACGGCCCTGTACTGATTTAGAACTTTAGTGTCAAGCTGCCCAAACAAAGTATCTTGTGTCCACTGTAGTGATTGGTTGCAGTCTTTGCTGGTTCAGGTGGTTCTTAATTCTGATTGGTTGCAGACATCTGACCAGCTAGTAAGAAGAAAGCTGGGTGGTAGATTTTTCAGACCAGAAGTGGGCAGCCTTTCTTTAAACTATGACTCAATGAAGTGGTTTCTGTACCAAAATCAAACTTCTTTGATCGCACATTAGGGGCTAGTATTGAACCATAGCTGTTTCTGTTCTCGTTTATAGCAGTTTTTTTTCTAAAAGTCTTTCCTCACTGGCGGGAGTATTTCTTTCTCGTGGTCTTTTGTTCGAACAATTCTTTTGTTGAGTCATAATTGCTAGATGAGATGCAGCACATTCGGTGTCACGGATACGTTCATTGTCTTCTGTAATAGTGCCACATGTTGCCATCTGGCCAAGGCCCCGCGCCAGCTATTTTGGCCTTGAGGGAGCCGGCAGACGAAGCTCCGCCGACCTTGAAGCAGTTGATATTTTGGACACTCGGGCCTATCTTGGCTCCATTTGGAAGAGCCTGACACATGCTTAATTGATTAAGACTGTCTGAGCAGTAAATGTGGTTTGGCAGGGTTGCTGTAGATAATCTAAATCTGACTCAGCGCGCTCTCAAAGGCACAAACTGCCATTGTTTCCGTTGCCCTGCATGCAGACATGCTTTTTAGTCAATGTTTTTATTGACCTGGTTTATTCAAGCCACACTATGCAGCTATTCAAACTACACACCTGAGTCCTAAATGCAGGAAGACATGGTTCCTTAAGGGTCTTTTGAGATTGGACTTGTAGTCCACACTGTCGCTACCTGATACTACCGCTACCTACAGTTTATAGAGGCTTGGTGAAAACGTTAAAGCATAGCAAAATCTCCTCAATCATTCTTCAGGATTTTTCTTTCACAGCTCTATTCCGATATATGAAAGACTTGTATTCATAGAACTCCAGTCGGGCTACAAACCGCTATTATCTATTTCTCCTCCATGATCGATTTTTCAACGGTTGGCATTTCCATCAGTTGAAATCGGAGTCCCTGATTGGTCACTGGCTTTAACTATCAGCATGCGTTTTGTATGTAGAACCCAAAAAACGAAGCTTAAGCCTTGTGCTATCTAGACCCCACCCTTACATTGGCGTGTTCTCCCTAGCATGACAAAGGTGGATAAAGGTGGAAAGATTTCATGTAATCCATGGACACCAGTGAGAATCACAAATCATTGAAGAAAAAAGGTTCAGAGCACTGTCTGGTGGGTCTAGATGACCTAACTCCCAACGTTAAAGTGCCTAGGATAGCACAAGGGTTAATAATACACTTACTTATAAAAGCCAGAGAGCAGCAGATTGCTGAACACAAGATCAAAGTGTAAATAACATCACCAAATAATATATTAAGTACAATTAAGAAAAAATAAAACAATTAAATAATTTAAACAATAAAAGCCAGAAAACAATAAAGGAATAGTTTGCCAAATCTTCATAAATCTTCAATCGTGATCAGTTCTTTGTTTTCATTGTATAATACTGGACTTCTTTTTCAGAGGTTTGAAGTTTGCAAGTTTAAACAAGACAGAAAAGGGTGAAAATCTTCATTTCTGTTTGAAGTAATCGTAAAAAATGTGTAGTGATGAATTTTACAGCTTTAAAACATCTACTCCTAAATTGCAAAAAGATTTTTATTTTTAGAACGTAACTTCCGCGATAAATGAGCAAACTCTGTATTGGCAAATCATCTTAAGACTACTGTTTGCATTAAAATAGATATGCACCAAAATAAGTTTATTGTGGAAAATTCTGATTCGTTCCCATTGGTACACAATCTGTGTGTACGCAAAGTCGTAAATCAAACTTGATCCTGAATTCAAATGAAGTTTTTTCGGTGTCAGACCCCCATTTCAACTGTTTCACCAAGGTTTCTTCTGCATGATTTCCCTATCTTGTGTAATATCTGGCGAGCTGACGAAAAGAGGCGAGCGTCGCACAGTATAATATCATTAGGTCTGGTGTCTTTCATGCTTTCCTGTGCATCCATCACCATCTCTTGCAGCTCCACCTTGATCTGAAACTCCAGAAAAGATCACCTGTGTGGTAGGGAGTTTGTGTAAACGATCCCATGGTTAAAGCCAACCCCCATCCATCTCTCTGACTTTGGAACCTAAACATGCAGACACTGTTCATTTCTTTTAGCACATAAAGTCAAAAGAAATGAAGATTTCACCATTTTTTCTGTAAATTTGCCATTCAAACCAATGGATGCCTTTTTAAAAATTTCACATTTTCATAGTCCTACTTTGTTTGTCAGATTATATGACCAATCAGATGAGTGAATAACATCATCTCCTTACCACACAAATCAGGGTTCTACCCATGAGCCATCCATTCAGCTCACTCTCCTGTCTTGGTAAATGCAGAGGCTTGAGGATTCAGAAGATTCTGGATATATTTTATATTCGTGGGTCTTCTTTAAAGCTTCGTCAGAGGCCTCAAAGGCACACTATTAAACTTTAGGTTTAAATAAAAAAAGTATGCACTTTGTAACAGTCGCACTTTCAGGCTTTAAAGCTTTGTCTATTTTGAGATGAAAGGAGGAGAATATCATAGAGAGCTAAAAATGGATTTTTAAGGACTAAGAGGTTTAATGCATGGCTCGTACAGAGTCTTATGAGCTAGAGGAGTTAAACATGCATGACAGCCTAGAATGGCTCAGCTCCTATATGTTATTTATTAGGAATGGGATTGAAAAATGCTTTGGAAATCCAGATTGACAAACAAATGAGATCCATAAGAGAATAAATAAATTCCCAGAATATTTTTCTAATAAACTTTGTTACAAATCGATTGAAATGTAAAGAATGAAAAAAAAATCTTTAAAAAATACTCTGTACAGATAGACAAAATACACAGCTTGACAAGAGTGGAAATAGTAAAAAAAAAAAAAAAAAACTTTGATAAACCATCTAAATTTACCTAAACATTTTCTCCATATTTTAGGGAAGTAAAATAAAATGAGTTAAATATTCTTGTAGCTTAAAATTTTAATATATATATAAATTTATATATATATATATATATTCAACAAATGCCCAGTTTAATTTGGTCTGTATCTCCAGTTCAGTTTGATATTTCCTATTAAGTTGATGTGTTCATGATCTATGTTGGTCTTGATCTATATGTATATATATATATATATATATATATATATATATATATATATATATATATAGATTTAGGTCTATGTATACATAGATTTATTAAAGAAATAAATCTACATTGAGAAACATTGAGTAGATTTTTAAAGTCATTTGACATAAATAACAGTTTTATTTATTTAAATATGTTAGTTTTTGACCGAGTGCCGAGTTTATTAAAATTGCTTCAGCAACAGGTAGGACAACCAGAATTATACAGTACTTCAGATTAAAAGACACACAATGCTCTTTTTTTTTAACAATAAAGCTTGTAAGTGTACTGTAAAGTCTGAAAAATACAGCAAAGGCTTTTAACCAAAAACCTATCAAATATTTTTTCTCTTTCTTCTTCTTCTCCGTTTACAATTCTTTTTAAGGTTGCATGAACAAAGACAGACTTGTGTAAGCAATACCTTTAAAATTAGCTCTTTTTATAACAACTTCTTGGGTTTTTTATTGACCTGAATTTTCAAATAAATACAGTTTTATACAGCCCATGTGTTTTGGTTCAATTATTCCAGCAAACTCATTAAATAAAACTTTATTCTCACAAAAAAAAAATGTGTGTGCCACAGAGCATTTCCATGCAGTGTCTATGTGAGCAGGTAGAGCTGCTGTCATTTAATGCAGACTCAGTGAGTCTCTCCCCGGGCCTGCGTACCTGTGTGCATACATATCAGCCTGGTGCATACACCTCTCCTAGCGTTTTGTGACCTCCATTTAATGCCCGCTCAAGTCTCCAGCAAGAAGAGGTGTGGGGGTGGGAAGTTGGGGAGAGTGGTGCCAAACAATGCATAGCTCTCATCCATTGTGGTTCTCATCATGTCAGATGATATGAAAAATTACCGAATGTCTGGCTGCATAATTTACCCCACCTTCCCCGCACCGGCAGCTTCCCTAACCTTTCCACATCCCAGTCGCTTACTTTGATGGATTTGAGGGCTTGCTAAGGAAGATATCTTTATATGATAAGACTTCAATCATTTTGTTTCCTTTCATTCTCTAAAACTACAACGATGTGGGAGTACATGACTTCAGCGAGACCTTCGATAAGCAGAGAGGGCAGACGTGAATCTTTGTGGGGTTTTTAACATGTTCTTGTCAGTGTCAGGAAAAATTATTTTTTCTAAGCAATGGTAAATGCGCCTCAACAAATATGGGGATACAAAGGTGAATTTTGTTTACTGTTTGATAAGGTGACAGCGAAATTTTGATGTGTGAATTATCATTAACCTCTAAATCATCAGGCTGATTCCGTCATTCTATTAATATTTAAGTGACTATAGCAATATGATTAATCTAAGTGCTTAACATTACGCATCTTTTTGTTAATATTTATGTTGCAATGAGCTATCTGATAAAGTCAGTAAAGTGAGTTTCATGTTTCGCTGGACAGTGGGTTAGTTGTGCCTTTTGTCATGATCTGGATTTTACTCCAACTAGCAAAATACGATGCATGGGGATAACTGAACCACGGTGTGCTGGGTTGAAACTGTTCATCACGTGTTTCAAGTAAAATGATGAGCTTTGAACTAACGTCAAGGACACGATAAAACTAGCAATCCTCTTTCTCAACTAATATTTTTGGGACAACAAGTAAATTTAAGTAAACTAAGTCGTTAGATAACATATGATATCAGAATCCATTTAATGGTATGTTAAATCAAAATGCAGGCATTGGTGTTTATTTGTAAAATAATAAGATGAGTGTTGATAAACATATCATGAAGTGCCGTTGTTTGTTAGTTGAGCCTGTCAATGCTGTTTATATACAAGTAAACAATAAATCTGTGAATAAAAATTAAAATCATAAGTCTTTATTTTTTGTTATATGATGTCTTAGTTATTTATTAAAGTCATTTTGGAACAAAACTGAATAAGCAGATGGTATCAAGTGATGGATCTCTTTCTCTGGTGATAATAATACTGGTTCATAATTAATAATGGTGTGGGTTAGTATGAATAACATTTGATTTTTTATACTGAATCTTATGAACAATGTGGACAAAACAGCATTCTTTTTCTCAATAAGTAAAATCAGTGCTACTAGTCTAAATGAATATCTGCAAGATCAATCAAATCAGCAAAGTCATACAAATGAGTGTAACCATTTTAACTAATAAACAATATACTGACATTAAGCATTATGCTGCATCAGCAGAATAATTATATATTTTTTAATTATTTTTTAAAGTATTCAAACCTTAAAATATTTCAATTTTTTGGTCATTTAAAAGACAATATTTAGTTCTTGAAAAAAAAAAGTAGTAGATTGAGGTTCAAAAGGGAGCCAATTTGGAAGATTTAGGCCTGGAATGATGCACAAAAAAATATGTACGGCTGTGCCAGCAAAATCACATTATGGAGGCTTTAAACAGGCAGGCTGAAAGTTAATGGGTGACATCACACAGACTGTCCGAGTTGTCTCCGGCATGTGAAAGCCGCCCGCTGAAGAGGTAACCATGCATAAAGGTTCAAAAACTTAAATTAGGAGGTAATTGGGTTCAGCACAAGGTTTGAAGAGACACTTCACTGGCTGATGCTCGTTTCATTTTCTCCCCCAAAAGCCCTTTCCGCCCCTTTTGATCTCCACTCGGCAGAAGTTTCTCAGAGCCGACGAGCTTGCTCTCAGTGCGGAAATGGCAAGTCATACAAACTGGATCCATTTCATAATAGCGTTGCGGTTTTCTCTCCTGGAGCGAAGTAGAGCAGGCTTATCTAATTGTGGAAGCCATGAGCTCTGGGATACAGACAGAGAGGCTAATTAGTAAGAAATGAATACTTTGAAATGAAGCACAAAGCTCTGTGTGTGGTGGAAGCAGGCTCGACGCATTTGGAGGGGAGGGGGGCCTCATGTTTCAATAACAGAAAGGTGGGGCGCATGGCAGAGTTTACTGTCGTCTTTTATGAATGAACAGGTTGTAAATTCCGATGTACAAACGTCTTTTTGGCCTCCAGGATGATTCTATAATATCACAAGAAGGGGGTATAACCAGTGTTTGTAAGTACCGTAGTTTTCGGAAATAAAAATTGCGTTATTTATTATTATTTTTAGTATATTTGGGCAGGGTGTACGACTAATAGATAGTCAGGTGCGACTAATGTGTGATTTTTTTAAAGGACCTATATCGTGCTTTTCTTAGCCCTAGAACACTCTTGCCATAAAAAGGTGCACCATCACTTTTGCCGGGTCTTTTTTACCTAATAAAATATACCCAACAAAAAGCACTTGTCATAAAAAATAGATTAAAACATGACAACACTTGATAAATTAATTTTATTTTCAATTGTGGTATGTGTAACAAAATGAAAAAGAAAAAACATAGGAAGTTCTAAAAAACTTGCTCAAAAATTACAGAAAATTTTGGAAATTGAGAACAAAAAAAATTCCTAGAAAATACTAAAATGATACTGGAAACTTGGTCTTTGGTCTACCCATTCCTGGGACATGTGACACTTCCCTAGTGAAGCACAGACTCCTTGACACGCGTCATATTGAAATTCATGTAAATTGTTTTGCTCGGGTTAAAATTACCCGGCGATAGTGCTCAGAGGTTAAAGTCATGATAGTTTATTTACCTTTGGCACCACAAAGAGCGATCAGCGCTAGTTCCACGGAGAAAGTGTGTGTTTGTGTTAGCCTGGGGGCGGTGCTGGCATCTTGGAAGGGGCTGGTCTCACTTTATGTAACAACGTGAAAACCACTCATTTTCATAGATTGGGAAGGGCTGGTTTTTAGAGGACTACTCAGAAAATCTGTGCACGGAGTGAAATACCACTTTGGGTTGTTTTTATGATGAATTAACATTATAGGACACTTAAAAGCCGCATGAAGTTGATTTTGCATGATATAGGCCCTTTAACTCATAAAACAACTCATGTGTTCATTATTTTCCCACTAACAGCCGCTAGAGGGCGCTGTAGGTTTGTATCAGTAATTACTACTGATAGCAACACAGAAGAAGAAAGGCTGCTCACACCGAGCACTCTTGAACGAGCATTTAGCTCATGGTGTTAACACTAAACTGTCGCTATCCAAAACTTGCGAATGTCCAGCACCTGCAGTTGGAAGAGGCGTATTGTCAAATGTTAAAGTGCTGCAACTTCACAGATCTTTCTTTCAGAGCTCTATTCCTACATATGAAAGACGATGAAAGCTCAACCTGGTATGCGCATTTAATGACCCTTAAAACCAGATTATACGTAGAGTCTAAAAATGGTTGTAGAAACGTACGTGGTGACGCCTGAAAGTGAGAATTCTGAACGTGGAAGTCTGAAGCGCGTGTTTACAAAGCCTATGTCCAAAATCCCACCCTACTCCTTAACTACTAAAAAACTGTATAATGCGGGACTATCTACTTCCCTGGATTTTAACAGCAACTCCGACACAATGCTCACCACTTTTTTTAAACGGCAAATATGACGTCATCGATTTTACAAAATGGAAATCTTATTGATATGAGTGTTTTGCAATGATTATTTATGAATCCAATTAGTTATGAAGATGATAAAATTGAATGCTTATTAAAAATACATTTAAATTAAAAAAAAAGTGGCAAAAATTGTTAAGAGGCAATGCATTGTGGTCTATATCTGCCAATTTTGTGAGCATCGTTGCACACTGGTTTTCGCAGAGACTTCTGGGAAATTTTTGGGCCACTCGATTTTGGAATTGTAGATTCAGAGAGCACTACAAAATGGCAAACGCACTATATAGTGAGTAGTGAAGGAATTCAGGTACAACCATAGTCTTTGCTGAGCGGAATTATGCCAAAGCAACACAGAGAATCAAGAATTCCACAGATTTAACGATTTAAAGTGATATAAAGAGATGCCTTGTTAGCATTATCTTAATGCTACGGTTATCTGAGTAATTGTTCATATCTTGTGCTAATATAATAGATTCCTCCTACGTTTCATGAAGCCAAATAATGGGTACGGTAGTGACCCGTGCATTTATTCTGTCTATTATTTTCTATTCCATTATCAAGATTTGACTTTGAAGATAAAATGTCCGTTCTTTTTTGTTTTTACGACACTTTTTTAGCTGTTATTTTTAGTGCGGAAAATCCTGTACATTTTGGAAAAATCGTGTTTGTTATTGTACGACACAATTGTAGAATCAAAAAACCTTTTAAAGTAAAGGTACACAAAAAAAGTGCAAGACACCGGTTGTTCAGTCACAATACAATGACCTCTTTTGTTTTTTCCAATGAAATTAAACGTTATTTCATTTATTTGGACGGCTGCTGGGCAGCGCAGCCCAGACCTGTTCACCTCTGGAACTGCCTTTTATTCTCCCTCTCTTGGTTTGTCCTTTTGGATGAATTGGGGAAGCTGGCAAAGCAAGACAAAATGTCCTTGTGTTGACTCCAAGGCGATAGTGCCTGCAGACTGTAGCTGCTGGCTTTGGATTTTCTTTTTTTTTTGTCCAGCGTGTGTTCCCATCTCATGGAAAAGACATTTAAGTCTGCTCAAGGACAACATCCTCTCTTTCTGCTTTGTCCTCGGCTTCTCCTGCATATGTGTTTAACATACTGTAGGCACAAAGAACAATCCGAAATGGGTAAAAAAAAAAAACGTATTTAACTGGGGACTCAATGGGATCATGTGGAAGTAGTAAATTAAATTCCAGACGTGGTTCAGAATGACTTTGAATTAACCTCATGCTGCGACAGAAATTTCCTCCGGTCATGTAAGTCTGTACTACGAACCCTGATGATATAGGAAGGTTTGTAATTATTTCCTTGTCTTTAAAAAATGATCTTCTGACCTAGAACTGGATTAGCAGGGGGCGCCCGGAAAGTCCAGCTGAGTCTGAATAAAGAATTAAAAAAAGGCAAAAATTCTGTAGCTGAGCTAAAGGCAAAATTAAAGTTCAATGTCAAGTCTATAATGACTTTATAAAGATATATTATATGTTTGCAACCCTTATAATCAGGAAATGTATAACCCAGCACAAGCGGGTCCTGTGGCTTATACTTCCCAGATAAGGAAAGACAGCTTTTAATATGTTTTATTGGGTGAATACTATAAAGCTTTCAACCCATTGTTTTCCTATTTCTCTTTCTTTATTATAGTATCTTCCGCCATTTTTTGGCGCTTAACTTCTACAATTTTTCAGCTATTTTAACGATTCAACTATTAAAATGTTCAGCTCCTTCAGCTTTTTGCAGCTATGACTTTTAGTATTGTCAAATGTTATAGTGCTGCAACTTCACAGATCTTTCTTTCAGAGCTCTATTCCTACATATGAAAGACGAAAGTTCAACCTGGTATGCGCATTTAATGACCCTTAAAACCAGATTATATATTAGATTACTTTTAGTCCTACAAATCCTTAAATTTTTAAAAAAAATTTTTAGGATTTTTGTCTCCATTGAAATAAATAGGGAATCCTCCGTGCAGAAGCTCGCTGGTTCGAGACCTGACGCCGGCATTTTTTACGATAATATCTTTTTTGTTTGAGTGCTGTTTTCACTTTATTTGTGGTTAACTTTGATAATTTCTTTATATTTTTGGTGCAAATTACAATTAAAAATTCATTTTCATTCAGCAATATAGCATTTAACCCTGCATTTTCTTCTGGAAATGCAGCTCCTTCTAGTTTGAAAAAGTCTTTTTTAAATTTTTTTTTTTTTTAATAAAAAATATGTTTTTGTCAAAAATTGTTTAGGGGGGAAGTTGTAAGAATAACAAGTTGGTTGTACTGTAGTGATTTTAGTTTGTTTGTTAAAAATAGCTATTGCTAGTCAAAAACAAAAGTTTCTTTTTTATAATCCTTCAGAGATTGTTCAACAAAATAGAAGTTGATAAATGTATTAGTAAAAAAATAGTTTTTTCCATTTTTCTTTTTCGTTTTCGCTAACAAATGCTAGTTTTTTTCTCTTAAGCTAAATTGCTAGCCCCCATGAATTCTGGACTGCAGCCAGGGAAACAAAGGAACAAACTTCATCTCCAAGAATCTGTTCAGTCACAATCTTATGGAAAAAGGAATTCTTGACCAGTACAGTTATTCACTTACCCCAGGATGCCCCTGAGTACATCCGTTTAACCTCTAGCTTAGCATCTAGAATTCCATCTAGAACTCTAGAACACAGGAATTCCATCCAAATTCCAGTGCTAGCTAGATTCTACATAGTACTGAAATATTACATCATTTTTAGTGATAATTTGTTATAAGGAATCTTTTTTCGTTATTTAGCATAATTATTGTCACTTAATCCTATAACACCGTAGACGTCACAGGCGTTTCGCAGATTCCAGTGCCTTTGCGGCGCCATTACATCAAGATATGCAGAGTGGCACAAATTAGAATCAGTTGATTTACGTTGATTTCTAAAACAAGTCACTACTGTAAAGTGTTGCATATCAGCGCAAAACTACTTAATTTGCTTCAGAAACCGTTGGAATTGCGTTAATTGCTGTTGAAGAGTTATGCTAGCTGAAGCTACACTTGAGCTAACGCTCCAGTGTTAACGTGTTAAATATGATAAGACCTTTCAAACATCTTACTAGCTTTTTTTTTTGTTTTAGATTTAAACTAACATTTTACAATTATCTTGAACGTTGCTGCTTAAAGTTGTTGTGTTGTGTCACGGTTTTTTATTTTTTTATTTATTTTTTATTAAAGCCCATGTTGTGGTGAGCATCTAAAAAAAAAAGAGTTTATTTCAAGGTTTTTTTCCAAGAACGTGGCTTTCCTGTGTGTTTCCAGGAATGGGAACAATTTGTTTTTTGTTTAGTTTGCAATCCGAGTTCAATATTAATTGGAGCAACACCACCCCATTAGCTTTATTAACTTCAGAATAAACGATGGGTCTTTGTCGCTGCTGATTAAGGTTTCTAGTTGACTCCCACTTTACAAATGGACAATTGCCCTAGGAGTTTCTCAGATACGTGCTGGTCTTAAGAACACAATGTTGTTTGTTAGGGAGAAAAAACAATGCCTTAGTCAGTTAGCGCTCTTGCTGAGGTGGCAAGCCATTTAATCAGTCGTTGTTGTCGCTGAATGCTGTTAGCAGTGGATGCATTGACTGTTGATAGTTGCGTGTCATTACAGCCCGCAGGGGCCTTTGTATTCCAAATTGCGGCTTTAATTTATGCCATCCTATTTGACTTCTTCTACATTTACCACACAGAAAACATGTAATCGCAAACCGAATCTCCTCAAAGTGCTTTTTTTCTTATGCTAGCTCTCAAGATACATGATTCTTATTAAACCCGTCAACATGAAATTGACCTTCATTAAATTTTGTTTTGCTCCTCTTAAGAAAAAAAAAAAAGATTAGGATCTTTTGTCACTCTGTCACGGTGATTGTATCCCTTTGCTTGGTGGAAATAACAGGCTTATCCAAATTGCATTTCTGTGAATGTCCAAATTTTTGTGTGCCTGTAAGGAAATACTAGTTTTTTTTGTCATTATTTATAGGGATCTGTAGGAAGCTGGTTCTCACAAACCAAATTTGATCTTGCCACATAGAAATGTTACCTTACCTTTCAATCAATTCCAGGCAGAAATGCCTTTTTAAACAAAAAAAAACTTGTTTTTTTAAAAGAAGCGTCTTTTCACTTTTTGAAGATCTAATAAGAGAAAAACCTATTCGTCTATGACCGTCTGCTACCCTCTCCAGCTTATCCTTAGCCTGCAGAACCCCCCCAAATTGTACACAGAGGAGACAAAATAGGCATACAAAAATAGAAAAAGTAAGGCATATGGCATGAATGATGAAAAGACCTTTGCGGTTGCAAGTGCATTTAGGGGGATTTGAAGAATTACTCAGCTTACCTATTGGCACATCTCATTATGTGCATGCACTGGTGTTGTAATGCTCCTCTTCTCAAAAGGCTCAGATAAAAAGTGTCATTAGCAAACATCTCTTGAAGTTTTACCGCAAGGATGAGGCAGAAAAAAAAAAAAAAGGTTTGTCGGTGCATGACCTAGAAATAGCTTTTTATTTTTTTTTATTTTATAAAGCTATTAAGTTATAAAATGCACTGCTGGAAGTCTGGGCATTTTCTGGTGGAAGCTTAGCCAACAGGGGTCCTAAAGTAGGCGCCATGTATGCTCACGTTAGTCACACCTGCCAGCTCCAGTTGGTGCTCTTTGAACTATCTTCTCTTGAAGTCATTCATGGAAAAGATCAAAGTGTAGGACGCCCCATGAGCTTCCTTTCTTTGGGTGGACCAAAATACTTTTACCTCTTAGACATAGCAAAAACCCAAGAGGACCTGCGTATTTCTGGTTTTCTGCTTGTAATCATTGTAGCCGTGTCTTTGTCACTGATTTAAAGTTATTTTGCTCTTACTAGAAACCTCCTCCTCTTTGTTGGTGTACATGGACACCACCACCTCGGCGGTGAGGACCACCACCCGGCCGACCACCGTTACCGCGACGACTTCGACGCTAAAGACTACTACAAGCAAGATGGTCCCCGCAACGTCTGCAGTCGCTCAGTGGCCGCGCACTACACCAACAGCAGCGGCTCCGGTCCAGACGCTCATTGAAGCTTTGGATCCGGAAGATCACGAGAGGGCCCCGTCTTCTTCGAAGCTTCCCAACCTTCGAGTGGAATATTGCAGTCCTCTGGTGATGATGGATATCGCTTGGCCCAAAACCAATCAAGGAGTGGTTGCCAAAGTGCCCTGTCCTCCTGGAACAATAGGTACGACTTGATTTCAAACATATTTGTTGTGATACTAACTGGTAAAATAGCTTTAAAACATCAAAGATTCTGGCCGGGTTTTTTTCTCAAAATGTTGGTTTTCCTTAGAATGTGTTATTACAATCTTTTGGTAAATCCTTTTTAATGCAAAACAAATCAGATAATGAAATATATGAAAAAGTAGGTATTGCGATTAGCGACTTTCAACAGCTTAATCTAGTCACTTGGAACACCAGTAGCAACTTTTCCACCAAAATTGTTGAACCCTTTAATCGTAACTCTTCATGCATTTACGTAATTAATGTGATTTCCAGCAGATTCGCCCAGATTTGAAGCATTTATACAATCAACATTAATCCCCTGATAATGTGTAACGACTCAAAACTGTTTTCCCCACGTCTGAATCTGTGGTACATTAATCGCGTAAAAGGCAGACAATTTATGCGTTATAATCTACGAGTTATTTCGTTACAGGACGTTACTAGTGGGGAAGCTGCTCACAACTTCATTTTTGCAAGTCCAAGTTGTTGTTTTTCAACTTTTGACAAATCCCTTCAGTGGTTGCCAGGTTGTTTGGCAATTTTTTTTTTTTTTTTACGTCTGATGCCCTCCCTGACGCAGCCCTGTATTTCATCCGGGCTTTGGACCGGCACAAGATAGCGCAAAGGTTTTGCCCAAATGGTTATTCCACACTGGAATCTGTGGGGTCACGGCACGCTCTGGGAATTGAACCATGATTTCTGATGTGCCAGTCCTGGTCTTAACCAATATTTGCAAGTAATTCTTTGGTGATAAATCCAAGTCTTTAGCTGTAATATCAAGTCAAACCTCAAAACTTCTTGGTAAAAATGTATATTCCATTATCACCATGTATGGTTAAACTACTTTTAACGAGCTTGTGGAGACACAAAAAAGGGTGTTGGTGTTTTCTACATAACATGAGCAAAGGTTTTGAAAAGAGAGCTTTAATTTTAGCGATGTCCTAATGATGAATAAAATTTAAAAAAAAAATGAAAAATTAGACATTGTTCAGAGGTTACAATCCTCAAGTCCTTTAGATCAACTTTCAAGTCAAGTCTCAGCATCTGAGACTTAGTGGGACTCGAATCTGAAGTCCACATGTTTGCTGTTTTCCCATATGAAATATACGCATGAGACAAGCCAAGTTTGGAAAACTAAAAAGACCTAGAATTTACTTACTTGGGAGTAACATAAAATGTCTGATAAAACTTGATTTATTCAAGCTGATGGGTGCAGTAATGGAAGACGACCGGTGCATGAAGTAAGGAACCCATCCTGACCTGTGCTCACGATGCTGCCTGTGTGGGCAGCGGTTTGATCTCCAGTCAATCAGGTTCAGCGGCATCGTGTCTTCAAGAAAGTAGGTCAGCTGACATCCCACAGAAAGTGAAGGAAGAGGTTCTTCGAACAGCACGTTTTTTTTTTTCCTTTCTCCCCTTCCTGGATGACATGGGTATATTCCAAGATGACAATGCCAGAATTCATCAGACTCAAACTGTGAGCGAAGTTCAGGGAGCATGAGATATCGTTTTCACACGAGTTGGTAACCACAGAGTTTAGACCAGGGGTGGGCAAACTTTTCCACTCGTGATCCACAAAAGGGTTCTAAAATTCGATAGAAGGGCCCAGACCAGGAGGAGATACGTGCAGTGAGAAAGAAAGAAAAGACTTGGATTGAAAATTGTATTTTAAAACGGAACATTTCAGAGTTTTTAGTTCAAAACTGTTGTTCTCATTTTAAAAGCCAATTCCACCAACGGCTTGTAAAATCGTGTTAAAGGCCAATTTAGGCTGTGTCCGAATTCCTTAACTACTGACTCCGTAGTTCGCTTTTTATTAAATATATTCCAAAATCCGGTGCCTTAGAAATTTCCCAGAAGTCTCTGCAAAAAACCACTGTGCATCCATGCTCACTAGTTTGGCGAATATAGACCACAATGCATTGCATCTGAACAATTTTTGCCAACGATTTTTATTTAAATGTATTTTTTTAGTAAACTGTCCAGGTTTTTATCTTCAGAACTTAGTGGACTCACAATTAATTGTCGCAAAACACTCACATCAATTTCACTTAGTGAAATCGATGACGCCATATCCGCCGTTAAAAAAATAAAATAAAATAAAAAAGTAGTGAGCATGGTGTCTGAATTGCTTTTAAAATCCAGGGTACATATTCCCACACTATGTAGTTTTTGAGTAGTGAGGGATTAGGGTGGGAATTCGGACACAAACTTATAGGAATGGTGTGTTCACGGTGTTTGAATGATCGGAAGAACGAAGAACAACTCTTCCAACACCACATGGATGCTAGAGCAGAGGTCCCCAAACTTTTTCTTGTGCGGGCCACAATAACTTATTTTCTTCTCTGAATTGTCTAGTTTTAAAACACTTTTGTCCTTCTTTTGTTGTGACGCCCTTTGGTTCCCCTGAAAGAGTTGTAAAGTGCTATGTGAAAAAAGTTTCATTCATTCATTCATTCATGATCCTTTTAATAAAACAAACAACACTATTTATGAAATACATAACCAAATAACTCTCTGTGGGATTTTCAAAATAAAAAAGTCAGGAAAACTTTTTAACATTTTAAAAAAGAAAAAGAAAAAAACAACCAATAAATAGTCGATCCTCTCCCCCCATAGTTCCGTTGAGACTTTTGAGGACTGCATCTCCTCACACATCATCTCACAGTTTGCGCTAAACTGAGCAGCTGTTTTTTTAATCTTTCTTTTGCCCTTTGTGATCTTTACAATGTCTCGGTGTCTAGTGATTTGTTGATTTGATTGGCACTTTATTCTGTAACGCGTATTCTGTAAAAGCATAATTTCAGCAAACGCATGACTTGATGTCAAAACCTCCCTGTCAAGTAGACTTAACTATTAACCAGTCGCCGCGTTACACAATGTCTAGTATTCTGTACACGTGACTAAAACATTGTCCTTTTGTCTGTTAATCTATTCTGACAATGTTTTGGTTGTTGAAGCTATACAACCGATTTCTATCAAGTGTCCCCTTGAAAAATCTTGTGCAATTACCCCACGTCTTTTGGTGTAATGATTTTTTTAAAAAGGGTCATAAAATGAAACTAAGATGTTCTTTATTGCAGACATGAGAGGTCCCCAAAGTTATTTTGTCTCCATAATTTGTGGGCTTGCCTTCTATGGTCGTAAACCAATCCTCCATATGTGTAAATGTACACACATACAAGTCTATACTGCTGGACTTCTTCAAATCTCTCTGTACGATATCCCCCATTTTTTAAGAGCTCTGATGAAATGTCTCTGTCGTTCTGTGGGTTGAATTAAGGAAACTCCGCTTGTGAGAAATATTTGTTTCCTCTCTCGGCGGGGATGTCAATATTTTCCCCCTGGAGACCCTCTTTGCCTGGGTGTTGATTGCTGCTCTGTGTTTGCTTATGTGCTCAGTACCCCAGCAGCACTCCTCTTCTTGTCTACCGTCCTCCATCCTCAGCCATTATCAACACCCAACTCACTGACGCCAGGCCAGAGGTGTAGCAGAATATCGAACACGTACGAAACCAGTAAATAGTAGGTCTCAAACCAGCACTCAGAGTCTTTATTTTCTATACAGTGAATGTAATTAGTTGCTGTTGGCTTTTGTTCATCAGGCAGCAGAGCTTTCATTTCGCCCCCATGTCCGTCTTTCTCTTTATCGATACTAATAGAATGAACTCTGCTGAGCATCAAGATAAAAATCAATGGCGGCCGCTTTGGATGTAAAAGGCCTCAGAACGTCAGAGCAGCTGAGCTCAGTCACCAGTTCAGGAGATGTGAGTGTAGCCTGTCGCAATACCCCTTGTGCTCTCTTGTGGGGTCCAGATGACCCCGCCCTTGCATTGACGTGTTCTCCCTACAATGATAAAGGTGGATAAAGGTGGAAAGATTTCATGTAATCCATGGACACCAGTGAAGATCACAAATCATTGAAGAAAAAAGGTTCAAAGCACTGTCTAGTGGGTCTAGATGACCCAACTCCCAACGTTAACGGGGTTATCTGGACCCCACAAGATTGCACAAGGGATACAACAACTGAGGTTTATCGAAATGCACCATATTGTCTGCACTATAGGGCGCACCGGATGATAAGTCGCACCTTCAATGAATGGTCTATTCTTTTAAATTTATGTTACATTAAAGGCGGCCCGAATTACAAAGTGTAGGGCTGTACCAAGTCATCGATTAAACGATTGCTATTCCTAGGATCGAACCAGATCGATCTGAGGCAGAATCACATCGACCCAAACCATTAAAAAAATCCTTCCAAAATCGAGAAATAAAACAAAATTGAAATATGAGATTTAATCACTTTATGAAAAAGATGAAGTTCTAAAAGATTTGTTAGTCATTTGTAGAATCGTCGTAAATTAAAATTCATTCATTAGATGCATTTTTAAAAGTTGTTTTTATAACAGAGATCTGTGTTTCAGAGATATCTGTGAGTATGTTTTAATACATTTCAAAATCCCGTCATGGAATTACATAAAAAATTAAATAGGAGAAGAAAAAAGTCTTATTCAGAGATTAAAACCAAACTTTTGACATATTTACAGCATTATGTAAGAAAAAAAGTTATTTAACCTATTTTATTTGTTGTATTTCTTTGGCTTTCATACAACTGCATGCGTCTCGCACATATGGTCCCATTTCAAAATGCAGTTCCTTTTAAAGTTTCCAATGCGAGTCAATTAGGGGACACCTTTGCCAGAGAAAGTAGCTTGACTTCCACTCCTCCTCAAACGGTGTTGTGTTACCACGCTCAAATGTGGCTTAAAGGCGAAAAAACTGTATCCTTTTCATCAATCAGCACCCAGGCTGACGCACACACACACACACACACACGTACTGTCTTCATTAATGGGCAACAGCAGCACCCGTCGAGACCTCACTAACAGCCATCTCGTGGCAAGATAAGGGGAACACGTAACCCACCGCCTTTCCACACGCTCTTCAAAGCCACTGCACTTCAGACAACTCTGTCAAGCAGAACACGGCTGAGTGAGCTTCCTTTGCCACTCTTTAAAGTTCCTGGAGCTCGGCTTCCGTCTACCCCCCTTCGCTTGCTGTCAAATCGTCTCCCCGCAACTTTCTCCGAAGCCCCGCCCCTTTTCCTGGTTCCCTTTCAAGCGCCTTCGTCCTGTCTGAATGTTGGCGGTTTTGCAGTGTCACTCCTTGATAGACTCTTCAATAAGTCAAGGCTGTCCCAAGTGTTGACATGTTTATAAGGTCCACAAGACCTCGCAATGACCCCCATGGCCCCGGGATCAGCAACCTGAGGCTCCAGAGCCACACCTGGCTCCTTCACCCCTCCTTTGATTGAAGAAAAATAAAATATTCTAATAAGTAATATTTTTTGGACATTACGACACAAGTGAAACAAACAAAAATAAAAAAATCAGACTTTATGTATCACTCTGACTTTCCTGACTACAGTACCCATAATGCATGACCAATTGCCCTGTGGCTTTATAGTTTACCAAAGTTGAATTTGACTGATTTTTAAGTGCTGTGTACCACAGAAAATCAGGAAACCCAACCACAATTCATACTTAAAGTACACTGAAATACTCAAGGATTATAAAGCCTCATTTCCACTGAGCGGTTCGGTCCGGCCCTATTATTTTAAGCATTTCCATTAAGCCTGACCGAACCGTACCATTTTTGGGCCCCCGTTGATTGTAGGTCCGCAGAAAAATGGAACGGACTGGTTAGGGCGGAGCTACTGTTGAAACCTGTTGATTGGCTGACTGTCATTTCGACAAAAGTTCCAAGAAAGTGCCTGAATTCCATGTTAAACTGAATTGCCTGGACCATTCTAAACCAGACCGGACCGTTCCGCTCATTAAAAACAAGGCTTAAGTCTGCTAAAAGGCCCAAAAAGTATGGTAAGGATCACACAATAAGCCCCCATTATATTTACAAATTTTTGGCTAACAACAAAAAGAAGAAAATCAAACTGTGTATAGATTTTTAATTTTAAATCACTGACATTGTAAGACCTATTACTACATTTGATGCATTGAGATGACGCTATGTGGTAACAGTTGTCTTTTTTTTTTTTTACGCAGCCATGCAAACCTCTGTCAAAACGTGTAAGCTATTTCCAATTTCAAAAACAATTTTCTTTATAATCATGTTTTATATATACAAAGAAAACCAATAGTTTGTCACAATGTATCGTAATAGTAACAATACTATGATTGCAAACTAGTGTCTTGTCTTCTAAAGGGTGAAGTCAGACTCTGTGGTCTTACTGGGTAGTGGTCAGTGAGAAACTGACCTGAATTGCTCTTGAAACCAACGTTCAAGCCACCACTTCCAATGAAAAGTCTATGTAAACTTGTTTTTTGGGCTTCCTTATTCCAAACTCACTTTCATGCATAGCTACTCAAGTTTTTACGACCGCTTTTGAGCTCTACATACAAAACTCATGACCATTCAATGCACGTTGCCAGCTAAACCAGGTCAAACTATGACCAATAAGGGACTTAGAAACTCACCAAACTCAGGGTGTAGCTGGTTTTTCTAGTGAACCCAAAAACGGCGACGATCCTGATGACGTCTGTGTTTGTTTTCCGAGAAAAGATCAACCGCGGCCGCTCTCCTGAAGTGATGGTAATGCATATCCGCCATTGCAAAGACACTAGCAATGAACCGAACCGTTTCATGCCCAAATTGAGATTTGCACCACTTTGATACTTTTGATGCACCAGGCCTCTTCCAACTGTAGGTGATGGACATGTGCTAGTAAACTGAAAAAAAGAAGAAGCCATGGCCTGCTTGTCCAGTGTGAACACCAAGAACGCTTGTGAAATGCCCGGTGTGAACGTAGCTTAAATGTTGAAGGTTGCAGACCCTGGCCATAACCCAACCCAATCCCATAACACCAGTAGGATCTTATGACATAAAAGCCGTACTGCGTCAAATAGCCGTTTTTACTGCTATATTCCTTTGCAGATGGAGCTCTGTAGGACACAGATTCATTGGATCTGTTAGCAGAGTCTGCTTTTATGAACCCACTTGTCCTGCCCTTCACAGTAAAGTCGGAAATGGCAGATTTAATTGGCACCTTTTTTTCCCCGTCGCATTCGTCGTGCGTGATTTGAACGGTCACACACGCAGACGGCGTCTGTCTTCTAATGACAAAATCCAGACACGGTCCAACAGACCTCCAGTGAATTCCCTTCATTTTAGTCAATTTAAGATAAAAAACCCATTCAATTACATTTTGCCTCTTCCATTAATTGAATCACCTCACGCTTTCGTTTTTCTTGGGACAAGTTTTACAAATAAGAAACAGACTTGAAGATACGGGGCAAAATCAGGCGCTATATGTGGATCGCTTCATAATGGAAAGATGAGATGCAAACTGTTCTAAAATGTGTCACTCTTCCTTTATCCTCATGGAGATGATTGTTTTTCTCTTTCCAGGTGTGGCTGCCTACGCGTGCGTGGGTCCAGACGGATACTGGGATCCACAGGGCCCCGACTTTAGCAACTGCACGTCGCCTTGGGTCACCATCATCGACCAAAAGGTAATAAATCATCTCAAGGAAGACCTCCCCTACCAACTAATTCCCTCTCATTCTTCTGGAGGCAACACTTTCAGCAGCTCAAAGTGCAGATCAAGCAATGCACTTAGAAGACTGGAGTTTTGCGGCTTCTCTCTTTTGTTCTGTTGCCGTTTTTAATTAGTCAATTAAAGCAGCTGCTTAGTCAGAGGGTTTACACGATTGAGGGAACATCCGTGTGTGAGGCGGCGCTGTAAACAAACACAGCAAAGTGTCAGGGGTGTAATGGGCCGCTTTCTGCTCCATAATATGAGCCCGTTGGTTGTTTGCTTTCAGTACCGCCCGGGCCCCATCGACCTGTACCTCCTGCTCTGCAGGCAGGCCATTATGCATAGCTGGAAACACAGATCTCTGTCTTTACATTTCAAATAGAATCAAAAGCAAGAGAGAAGAAGGTGATGGTCTGCAAGTTTATGAATGGGAACATTGGAAATGTTTGCCTTTAAATTCATAAAGACCCTGCAGCGCACATGTTGTACTCCATGGCCCAAAGCTGAGCCCATTAAACCAACAACAGCCGTCAGGACCAATGGCTGTTGTGGACTCAAAGAGGGGACCAGTGCGGTACGCTATGCATACTCTGGAGATACCACCGCACCATGGGGAGGCATCGGCAGAAGGTTTCATGCTGCCGCCCAATCTTTTTGTATATTGATGACGTGGTCATAAATGTAGACAGCATCCGTCAGGCGCTAGTCAGTCAGGCGGGGATGACGCCATTACAAAATTGACAGCTTGGTGGCCACAGGGTGGTGGCAGCTGTGATTGGAAGATGTGTAAATGTCTCTGGATATCCCTCTACCCAAGGATTATCTAAAAAGTGATACACATAATGTTTAGACAACATGCTTCCAAAGAAACCAAACAAAGGTAAAGCCCCAGCACCCAAAATGAGGGTCCAAGTGGTCCAACCAGAGCAGCGTTTATATGCAGGACCCACGGTGGCCGGGATTGCCAGATTGTCGTCTAGTCAACACCGGGCCTATGTCAACAGCCCTTGCTGAGTGTCCACACTGCTACCGTACAATTACTAAGAGTCGGACGGTGGCAGTGGGACGGCAGCGTGGAGGCAGGGGGGGTGGCAGTCTGAAATTGGCCGTTCATCAGATGATATTGGGGACTATCAGTCAATTATGGTGCTACTGCCATCCAACCACCCACCTGTCACTGGACTGCCACCGCGCAATCTCTAAATGCTGCCTCCCGATTACAGACGGCTGGTGAATTTAAAAAAACTGGCTATTTGGGGTATGGGTATAAAAATCAGTATTTTCCCCTCCGACTAAATTAGGTTTTAAGCTGTTCTAAACTTAATGTTGCCCTTCTTTCAAGCTCATTTCTAAAATTTTAAACTGGAAATAGATAGTTCAGTGGAAATGATTTTTTTCCAGTTGATTATGAAAAAAACTGTTCATTTTGAAGAGGTACTGCTAGACAAGACATGCAAACTACGACCAGCTAGCTGTTAATGTAGCGAAAAGAAAAGTAACCTATTACAATAAAATGCTTATTAAATTTGTATTGAAATGGTAAATGGCGTATACTTATATAGCGCTTTCTACCCTCTTTCGAAGGCCCAAAGCGCTTTACAGTCCCATTCACCCATGCACACACACATTCACACACTAATGGCGGCTCCGCTGCCGAACACTGGTGCCAACTTCCCACCAGAGGCAAGGTGGGGTTCAGTGTCTTGCCCAAGGACACTTCGACACATGGGCGTGCATCGAACCTGCAATCTCACGATCATGGGTCAACCGCCCTACCGCTGCACCACGGCCGCCCGTATTGAACGTTATTTAAATAGTTTAAAGAATGTCAGGCTGAACGATTGGGCCCCAACACATGTTCACCTCACTAAATCTGACCCCCTGCAATATCCAGTCGCTACCACATACTAGCACATGTACCTACAGTTGGAAGAGGCTTGGTGCAAAATGTGTGCAAAACGGGTGAAATCTGGCAAATCGAATTTTTGTTTCACAGCTCTATTCCAATGTATGAGAGACTTGGTGTCGTAATTCTTACCAGCAACAAACCGCAATTATTAATTTCTCTTTAATGATTATTTTTCAAACCCTTCCAAAGTCTTTTGCCCCCCCTCCCCCCATATAAAACGTCCCGGCTCCGTCACCGATCAGGTGTGTACCGCGTCTCATTTGAACGTCGCAGTGGAGAGACAAACCCTAACCCCGAAACTGATCCTGGGTTTGCCGTGGCGGAACGATCAGGCCTCTTTCACGTGTCGCCTCAGTCAAATGGGTATTTTTAGGAAAAAGTCCCATTAATCTTTTTATTTTTAAAATAAATCACACTTGAGCGGTGAGGGGTGGGGGCTTGTCGCTGTGGAGACAGGAAGGCTCTAATGAAGACCAACCTGTCAGCAATTCAGAATACCCATCTGGCACTTCATTATTTTATACCCACACCCATTGTCCTGGACGTGGTAGCGCTCAATGCCAGATGGCTTGGTTGACAAAACGAGAAAGGAAGACACGGAGAATAAAAAAAAAAAGGAGAGAAAAATAAAAAAGTGAAAGAGAGGAATGACAGCAGAGATGCAGAGAAAGGAGAGAGGAAAAAAAACAAGAAAGCAGAGATGTTTACCCAGCATCCCCAGCTTCCCCTCATTAAGAGCGGAGCGCAGGGAGGCTAAAGAAGAAAACATCTTCCAGAGGCGCGTTCCCCTGCATACACCTCTGTGAGGACCAATTTCAGAAGCCTAATTAACTCCACTAATAAACTCACACACACACACAATGATAGCAGCTGATGCTGGAGAAAATTAGGAGGATCCTGTTTTAGCTAACGTCACTGCTGTTTGTGGCTCACCAAACTCTACTGAGGCGGCTTTGATTACTAAATCCTCAAAGTAGCTTACAGGAGATTTTACTTGATATGGTTTTAATGCAGAGGGTAGGCCCAAAAACAAAGGGTCGTAGAGGGCCGTGCAGGGCCATAGAGGGTCGTAGAGGGCCATAAAGCAGGGGTGTCAAACTCATTTTCATCGAGGGCCACATTAGCATAGTGGCTGTCCTCAAAGGGCCAGATATATCTTAAACATGTAACTAAATGTATTGAAAATAAATGTAACCGCTCCTAATGTTAAATAACTCATTATTTATTTATTAGAACTTTTTAAAGTGACAATTACAGTTTCATAGAAAACATATGTTTGCTCATTACTCAAGCAGAAATCCTTTAAAATTTGATTCTGTCAGGTTAGGTTATATGGACAGTGTTTAAGTCCTATTGTATAGGTGCCCAATTTGATATTTCAAGTCCGATTGCCCCTAGATATGAATAAATACACACCAATTTTTTATTTCATTTTAAGAAATTACAAACTTTTATGCTCTTGAGGGCCACATAAAATGACATGGCGGGCCACATTTGGCCCCTGGGCCTTGAGTTTGACACATGTGCTATAGAGGGTCGTGGAAGGTCGTGCAGGGCCGTGGAGGGTCGTAGAGGGCCGTGGAGGGTCATGGAGGGCTGTGGGGGGCCATAGAGGGTCGTGGAGGATCATTGAGGGTCGTAGAACACCGTAGAGGGTCGTGTAGGGTCGTAGAGGCCGTGGAGGGCCGTAGAGGGTGGTGGAGGATCATTGAGGGTCGTAGAACGCCGTAGAGGGTCGTGGAGGGCCATATAGGGGAGCAGCCACATCTTTAGGGGAGCGCAGATGATTGCAGTCCTCTTTGGCTTGTGGTGCAGAGGTCGAGTGGTCATCCATCGATAGGAAGAATGCGTCGAAGTGTCCTTAAGCAAACTTTGAATCCCACTTTGGTTATAGGTTGGTGCCAGTGTTCAGGAGCGGAGCCGCTTTCAGTGAAATGAATATGCTTTTGTGTGAATAAGACTGACTGTAAAGCACCTTAGCGTATACTTGTATACTTCTTAGAAGGCCCATTTACCTAAAGGAACAATGTTCATTGCCATTTGTGTGGTATCGTGAAGTATTCAAAAGGCTTATGGAAGGTGTACTAATGACGTCTGCACTTATTTCAGCCATACGGTGCCGTCACACCCCACTTGTCGTTAGTAAGGTGCGAGTACTGGCTCCTTACTGACCGCATGCAAATGCCGGGGTGTTCACGGGATTCACAAATCCTTGCAGGACACCCGTGGGATGGCCATACAATCTTTGCTCTGATTTCTTATTTGTATAAGTCAGACGGCACACAAGAGGCACACACCTATGCAGTGCATACGATTGGGGGGAGGGTTTCACATCGCCCAGTGTGAAAGCAAAGCAGCCACTTTCAATAGAAAGTCTACGTAAACGTGCATTCCGGGCGTCTGCGTTCAAAACTCTCCCTTTGAATCGTAGCCACGCACACTTTCAGAACCGTTCTCGGGCTCTACCTACAAAGCGTGCATCCACTGAACATTGACAGTTTAATCAGGTCAAACTTTTAGGGCCTCCGGTTTGGTAGTCACGTTTGTATGGCCTCCTTTTTTTTATTCGCAGCAATACCAACGTTGGCAAAATTAACCATGAAGGTGAAATGACTCGTTGCGTTTTGTTGCCCGGCTGGAATTATACAACGCCAAGTCTTCCATTCATCGGAATAGAGCTGTGAAAAAAAAAAAGTCTAGAGCAAGATTCACCTGATTTTTGCCAACATCTCACAACAAACCTCTTCCAACTGCAGGTGGCGGACAAGCGCTAGTAAACAACAGAAAAAAATGGGCTAAATACACGTTCAAGTTTCACTTTTAGTGAATGCCTGTGGGTAAAACAAAATAGTGCTCACCGAGCGGTCTACGACCCCGATATGACCCTGCGTAGCCCACAGTCTAAGGCAGAAATTAGTTTTATTTTAAATAATGGTTTAAAATTGCGTGGGGAGAAAAAAGAAGTAATGCTTTGTGATTTAGATCTCTGAAATGGATTTCATCATTTTCCGAAAGTCCCAGTTTTCATTGGTATACTTGGCCAAAATGGCATCAAAGTGAAAATCTGACTTCAGATAACCTGAAAAATGTTTGAGGAGGTTGGTTTTGTTTCTCAACTTGTTTGGAAAGACTGCAATGAAATAGGTAAAGTAGGCAAAAAAAAAAAAAAAAAACCAGCAACTCTATTTTTCTTATTTTCTGACATTACAACAGCAGAACAGAAAAAGGAAACCTTCCCGCTTCAAATCGGAGGCGCAGAACCCTCAGAACAGCTTTTTCTAAACAAAGTTCTGCAAAGAATAAACAAGTAAAAGACGTGTCCTCTTTTGTGGGATTTCCACAAGCTGCATGTTCAGCATTAACTCCATAAAGGAGCAGGGGTACCTGGGGAATTACCAGAGCACTTTCATAATTATGCACACTTGCAACGCTTGGCCCAAGTGTACGGCGTCACACGGCGCTCGCATGAACGGCGTGCAAAATTGCTGCAGCTGGGGAGAAAGCCTCGGGGTCAAACGGCATTTATTTTAGGGAGCAG